>OX336392.1:163420400-164620400 GCA_946902985.2 Meconema thalassinum
TATTATTATTATTATTAATAATTTTCGTCGATGTATCTTTTTAAAATTATATCTGAATAAATATAAGCAGCAACCCCTACAAACATACGTAATATTTTAATATTTCTATTTAACGTTTCATTTATTTAACTATTTGTTAAATAAATGAAATAATTCAAGTTATATTGTACAAACTGGAAGCTTTCATTTAATATTCAGGAAGGGCTGTGTTTTCGTGGTGTGGAAAACTATGAGGAAAACTTGCAACAAATATGTACGGAATTCTAAGAAGACGCTTCTGCTACGTTAGAGACAGCCGAGACAAGGGAGTGGAGTTGCGGTGCTTTCATTGAAACTGCTATCTCGCTATAATACAGGTCTTGCTAAGTGCTTCATGGAACTTTTAACAAATTAAAAGTGCTGGCAGTCGTGCTATCACTTTTGAAAGAATGAGATATGCGTGGTTAAGTCTGTGGGGAGTTTCCTCTTGCTATCTGTAACTGCGGATGAAGGGTTTGTCTAGACGGCCCATGTGACAGGAGGCACATTAGTTTAAGTGCCCTATTGATATCTCGCACTATCTGCATCCAAAAAATCTAATTAGTTGAACCGTGTAACCTAACCTCTGCACGTTAAACCCTCAGGCTTATCGTTAATGCCACATTTACTTTTATTATACTCATATTGTATCATAGTTGATGAGGGAGTTATTTTGATATATGCTGGTCGTGTTGACTCAGCGGACCTCCGGACCTCCCTTCTCTCGACCATACTTGTAAGACTTTGACGAATTAAAAGGAGAGGATGCTATGACTTGTGGATCAAGCTTGGAATTGTGGGGTGACAATAGCCTCACCTCCTAAGGTTTTATAATATTATGCACGGGGCTTTTCCGGGGCTGTTGCTGTGTACATCCTTCGGGATGTGTGTTTACCGTCCATTCATCGAGAAGGGCAGGTATCGTCTTCACCAATTGGCAGCAGGACCAGTGTAAAGTTGTACACTGCTCACCTCGGTAGTTTAAGAATTAGAAATAGGGTGAGGTCGAGTTATATATGCAGAGAGAGGTGAAGAGACCGACAGTCATAGTGCTGAATAGAAGGCCCATGGTTAGTTAAGAAAATGATGATTGGGAGAGGTCAAGATTATGCACCGTGACTTAATTTCGACCCAGCTGTACCAACAGACCATTACCTTCCAATGAGAGATGGCAACACGCAACAAGTCGAGGTGTACTACTGCAATAATAATAATAATAATATCGTATGGCCTCGGGTGCCGGGTGCAAGCTTTGTAAATTGACACCCAGAGGGTAGCTTGCATGTTGAATTTCGTTGTTCCTTGAAGCACTATGAAAGCTTAGATATCTAACCTCCTTGAACCCTATAGCGCTTTCTAGTAGAGAAATAAGGAACTTTGTGTTGGCGGAAACACCCGAGATTAATTTTGCCATTATGAACACGGCCTACTGAATTCCAATGGGTTCTTTGACATGTGTGTCGTATTTTTGCCGCCTTTGAAAGAAAAACACTTTACACGGCCAGGAGCGAACCTGCAATCTTGGGGTTAGTAGACCAACACGGTGTCCACTACTGCACTGATTGTGGGTGAGCTGGCGACTTTTCGTAAGATTCACAACCTATAATTTTTCTGTTTATCAGGCAACTTAAATTCAAGTTTATTCTTAATTATATCGTCACTGTATTTTCCAATTTGTTCATTTGTGCCTACATTAATTTAAATTCACACTTTGTTTATTATATTTCTTGACATCATTTTCACTAGCTGCTTCCTGATTAAATTCCTTTGAAATTAATGCTAATCTCTTTTATTGTAGCTAGATCTCTAGTTTTAGACATCCCTTTTCCCACTTACACGTATATCAACTGGTTAGATACCAGGTATCACCTCGAACTGAGAGAGAGAGATCTTGTTGCTCTACCTGGTCATTTGTTTTGTTCGTCAACTTATTGTTGTAACATGGCGCCCACTCCGAGCTGTTTTCCGGTAAAATATCAACGCAGGTAAGAGGTAAGTATTGGTATCTTGCAGAGGGTGGAGCTTGTGTTCTCCAGAACAGTAACAATCTATCACATGAGAGTGCATACTGCTACTTTTGTCGCCTGACAGTGGCCCGGTTCTCAATAATTATTTGTTTTGATGTGTGCATTTTACGAACCATTACAATTGTTCTCTGTCTTCAGTTAGAAGTCTTAATTCTTTGATTATTATTAAAGGTAGCATTCACCCATTACAAAAAAATAGTTTGGTTTAAAATTAATGGATCCCTATGGAAATATAAGATGTGGATTAGTTTGAGCCATCCTTTACTTAATTTTCATAATTTTACTGCCTTTAAGATTTCCCATAAATTTTAAGCCTCAGGGTATTATTAAAGAGAAGCTACACCACGTTTCGGCCTCAGAGGACTGTGTGTACTCCAAATCAACTCCTGCCCGGCTCATAGCCTACTGTACGAGGTATTGGGGTGTGAGTCAGCGCATTTGACATCCCCTGCTGTATCGATGATGATAATTGTTTTAATAATTTTATTAATGCAGCCAATGTCCATGTACTTTTCTTTTCAGGATGGGTCAGTGAAGGGATATTGGAAGGAAATCGGCCGTGGGCCTATTGAAAGGAACCGTCCCGGCATTTGCCTGGTGGTGATAATGGGGAAACCACGAAAACCATTTTCAGGACGGCCAAGTTGGGATTCGAGCCCACACTCTCCCGATGCAAGCGAGGCACGAGGTAGCGCGTTAACGCTCCTGGCCACCGAAGCCGGTATGATAATTGTTTTAAGGGGCCTATTATCCCGGTTATTGGCCCCCTTTGCCGTATTGCCTTGGTTGTAGGCCAAGGGGCGTCGCTTCCCATACCAAGTAGTTACTCACTTTTCCTCACTAGGCAGAATGCACCATGTATCATCCTTTTTGTCAGATTTGAAATCTTGGTACCCCTACACTAGGAGAAGGGGGTAATTACTAAGAATTTTCATTCTAATTTTTCTTTTGCTCCAACTCTTATTTTTACACTGATTACCCAGCTATAATGAAATACTTTTACAATACAAATCATTCAAAGCTGCTAAGTTAAACTGGCCAATCCAGCATAAACCTTGTTCAACAAGGAATCTGGTGATATTGTCAACAAAATAGAAACTTAGTGGTATAATTGAGACCAACATTGAGCATGTTCATTCAGTAAACTGCTTATTTGCTGAGGCAATGGCAAAGGGGTGGTCCATATGGTAAGTGCTTATGTGTTACAGTACAAGTTCTTTACGGTGTACTGTAATAATGCCCCTTTATCAGTATACATTTCTGCAATGGATTTTTATATACAATTATCCTTGCCGGACAGTTAGGTGGTGGTTTATAACAGAATTCCCTGATGTGCATCCAAGGGGGAAAATCTGTGCAAAAACCTTGTGAGGAAATTGACGGAAGCTGGTTATATATTCATGATAAGAAGCAAAAAGTAGCCTAAAGAGGTAAGTACTTATAGACAACGCTGGAGAAAGATTACAACATTCTCCAGAAAAATCTCTGCGACAGCCTCGAAGAAACCTGCAATTTCAATGAGTTCAGCATGAAAGATGTTTTACAACTGTGACGAGATATAAGGATGCGGGAAGAGGACATTTCCATAATCTGCTGTAATGTGGTACATGCTTATGTTCATTGAAATTGAAATTGTGAGAACCTAACCCATTTCCATTGGATAGATATATTTTCTGATTGCTTACCTCTAATAAACTCAAATGTAGGTCTACAAAAAGCAGGAAACAATGCAAGGCACAGAAGCTATCACAGAAACTTTTGTCTACCTAGAGGTAAGCAGTTTTTCACTGAAAATATTTTGGGAAAATTGAATCCAAAGTTGCCAAGAATAATAATAATTTATTTATATAGTTTATGCCCATTGGAACACTTAAATCAAATCAAACACATTTAAGTAATCTAAGAATTGACAGGGAAGTTAGTTGTCGTAATCTTCCTCCTCTCCCAAAATCTCTTCATGTTGGGTGACCTGGCTACCCTTTCTTCATTGCTTAGTTATTAGCGTAAGTCTTATAATATCAGAAAAACTCATTATATTTGTTCATAATGCTTTTTAGCCTACTTTTCACATTTTGCAAAAATTAGGATAAAGTAGACTTATGAGATCGATCCGGGCAAATGTCTGTCTGTCTGGCTGACTGTGTGTGTGTGCGTCCCCCTATCAACTCCTAAATGGCTTCAGCAATCGAAACCAAATTTGGTATGTGTAAAGATCTATACCTGAATATCTCAAGCCCATATTTGAAAATTATGTCAGTGCTATCAATTGCTGAAAAACAGCAATTGAAATTTGAGCTCCTTGTTGGATATCATGGAAGGTATGCATGGGAGCTATTCCAAAATTGGCACACATATAGATAATAATATTTCAATTTAATTTCCAAGAGGCCATGCATGGCAGTGTTGCCAAAATGATTCTAAGCCTGCTGATTGGTCCACTTTTTAAATGCATATTACTTCTGCACTATCAATTGGATTTTAACCAAATTTCGTATGTACTATGTGAATATAAACAGATATGACTGAGCGTATTCTTAAATGCCACCAGGGCTGCCAACTGTTAATAAATGCTCTCTCTTTATTTTCTTATCCAAATGCCAATATATCAGAAATTATGCAAGCCGACAGCTTTAAACTATGCACATGTATAGTACCTGACATTCTAGATTAATTTGGAGTAACATATGTACGCCAGTGCTACCAACATGATTCTAAGCCTGCTGATAGGACCAATTTTTAAATACTTGTAACTTCTATTCTATCAATTGGATTTCAACCAAATCCCGTATGTGCTATGTGTACCAAAACATATATGACTATGCTTATTCTTAAGAGCAGCCAGGGCTGCCAACTGTTAATAAATTCTGTCTTTATTTTTTTTACCCAAATATTAATATATCAGAAAGTATGTACGCCAACAGCTTTAAAATTTGCACATGTATAGTACCTGACATTCTAGATTAATTTGGAGAAATTAATATTTGTCAGTGCTGCCAACATGACTCAGCCTGCTGATAGGTCCAGTTTTAAAATACATGCAACTTCTATATTAACAAATGGATTCCATCCAAAATTGGCCCAACAAGAGATAATAATATTTCTTATTATTTCTGACCAACACATGCATGACATTGTTGCCAACATGATTTTACGCGCGTTGATAGATCCAATGTCTAACTGCATGTAACGTCCATGCTATCCATTTGACTTCAACCAAATTTTGTATTCTGTACCTTAAGATATGGAACTAACAATACAGTCATGGCCAAATTATTATGGATTACAAGTAAATTGTGTTAATTTTGGTTTCAAAGTTATTCTAATAAAAATGCTAAATGATTTCTTTAAATTTATTGCTAGAAAATGAATGCTTCAACTTAGGGTGTATTCAATGTGTCCTGAACATTAACTAATACTTAGTTTGGCCACCTCTGGCATTTAACAAAGCCTGAACTTGTCTTGGCATGCTTTCAATGAGGTGAAGACAGTGGTCTGCAGCTCCTGATCTTGCTGCCAAATCTCTGTTAGCCTCTGTTTGAGAACTGAAGTGTTTGAAACATCCTTCTCATGGATTTTGTTCTTCAAAATGCCCCAAATACCCTGAATGGGGTTCATGTCGGGGCTGTTTCTGGGCCATGGAAGGACGTCCAAACTTTCTTGTTCAAAAAAAATGCTTGAATCACTTTAGCTGTATGGCAAGGGGCATTGTCCTACTGGAACAATACATCATCATTTGGAAACCACCCTGCAAGCTGTGGTTTTAAGGCATCTTCGAAGTACATCAATGTATTTCTTCCCATTCATCATGCCATCTACAATTTCAAGGCAACCCGTTCCAGCAGCCGAAATACAGCTCCATACCATGATTGATTTTGGATGCTTGACAGTTGAGACGATGCATCCCTTCTTGAATTCTTCCCAGGTCGTCTACGCATATCTTGCACAGGTTCTGCAAGAATCTGGAACGTAGATTCATCTGATAACGCCTCCTTTAGGAATAAACAAAACATTTGAAAATTTTTATTAACCTCAAAAAATCTAAAAATAATGAATAAATTAGCCTGAGAATTGTATAGTAAGGCAAATATATCATTCAATATCATAATTGATTGTAATCCTCTTCTTCCAGTCTTCTGAAGTCCAATCTTTGAACAATTTTGTCCATTCCAGTCTCTTTTTTTAAATTCATATTTGGAGTCAGCTTGGGTTTCTTACGAGGACATCATGCTTTCAGGCCTGCTTCAAAGAAGGAAGGAAGGAAGGTTGCAGTTTAACGTGACCGTTAATCTCGAGATCATGAGCGTCTCCTAACTGTTCATGCACTAACTTTGATTCCAGCCTCCTCCCAATATTGCCTCAATTTGGTCTATGGCATTTTATGATTGTTTATCGATGCTTTTATTAGTATACGATCTCCATGTTGTGTTGACTTCTTCTTATGTCCACATTTTCCAGCTCTACATGATGACAATGTTGCTTTCTTATCAAGTTATTTCTTATCAAGTTTTCTTTATTAGGCTCACTACCTGTGGGGAGACATTAATTTTCTTAGCAATATCACGTTGTAGTAAGCTAGTACTGTTTAGTAACATCTCAATTTGACCTCTTTTCCTTGGACTCAAATCCTTAGCTTTCCCCATTTGAAATTTGAGGTTAAGTTTCAGAGTTGCACAAAATTACAGTAATTATCTGAGAAACCACAGTTGATATAATAAAATTCTGATTGAAACGCACACTATAATGATAACTGAGGACTAAGTAACTTATAAATCACTTCTCTCGTTCACATAAGTCATAAAACAATTCACTTCAATCTCAACTTGAGTTTCAATGTTCATGAGCTGGCAGCCATTTTGTCCAGGATAGCACAATTGAGCCATCTGTTGGTAGTTAAATATAACACATAATTTGTAAAGATGACAATGGGGCATATTTTACAGCTGGATTTAACTAATATCATTGAATAAATCACAGATAAAGTTGAATTACATGCCTTATCTTACAAAGCCATAATAATATGGCCATGTCTGTATATTCAGTCACCAGGGCTGCCAACTGTATTGCTCTATTAGGCCACATTATACCCGGTATATTTGGAACTAATTAGAAATTTCGATATTACCAACCTAATTTCGTCATTATTCTAGATAGGTCTATATAGATTGGCATGAATCTTAAATTTTAAGGAAAGTAGGCTCTTTAGTTCGTCACGAAACTTCTTGTTTCTTCTCTATTTGCAAAAAGCATTATTATACTGTATTATTGGTAACAAACAGAAGTTGTTTATCTAATTCCTTATTTTGCCCAAATGAGTGATGTCATTTCATGAAATAATCATGCAAGAACTGAAATTGAACAAATATATGTGATTTGCTCAAGCCTATCAGGGCAATTCCAAATTAACTTGGGCTCATCTGTAGTGTTTTGGATTTTGGCATGCCGGGACGAAACTGCCGGGAGCAGCCCAACAAGTATGTGAGAAGTTCTGTTGCAGGCTATATTCTAATCCAATCACTGGTATAAATGGATTATAGGTAAACATACTTGTTAGTAAGATCAGATTACAAGAACTGTAATTTTCTCTTATTCAAGTAAACAACTTCCCAACGCAGTCTAGGACATTTACTTATTTTTGAATATAACATAACAATATATAACTTGCATGTTATGAAGAATTTGTTATAAGTAGTAATTTTCAGTAGTAATTTTGGGATAACCCAGTATATTTGTACAAACTAAAAAAAAACTATTCTATTTACAGTGTCCAGTCTCCTGCAGTATCAAGCATATCTGAAATTCGACAGGCAGAATTTTACAAACCCCAGAGCAGTGATGAGACACAGAATATGGAAGAACCAAAGTTGAATGGATTTGCGAATATTCTCCTAACATGTACCACATGCCTGAAGAAATTTCACTGTGATCGCGATTTGAAGTGGCACATGCGTTTGCACTCAGGAATGAAGCGGTATTTATGCACAGTATGTGGGAAGACATTCAGTCATAACGGAACCTTAAAGAAACATATGTTTCTTCATACAGGAGAACGACCACATGTATGTAAGACCTGCAACAAGTCCTTTACTATCCTTCCCCACCTGCAAAGACACATCTTGTCACATACTGGGGAGAAGCCACACGTTTGTAATGTGTGTGGCAAGGCGTTCTCTCAGACCCGTCTTCTACAGCGTCATATGGTAATCCATTCCGGGGAGCGTAATTATTCATGTCACCTATGCCCTAAGGCATTCAGACAGCGTGGTCCGCTCCTACTTCATTTATTGTCTCATACAGGTGAGAAACCTCATCATTGTGATACATGTGGTAAATCCTTTCGGCAAGCCAGCACACTGAGATTCCATCTTCAGACCCACTCTGACCAGAAAGATCATACCTGTAATGAATGCCATAGATCGTTCGCGAAACGTTGTGCCCTTAAGATTCATTTGATGTCACATGCTGGTGAGAAGTTATACTCTTGCACCAAATGTGACAAATCTTTCAATTGGCCTGACAGCCTTAGAAATCACATGTGGGTACATACGGGATCAAAACCATTTGCCTGTGACATATGTGCTCGGTCTTTCACCCGGCGGTACTATTTGAAAAAGCACTTATCAACTCATTCAAAAAAATCAAGCAAAGTGTCGTGAGATGAGACAAACTCGCTTCAATTAGTTGATTGAACATTTAAAGAAACCTCTTCAATACGATAATTGAAGAAGTTTTTCAAATATTCATTCATGATGTGATCTTCACTTTTAGCAGCAAAATGTTGCAGGACATCAGAGAGCTTTGGGAAAGAACAACTCTTGGAATGGACATATCATGTTTCTGCTTAATTTCAGACTACCTCGACTTTTTTTTTGTTTTTTGGAAAGGACTGAAGGAGGGAGGGACTGAAATGGGGCAGCATTAGTCTAACGATTCAGAGCAACTTTTTTATGCTAAATCATTGTCATGGGTCACATATTTCTTATTTGATACCTTTTAATCAGTGTCAAAACCTGCTGCTCATTCGTATGTGCAGTGTTCCCTTTGCCATAACTTCACTGTTGAATTATCTTGATTTCACATTATGGCCTTTTATACACTTCGAAGTGATTCTAAATTAAGGTAAATGCACCAATGGTCGTCATGTTAAGGGAGATTTAGACAAGAAATCATATACACCGAACACATTTTGGTAAATTTAATCAACAGAAGCACTGTACCTAACCTCAAACACTAGGAAAGACCAAATAACAAAGATATTCGTTTTAGGAAAAATGATGTATTTTTTTTAAAAAAGTGTGTTTTTGCGCCAGTGTTCGGTACGATGCATTTGGATTTTTCCTATATTCGTCACCTGTTTGCACCAATTGCCGTCACATTGTTAATTTTCCTTGTCTGCTGTTTATAATTCATTTCTGTCAATTGTTACGTAATACACCGATTTATCGACTTGGAGGCTAACATTTACGAATAAAACAGTACCAGTAATTATGTTTTTTTAATAAAAATGGAATATTAAAAAAAACTAAAAAAAAAAGAAAGACGGATGGCAACGGGAAGCGGGATTGGTGGGTAGAAGACATACGAGCAGGAAAATATCGTAATTCTACTCTAAACAAGTGAGACCACGGCATAACAGCCCGGAAAATGACCATTCGCCGAGGCCTAACACCGATTGTTGCCATAGAAACCCTCTGAATTCGCCACTCATGTACATTTTTCTTCCAGGCAGTAAAGCGACCAAAAAAATTCCATGTTCCTCACAAAATTTACTAGTATGTATGGTCAAGTGTGAGAAGTGCCCGTCTATGAATGATGTCAGGGAGAGGAATCTCCTTCTCAACCAACCCAGGATGAAATATGTAACTGAGAAATTCGTAAAACACTCCCCCCCGTCTTTTACCCGTTTGGCGATTTGCCAATGCCCCAGTGTGCTGGCATTGAGGCAATAATGATGTCTTGCGGCAGACGTTCATACTTGAACACTACAAGGGAAGGATAAATATCGCCGTGGGCATTGCCTGTTAGAAGTACCGTCAAGCATTCTTTCTCATCCGAATTCACTTGCTGATATATTGTCTTGTAACCCCTGTTCGCCAGCACTTTGTTACCTTTCGGATTGAGAAAGAAAACCGTCTCGTCAGCGTTGAACAGTCGCCGAGGGTCTGAAAAAATAGACTGGAAATCGTTTTCCACTGACTTCTGAAACCCAGGTTTTATTTTGATGTTCTGTAATTGCAGCACGGCATACTGTCAAATTTTGAGGGTTTCGTAAAAGATAGACCTGGATTTATTTTTATGAAAGATTCATGCCATTTCCTTCCTGGCGGCCATCTTTGATAGGAAAGTCCCTCTTCAATTCTTGTGTAAGGCACTGGATGCTTTTGCAAATCGTCCTTTGTTACCGGAACCCCGCTTTTCATAGTGAGATTACCCATTGAACTAGCATAGCCTCAGCTTCCTTTGTTAAAATGGAACTTAGCCCCATTTTCCTCTCTATAGGAGATTTTCCTTTAATTTTGTCCGAGAGGGTGTTTCTCGGAACACCATTCCTCTCCGCGGCCTTTTTAATACTCATGCCGTCCTCCACAACGGCCTTAATAGCAGCTTCCATTTGCTCAATATCATAATTCAGAACTGTGCGTTTCGACATATTGCCTGGGGAAGATGACCTCGTAGTTCCGCCCATTAAAACGACAATAACTATCTAACATATTGCCTGAAAGAAAAGATTTAGTCTTAGAATAATATATTATTTATCATCTCAATAAAAATAAAAAAATCCTCTGTAGCACGCCTAGCCAAAAAAACCTAGGCCTACTGAGGTGCGGCCGTCAAGAAGAGAGACCTATGTAATAATAACAATACCCTGTAAATGTTTATTGGTTGCGAAACATTAACACAAACATTAACATTATTTGCATATTAAGGCTTTCACGGCCCGGATTATTATATAAATAATTCATGCTTTTGGGCTAATGCCGTGTGTATTTTTAATTTGAACCATACGTTTCGGAGAAACCTTGCCTCCTTTTTCAATGGAAATAAACAATGTGGCCATAGAAAGTAAATCAATGAGATTACAAAAAATATAGATAAATTCCTCTGTTCGTCACCAGAGAGCAGCTGCCAGAAATTACTGTATGGACCATGGTCCGCCGTTCCACCATGGTCCATACAGTAATTTCTGGCAGCTGCTCTCTGGTGACGAACAGAGGAATTTATCTATATTTTTTGTAATCTCATTGATTTACTTTCTATGGCCACATTGTTTATTTCCATTGAAAAAGGAGGCAAGGTTTCTCCGAAACGTATGGTTCAAATTAAAAATACACACGGCATTAGCCCAAAAGCATGAATTATTTGTATATTAACATTATTGTGCACTAGTGTTCGTCACGAATGTGCTCTAAAGTTCGTCAGCTATGACGACTACTGGACACGATGACCAAATGATAATTTAATTAATACAGGGTACTTCACAGCTACATTATAAGTATATTGCCGCTGTTAGTTAGGTCTTGCAAGGAGAAATGACAATGTGCCAGTTTTCATCACAAATGACGAGCATTGGTAAAGTGCATTTTTTTAAATCCAGTGTTCGTCATGGCATTTCTAACATAACTAGGCACGTGAGCACGAAATAACAAATCTCATATGTTACAGAAACAATTACCAACTATATCACGCACTTGTAACATTTTAAAATGTCGGAACATAACACGCATGCACATAATTAACTCGCGCACGTGCTTAGCACATGCGAGAAGCAATTGGCGCGTCAAGACAGCTCAGCTCACAGGAGATGTTTGACGCAGGGAATCACCTGTTACATCGCACGCATGATTTCGCAAAGTTGCTCCTTATCGGCAAGGAAGGTATGACGCATCTCGTAAGACTTCGTGCGTTGAGAAAGACCCGTTGACATGCTTATGTTTTGTACTTATATACGAGAGTGACGAAGACTGGATCAGTGACGAAAACCGGTACAGTTACCTTACAAAGCTTTGAAATCAAAGTCTTCAAATCATTGATGGTCCCTCTTACTGTCTGTTGCCGAAAAATGATCCGATATCAGTGAAACTTGGTATAGTGGACCTATGCTTTAAATGAAACATTCAGGCATATAATTTTCTGGTGTACTGTAGTTTAATCATAGATCGCGCTCTTATTTTCTTGTTAATTGAACGTCTGTTTTAATCAATGTCTGTCGATCTTGTAGCAAACTAGTTCGATGAACGAAATATGTTAGTGTGGGATATACATTGCAACCATGGATTTGCTAATCTTCCTAATTGTATATGGCGTTTGTGTGTGTGTCCTCGAAATTTATTCTCAAAACTCATTACAGGATATGTGGAAATAGTTTTAATTAACCGATATTCTTGTGTCCTGATGTGCATTGTTGTTTTAAGGGGCATATCATTGAGGGAGCATCCACTCCCATTTTTCTAGAGTAGTAATTTCTAAAATAAATGTATCTTACTCATAATCTATTAAGCTGGTCACCAGGAAAAATTATAAAATGAACCTATATGATGACCTAAATCTGCTTTCGCATGATAATTGTATAGTAGATGCTGCCTCTTTTTTTTTTTAAACCGTCGACTTGAGTCTCTATGGACTGCGTGTTAACAACCACTCTCATTTCAGTGTCTGCATGTTGTTAGTTTTCCGGATTTGACATCTTGCCAGTATTTCTTGAGCCCATCTATCAGCTTGTTCTTCCGCTCCCCTGTTAAAGGGCCTCTCCGTTTTCTGGGTTCTGCCTCCACCATAAAACCATGATAGCTTTTCACCATCCTTCTGAAACTATTCCTGTCTTTGATTTTATCCTCCGTAATGCCCACCTGTCTAATATCTTTCTCACACTCTTGGACCCATTTCAACTTGGAATCTTCGGTTTAAGAAAATTCCAGATTTTCTTTGTGAGCCTGTCATTATTCATACGGAAGATGTGCCCATAAAACAGCAATCTTCGTTTTCTAATTGTTTTTGTTGTCAGTTCCATCTTGGTGTATAGGCCTACTTCTCTATTTGATATATGTCGAACCTGTCCGTCAACCCATCTGTTGCCCAAGATCTTCCGTAGTAGTCTGCGTTCTCTTTTAAGTAGCTGATTGACTTGTCCTGTTCGATTCATACACAGTGTCTCCGAAGCATATAAACCTTCTGGTCTGACAACAGTGCTGCAATGCCTTAGTTTGGCTCCTATGCTCAGCATCATCTTATTGTAGATGTTTTTAGTCAGTTGGAACGCTCACTCTAGTTTCAGGATGTGGATATTGGTCGCTTCTTGTTCTAGCCCATTCTCTGGATTACTTCACCCACTTCTTGACTCTTCGAATCTTTGAATTGTCTGTGAACAACCATTCTGGATCTTCACTGATGTTAGTCATATATTTCGTCTTCTCAAACGAAATTTGTAGTCCTACTTTCTCTGCTGTTTCTGTAAGATGGTTTATCTCCCTGATTGCTGAACTGATGTTGTTTGCAAATATGGCTACGTCGTCCGCGAACGCCAGACAGTCAACATACACTCCTTAGTGTTTGGGGTCTAATCGAAACTGATCTTCATTTCCTTATTCTTCTTTCAGTGCCACCCCAAACTCTTCCAGAACATTCAATAATGACTCTCGATCAATCGAATTGTATGCTTTTTTCAAATCCACGAATACGACCACATATTCAAACCTGCCAGTTTTCTTGTATCTGATGATGTTCTTTAAATTGAAAATTTGTTCTGGGCACGATCAGCCCTTACGGAAACCAGCCTGGTATTCGCCAATCTGTTGATCAAGATGAGCTTAGATTCTTGGAGTTAGTTATGTTTTTTATTGTTGTTTTAAGGGGTGGAACTACGAGGTCATCTGATTCTTGGAGTACTTTAGAAAGAATCTTGTAAGGAACAGGAACTATCGATATACCTCTGCCTCATTTTACTATCTTAAAATGTATATTTTTCTATTTACAATAGCTGAATTGTTTGAAGGCTGAGTTACAGTATTTAATTGTTGCCCTGTATTTTTACAATCTAGGTTATAGGTCAGTAAGCTAACATATTTAGTCCATCACATAGAATATATACCTAAGAGATAAGAAAGAAATGGTGGAATATATTTAAAAAGAGTCTGTAATAGTACTCTACGGATTTTTAAATGAAGCAAAATAATGTTTTAACAGTTTTATTGCCTCAAGAGCAAACCTTATAGAAAACCCTCTACATACCCTGTAAATATGTTTTATCCCTTCAAATCTTGTCCATTTAGAGGGGGTTTACAATGAGTCTGACTATATCTCTGTACAAGAGCTTGCCATGGTGGGTGAGTGGTCAACGTGTCGGTCTACTAACACCAAGCTTGCAGGTTCGCTCCTGGCCGTGGTAAGTGATTTTTTTGAAAGGCGGCGAAAATTATGACACCTTGTCATATGATGTTGGCATTTCAAAGAACCCATTTGAATTCAGTAGGCCGTGTTCATAATGGCAAAATTAATCTCGGGATTTACCGCCAACACAAAGTTCCTCATTTCTCTACTAGAAAGCGCTATAGTGTTCAAGGAGCTTAGATATCTAACCTCTTTGACTTTCATAGTGCTTCAAAGAACAACGAAATTCGACATGCTAGCTACCCTTTGGGTGTCAAATAACAAAGCTTGCACCGGACATCCGAGGCCATACGATATTATTATTCTGTAAACCATTCTTCCCCTTTTACCACACATATGTATTTATCTCCATAATATTATAAAATAAATCCAAAGTTTGCTGCTCGATGTTGGAATAAGTGGATTAGCTCGATCACTTTCGCTTGGTATTGTGGGCAATATCGGTCTGAATTTCGTAACACGTAATTCGACATCCAGTATTGGTGGAGAACAATGGGTTTAGCCGACAAAAAGAGACAGGACATATTAAAGCCCAAAATCTGCAATGTACGTTGAACACCTAACGTAATAAAAGCCTTGAAGTATGTTTTTGTGATGTATGTGAAGGCAGTGAAAATTCCGTAGCTGACTGGGTCTCACGGATGTTTGAAGAAAAACCTTCCGTACCCATTCCTTCTCCTTCACTTTCGGTAGAACCACCTGAACCCGTGTTTCTGTTGCAACATTGTCCCTGGTCTTTCGTGGATATCCGAACTTTCCAAACTGAGGATCCATATTGTATGGAATTACGTGATAAGATATCGAACAAGGATCCCTTGTGCGTCGACTTTTGTATTCATAATGACGTTATTGGCTATACATTACCTGGGTCTTCGAAGTTTAGGATCTTCGATCCTGAAGCTGTTCGTAACATGTTTCTGACGTATAACCATTCCTCCACCTCCGGTGCACACATAGGTATTGCGCCCGAAATTTGAATGCTTCATGATGAAAATGATGTTATTTTCCGAGCCCATGATAAAGTTTAACATTCCGATATAAATCTTGGAAGTTGGCTCGAGAGCTTTGTTAGCGAACGCAGACAGTGGAAGAAACCCATCACGTGATCAGAGACGCCCCAGAATATTCTCGATCAATGAAAAGTGCTTATCAACAAAGAAATACAGCGAAATATTACCAGTTAATTGTTATAAAATATATCATTGGATATATGCTTACAGCCAAAGAGAGGAGGGTTTATAGAAGCAGATATGGATTTTTACCTAGTTAATGTGATTAACTATTCAATTTAAGCCCTATGTAACAATTTTATTCCATTGATATCATCAAGAAAATTAAAAGAAGATATTACTACTACTTTAAATGACGCAAAAGGGAAGAACTTTGTAATAAATTTTATTACAAGTGCGCGCGACCAACAATGGCGCCGAATTTCAGACGAGTTGAAGGGGGGACGGCTTGTAGAAGCGTTCTTCTCTCGTCTGACTTCGAAGGTACAAGACGTGTTACCCGGGGTAGTTCATTCCCGTAGACACGATACTGAGTGCGGTCCTACGCGACACGAGAAACAGCGACGAGCCCGGTCAATAGTTATTGAGAGCCCCGCTGAACTAAGTGAAGTTGAGCGGAGGATATTAAGTAAATAGCGAACAAGTGTTCGACTTTGAGGAAAGCTAACAGTATACATTACATTTATCCAGTTATAAGGCTTCATCATAAGATTTAAGGAAATTCATCGAGAAATTCGAAAGTTATAGGACACTTTGTGTTGTCAAAGCAAGTTCTTATCTCAGCGCAGAGAGAATCATTTTAGTGCAGTGAGACTTCAATATAGTCAAGTCCACGTTGCAGCAGTAAGTAAGTAAAGTGATATTGTATGAACATTGTGACATTATTGTATACGAACACTATGATGGCCACAGACAATTATAAAGTGGAATTAGTTTATAACACTTTAAATATGAGTGAGATGATGGATTGAAACTATTACGCGATTGGGATATGTGGAGACAGGGTTGTGAATAGCAACATGGAACAACGTGAATATGAATAACATCTAGAATGATATAATGCCGAGACAACATAAGACATTATGTACACTTCCATCCAGTACATTTAATGTACTTGCATGTACATTAATTCTCGACTATGAGCAGATATAATCTTTCATTGACCAACCAAATAAACATAACATCCACGATAGTGATTCGACGTACAACTTACAAATTTATTTGTAACGATGATGCTATTAAGAAAATATTGCTCGATAACGATGGCGGACTTTCGAGTGATGGCTATCGAAGGATCGTCAACGGGGAGATAGAAGATACTTGGCCTGATGATTTTTCGAGATGGAATCCATGTTCGAGGAATGAGATTTGACGTCCGGAGGAGACGAGCATGCCGAGAAGGAAATCTTTCCATTCTCGAGGTCGCAGTTCTTATCCGATGGTGTAGAACGGGTTCGATTTCAGATGATCCAGCCAGGTATTCTCGAATACCTGATTAAGAACTTCAGTTGTCTACAATACTAAGGTAGAAATGTTTTGCTTTACTTTATAGTTTGAGTATTTTTTGACGGGATTTGTGAACAACAATTCTCCATATTTAATTCATGTATTTTCACTTCGATGTTTAGTAAGTTTTATTCTACAAGATCGTATAAGATGATAGTCTATACTTGGAAATAATTAATGATTCAGTTTCTGAACTGAAGTCAGCTGTTTGAGAAATTTATTTTCCATTGGTAAAATCTTTAAAGAAGATTTTCGATTTTTATTCAAGATTCCAGACATTTTGTCTTTGATATTTTTAGTAAATTCATTTTGTTTAAAAAGGAATTGGGCACTCTTTTTGTAAGAATAATTCATAGTTAGGAGAAGAAATCTACGCGTGATATAATGTGAAATAACACCTAATATTATACACAATTCGTCGATCTAGCAAGTTACATGCGTTATGATTACGACGTGAAGTTAAACATTTATGAACATTCTTTGTGTAGAATGAAATTACATTCAGTCGATGACAAACCAATATTGAATTGAAGGAAGGCTTTGCTCTTCATTAAATGTAAATTATGTGAGACATATCTTTGATAGATGTAATTCATCCGACCATAGGAAAGTTAGATTAAAATCTCATCCGGTCGTGATTGAGCGATAAAATAACACGAGGTGTTATTAATACACAAATGTAACACTACGTTATTTGTCAATATAGTATTGCAGCCGTGTATATTTGTAGGAATGATCAGTATGAATGAACATGTGTTTTTATTGTTATTAAATGTATAGTTACATGGTATTTTATACCTTAGTAACCTCGGTTAGTAAACCTTAAAAGATATATCAATATAATCGTTTGAGAACGAAGAATGTAATCGTAGAACAGATATTGCTGTCCATTTATAAGCAATGGATTGTAACAACAATAAGATCAATGCTAGAAGGAAGTTATGCCAGTACTATGGAACAATTGTTTGGAACAATTGAGTTGATGTCATGTACGTTCTGCAGTAGAGATATACGTTTTTTGCCGTTGGAATAGTTGTTTGGAATACGAGGGTGATACCGTATTAATTGTCATGAAGTACTGTGGTTTGAATAATAGAAGCATTGTTGTATAAGTAGAGTCAGGGAAGAATCCTAGTGTGAGCAAATCGGCGACACGAAAGTCGTTTGTAGGCGGAACTTCGTGTGAAAAAGATATATTAACCTTGTTCTCTAAACTATAATTAAAATTGTATAGAACTGGAATTGTAACAACAATGAACTAATCTTAAATGATCAGTCATTTGTATACCCATAATGACTATTAACCTGATAAGACATGAAAGTGGTTTAGCATTTGTAAATAATAAGATATAGTAGAAGAGAACTATAAGGAAGGAGCGTTATTAAATATATTAACAAGGTCATATCGCTTAAGAGTATTTCTTTTGAAGCGATGGACACATATAAATAGTGTATAAATATTTCCATTTGTTTATATTAAGGGTTTTGAATTATTTGTTATTATTAATATCTTTAAATGTTTTTGATATAGCTAATAGTTAGAAAGAGCGAATGTTTTTCATATAAGTGTTTGATTTTAATTATACTTACTGAGTGTATGAAGGCTTCGTCGGTCATGAACGACGGTAGCGAGTGTTAGTATGATTGTTTTTAAGTATGGATGTGTTTAAAAGAGAATTAGCTTCAATAGAGCCGAGTTTGTAAAGGTTATTGTTCGAAACTCGAGATGCTTCATCGCGTTTCATTTCTCGCATTTTGTATGCTAAGAACAGAGAACACAGCAGGTGGCAAACAAGCAAGTCCCGTTCATAGCAAGGTCGGGGAAACAAATTAGCTCAGTTCTCACAGCTGTGTGTGTGAGGGGCTGACGACCAAGCCGTTGCCATTATATAATAACCAGTTCAATTATTCAGACAGCCACGCGACAAAGAATGTCGATAATTTTAAATGAAATGCCCGTCTCAATAGAACACCAGTAGAATGTTTAGATCTGTTTTTAAAATCTGATTTTTTTTAACCGATCATGTTAGTATGAATGTGAGAAGTTTTAACAGCTTCAGTGGCGTACATGGATATTTATTATAGGGTTTTATTTTGTTTGTGATTGTTATCTAGTTTTATTAATAAATTTATATTTTTATACGTCTTGTTCGGTGTACCTTAATTATTCTATAAATGAAGACGTGTTATGGAACAGCCTAATATAGATAGGATGTCTTTTTTATCCAACAAAGCCCCGAGAAAAGAAGGTAAGTTTGTACTCTTCCGTATAAAAGCTAGTTTGTTCTTATCCATAACATGTTTCATGCCTACTGTGTATAATCTTGGAAAGCTCGCTGGCGAGATTGTGATAAGATCATTCAGCCGGGTCTTTCACTATTTTATAATCCAGCTTTGCTTTGGATGTCCGGCGAGTACCTCTTTGATTTTTACGGGTATGGTATGAACAGAACTTTCAGAAAGATCTCTAGTTTTGTTTTGTTCCATTTCAATTAAGTCCGATTCCTTTGGTTTTGTCAGGAAATGTTTAACTTGCCTACATTCCAAACCTGCGCAAAACACCAACATTTGATTGCACCAGGCTGACATTGTAACTCGCCCTGGAGGACGTTCGTTCATTGACTATGTTGGTCCTCTAGTCAGATCAAAACTAGGCAATCAGGCAATCCTTGCTGTGATAGAAGGTATTTCTAAATTTGTTTGGCTTTTCCCAGTGATAGAAATCACTTCAAAAACTACCATCCATTTCCTGAGTAGGTATATTTTCGGTGTATTTGGTTCTCCAAAATATCTTGTTTCTGACAACGCCACTGTCTTCAAATCAAAAGCTTTTGAAACTATGACTTTCAGTTGGAGCTTTCGTCACGTATTTCTATCTCCTCATCGTCCTCAAGGAAATCAAGTGGAAAGATTCCATAGAAATCTGAAGGCTTGCATTTCTGCATTTCACAAAGTGGATAATACATCCTGGGATGTAAACCTTCAATATTTCTGTCTTGGCTGTAACACTTCGTTCCATTCTTCGTCTCAGACCACCCCTGCCGAATTATTTCTTGGTAGGACCCCCGTGGATCCCCTACTACTCAGGTGGAACATTAATAACCTATCTGAGTGGGGCGTGGTGGCTCAGCGTTCTAGCTGTATGCCTCTCACCAAGGCGGTCGGGGTTCGATTCCCGGTCAATGCATGTGAGATTTTCGACGTGAAATGCCATGTCCTGTGGTTCGGATTCCACGTAAAAAGGAGGTCCCGTGGCTCATGATCTCGAGATTAATGGTCACGTTAAACTACAATCTTCCTTCCTTCCTTAATAACCTATCTGAGGCTTCAAGACATTCTTCTGTGCTCCAGAAATGGGAGATTGCTGTTAAACATTTGAAAAAGGCTCACTCTAAGGTAGCCAAAGGTTCAACTTCAAGAACTACAGTTACATTTCAGGTGAACGACAAAGTTTTGGTGAAACTTCATCCAGTGAGCAATGCACCTGCGCAGATCTCCGGAAAACTCTGCCCGCAATGGTCAACTCCACGAATTATAACTCGTTTCTTCACGCCTGTCACTGTGGAGCTTGTAAGTGACGACGCTCTGCAACAGATGTCCACTGCTCATGTCACTCAACTGAAACGTTTTGTAAGTTAATGTAGTTTAGTTTTGTCACGTTGTTTCATTCTCTCTTTAATATTTATTTATCCTTTTAACTTGTATTTCAGCTTTTTTTTCTACAAGTTTACGCGTGGTGGCGCATGGTAGCACTGCTATCAATTATGTTAACTAATCACCTAAACACCTAGGTACCGTTTCTCATTTTGGAGATTGCCTTCTAAACAAGAAACACTTTCCCGAATCTGCTGCTGTCGCTTAAAAAATTAACTGTTAAATGACACCTGGTCCTACAGTGGTTGGATTGTCTACATGATGCATATGTCCAGATGCTGTAGGACTAGCCATGGCGAAGAGTAGACATGGCGGTTATTGTTATTTATCGTATGATGATACAGAGTTCAAATAAAAGTTATATACACTACATATAAAGTTGTATATACAGTTATATACATAGACATAAACACGAGTTCTTGCTTTAAACATCTAAATCCAGGCCATCAATCCACTGAAGTGCCTCAGAAGATGCATGATGAATGTCACCTACTGATCCTTGGAACGCTCGTTGCGGACATTCACCAACAATATGTTCTATGGTTTGCAGGGTAGCCCCAACATCGCAGTTAGCAGAAGTAACCCAACCCCATTTGTGAAGCAGGAATCCACACTTGCCTTGTCCTGTACGGATCTGGTTAATGATTCTCCATTGGCGTCTGGGGAGTTTGAAACCTTCTATCGGGTTGGAAGGGTTTTCAATCAGATGTGCATTGAATACTGATTATTCTTCCCACACAGTTTTCCATGCTTCTGAGATGTTAAATGAAGAGTCTTCAAGAAGTACTGCAGAGCGCCAAGGTGGTTTTCTTGACTTCAATCGTTGATTACCTGCTTTTGCTACATCAGTATGTATGGGTAGCTGGGGGGGTCTTCTGAATGGTTTTCCAGATCTTCAGGAGAGGCTCTGATCTTCGAAGAGCTGTAGGTTGGATGTTACTTAGAACAGGTAACCATGTAGTGGGTGTGCTACGTATGCAGCCTGTAATCAGTCGCATTGTCTGGTTAAGTTGCACATCTATCTTCTTGGAGTGGACACTGTTTAGCCAAGATGGGCAGCAGTATTCAGCAACAGAGTATGACAGTGCCAGAGCAGTTGATCGTAAAGTTTGAGTGCTGGAACCCCAGGAGGTAACAGCAAGCTTCTGAATGATGCTATTACGGGTCTTCACTTTTGCGGCCACGTTCGTGAGATGTTGTTTGAAGGTCAAGGACCTATCAAGTGTTATCCCAAAGTACTTAGGCATGCTACAGAACTGCAAAGTTTGTCCTCTGAATTTAACTTCTGGTTTGTAATTAGAGAACCTATTGCGTAAGTGAAATGCGGATACATCAATAATTCTATCAACAAAAATGACATACTGTTACCGAAGCTCAGGGCTATATTTGTGACGGTACGCTCCGGTACGCCGTACCGAAACCTCTAATCGGGGTAAAAGTCGAATATATACTGTAACATAATTTTTAGATATGGGGAACGTTAGTTGTAAGTCAAGGTCAACTTGGTCTTGGACTGGATAATTATTTCAGAAAACTGTAAAGACAAAATTATAAAACAAGAACTAAATGATTGTTGGTGAACTTGTGTGTATTTTCAAACCAAATGTATTTAATTGTTTTAATTACGTAAAAAATTAAATTGAAATAATGTGCATTGTTTGAATGGTAGCCTAGTTGGACAACATTAAAATTTAATACAGGCCAACGGCTATGGTAAGAAAAATGTTGCTACAGCAGTCTCAATTTAATTTAAAATTGCAATCATAATTAGATTGCTATTTTGTCCACTGATTAATTTTTAAAAGTGTTCAGAAAAGAGTAAAAATATCGCTTTTAGAACTCTATATTTCAATATTCCATAAAGCCCTCCCCCCTTCTCTTCTCCCCCTCCCCTTCTCCTCCCCCTTCCCCCCTTCCCCCCCAGCCCCTCTCACCACCATCCTGTAGCCCACAGTACCGGAACCTCTTTTTTTTTTACAAATCAAGCACTGCCGAAGCTAATATTACAATAATTAGCAAGGTGCAATGCTCATATTGAAATACAAAAACAAAAAACAACTAAATAAAAGACAAAGAAAAAACTCACCTAAAAAAGAAGAAAACATATGACCCTCATAAACTAATAAATAACAAGGGATACAAAGAACGAACTAGATATATTAAAATAACAGATGATCTAGAGGAAATAATTCCCGAATTGAAACAAATAGCTGAACAAGTAGCCCCAATACATGTATGTCTACCCCTTACTATTCCCGTTTTTCCAACGGGGTCGGGTATGAGATGCGATGGAACTCTTTGTGGCGATGGTTTTTACGACCGGATGCCCTTCCTGACGCCAACCTCGTGAGAGGAATTAATGAGAAATGAAATGAATGATGGTGAATGAAACTGGGCAAGGATGTGGAAGGAAGTGGCCGTGGGCTGTCAGAAGGTATTTGCCTGGTGTTGAAAATGGGAAACCACGGAAAACCATTTCAAGGACGGCCAACGGTGGGGCTCGAACCCACGCGTCTACCGAGTCAGCAGAGAGCTTGGCCCCATGACCTAATGCTGCGCTTTAGCCAGCGTAGCCACTACTGTCGGTTAAGTAGCCCCAATAAATCCAAGGAAGAAACACCAATGGTGGAACGATGTGAGTGATAATACAGTGGAAGATAGACATCAAGCCTGGTTACGTTATCAGAGTCAAAAAACAGATAAATCACACTTGGATCTCATAAAACGAAGGAAGATAACTCAAAAAATAATACGAAGGGTTAAACGGCTATACCAAAAGGATATACTTCTGATGATCGAAACAAATAGCGCGAAAACAAACTCAAGAGATTACTACAACATTTTTAGCAAACAACTACAAAGATATGAACCTCCAACATTAATGTTAAAAGACAAAAATGGCGAGTTAGCTCATAGTAATAAAAGAAATACAGAAATTTTAGCAGAAACATTTAACAAGTTGCTAAATTGCGAAGATCCACCAGAACTGCTTCAAATAAATACAGACACCACTATTAAAACACAATCAGAAAACATAAATCCACCCACTATCCAAGAAGTCTACAAAGCTCTGAAGGAGTTCAAAAACTACAAAGCGAGTGGAGAAGACCAAACATTTGCAGAATTGTGGAAATATGCAGCAGAACCAGTACAGATTTCATTACACCAATTCATAGTGAACATTTGGATCAAAGAAGAACTGCCAGACCATTGGACTACAGCTATAATACATCCATTACACAAGAAAGGAGAAAAATCAAATCCTGACAACTATCGAGGAATTTCCCTTTTGGATATCACATATCACATATATCACATATAAAATCATGTCACGAATTCTATATAATCGTTGTAAAGATCAATTAGAACTGGAAACAGGAGAATATCAAGGAGGATTTCGGCCATGGCGAAGCTGCCCTGAACACCTTAAAATTAGTAATGGACTAGCCTACTACAAACGTAGACAAAAATAGCTTCACTTCGTAGACCTCAAAAAAGCTTATGATTGTATACATAGATCTTCATTGCTGAAAATACTAAGGAATTTCGGACTTCATCCCAAATTAATAAAAATTATAAAACTATCTCTAACAAACACCAAATCTAAAGTAAAATTCAGAGGAGAAATATCTGAACCGTTTACGATTAAAACAGGATTAAGACAAGGAGATGGTTTATCGCCTCTACTTTTCAATTGTGCTTTGGAATATGTAATGCAGGAATGGTACAGGGAAAATCCTAGGAGCATAAGAATTGGAACCAAGAAAGATTAAATAGACTTAAATTGCTTGGGATTCGCAGATGACTTAGCGTTACTGGCTAATAATATTCAAGAAGCCAGAAATCTCTCTATAAAAATGAAAGTTTGTCTGTTTTTTCTGAATTTCCACGGAAATTTGCGATATTTGCTCGTTTCAGACTGTTTTATGATGGATGCGCGCAATTTTTTTTGTCTGTCTGTCTGTCAGTCTGTCTGTCTGTTTGTTTGTCTGTGGACAATTTTTTGTGTCCTTATAACTCGAGAACGGCTGGGTGGATTAACGTAAAATTTGATACAGATATCCATCAGAGGCACGACACTAATCATTGATGTAACTCTTCTCCGTACCTCTCATAACAGGGGGCATACCCCCTTAAAATACATGCTGAAATAGGCGTAGAAGGGTGAAACAAAGCTCATTTTCAGCCCCTCAATGTGAGAAACGAAACTCGGGGGCCCTAAAAGAACCCCGAAAAACACATTCTAAGGCCCTAAAACCAACATTTTTCGAGATTTTCCCAAAATACTAATTTCACTTAATAAATTAATGAAGGAATGCATGCCGGTAACAATGGCAACAGAATCTCCGAGGTCCATCTATTTCTGTAAGACGCAATGCAATTCCATTTATTATATTACCTTGAAGGTTTTCAAACGACAATAAGGTTATAACGGATCCAAATTTAGCTGAAATATTCATCAATACTTATAATGCGCTTAAGGGATCAAGGGGTACTCTACAATTTTTTTACGCGATTTACACGTGCGGGTATGCTACGGAAGGTCTATTATATCCCTTCTCTATTATATAAAATGAATGTTCGCCTGTTTTTCTGCATTTCCACGGACATTTGACATATTTGCCCGTTTCAGACTGTTTTGTGACGGATGCACGCAAAAATATTTTTTTGTCTGTCTCTCTGTTTGTGGACAATATTTTGTGTCCTTATAACTCGAGAACGGCTGGGTGGATTAACGTAAAATATGATGCAGATATCCATCAGAGGCACGACACTAATCATTGATGTAACTCTTCTCCGTACCTCTCATAACAGGGGGCCTACTCCCTTAAAATTCAAGCTGAAATAAGCGTAGAAGGGTGAGTCAAAGCTCATTTTCAGCCCCTCAATGTGAGAAACGAAACTCGGGGGCCCTAAAAGAACCCCGAAAAACACATTTTAAGGCCCTAAAACCAACATTTTTCGAGATATTCCCAAAAAACTAATTTCACTTAATAAATTAATGAAGGAATGCATGCCGGTAACAATGGCAACATAATCTCAGAGGTCCATCTATTTCTGTAAGACGCAATGCAATTCCATTTATTATATTATTGTGAAGGTTTCAAAACGACAATAAGGTTATAACGGATCCAAATTAAGCTGAAATATTCATCAATACATATAATGCGCTTAAGGGGTCAAGGTGTACTCTAGATTTTTTTTAACGCGATGCGGGTATGGTACGGAAGGTCTATTATATCCCTATCCCTATATTGTTATATTATTATTATTACTATTATTTTAATTATTATCGTTATTATGGCGTACAACGACGAGGCAAACTCATTTTCAATCCTTGGTGTCAGAAACAAAACTCGGGGTCCCTCAAGAGCCGTAAAGGGTCCCCGAAAACTATATTTTAAGGCTCTAAACCCAACAGTTTCTTAGATATTCCCAGAAAACTAATTTCATTTAATAAACTAAAGAAGGAATGCAAGCCACTAACCATGACAAAAGTATCTCAAGAGGTGGCATCCAACTTTCCATCTATTTCTGGAATAAGTAATGCCACTCCATTTATTACATTTCTGTGAAAGGTTGCAAATGGCTATAAGGATATCACGGAACCAACTAAAACTGTAAAATTCATCAATGCGCTTAAGGGGTTCAAGGAGTACCCTAGAATTTTTCACACGACTTACACGTGCGATATGTCGTACAGAAGGTCTATTATATCTCCAAACAGCAACATTATTTTCAAAAATTCCTGATTTGAAATAGTAGACTGTGTTTTGCTGATTTTAGGAATTTGGGCCATTGGAGGCTAAAGAAAACTGAATTTTCATGCACCACAAGCCTTTATAATTTATAAAAGGGGTCTTCCTGTAGTTGGGCACTTGACACAACGGTTAGGGTCAGTTCGTATGTGACGTGTATTGCGATTCGTCTACGAGGTTTTCAATTTTATTTTCACGCCAGGAAGAACACGTTAGGTAAATTTAGTTTGAGAACACATTTTAGCTAATCATTTTTCTTTGGGGCCGATAATCTAGATGTTAGGCCCCTTAAAACAACAATTATCATCATCATCATCAACATTTTTCTTTGCCAACAAACAGGTTCCAAGCCCCTAAACATTGCAACAGTAGATCAATTGGTAACATCTGGTAGCAAATCCACTTGTAATCAATCACATAACAGTAAATAACAAGGAAGTTAAAATAGTGATGCAATTTAAATACTTAGGAGAAATTATAACTTACAACTTGGATGAGAAACCTGCATGGCAAGAAAGAACTAATAAAATGATAAAAGCCCAAAAATTAACATGGTTTACATATAAAAGAAAATGTCTATCAATCACAACAAAATTAAAACATTACAAGACGGTGGTTCAACCAGAGGTGACCTATGGAAGTGAAACTCTTTTTAAAGTCACTCAGAAAAATAGAATCGACAAAATTTTAAAAGTAGAAAGAAGAATAGCTAGAACATGCATAAATAAAAAATATCAGAAATATGGACAGTGGCGGATAGTACCAAATGAAGTGGTATACAGAGAACTGGAGCCCATCCCTGATGCTATTCGGAAGAAACGGATTTCTTTTTTTGGTCACATTATGAGGACACCAGAAACCAGGTTATCTAGAAAAATTGTAGTGAAACTTTGGAATATGAAACAACAAGTAGGATGGATTAAGGAAATTAGAGAAGATATGAAAGAATTAGAAATAAACTTGGATGACTTGCAAAACAAAACAAAAAAAATAAAATAAAAAAACTGAGAGATATAAAAATATGATTTCAGGCTAAAATAGACAAACGTAATACAGTAAAACGGGTATTTACAGATGAGGAACGCCTGAGAAGATCAGAGCGAATGAAAAGCTACTGGGCGACTCGGAAAGGAAACTTACTGAAGAAGAGGACCAAGAAATGATTGACTGAAGTGCTCCAATGAGGTCGTAAAAACAGAAGAAGAAGAAAATAAAATATATATAAGAACAAAAATTCAATTAAATTATGGGGCATAAGAAGCACATTTAGAGCACCAGGTCCACAAATTTTCAATGATATGTACCTGTATATGTCTTCCTGCCAGGATTACTGAGCAATACCATGCACACATTAACACTGATGAGGTCTGAGATATAAATTTAACTACATACGATTCATTTCCATAAAATAATGGCCAAATTTTCAGTGCGTGTCACTCAAGTATTTTCACTTCTATGCAACAGATTGCCATAACTCTGCACTACTTCCTTTATCTGTGCATGAAAATGCGTTGTAAGTATCATACATAAATAACTCCCTTACTTTCCAAGAAACATCTAGGCCTACATAAGACTGACGAAAATCGCTTTGATGGTAATTTCAATTTGAAAGTTACACAAAGGATAATCCCTGTTCCCATCACAACTAGAGGCGACCTCCCACGTGCCACCTGAAGAAAATATTTTATATTTAATAACTAACAGTCTTTTTTGTATGAAACAAACTTATATTATTCAGAAATGTGTGCAAATTCAGGCTAAACAATAAAAGGAAACACATATTTGGCCCCTCTAGGCTACAAGGTTCCTTTAAAACTCGTAATACGTCATGATCGTTTTAGCAGAGAATAGTTGCAGGCACCGTAGAAAGCCGATGTTCCATGGAAAATTGTTGGTAATGGAGACTTTCAGTTGAACGTACAAAAATGATAATTGCTTTTAAAGGGCCTAACATCTAGGTTATCGGCCTCTAATTGCTTCAATAATAATAGTGAAAATGATGATGAAATGAAAACTACTACCAAAACTAACTATTGACTTACAACTAAGTTACGGACAAGAAGGAAACAACACACGAAAGAGGAATAAGGGAAACACCCTCAAAAGACGAGGACGAAGGGCCTTGAAAAGAGTAGAGCCATGAAATGCAGGTAGGAAAGATGAGACGGTCCACCCCGAAGACAATGGAAGAAAGGGAAAACGGACCGAACTCCCGTGGGCCCTTGAGGGTGTAGCACTATCCAGAGTGCACACAACCTGCCTCCTGTAGAGCCTTGTGCAGAAGCCAAGATATATCATGAAAAGAAAAAAAAACTAGAAGATTTGGGGTATCAGGAAATATGAGACAAGGGCCAATTAAGGCGGAAAAATGGAAGGCCCCACTACACCTCAGATAACTGTCGCGATCGGAAGAGAACAAGAGTTTACGGAGGGAGGTCATAGGTAACATGAAAGGAAGGAGCCTGGCAGAAGTATGTCCCGTGGTCGCCATCCCACTAGTTGAGAGCCTCTGTGGAGGGTGTTACTAAAATATTGAACGTATCAAAACATTGGTGGAACAGGAAACAAGGGGCGTGATACATTACATTGATTCTTAAACTTAACGCTAATGCAAGCATTCATTCTCACTCTTATTCAAGGTATCTCCTTATAAACCGGTTCAAAAATAGGAACACTATAGAACGCTTGTTCCTGTTGAATATTGCTGTTGGTCGATCTTTGCTGCTCATGCTCCACACTAAGTGCTCCACCAAGAAACATAGCAGGCTAAGGAAGCTTCCCGCGAGTAAGGCAAGGCCAGCTCCCTGAAGATGGGTCACGTGAAGAGTTCTAGGGGATGGCTTCCTTCTACCCCTCATCAGCCCCACTCTTTGTCCTTTGAGGATCTCCGAGAGCTCCTCATATCGTCGCCATTTGTCGTAGATTCCGCTCTCCACCAGCCGAGCAATGAGGCTGTTGAGATCAGAGATAATCGGAGAATTGCCATCTATAGCAAAGCTTTCGAATGCTGGAGAAAGAATGCACTCCTCCACCATATGGAAAGTCGACTCGCTGTACACTTTTCTGCTCATCAGATAATCTGTTTCCATCTCGCCATGAGCTACTGCACTTCGTCCTGTCTTTACCATTTCATCGGTGGCAATCAGCCAGTCAGTGGCTAAAGATACGGGAACAAACTTCTGCGCTATCTTCTTCGCAATGTCGTTGTCGTGGAGACCTTGGAACATACCCATGATGTTAGGAAGGACATAGAATTTGTCGATGTGATCGTAAGCTTCGCTTAGAGTGTGCAAGTCGGGCTGATGCAGGGGAACAGTGAGTAGACCCACTAGTCGACCTTGGTATGTATTCAGAACAAGCATACTGAAGAAAAGGAACATTAGGCGGGCCAAGCGCATAGAGCAGCCGCTGTAATCAATGTTGAAAGAGCTTGTGATGAAAACTGAATAACCCTCGTAGATAGACAGAGCGATCTGCTTGTACAGAGGTGTTGTTGGCTGATAAGTGATGAAGCCCCAAGCTGCAGAGTACATGATCACAGTGAAGAGTATAAGAGCCCAGATAAGTTGACTGAATGGACGAATGATGACTTTAAACGCAGGTATCTGTCTTGCTTTGCGAACTAACACACACAAATTATTTCGGTTGTGAGGATATGTGAAGTCGACTTCCGGTTTGAACGCAGTGTTAAGATAGTGAACATTAGCGCCAAGTTCAGCTATCCCGTGCGCTATATCGCTCACGGTGCCCGTGAAACTTCCATTATTTAGACGAGTACCGAACTCATGACTTGAAAGTTTAACATTCATCTTCATGTTCATTTGTTCGACCGCTGTCCTTATTAGCTTGTAATCATAACCTGTCCACTTATTATCAGCTGGGCCTGGGTATGCTCTTAGAACAAAAGGCGTTATAATGACATTAACGTGGTCCATTATTGAGTACACTCTTCCCCGCAGGTTACAAAGCTGAGTCGGATCGCTCTCGTGTAAACGGAAACTCATTACATGTGTTCTGTTATGTGGACTCACATGTGTAATGACGGCATTGATTAGCCTATACTTCTTAACGATCCTTATTGTAGCAGATTGATCAGGAATTACACCCTTTTGGTGTATTATAATGAATCTACCAAGGGGATTCCAGAAGGAGGACTTCTGCAAGTAACTTAACATTCCATCCAAATCCGTGTGGTTCCCTGTTGGAGTTACAATAACGAAGGTGCACTTCTTGCCGAGCAGTCTTTCCCGTGAATAGTTCCGGTTTTTGCCTCCCAGATGGCTGAGCAGGAGGTATGCTGTGCTCCTGAGGTATGAGAATACCTGGAACAGAATAAATGTGAGAGGGTTGTAAATAAAGTAATAGTTTACTGAACTGTCTATTGTAGAACCACAATACCTCTACAGGCATTGAATGTAATTTTCTGCAACATATGCATATAAATTAAGCCCTCTAAAACCACCATAATAATAATAATAACATGCATATTTTGGAGAATGCACCAGGAATCAATGGCAGCAAGTAAGAATAGTGCTGTCATCATCTCCATTACTGATTCAGTTTCTTAAAATGTAAGATTCATGCCAATCTATATAGACCTATCTGCAATAATAACGATATCAAGTTCCTAATACCAACATTATAAGTACTGCAGTTTGAAATACACCTAAAATAATGTAGCCTAATACAGTAACTTACTACAGTTGGCAGCCCTGGTAACTCTGAATATATTCTGAGCTCCCTCTCTTAAGGTATAGAATGCACATACAAAATTTGGTTGAAGACTAATGGATAGTACGGACGTTACATGCTGCTTGATATTGGATTTATCAGTGCGCGTAAAATCGTGTTGGGAACAATATCATGTATGTGATGCTCAGAATTAATCTGAAATAATACGATCTATTATAGCCTAGTGCCAATTAGTAATAATTGTTAGTATAGAAGTTACATTTAATTAAAATTGAAACTATCAGAAAGCTTAGAATCATGTTGGCAGCACTGAGGTATATTAGATACTCCAAATTAATCTAGAAAGTCAGGTACTATACGCGTGCAAAGTTTAGAGCTGAAGGCTTGCATATATTTCTGATATATTGATATTAGGATTAAAAAACAAATAGAGAGAACATTTATTAACAGTTGGCAGCCCTGCTGGTTCCTACGAATACGCATAATCATAACTGTTATGGTACACAAAGCACATACGAAATTTGGTTGAAATGCATTTGTTATTATAGAAGTTATATGCATTTAAAAACTTGACCTATCAGCAGGCCTAGAATCGTGTTGGCAGCACTGAAGTATATAAGTTACACCGAGCTTGGGTAGAATATTAGGTACTATAAGTGTGCAAAGTTAAGAGCTGTTGGCTTGCATACTTTCTGATATATTGACATTAGGGTTAATCAAATAGAGATAACATTTATTAACAGTTGGCAGCCTTGCTGCTTTCTACGAATAAGCATAATCATAACTGTTATGGTACACAAAGAGCATACGAAATTTGGTTGAAATCCATTTGTTAGTATAGAAGTTAAATGCATTTAAAAACTTGACCTATCAGCAGGCTTAGAATCGTGTTGGCAGCACTGATGTATATAAGTTACACCGAACTTGGGTAGAATATCAGGTACTATACGTGTGCAAAGTTTAGAGCTGTTGGCTTGCATACTTCCTGATATATTGACATTAGGGTTGAAACATAGTGAGAGCATTTATTAATAGATGGCAGCGCTGGCGGCTGTTTAGAATATGCACAGTCATATATGTTGTAGTACACATAGTACATACGAAATTTGGTTGAAATCCAATCGATAATATAGAAGTTACATGCATTTAGAAATTGGACCTACCGGCAGGCTTAGAATCATATTGGCAACACTGGCATGTATGAACTTCAGAAAATTAATCTGGAATGTTATTATCTATACGTGTTCCAATTTTGGAATAGTTCGCCTGCATAACTTCTGAGATATCCGACATAAAGACACACATTTTCCCGGATCGATCTCATAAGTCTACTTTTTCCTCATTTTTGCAAAATGTGAAAAGTAGGCTAAAAAGTCTCCGAGAATTGAAGCTGTATCCAGGACTTGACAAACTTGTAAAGGTGCAGTTATCCTTTCTACAACTAGAACCGTTCGTCTGTTCATGAGGTTCCAGAAGATAACATGAGAAATGGAATACAGTCATCAATCGGTTGAAGAAAATATCATCCTTCACTCAACTTATTTCTTGTGATTATTTGGGATTACGTTGATGTAGTTGTTGGACATGATGGAGCAGTGGTCAAACTGGTTGCCTCTCACCAAGGTAGATCGGGTTCGAAGTGAAATGGCATGTCCTGTGGTTCCGATTTCACGTAAAAAGGAGGTCCCGTGGCTCATGATCATTAAGATTAACGGCCACGTTAAACTACAAGCTTACTCCCTTCAACTCAAACTGTGACCCCTAGCTGCTGCCTTTAGCTCCGTGTGAGAGACGAAGGGCACGTGGAGAGTTTTAGTTATCCACTGTTGTCAAACTGCCGATTGTTAGATATTTCCAGGCTGCAATGCGGCAGATGGTAGTGGTTTGACACACTGGTCAACAGTGATTTTGGTGCCGGGGCTTTTTAAGCTGATTTTATACGAATTTGATGCCCTGAATTCAAATATGCATTAATTTTTGCCTAGCGGCTCAAGTTTCTGAGATATGACATTTTTGAGAAATATACATTACACTATCGCATAGTAATAAAATACTAATATTATTATATACATACATAGAGGAAAAAGTCACGAATGAAACCAACCAGTCACTGAACAATTCGGAAGCTTCTTTTCCGTGACATTCTTGAATATATTTTAGAACAGTCCCTTTTTAAGCTCCAGCAGTAATCTGCCATCATGTACATGTCCCATCTTCCTTGATAGCGGTCCTCCACAGTTTTTATATCCTGGAGAAATCGTTCATCTTGATCTTCACTGGTGTCTGCTAAATTTTCAGGAAAACGGTCTAAGTGGTTGTGTAAATACTCATGTTGCACCCAAGGGATTTCAAACTATAAAGCATCTCGTTTACCAGTTCAACACAGTTTTCAGCATTGCATTTGCCTAGAAAATGTTTTACAACCGACACAAATGAAGTCCAGGCTTTTAGCTCAGATTAATTCATCGAATTTACGAAGTCTCATTTGTGGGCCATCCAATATCCCTACTTGAAGTTTTTCCATACTCAAGTGAGGCATTTTATTTCCTATAAATGCAAAGCATGATCCGTTCTCATCAAGAGCCTTCACAAACTGCTTCATAAAGCCCAGCTTGATATGAAGTGGAGGACAGATGATCTGCTCTCGTTCAACTAAGGGGTCGTTAATAACATTTTTTTCCCAACATCCATGTTTTCTCTCTTAGGCCACTCTTTTCTAACCCAGTGGTGGGTTTGCCTCGGCTATCCCATAGGCACAAGAAGCAAGGATATTTGGTGTGGCCACTTTGCTGGCCAAGGAGAAAGTTCACCATTTTAAGTCCACTGTATCTTCTCCAAGACGAAAGCTGTGGTGTTATATTGTTCTTTCAGTTTCGTTGAGTGAGCAATCGGTATTGAACCATATTTGTTCCCATTGTGTAGAAGAACGCATTTCAAACTTCACTTTGAGCTGTCAATAAACAGGCGCCAATCATCTGGAAAATACGCGGGAAGAGCCATTTCTTCCAAGAGTACTCTAACGTCGTTACAAAATACACGATTGTCTTCTTGAGAGAAGAAGGGTAGCAGATCCTTTTGTCTTGTATGGTAAAGGGTAATTTTAGTTCCTTGTTCCAGTAAATGTTTCTCCTTCAACCTGGAAGCCAGTAATTCAGGAGCTTCTTTTGACAAGTTGAGATCTCTGGTGAGGTCATTTAACTCATCCTGATTGAAACGTTGAGGAAGTGATGATATCACCTCACTGTCACCTTTCAAAAAAAAATAGAGGTGATAGAGGAAAACTGATATCTAACAAGAAGTTCCGTGAAGAACTATACAGCCTACTTTTCATGGCAATGATTATTCTACAGTATATGAACCTATCTAGAATAATGACAAAATTAAGTTGGTAATATCGAAATATCAAATTAGTTCAAAATAAACCTGGTATAATGTAGCCTAATAGAGCACTACAGTTGGCAGCCCTGGTGACTGAATATATTCTTAGTTCCATCTCTTAAGGTACAGAATACAAAATTAGGTTGAAGTCCAATGGACGTTACATGCAGTTAGACACTGGATCTATCAGCACGCGTAAAAGCATGTTGCCAACAATACCATGTGTGTGCTGGTCAGAAATAATCTGAAATATTATGATATCTTGTTGTGCCAATTTTGTATGAAATTCATTTGTTAGTATAGAAGTTACATGTATTTTAAAATTGGACATATCAGCAGGCATAGAATCATGTTGGCAGCACTGCCTTGTATTAATTACTCCAAATTAATCTACAATGTCAGGTGCTATACGTGTGCAAAGTATAGAGCTGTTGGCTTGCATACTTTCTGATATATTAATATTGGGGTAAAAAAATATAGACAGCATTTATTAACAGTTGGCAGCCCTGATTGCTCTTAACAATATTTACAGTCATTCTGTTATGGTACACATAGCCCATACGAAATTTGGTTGTAATCCAACTGATAGTATAGAAGTTACATGTATTTAAAAATTGGTACTATCAGCAGGCTTATAATCATGTTGGTAGAACTGACGTATATAAGTTACTCAAAATTAATCTAAAATGTTAGAATATACGTGTGCATAGTTTAAAGCTGTTGGCTTGCATACTTTCTGATATATTGGTATTTAGATTTAAAAAAATAGAGAGAGCAATTATTAACAGTTGGCAGCCCTGGTGGCTCTTAAGAATACGCTCAATCATATCTGTTTATGTACAGATATTACATACAAAATTTGGTTGAAATCCAATTGATAGTGTAGAAGTTATATGCATTTAAACATTGGACCTATCAGAAGGCTTAACATTATTTTGGCAACACTGTCATTGTTGGCCTCCTGGAAATTAAACTGAAATAGTATTATCTGAATGTGTACCAATTTTGGAATAGCTCCCAGCATACCTTGCGAGATATCCAACATGGAGCTCAAATTTCTAGTGCGTTTTTTCAGCAGTTGGTAGCACTGACATCATTTTCAAATATGGACGTGAGATATTCCGGTGCACATCTTTACTCATACTAAATTTGGTTTTGATTGCTGCAGCCGTTTAGGAGTTGATAGGGGGGGACACACACACAGCCAGCCAGCCAGACAGACAGACACACATTTTCCCGGATCGATCTCATAAATCTACTTTTTCCTCATTTTTGCAAAATGTGAAAAGTAGGCTAAAAATAGAGCTGTTAGAGAAAAATGGATTTCATATTCAGCGACCCATGTATACCTAAAATCAGTTACAAAATTCTCGGCACCAAAAAATAATATTTTTTTGTAGGCCTGTGTTATGCAACATTTGGTAACTCTGAATGTACCTACTGCTTATTGGTCCATGATGCGGTAGTTGCTTCCTTCGCAACAGTAAATAACAATGTATCTTGTTACATAGACACTAGAGGGTCAAGTGGAAGCTTACTACTTAAGGACTTGTCGGGCTATGAGCGTAAGCAATTTTATCCTAGCTAATGCTATGCTCTCTGATATGATATAATATGAACACTTACCTGCGAAACAACCTGCTGGCTTTCGTGGTCCACATCACTCAACATCACTACTGTGTTGTGAATGCTGGGATCGTAACAACGGAACACTTCATCCAGGTCCAAGACATCCTGCTGGGTAGCGAGGAGAGCGTGGTGGTAACCGTCAGCCAGATAAACCAGCGCCAGAAATAGAATCATTCTCATCTTGTTGATGCGCTCAAGAAACATCAACTTTTCTGCGGAAAGGAGTATGACGTAAGGGATTTGTACACTAGTGATCACACATTCAAGTAATTAGGGGACCAGTGCGATAAATCCCCCATAAAACATCCTTTCCCCAATAGATGTATAATGAGAGACTTTTCCTGAAAATAATTGTTGCTATAACAGTGAAATTATTCAATTGAGTTACTATTATTCTCGCCCCATTGGTAAGGAAGGCTTCCTCAGCTTTGAAGTTCGTAATGAGCATTACAGATATGTTTTATTTAGCACTACTGGAAGAAAGGAGACCATCAAGATCAAATGCAACTTATCACCTTCGACTATCAAACTAATAGAACAAAGAGAAAGACTTCAACACACCAGATTCAATTCAGCCAGAGCCCAGGTCGACTACTCCGAGCTAGATAAACTGACAAAACGAGAAATAAGGAAGCAGCGCACCACAATAACGAAACAAATACTGGCAACCACAAAGTCGACTAGAAATGTGAAGAAAAATATAAACAGAGGGAAACAATGGATGTTGGGTGCGAAAAAAGCGCCAGGAGACAGCACAACGGTGAGAACAGAACCATTAGAGGAAACAACGAGTTTTTATAAATCGCTGCATACGTGCTCTCACCCGATCACAACGATGAGATACAAACAAAACACCAGGGAGCACGTCCCTCATATATTGCCAAGCGAAGTAAGGAGCGCAATAGCGGATCTCAAGACCGGCAAAACCCCAGGAGATGACGGTATCTGGAACGCATTCATAAAGGAGGGGGTGGAACTTCCATTACAACTAATCACGTCACTTTTCAATAAGATCTTGGAAACAGAAGACATTCCAGAGCAATGGAAAACAAGCACAATCATCTTACTACATAAGAAAGGCCCTAAGGATGATCTGAATAACTACAGACCAATCAAAGGAAGCTTGTAGTTTAACGTGACCGTTAATCTTGAGATCATGAGCCACGGGACAGACCAATCAGTCTTTTGGCCAATCTATACAAGCTTTTCTCGATGATATTAACAAGGTGGTTGACGAAAACACAAGATGAGAATCATCCATGTGAGCAAGCAGGTTTCCGCTCAGGCTTTAGCACTGCAGACCATATCCACACCGTCAACCAGAGACAGTGGAATTCAACCTACAGCTGTAAATAGCCTTAGTCGACTACAGCAAAGCATTCGACTCAGTGCAACATCCAAATGTATTCCAAATGCTCTAAATATATCAACATCCTGGAAAATATCTATAGCCAGAGCGTCGCTAAAGTCAAGGCCGAGAAAGAGGGACAACCCTTCCGTCCAGGCAGAGTAGTTAGACAAGGATACCCCATCTCCCCCAAACTATTCAACTGTGAACTAGAAGATACGTTCAGAAAACTAAAGTGGGATAACAAGTACGGCATTAAGATAAGGGGGAGGAGACTGACACACTAATTATTTTCAGACGACATCTTGCTGGTTGCCAGATCGTACAGAGACCTACAACTAAGTTAAACACAGGCAGTAAAATAGTAAGACTCACAATGAACTACAGCAAAACAAAGCTAATGTCCAACATGCCCCCAAACCCAATCTTAATAGATGGAATCACAGTGCAATACACTGTTGAATATATTTACCTAGGCCAATTGATCGCCTTAACACAAAGAATGGACAAAGAAATCAAAAGACGAATAACTCAAGCTTGGAAGGCCTTCTGGAGATTGACGTTCATACCGATCAATAAAGCATTAAACAGGAAACTCAGATTAGAGGCTCCCCACACATGCATCATTTCAGTATTGACACGCCTGTCAGACATGTTACTTAACGGCAAAGCAAAAGAGAGCATTATACGTGTGCCAGAGGAGAATGGGGAGGAAAATCCTAGGCATATCACTGAGTGATAGAGTTTCTAATAAGAGACTCCAAGAAATCATAACTTCAGGGATTGTCGCGCAGAAGGTCGCCAGAATTAAGTGGAGATGGAAAGGACACGTCGCGAGACTTAACCAGAGCAGATGGACGCAGAGAGCAACCATATGGGACCCATACACAGGCAAAAGAAGCCGCGGCACACCGTGAAGAAGATGGGTGGACGACTTCCGACAGTTACTAGGACCACATTGGTCCAGGTCAGCAAGACAAAGAACGGATTGGAAGGAGTTAGGAAGACGGTGGTTCAAGTAAACATTATGACAGTCATAGTGGCAGAACTAATCATCTCACGAGACTAGCTCACCACGTGAGATATAATCAACGAGCTCCCCATCTCGAGGGAGGCCTTTGCCCTTCTAGGGACACTACAAGCTATATTCATTCATTCATTCATTCATTCATTCATTCATTCATTCACTACCACCGAGGGTGGGTGGCTTTAGAGATGAAGGTGGACATATGGGAGAGGTTATCCTTGAGGATTACTTACAAGGTGTCGAAAACACAATTTGACGTCATAGGAGTGACCGCCCACAGCCAGATCTCGCCATTTCTCCTTCCAGGTGGATATTTGTGCATCCACACACCTCTTCAACTCGATAATCTCCTACTCACCTTTACGAGACTCCATCTCCACGTGGACAGCGAGCTGAAGGCCCTGCTACCGGTTTATCAGAGGTCCACATGCGGTCTTGTTGGAGCCGATGTTCCTCATCCCTACTTATGCCCTAGATGGAAGGATGTAGAAGAAAGGATCTCCAAAAATCATACCCCCTTAGTACTTGACCTTCTTACAGCTCATCAGTAATTTGTGTGACTGAAGGCCACATGAATTTGAACTGTGGAGAAATTCAGAGTAAAGGTGTCCCTCAGAATAACCTGAGGCTACAGTGGAATAACAGTTGTAATAAGTTTTCGCTTCGCCTCGAACAATTCTTTCAACAATATAACTGATAATTATTTGAAAGCTTTATTTTCTTGGGTACAGAATGGCACAGTCTACCAATTGAATAACTTTATCATTATGAATGGTTTTGTGTTGTGTTGTCGAGGTTGTTAAGTCTCTTATTTGTTTCAACACACTTCTAACCAAATTGTTGATACTTATAAAATGAATGCAATTCGTCACAACTGCGAGTAATTCTCTTTCTTTTGAATGCTCATTTGTCACTTGTGAGCGCTCAAATACGGATCAATACTAAATGATGAGTTTTTAGCCTACTTTCGATTTTCGCAAAAAGTAAAAGTTGACCTATGAGATCAACCCAGGGCCAAAAATTGTGTGTCTGTGTGTCTGTGAGTGTGTGTTTGTGTATGTGTGTGTACCCTGCATGTCTGCCCCCCCCCCCCCCCTCCCCCTATCAATTCAAACACGGTGAAACCCAATCGAACAAAATTTGGTACAGAGGTAGCATTAGCAAAGGACACCTCAGTGTCATGTTTCATATCGCCGCCATCATGACGGAAACGTAATGGCGGCCACCCAAATGTTCAAAGCTTAAATTAAGTTACGACTAACCTAATAATTTGATCTCTACCAAATTTTGCAACAACATACACATATGTGGGGAGCATCTTTTGACCAAACTACAATGTCATCAGCCTAATAGTTTGCAGATGGTGGCCATGTATGTGTGCAAATCGATTCCCCCTATCAATTCAAACACGGTGGAACTGTACTGAACGAAATTTGGTACAGAGGTAGCACAGGCAAAGGGCACCTCAGTGATATGTTTTATATCGCCGCCATTTTGACAGAAATTAATGGCGGCCACCCAAATGTTCAAAGCTTAAATCAAATTACGACTAACCTAATCATCAGATATCTACCAAATTTTGCAACAATATACCTTAATATGAGAAGTTTCTTTTACCCAAACTACAAGGTCATCGGCCTAATAGTTTCAAGATGTAGATGTATGAATCATGCAAGTGTTATAGCCTAACCGTAATTTATGGTTCAACAAGGCCTGCCCTCAACAATTCAGCTTATCGTACATAGGGAGGTTTAATCTGCCCTCAAAGAGGTGACCGGTAGGATATTAGGATATTATAATAGAATATGTAACCGTAGAAGTGAATAACAGTTCAGGCTTACCGTGTCATATCGTTGTGTCCCGTGCCGTCCCGTTGTCCAAAACGCCGTTATTTTGCTCGTAAATTCATATATTTCCGTAACTTCGTAAGTTTATATCCTTTTAGGAATGCACTGAACAAAATAATACATATTTAGTATCAAATGGTTTATAAAAACGCCAGAAAACGCTAATGGAATCGTTGATTTCAACACTATAACATGATACAGTTATACCAAACCAGTTGTTTATCAATATTATCGTAGCGTATCCGTGGCGTGATGGTAGCGACTTGGGCTCATAGTCTGTGGGTTCGTGGATCAAATCCCTGCAGGTTCAATTTTTTACTTCGTTTTTTGGTATTTATTGGTTTATAACTACTCACACATTATAATGTTAAGCATACAGTATATAGTGTGTATTTGCAATCGAAAATATTATATATATATACTTATAACACCTCATATTTCAACACTCAAATACAGCGATTATTATTCGTTGACATTGATCCGTAGTAGAGACTATTGTTGTTGTTTTTGTTGTTGATTTTTTAGGGGTTTTGCGGCATCATGGTCTTGTATTCCCCTTTACCTGCGTGTGTGTAGAAGTTGTCTGATAACCTATGTCATGTCTGTAGGCTTACTAGTGTGTGTACTTTTATACGAGAAAGGATTTGGGTATGAAGCTTTTCTTGTTGTTGTTTCTTTCGAGATGCATGGGCATCATGGTCATTTAGCCGCGTGTACTTGGGTGAGTGTTGAATTTTGTCTGATAACCTGGATTATTGTGATGGCTGTATTAGTGTATATATAAGTATATAATCAGGTGAAGATTCAATCAATCAACGTTTAATATCCTTATAGCACGTTGTATTTCAACAAGCTACTATAACCAAGATTCAATTGTACTCCTTGAAAAGGAAAAGAGTTTTTAACTATATCCATTCATTCAGGAGAAAGTAGGCTATATGCTCTTTACTGAACATCTTGTTTTTCCTGAGTTTCAAACCTCTCGCTTATGTCGTTTCAGAGATACGCGCATCGTTTGGAATCCTTCAACCTCCACTTTTCACCCCTTTCATCTCGAAAACTACAACAGATCAGAAAACACGTGTCTGTTTATTTTTAATGATTTAATGATACGCCGAGTATCACGTCTCCAAATGAAACCACTTGTGAGATATTATTCACGAAATACTGGATTAACCGCCGTAACACTCATTTAGAACCTGAATATCCCAAAATCCTTTCTTACTGCACGTTTATGTTCGACCCTAACTATTATGTGTCAGAAAACTGTATCATAATGAGGCTCATTATAACACTAATTTTCATTATGAAACAGTTTCTCCCACCAATCACAGCTCAAGAAACATTTGTTTGACCAATTAGATAAGGATACCTTCGCGCATGCTCTCAAAATCCAACATGTCTATATAAATTACCGAAAGTGCACCGTCCATATGTTCGCGTAAATAAACTGGTGAATATGAGACAAGAAATAGCACTGTACCTTAATATACCTAAATCCAATTTCTACTCATCGCGTTGATTTCAAACGACTACGGTGACAGTTTAACTTCATAGATTTGGCTGAGCGATGTAAAGTGAGTCAGTCAATCAGTCAGTCAGGACACTTTCATTTATATAACAGATATTCTATAGCCTATCTATGCAATTTGAGTAACGTTTGCAACACCCTGAGCGAATGGCAAGAACGAGTGCAAATGCAGCGTACTGTCAATAAGTAACGTATTTTTAAATAGATGGCTCACACATAGGTTCAGCTCTGACAATAGGGACGTCATACTAAGTGGTACCTGAAAGTAAGAGTCAGTATACCTCGTCGACGTCAAAGAGCGTGATATCAGCTTGTGAGTGAATTAGAACTACTGGAAATGATCAATCTCCGTGTCATACAGTGGCAATCGGCTCGTACAGGTCACGTTGCGTTTGTCATCAATGGATAGAAGAGCGGCCACTAAATGTGATAGCCACACTGGAACACTACAATGGGTGTGGACTGGTACCACCCATGCTATTGCTTCGGCTACCGATGTCCAGAAACCACACACACTGGTGTACCAGGCATGTAAACGCCGTCGCTGGCATTCTGAGTGGGAAAATAATAATGATGATGATAATTGTTGTTTTAAGGGACCTAACATCTAGGTTATCAGCCCTTAATGGTGTAGGTGATAGTGAAAGATGAGATGAAATTTAAACACACATTTTGGGTTTAGCAATTACGGTATAATTAATTGATGCCTGGTAGACCTAATCTTATACAAAGTTTCAGAAAACTACCTCAAACCGCTTTCAAGTTATACATGATTTGTTATTAAATAGGCTGGCTCGTTGCGTAGTGGCTAGCACTCTTGGCTGTCACTGCGGAGGCCCGGGTTCGATTCCTACCTCAGCCATCCTGGAAGTGGTTTTCCGTGGTTTCTCACTTCTGATCTAGGCGAATGCCGGGATGGCTCCTAAATTAAGGCCACGGCTGTCTCCTTTCCAATTCTCATCTGAATTACAAGTACACACACTAATACAGTCATCACAATAACACAGATTATCAGATAAATTACACACAGCCAACAAGTACGTGGGGCTAAATGACCACGATGTCGCAAATACCCTAAATGCCCCCCAGGGGCTCACATCTTGTGGGCGTGGGTTGGCGACCACGGGGCCCCAGCTGAGTCCGGCATTGCTTCCACTCACTTGTGCCGGGCTCCTCTCAGTCTTCTTTCCTGTCGACCTCACTTGGTCAACTCTTGTTCTCTTCTGACCCCGACGGTATTAGGGTATCCGAGGCCTAGGGAGTCTCTTCCTTTCCCGCCTTAATTGGCCCTTGTCTCATCTTTTCTGATACCCTCCTTCTGCGAGGGGTCAGCCTTCTTTTTCTCTTCCTTTTACCTCCTGCCTTATGCTCTAGGCCCTTAAGGAGGCAGGGTGTATGTAGCCCCACCACTTCTGGTGCACCCTAGATAATGCTACACTCTCAGGGGCTCACGGCTTGTGAGTTCGGGAGTTGGCGACCCCGAGGGATTCCTGAGCTGGGTCCGTTTTCCCCTTTTGTCCCTTACCTTTGGGGCGGACCCTCTCCTCTTTTACTTTCCTATATGCCTTTCATGGCTCTCCTTCCTTCCAAGTCCCTCAATCCGCCTTCTCCGAGGGTTGAGGGCATTTATTTTCCTCCTGTCCTTTATTTGCCTTATTCTCCTTTAGTTTTCCATTTCTTCTTCTAGTATGTAGGTTAGTAGTTAGTTTTAGTTTTAAGTTCGCTTTTCATTTTCATCTTCACGATCACCCAAACATCCAGGGGCCGATAACCTAGATGTTAGGCCCCTTAAAACAACAATTATCATCATCATCATCATACCCTAAATGAATCATCAACAACACTGTTATTTATTTAAGCGTGTCTTAAAATATAGAAACACACCATACATCTGGGAGGATTTAGCTAGAGACCACTGGGTTTTGCTGACGAGTAGCATGTATACTGTACTTTTAGCTCCAACAATAAAATGTGCATGTTAGCAGTAAGTTTAAGTCCCGAAGCTCATCTGTTATGGATGAGTGTCCTTAAACTTTTCGCCTTCACTGTAAACAACTAAAATCAGATTTACCTGTAATTCACAACTTGCTGCTATCAGAGTCTTCCAGAGTTATCAAAAATGTAACTTCGAAGATGCACACTTTCGACGAAGACAAAATCAAATAGCCGAATGCAGGGTGAAAGAGTCGTTGTTATTACTTATGATAAATGAACTGAAATGCTTTTAGCACTAGCTGTGCCTGGCTTTTATTTCAGTGTTAGATATTGTGAGACATCCTTCATGCCACAATTACTTTGCGGTAATGTACTGTGGGGACAGCGGTCTCATATTCTACGCGTATAAAGTAAAACAAGCAATTTGGGAAGAGCATGTTCCTCAATATATTATGCGGACGATACAGAGCAGCAGTAGTCAGTCCTTGACCTACACCCTCAGACCAGAATTAATATTTTTGGCAGATCCGGGAATCGAACGTGGGCCTCCGCGGTGACAGCCAAGAATGCTAGTCACTACGCAACGAGGTGGACTTCAAGTATAAGAGAGTAGTTAGTTGTAGAAGGTAGCCTATTATCCATATTCATTCTCAATCGTTTCATGAAGGGCCGATAACCTATATGCTAGACCTCTTAAGACAACAATCTTACCATCATTATTCTTCATTTCCTAGGAACTCTTGTAATGAAGTTGAGGTGGCTTCGGTGGCGTAGTTGGTACAATGCTGAGCCTATATGCCCGGCCGAAGTGGCTGGATTTTTTAAGAGCGTTAAATATCCCTCAGTATACCTTCCTTCGGAGGGGAAGTAAAGCCGGTGGGCCCATATCATAGAATTATGGCATGTAAAAGAACCTTCGACTAATGACAATTGAGTGAATCTAAATATGTAGGTTAGATTTTATTAATTTTCTATTAAGTTCCAACGTTCGCCGCTAGGTGCCGGTTGTGGTGGCATTTAGCAGCCAAGTTGTGGCTAAGTGTCGTTGACGGTAGCATTTGGTAGCAAAAGTAGGAACTACTTGAAATTTATCGTCTGCAGTCCTTACCTGAATTACAGATAACACACACTAATACAGCCATGACAATTGACACCGGTTATCAGACAGATTCTACACACACCCAATGTACACGGGGCTACATGACTGCGTTGTCACAGCCCCTAAACTGAGAAACCAATCCACCATCTAATGAAGGTGGCGCCAGGGAGGGCCACTGGCCTTTAAAACGGATGTGCCCTGATTGCGGTCATTCCAGATTGCGTTCACCTCATTAGCTGTCCAGATTGCGGTCACTTTCATTTTAGGGAAGAGCTATAAACATTCTAGCGTCCAGATTGCGATCACTTTTCTTGGGAGACCGGTCCTTGGTTTTTGGTTCTTCCCGACTGACTCATATGTTCCGTAAGTATCGTGGATAACAAGGGGAAACTGATATTTCACTACCTAACCAAAGAATACAGTTCAGTGTTCAGCTGAGCCCACCCCATGAAACTTCACTTAAAACAAGTAGTTCCGTGAAGAACTATACAGCCTATTTTCATATATCCTACTTATGTTAATTGCCACTATCAACATACAAAATTTCAGTTTGTTTGCTGTAATAGATTCGTTGATATTGAGAACCGAATAAATATTTCGGATGGTCGCCATGTTGGATTTTATATATCTAGGTCCTAGAGTTATGTACTGTTACGTGAAGATTATTGTGTACGTGTAGTATTCAAACTTCAATCGCAAGATTAGGACACAAGAAGTAACAAGGTGATTTTAAAATTTCGCACAACTGCCATCTTGTGGTTATGGAAACAATTGAAATAAATTAGATGCCAGTGGATTAACATTCGTATAAGGATTTACTGTACCAAATTTCACTACACTCGGATGGTTAAATTGCGAGAAATGTCCATGTGAATATTTATACTTCACGTCGCCGCCATGTTCGATTTGTGATCACCAGATTATTTAGAGTACTATAGGTGAACTTAAGTTCATAGCCCCTATGAACATAAAAAAAATCAGTTTGATTGCTATAATAGATTCGTAGATATTCAGAGCCGTCTAGATATTTCGGATGGTCGCCATGTTGGATTGTTAAGTGTATAGGCCATAGAGTCATGTACCACTAAAGGAAAATTATTGCGTAGGTTCATTATTCAAACTTTCACTTCGATCGCATGATTACGACACAAGAAATAAAAACTTAATTTTAAAATTCGCACAGCCGCCATCTTGAGGTTATGTAAACAATTGAACTAAATTGGATATCACTGCATTACAATGTGTATAAACATTTCCTGTACCAGACTTCATTGCGATTGGAATATTGAATCACGAGAAAGGTCTATTTAAAATTTTCAAATTCGCTTGGCCGCCATGTTCGTTTTGTAGTTAACCGGTTTTTGAAAGTCTTATAGATGATCTTTCAGTAGTGCCCTTTGTCTCCGTACAAAATTTCAGGGTGTTACCGCTTATAGTTTCAGAGATATAGAATGTCAGTGAAATATTTCGCACAGCCGCCATTTTGAGGTTATGTAAACAATTGAACTAAATTAGACTCCAGTGCATTACAATGTGTACAAACAATTGCTGTACCAAGTTTCATTACGTTTGGATAGTTAAATCGCGAGAAAAGTCTATTTAAAAGTCTCAACTTCGCTTGGCCGCCATGTTGGTTCTGTAGTCACCAGGTTTTTGAAAGTCTCATAGGTGAACATCTAGTAGTGCCCTTTATCACAGTACACAATTTCAGGGCGATATCGGTAATAGTTTCGGAGATATTGAATGCTAATGAAATATTTCGCACAGCCGCCATGTTGGATTGGTGAGCCGTAACAAAATTTGAAGGGCACGGTCGGGGTCGACCGGAATAGTGCTATGAACTTACCGATTTTCATTGAAATCGCTCCTGCAGTTTAGAAGTTATTAGGGGGACATGCACCTGACACACACACACACACACACACGCACACACACACACACACGGACAAAAGGTGATCTCATAAGCCTATTTTTAAAAATTGAAAATAGGCTAAAAATCAAGTCCCCTCCCAATCTGACGGCACCTCCTAAAGCAATGATTGTAACATTTTCAGTCTTAAGAATAGAAACGTTTCAGGATCGGAATCAACGACCTTCACTATCAACAAAATTGTTGTAACAGGAAATTTTATATTTACAGGATATAATTTTTAATTTCTGCTTCTCCCCTCCCATTTGAGGCGCGAGATATCTATTTTTATAATAGGTACCGGTACTGTATATCGTGAAAAATATTCTTTTCATTACCTCGAAAAATTTGTCATTCTGACTGTCACCGCGGAGGCTTTGGTTCGATTCCCGGCTCTGCCAAGAAATTTAATTCTGCTCTGAGGAACGGGATACACTCAGTCTTGTGAAGCAAAACTGAGAAGAGGTAGGACAGAGGGGAGTTACAACCGGACCGGTTTCCCAAGGAAAGTGATCGCAATCTGGACGCTGGAATGTTTTTAGTTCTTCCCTGAAATGAAAGTGACCGCAATCTGGACTGCTAATGAGGTGAACGCAATCTGGAATGACCGCAATCAGGAAGACACCTTTAAAATAAGTCACCACATAAGAACTCAATTTCCCTCCGTCCTGACCCCGTAGGAATGTGGTAGATTGTTATTGTTCTTTCATTTGAAGAACTTGCACATCGTGATCATGTAGTCCCGTGTACTTGTGTGTGTGTGTGTGGGATTTGTCTGATAACCTGTGTTATTGTGATAGCTGTATTAGTGTATTTGAAATTCAGTTGAGGATTGGAAGGGAGGAGGCCGTGGCCTTAAGTTTACATAGAGTAGAAGCGGGTACTACGGAAAACCACTTTCTGGATGACTGAGGTGGAAATCGAACCCATCTATTCTCCGTTTTGCCTCACGACGTACCCCGTTTCGGCCCTCAGACCAGAATTTAATATCTTGGCAGAGCCTGGAATTAAACCCAGACCTCCGGGCGTCTGCCAAGAACGAACACTAGCCGCTACACCTGGAGGTGGCCTTAAAGGTGGTAGACAGCCTACTGGTCGTTCCGTTGGAAGTCGATGTGGATTACACCAATAAATAAACCGTGACATAATCAGCCATGATTTATATTTTTGCTTATACAAAAGCGAATCTAAAAACAACAAACAAGGAGCAAAGAGGGGCATATACAAAGAACTCGCTACATCAGTTCTTCAGTTCTCCACAAGCCTAATTCGTTAAAATGATGTAAAAATTCATCAGATTTGTAACCAATAGCCTAAAAGTGTTGAGAAAGATGAAAGGACTTATTCTAAAACTAGCGGCTTCGGTGGCGTAATTGGTAGCATGCTGAACTGCTGTTCTCAAGATCGCGGGTTCAAACCCGGCCGAAGTTGTGGGATATTTTAAGAGCATTAAAATCCTTCAGTATGCCTTCATTTGGAGGGGATGTAAAGCCGGCGGTCCCATGTCATAGATTTATGGCATGTTAAAGATCCTTCCACTAACTAAACTTGTGTGAAGCTAAATTTCTAGGTTAGATTTCGTAGAAACGCTCTATCAAAGTTCCAACGTTTACCACTAGGTGTCATCTGGTAGCGAAAGTTGGAACTACTTGAAATTGAACGGAACTTGTAGCTCACCCCATGGGTGTCTGTTTGAAGCAGCTACAGCCTCGGACACTACCGGCACTAAAAGCCATACGGTATATAAATAATAAAATTCTAAAACTAGCAAAATATTGCAGATTAAAAGTTTCTTCTTATACATTAACATTTGACCATCTCGTGGTGTAGCGGCTGGCATTCTGACTGTCATCCCGGAGGTCAGGGTTCGATTCCCGGCTCTGCCAAGAAATTTGATTTTAGCCTGAGGTTTGGAACGGTGTACACTGGGCTATTGAGGGAAAACTGAGAAGAGGTGTTTTGGAATCCCATTTCAGCTATTCTGGAAGTGGTTTTTCGTCTTTCCCCACGATTCTACTCCAGACAAATGCTGTGATGGTTCGTAACTTCAGGCCACTGCCGCCACCTTCCCAGTCCTCACTTGAGTTACAAATTACACACTGAAGTACAAGGGACTGATGACCAGCAACAACAGCAATAATGCACTAACAGTAAATTCAACCTCTTGTTTTTATTTACGGGCTTGGACATCGGTCTCATTCCTGGCCCAAGTACTTCAGGAGTGTTCGTATAGATCCGTCTTATAACCTGTGTTATTGTGCTGCCTGAAGTTTTGTGTGTAATTGAGGCGTGGATTGGAAATACATCTTTCGAATCAACATCCCTTGGTCTACTCATGTTCTCTTCCGACCACGACGGTATTAGGGTATCCGGGGCCTAGGGTGTCTTTCAAATTCAAGCCTTAATTAACCCTTGTCTCATCTTTCCTGATATCATCCCTCCAGGGGTCAGACCCCTTCTTTTATTTCCTCGTATCTCCTACCTTCTGCTCAAGGCCCTAAATGAGGCAGGGTGTTTGTACCACTTATGGTGCACCCTTGGGTAGTTTTTATTTTATTTTTTTAGCGTATGGCTTTTAGTGTTGGGAGTGTCCGAGGACATGTTCGGCTCGCCAGTTTTGTAGCTGCTTCGAGACGGACACCCAATGGGTGAGATACAAGTACCGTTGGGGAGGAAAGTTGGAATGGAAGGTCCAGGAGTTGGAAGGTAGCGGCTGTGGCCTATAGTTAGGGACCAACCCCGGCATTTGCCTGGAAAGAAGATGGGAAACCACAGAAGACCATCTTCAAGGTTGCCGGCGGGGGGATTCGAACCTCCTCGCCTCCCGGATGTGAGCGACTGCCAGCAGTCATGCCGTAACGACCACGGCTAACTCACCCGGTCCTTGGGTAGTGCTACATCTTCAAGGGCTCACGGCTGTTAAGCTCGGGTGGTGGTTACCCCGAAGGATTCCAGGGCTGCCACTGGGGTGGACCACTGGATCCTCTTCTCTTTCCCTATCTGCCTTTCATGGCTCTTTTCTTTTCTTTTCTTTTCTTTGTGTCTTTACTATCCTCATTCCTTTTGTATTTTTCCATTTCTCGTCTAGTATGTAAGTTAGTGATAATTATTGTAGTTTCCATTGCGTCATCATTTTCTATATCACACAAACGATTAGGGGCTGATAACCACGATGTTAGGCCCCTTACAATAATTAATATCAACATCAACATCATCATCATCATCATCGGTATAACATGACTCGTAATGAAAGAAGCACACATTTCCAGCCAACTGTAAAAGCAATGGCATGAAGGAAGACGATGATTATTATGACGTACTTCCGGTAATTTATCGACTTTCGATAAGATATTTCCTTAGTCAAAACAGGTTAGTATAGGAATTAGAGTGGACGATAAAAACTATGCTACTTGAAACAACAGTAGTGCTACCACAGAGCAGTTATGCAATGGTTTTTAGCCTATTTTCATTTATGAACAAAATAGGCTTATGAGGTCACCTTTTGTCCGTGTGTCTGTCTGTGTGTGCGTGTGTGCGTGTGCGTGTGTGATGGTGTGTGTGTGTGTGTCCCTAATAAAATTGAAACGGCTTGAGCGATTTCAATGAAACTCGGTAAGTTCATAGCACTATTCCGGGTGACCCCGACCGTCCCCTTCAAATTTTCTTTTATCTCACCAATCCAACATGGCGGCTGTGCGAAGTATTTCACCAGCATTCAATATCAACGAAACTATTACCGATATCACCCTGGAATTTTGTACGGAGATAAAGGGAACTACTAGAAGTTCACCTATGTGACGTTTGAAAACCTGGTAACTACAAAACCAGTATGGCGGCCAAGCGAAGTTGCGAATTTTAATTAGACGTTTCTCACGATTTAACAAACCAAACGATATGAAACTTGGTACAGTATATGTTTATACACATTGGAATGCACCGTTCAATTGTTTACATAACCTCAAGATGGCGGCTGTGCGAATTATTTCACCGGCATTCTATATCTCTGTAACTATTAGCGATATCACCCTGAATTTTTGTACGGAGATACAGGGTACTACTGGAAGTACATCAAAAACCGGTTAACTACAAAACGAACATGGCGGCCAAGCAAAGTTGAAAATTTTAAATAAAACTTTCTCATTATTTAATGATCCAAACGCAATGAAACTTGGTACAGGAAATTTTTATACACATTGTAATGCACTGGTGTCTAATTTAGTTCAATTGTTTACATAACCTCAAGATGGCGGCTGTGCGAATTTTAAAATTAAGATTTCATTTCTCGTGTCGTAACCATGCGATCGAAGTGAAAGTTTGAATAATGAACCTACGCAATAATTTTCCTTTAACGGTACATGACTCTATGGCCTATACATATAACAATCCAACATGGCGACCATCCGAAATATTTAGACGGTTTTCATCTACGAATCTACTACATCAATCAAACTGATTTTTTAAATGTTCATAGGGGCTATGAACATAAGTTCACCTATAGGACTTTCAATAACCTGGTGATCACAAATCAAACATGGCGGCGACGCGAAATATAAATATTCACATGGACGTTTCTCGCAATTTAACCATCCGAGAGCAGTGAAACTTGGTACAGTAAATCCTTATACAAATGTTAATCCACTGGCATCTAATTTATTTCAATTGTTTCCATAACCACAAGATGGCAGCTGTGCGAAATTTAAAAATCTCGTTTTTACTTCTTGTGTCCTAATCATGTGATTGACTTTGGAATACTACACGGACACAATAATCTTCATGTAACAGTACATAACTCTAAGCCCTACATATATAAAAGTCCAACATGGCGACCATCTGAATTATTTAGACGGTTCTCAATATCTACGAATCTATTTCAGCATTCAAACTGAAACTTATTTTCTTGATAGAGGCAATTAACATTAGTAGGATATATGAAAATAGGCTGTCTAGTTCTTCACGGAACTATTTTTTAAATATCACGTAGCTCTTACCTACTTCAATTAAGTACCGGTATCTCATAAATATTCAAATGAACTACTTTAAGACATACAAAACATTTCTATAATAATAACAATAATAATGATGATAATAATAATAATAATAATAATAATAATAATAATAATAATAATGTTATTGGTTTTACGTGCCTTTTAACCACTGTGTCTTTTAGAGGCGCCGGGGTGTCAGAATATTGCCCTGAAGGGGATCTTTAACTTGCCAGTGAATCTACTGCCACATTCCCTCGCATTTGCGCACCCTCAAGTGCCAGCTGACTGCTCCAGAATTCGATCCTGCAACCTGTGGCACAGCAGGCGAGAACGTTACTAATCGTGCAATGGCAATAAGAATAAATGTGTCAATAATGAAGTATGAAATAAATTGTTCAAGAAACAAAGTCATGTGGGAACCTGCTGTTGTTACATTTTCGACATTTCCGAAACATATTTCACATATTCATTCACAGAAATGCTCGGACAAATTTAAATACATCCTACTCATAACACTGAGGCAAAAGAGTGTAAAAAGAAAACATTAAAACCCTCTACGCGAGGGGTGATCAAAAAAACGGCCCGCGAGCCGCACTCGGCTCGCGGAGGCATTTTTTGTGGTCCTGGCCGAGTTTTTAATAATGTTCTAAAGTTTGAGGTTCATGTTTTTCCTAGATACCGAATAAACTATATAATAAAAACTTTATTGTAATTTACAGAGAAATGGGATAAAACCATCAGAAAATCTCTGAATTATTCGTAGTTTTTTCTTGACATGATGTGTCTTTTACTGGGCTGTAGAAAAATTCTAAGATGCATAATTATTCCCACCTTAAACGCAGGTAGGGTTAAACTTCATCCATTCATTTCTTGGAATTACAACTGTGTGTGTTTCTCAAATTTTTATTCCGTCAAGGCTGTTGTGTACCAACGAACATTGTTAAGAAAACATGCGCATTATTCTAGGATTATTGATGTCATTTCGCGGCAGTCGATAATACGAGTACAGCACAAGTTATTGTATCGCGTCATACCGTAGTGTTCAAATTAACGCTTGCCATTCAATAGCCTACAACTCGACAATGTAAAAACACGGCAATAATATCGCCACAGAGCAGCTTGTTTGTGTGCTCGGTGCTAAATACCAAGGCTAAATATTTCTTTACCTTAACATTACGTTTGTGGAATCACAAAAGCTATTATTAACCGTACAGAGTCGCTATACAGTGAGTGTGCTTGGTGTTATCATGATGATGTTTCTGTGTTCTGTGTTACCTGCTGTAAACTGTGAACGACCTCCACCCAGACTCTTGTTTCATCTCGAAGGATAATCATTGCATGGTGAATGTTGATAAAAATTCATCATCAGATTACTTTGTATTTTGTATTATATTTGTATAGCTCGTATTATTGAATAACGGTGATAAAGGTAGCATAGCTTCGGTGTGCTATTTATTTATTTATGTACCATATTTCTCTATTTGAATGTCCTCTGCGTTGACTCAGGATCGACATTTACATTATATTGCGCATTATAGTACCGAAATAATGTCCGAAATATAGCTCTGTGTATTATTCGAATCAGCTGATCTACATCATCAATAAAAACTTGGCAACACAACTCAGCTGTTCCAAGCTCCTGCCATTTCCTTCACGTTCTTTGTTTCTGTTCTTGCTGGTCTCCAACTTTATCACAAGTTAAATTAAAACAGAGCTATTTGAAAGGAGGACATCTTTAATTCACAAAGAACAAGGTACACAAAAAAACATCTGAATGTCAAAGACATCAAAACTCAAAGACCAAACACTTCAAACATCACATCCTCCCACCTAAGCTAACTGAAATGGTATGAAGTTAGCTTACAATATGCACAAAAACAGAAACAATTAACTTACCAAAGCAACTAGAAACACATGGAAATTAAGACATTTTAAACAAGAATCAAATAACAACTGTACACACTGCAGTAAAGCAAACACAAACTTCAAGATCTTAGTCCAAGTATCTTTTAGGTAACACAACTGTTCTTCCACTTCGTGTCACAGTTATATTGGCACCATCCTTTTTGGAAGTTGGTGGTGTCTTCACCTTCAATTGTAGCAGTTCCTCAATAGGCATGACACTTTCACTTTTAGCCTCAAGTATGGGGTAGATCCTCTGAATGGGTCGAAGTAGCTCTCCAGAGGCCGTTTTCAATTTGACAAGTCGAACTCTGCCCTCTTGATCTGGTAACAAGTCACTCACAGTAGCCAGAGGCCAGTCTAACCGTTTATCACTGTCATTCCCAACAAGAACTACGTCACCAATATTAACATTAGGAAACTCTTTACCTTTGCTTCTCTGTACGAGCTGACCAAGGTACTCATTACGGAAACGTCTCCGCAAATCTTCCTTAATTTTGGCACGATACTTCAGTTTTTGTTCCAGATTAGTCGACTCAATCACATCACACTCGGGCATTCCTGCTTGCCTGATGTCTTGAATGAACATTGCTGGAGTAATAGGTGTGGGTTGTAGGCCATCTGAATCCAATTGGTAGGTGAGTGGACGAGAGTTCAGGACACACTCACAATCACACAGCACAGTTTCCATCTCTGGATAAGACAGAGATGATCGACGGAGCACCTTCCTCAGCAACTGTTTAGTTAAGCCAATTATTCTCTCCCAACAACCACCCCACCAGGCAGCTGTAGGAGGATTAAATTTCCAGTCTATTCTTTCCACTGAACAATACTCCAACACTTTGTCCCAATCAATTTTCCAAAATGCATTTTTGGCACCTGTGAAATTAGTCCCATTGTCACTAAAAATTCTCACAGGTCGACCTCTCCGGGCAACAAATCGTCTTAAAGCTTTCAGAAAACTGTCAGTTGATAAGGACAAAACGAGTTCCAAATGCACTGCCCTTACTACACCACAAGTAAAGAGACATACCCAAGCTTTTTGATTGTTCTTGAGATAAATAGGCCCTGCCATATCTACGCCTGTAATTTCAAAAGCTGCTGCTTCTCGTACTCTGTCAACAGGTAAAGGGGGTGCCGGTGCATCCAGCCTTTTGGAGTTTTGCCTCCAACAAACGATGCACTTAGACACAACGGAACGAATAGTCTTTCTCCCACCCATTACCCAATATTTCTCTCTGAGAATTGCAAGAAGGCCTTGGACTCCCACGTGACATTGTTTCTCATGAATATATCGAATCAAACGTTGTACAACAGGATGACTTTTGGCTAAGATCACAGGAAAACGGAAGTCCATTGAATCAGGGCGATAGGATACTTTAGTCTTCAAGCGTAAAAGCCCACTTAGATCCTCAAAAGGTTGTAAAGCCGAGATGCACTTATCCGCAACACTTGAGAAACACTCACGTTGAACATATTTCCAAATTCTCACTTCAGCTTGCATGATTTCATCCACAGATAGGGAACCTTGTTTCCTGACAAAATGTTGCGACTGAGAAGCTTTGCAATTGTGAATGAACCTATACATCCATGCGTTCATTCGAACCAATTTTTCGAATTGTGAAAAGTACTTAAAATACCAGTCTGAACTAAGATTCTCAGAGACATTAGACATGGAAACCACAGTTTTTCTTCTTTCCTTAGAAATAATTTCTTCATCATAATTTACATCCAGGGACAACAGCCAACGATCAGGTGATCCGCGAAGCCATTTTGGACCCTCCCACCAAGAAGACTGTAAGAGCTTGTTCCCTGAACACCCTCTTGAAGGTAAGTCTGCTGGGTTTAAGGTGCCAGGTACAAAACGCCATTCCTCGAAAACCTGCTGGTACTCATCATAACACTGGTCACCTTTTAGTTTTTTCACAGTGTTGTCAAGTCTATTAAGTGCTAAATTCAGGTTACTTGGGAGAGCGGGGTGCCCATCCAACCATGGCAAGTGAACTTGGTATCTACCTGTATCATCCGTCGCAACAGTCTCCAAAAAGTGTCGCTCAGCTTCAGCTTGTAGCTCTAGCTATTTTTCTGCTGGATCTGTAATTCCGATGAGATCCAACTTCCACATGTCGGCAATAGATACATCGTTGACTAGCATAGATATCACCATGAGAGCGGAATCAGTTCTTTCAGGTCTTTCAGATACCTTACCCAATACCGTCCATCCAAGACGGGTGTGTACAGCAACGAGTCCAGGGGTAAGATCTTTGACTTTTCCTGTGAACAGCTTGCCTGCTACATCAGCCCCTAGCAACAGCTCAATGGGACCTGGATGCCTACTAGTAGCCCTATCAGATAATGTGATACCTGTGTCTTTCAATTTCTCCAAGGTTTCACCATTGAGGCAAGGCAAATTGTCACAGATGTTGACCTGATCTAAAGCTTCAAGATTGCACTTGTATTGACCATCAAGACTACTTAAATATATTCTGTACCTGGTGTGGAAACAGTTATCACTTCTCTGACCTCCAAAGAGTGAATGAACGATTTGCTCCTCACCAACAGGTTTGTATTTCATCTCTTTGGCAGTGCTTTTCAAAACATAAGATCTCTGCGATCCCGTGTCCACAATTGCTCTCACTTCTCGCTGGTGGCTTTCTCCACGAAGGATGACCTTGAGTGTTGGTAGCACAACGCCTAAATCACATGATAAACTAGCAAGTACTTGATCCGTCTGGGCAGGACTTGGCTTATCAGATGCTGAAGCAGACTTGGCATTTACATTCCGTGGCAAATCAGGGCATAACAGAATCACATGTTTCCTGTCACACTGCACATTTAGGTTTTGATTTGCATTTGGTTGAATTGTGATTCGGTTTCAGACACACAAAACAGCACTTCTTATCTTTTATTATGCTCATTTTTTCATCTATTGACATATCCCTGGCCCTGTAGCAATCCACACTAACATGACTATTTGACTCGCAAAATATACAAGTAAAATGTGTAGTCTTACTCTCAGGCTTTGTGAGGAGTCCTACAGCGGTGTATGGAGGTTTTTCTATCACAGAATTCCTTGTCTCCTTCTTGTCGTGCGCCCTGACATGTGTAGGCTTAACCTCAAATCCTGATAAAGCAAGAGAAATACGTTCATCATTTTGCACTTCAAGTTTCATAAATGTCATTAAATTTAATAGCCTACATTCTGCCTGAGTCACATCACTACATGCTTGACTTCTCTGCCATGCCCTTAAAAAGTCCTCGGGCATACAAGATTCTATCAGTGGGCACAAAATAGATGCACATTTTCCACTAGTTACTCCTAATGATTCCAAAGACCTCATATGGCTCTCCAATTTGTCATATAATTTTCCAAGAGGTAGCCTATTGCTCTTATAATTCTGTAATACTAGGCCAAGTAACTCTCTAATGTACACTTCTATCAGGATATCCTCTTGGCCAAACCTATTCTTCAAAGCTTCTATAGCTAAATGATAGTTCTCTGCAGAAGGTGGATAGCTACTTACAATGTCATTAGCACGTGAACCGGGAATCATTGCCTGCATGAGATACAAAAACTTGTCCTCTGGTGGTATATTTGAGTCTTCATGCACTTTCCTAAACTGGCTCCAGAAAGGAATCCATTCCCGCACATCGCCACCATACTTCCGAAACTCGATGACCGGGAGTTTGAATTTCCTAACATTAGTATGCGATATTTCACTTGCGTTACTGGTATCCACTTTTAGTAACCGATTTTCGAGGTCACTGACCTTGACCTTTATAGTTTCAAACTTTAATTTGTACTGGCTCACCTCATTCAAATGGGCCTCTAACTCGCCTTCCGTCGCGTCGTTCTCTAGCAGACTTTCGAATATTTCTTCGTCCTTTTGGTTTATGGTAAGCATACTGTCTTCAAAGACCCCGAATTGACTACGAACTTGCTGACTGTCCACGTGTTCGGCATCGAAAAGCTCCCCCAATGTTACGTACTGCGTAGTGAACACGCGTCTTAAAACTGCTCTAGACATTTTAATCTTCTCCATAACTGATAAACTGAAGTAACGCACTCAAGAAACATGAAACAAATTTTCCCACGGTTGGACGCCAAATGTTCTTGCTGGTCTCCAACTTTATCACAAGTTAAATTAAAACAGAGCTATTTGAAAGGAGGACGTCTTTAATTCACAAAGAACAAGGTACACAAAAAAAAACATCTGAATGTCAAAGACATCAAAACTCAAAGACCAAACACTTCAAACATCACAGTTTCGAAATTCAGAGTAGGCTATACTTTACTGTGAACTAGCGTTCTTACGAACTGTGTTGTTCAAAGTACCGTAGTTTTAATAATTTATATGTGAACGAAAATGTCCCTTTCCAAACGTAGAAAAGTGGATAGTGAGTGCCGTGTTTTTAAAGAAAAATGGACTGACGACTATATTTGTATTCAGAATAGTGGGAAAGTAATGTGTCTGATATGCAAGGAAACTATGTCAGTTGTTAAATAATACATCAGGCGGCATTATGATTCGAAGCACAAATCTGTATAAACTAAATTTTCTTCGGCTTTTCGCAATTAATTGGGGTCACCGGAGCCAACCAGGCTCATTTTGGTTTTGGCCGGGGATTTAAGGCCGGACGCCCTTCCTGACGCCACGTGATTTTCCAGGTGAAAATTCCACCCCTTTGTCACCGGGATTCGAACCCTGGCCGTCTGGGTGAAAGGCGAGAAGCTACGCCACTGCGCCATCACGCTCCCCGAAGCCCAAATCTGTATATAGACTAATAAATACGATGGAGTATCATGGAAGGAAAAGATTTCAAATTTAATGAAAGGTCTCGCTGCTCAAAAACAGATGTTCACGAAACAGATCGAAGAAAATACAGCCGCAGTCCGCACTAGTTATAAAGCTGCACATTTATTAGCCGCGAAAGGGAAACCATTTTCTGATGGGGAGTTTGTGAAGAACTGGATACTTTCTGTAATAGAAGAGATGTGTCCTGAAAGGAAACAACTGTTAAATTCGGTCAGCTTATTGCGGGGCACAATGACGAGAAGAACGGAAGAACTCGGGGCTAATTTGTGCTCACAACTACGCGAAAAATCTATACCATTCGAGGGGTGTTTTTCGTTGGCTTTGGATGAAAGAAACAACGTCCGTGATACAGCACACCGTTTAATTTTTATTCGTGGGATTGACAAAGCGTGTGAAATAACTGAGGAGCTGGTATATTTAAGAAGCATCCATGGAACTACAACAGGCGAGGATTTGTTTCTCCATCTGAGTGAAACATTGAAGGATCTCGATTTAGGATGGGATGGATTGGTAGCTATAACAAGAGATGGAGCAAGGAATTTGAGTGGTACAAAAACTGGATTGATTGGAAGAATAGAAAACGAATTTACTAACAGAAATACTGATATGCCTCTTGAATTACACTGCATTGTTCATCAAGATGTGCTATGTAGAAAATAATTAAATTTACAACATGTGATGAACACAGTGGCATCTACAATTAATTATATTCGATCGCATAGACTCAATCATCGGCAGTTCCAGTCATTTATGGCTGAAATTGATTGTGATTACGGCGATGTATCCTAATTTATCATATGGAGGTACGCTGGCTTAGTCGTGCTAATATATTGAAACGCTTCTTTCATCTTCGTAAAGAAATAGGCACATTTATGAACATGAAACAGAAAAAAGTGACAGCATTTGTGAGATTTAGCAATACTCACAGATTTAACGCAACAATTAAATATTTTGAATAAGGGATTACAAGGGAAAGGCATGCTTTTAAATGAAGTGTATAGTAACGTTTTAGCGTTCCAAAATAAATTGAAATTATTTCGACAGCAATTAGAGAAGGGCACGTTGCCACACTTTTCATGTTGTACTGAGCTTCAAGAAGCGAACTAAAACAGTTCTGTGCCATATGATCGGTTTATTAAGTTGATAGACCTACTGAAGAATGAGTTTGTACCAGATTTAAAGACCTTTCTGTGAATGCGGAAAAAAATCATTTGTTCGAAAATCCATTTGCAGTTGATGTCGGCGATGCACCTATGCAACTACAGATCGTATTAATTGAACTTCAGTGTTGTTCCCAATTAAGGGACAAGTTCGCGGAAGGAATTCTTATGAACTTCTTCAGGGCGCTTACAGTCGTAACTAAACAATTCCGGTTTTCTTAAAATTTGCGAGAAAATACTTGTGCGCGTTTCCGACTACTTACATTTGTGAACAAACATTTTCAAAAATGAAGTTTATAAAATCCAAATTACGTTCCCGGATCAGTGATGAACTCCTACATTCCATTCTGAGGGTGGCTGTGTCAAATCTATCTTCAGACATTTCAACACTGTCACTTCAAGCGAAGGCCCAGGCCTCTAATTGATTGGTAATTTTATCCCAAGTTACAGAGTATTGTTTACTTAGCTCATTTTTCTTTCTGTATTGTGGTTTACGTTATTGTTTATGTTGTCGAATAGCCGTGTGAGAACTTGATTGGTGATTGAAGAAGGGGCCACCGGGGTATGTGGATATACAGTGCGCCCGGGAATGTTCTCCGCAGTGCCTACAAGCTGCTGCGAGAGTTTACGTCACCAGTTACGTTGGCAGCACGGCTGTCGCTTGTTCTAACTATACACACTGACGAATTCGACAGCCCACAGCCCACATATGTGGCCTTCACCCTATCAAGGACACTTTTTTTTTAGCGTATGGCTTTTATAGCCGGGAGTGTCCGAGGACATGTTCGGCTCGTCAGTTTTGTAGCTGCTTCGAGACGGACACCCAATGGGTGAGCTACAAGTACCGTTGGGGAGGAATGTTGGATGGGAGGGTCGAGGAGTTGGAAGGTAGAGGCTGTGGCCTATAGTTAGGGACCAACCCCGGGATTTGCCTGGAAGGAAGATGGGAAACCACGGAAGACCATCTTCAAGGTTGCCGGCGGGGGGATTCGAACCTCCTCGCCTCCCGGATGTGAGCGACTGCCAACAGTCATGCCGCAACGACCTCGGCTAACTCACCCGGTATCAGGGACACTGTGCTGCCAACTAAAACTGATGACGCAACCACTCGCAGCTGTACTTAGCCACTGTGGAGAACATTCCCGGGCGCCCTGTACTTGTGTTAGGGAAGGTCGGAGGGTGGGAGTTATGTGGCCCCCAGTACGTTTAGGAATCTGCCATTCGGCCCGCCCGCAAATTAATTTGGGCACACCTGCTCGACGCTACTGGTGCATTAATACTACATAGTATCGCTAACACATCTTTTTTAAAAGAAGCGTTTTCAGTACACGTTTAACCGGGTTGGCCTACATGGAAGACATTGAACAGGTTGCGCTCAGGTGTCGGAAGAACATAGAGCAACATGCAAAAGTGGGGATTTGCCTGTGACTCCACACTCTGTAATTGCGGTAATAATAATATCGTATGGTCTCGGGTGCCGGGTGCAAGCTTTGTATTTTAACACCCAGAGGGTAGCTTGCATGTCAAATTTCGTTGTTTCTTGAATCACTATGAAAGTCAAGGAGGTCAGATATCTAAGCTCCTTGAGCACTATAGCGCTTTCTAGTAGAGAATTGAGGAACATTGTGTTGGCGGAAACTCCCGAGATTAATTTTGCCATTATGAACACGGCCTACTGAATTCAAATGGGTTCTTTAACATGCCAACATCGTATGACATGCGTGTCGTATTTTTGCCGCATTTCAAAAATCACTTACCACGTCCAGGAGCGAACCTGCAATCTTGGGGTTAGTAGACCGACACGTTATCCACTCACCCACCGTGGCAAGCTGTAATTGCGGTGAAGAACAGACAATGAGCCATCTTCTTGTCTGCAGGTTGTGTCCAACTACATGCTCTCCCCAGAATGTAATTGATGCTACCACAGAAGCATGTGAACTTGCCGTATACTGATCAGGCCAAATGTGATTAAATTCATATTTGTGTGGAACAACAGTTTTCCAGAAATAATGACAATGTTTATAGTACCAGTTCTTAATTTTATCCTTTTTTAGCCTACTTTTGATTTTTGAAAAAAAAATGAAAGTAGACTTATGAGGTCAACACAGGGCGAAAAAAAGTGTGTCTGTCTGTGTGTGTGTGTGTATGTGTGTGTGAGTCTCTGTGTGTGTGAGTGTGTGTACTCTGAATGTCTGCCCCCCCCCCCCCCTCCCTCCCTATGAATTCGAACACGGTGAACGCGAATTGAACGAGATTTGGTACAAAGGTAGCACTAGCAAAGGACACCTCAGTGTCATGTTTTATATCGCCGCCATCTTGACGGAAACGTAATGGCGGCCACACAAATGTTCAAAGCTTAAATCAAATTACGGCTAACCTAATCATCCGACCTCTACCAAATTTTTCAACAACATACCTTTATGGGGGGAGCATCCTTTGACCAAACTAATAGGTCATCAGCCTAATAGTTTGCGGATGGCGCCCATCTTTCTGTGAAAATCGATTCCCCCTATTAATTCGAACACGGTGAAACCGAATGGAACGAAATTTGGTACAGAGGTAGCACTAGCAAAGGGCACCTCAGTGTCATGTTTTATATCACCGCCATCTTGACGGAAACGTAATCGCGGCCACTCAAATGATAAAAGCTAAAATGTAATTACGACCAACCTAATAATCTAGTCTCTACCAAATTTTGCAACAACATATCTTTATGTGGGAAGCATATTCTGACCAAACTGCAAGATCATCAGCCCAATAGTTTGCAGATGGTGGCCAGTATGTGTGCAAATCGATTCCCCCTATTAATTCAAACACGGTGAAACCGAATTTAACGAAATTTGGTACAGAGGTAGCACTAGCAAAGGGCACCTCGGTGTCGTGTTTTATATCGCCGCCATCTTGACGGAAACGGAATGACGGCCACCCAAATGTTAAAAGCTTAAATCAAATTACGACCATCCTAATAATTTGATCTCTACCAGATTTTGCAACAACATGCCTTTTTGTGGCAAGCAGCTTATGACTGACTACAAGGTCATCAGCCCAATAGTTTGCAAATAGCGGCCATGTATGCAAATCCATTCCCCATATCAATTCAAACACGGTGAAACCGAATTGAATGTTTTTTTTTACAGAGGTAGCACAGCAAAGGGCACCTCATATTCATGTTTAATATCCCTATAGCACGTTGTATTTCAACAAGCAACTACAAACAACATTCAATTATACTCCTTGAAAAGGACAAAGAGTTATAACAATACCCATGCATTTAGGAGAAAGTAGGCTATATGTTCTTTACTGAACATCTTGTTTTGTAATTGTAATTGTCTTGTTTCTCCTTTTTCGGTTATCTTTTGTTGTTTGTAATGTAGGCCTATGTTTCTGACACGATTAAATAAATAAATTTCAAAGCGATTTGTGTACAACAACAAAGAAAGTCACACCAGAACAGAAAATTGACATAACCGGCGTTGTGAGGTCCAGCAGACCACTCAAGGTTTGTAAGTACAACAAAGCACATCACAACAGCTGCTTGTGTCTTCAAGGTACTGGCAATGCCAAATGAATTTCTTGAAAGGAATGGCACAGAACAAACGTACACAATTGAGGGTGGTCCCAGGAACCTCACAACGCTTGCTGAGGGTAAAAAAATAAGGAGGAAAACGAAAATTAATGCCTTTAATGGAAAAAAGGAATGAGTGTCATGGGACTTGAGATGAAGCAGACAGGAAAGAGACGGGATTATAATGCCCACCCCTTATTTTAATCTTTATATTTGTGATAAACAAGCAACGGCTCCATTCAAGTTGATGGAAAGACATTTGCTAAGACCGTAAGCTTCAGGTATCTTGGATCTCGCTTACAATCTGATGGTGAGATAGGTAATGAAGTGCGAAGCAGGATAAACGCAGCTTGGATGAGATGGAGGGAAGTTACAGGTGTACTCTGCGACAGAAGTATGCCACTACATCTGAAATCCAAAATATATCGCATGATAGTACGTCCTGTTGCATTGTATGGCGCTGAATGTCGGCCTACTGACAGAGCTACAGAGCGCCAACTACACAGCATGGAAATGCGTATTCTCCGTTGGTCAATGGGCATCACACTCCTGGACCATGTAAGAAACGACATCATTCGCCAGCAAATGGGCGTTTCACCCATCACTGAGAAGGCTCGGCAAAAACGTCTCCAATGGTACGGTCACGTCCTACGTGCTGCACTAGGAACAGTAGCCAATTCTACCCAGTGCTTGGAAATTAATGGGCAACGACCACGTGGGAGACCAAAACAGCGCTGGCATGATACGATAAATGCCGATATGAAGGTGCTCAGTCTAACACGTTATGATGCTCGCGATCGTAACAAGTGGCGAGCCAAGATTCGGACAGTGGACCCTGCACCTGTGGGAAAACGCTAAAATGTAGTAGTAGTAGTAGTAGTAGTAGTAGTAGTAGTAGTAGTAGTAGAAAAAGAAGAAGAAGAAGAATGTTTGCTACATTGAACTGGAGGATATTCATTGGTGGTCACTAGCCTAGGTTGTGGCTGAGCTTTGACAGCGTGAATATCAAGGAATTTCCGATTTTTTTTTCAGGGTTCCTTTAGCCTAACTGTCATACACCATGGAATTATGAACTATACAGGGTCTTTCATCTTATATATAAAAGTGAAAGTCTGTATGTATGTATGTGGGTGTGTGGGTGGGTTTGTTCCGTATACAAATCTACACCGTTCCACCAATCTCAACCAAATTTTGCATACACATAGTTTAGGACCCAGAACGAACCGCTGGCTACATGAATTTTCGATAGTCTTTCTCATTCTTCTGATTTCGGCCCTTTTGCACTCAAGCACAGGCAAATCAAATCATAAAATATACTCATGAAGGAATGGCAAGGCAGATAGTTTCCATGGCAACATAGCACAAGTCGAGACACGGCCGACTGGATGCCATTCGCGCTCTGCACTACCGGTATAGAAAATGAGGATCTTTACTTGAAATCCCGTTAGTTACTCAACTACTCACACAGCACTGTCAACCGAGTTTAGCATAACAAAGACTTGACACCATCTTCTACTATATATTTGTCAAATACCACTCACTCACTCACTCATTCATTCATCACGAAATCTCAGAAACCACCGAACGGATTGGAATGAAGTTTGGTATGCAGCTTCCTCAAGGGACGCAAATGCTCACTAAGAGAGGATTTTTGCATATTCAGGTTCTAAAGGGGTGTTAAGGGGGTAGACCTGCATTTCATTGAATAGCAATATCTCCCGATTGGTTTCATTGGGGGATGTGATACTCGGCATATAAACTAATAATTAAAAATAAGAATACATGTGTCTGAGGGTTTTTCGATGTGGTGTATATTATGAGGTGAAAGGGTTGAAAAGTGGGGATTAAAAGATTCCTAACGGAGCGTGTATCTCTTAAACGACATAGGCGAGGAGTTTGAAACTCAGCGAAAAAAATCAACATAAAAAAGACGTAAATATGTGTTTGACCGGTTTTTCATAAATCCAATTTATGGGGCCCACGGGGAGGGGTGAAATTCTGGGGGGGGGGGGACAGGAAAGAAAGTGACCTAACTGATTGACTGACTGACTCATTCATCAAACTCAGGGGAAAATTAAGTAAGTAAGTAAGTAAATAGCTGTTTGACAGTTTTTTTCTTAAATCAAATTTAAGGGGTTCATGGGGAGGGGTGAATTTCTGAAAAAAGAAAATTGAAAGAAAATGTCCTGACTCACTCACTCACTCATCATCGCCCAGCCAAAATTATTGAAGTTGAAACATGACAGTTTAGGGATATATTCATTGTTTGTCAAAACCGTCTACTAAGGGAGGATTTTCGGATAATCAGGGGGTCTTAAGAGGGTTAAACCTGCATTTCATTGAATAACAATATCTCCCGATTGGTTTCATTGGGGGATGTGATACACGGCATATAAACTCATCATTAAAAAGTAAGAAGACACCTGTCTGAGGGTTTTTCGATGTGGTGTATATTATGAGGTGAAAGGGGGTGAAAAGTGGGGATTGAAAGATTCCTAACAGAGCGTGTATCTCTTAAACGACATAGGTGAGGAGTTTGAAACTCAGCGGAAATAAAATCAGGATAAAAATAAGTAAATATGTGTTTGACAGTTTTTTCATAAATCCAATTTAAGGGTCCCATGGGGAGGGGTGAAATTCTGGGAGGGGGGGGGGGGCAGAAAAGAAAGTGTCCTAACTGATTGACTGACTGACTCACTTATCAAACTTAGGGGGGAAAAACTGCTTTAAAGTAAGTAAATAGCTTTTCGACAGTTTTTTGAACAATCAAATATAAGAGGTTCATTGGGAGGGGTGAAATTCTGAAGAAAAAAAAATTAAAGAAAATGTCCTGACTCATTCTCTCACTCATCATCGCCCAGCCAAAAATATTGAAGTTGGAAACATGGCAGTTTGGGGATATGTTCGTTGTATGTCAAAACCGTACACTAAGGGAGGATTTTTGGATATTCAGGTTCTAAAGGGGTCTTAAGGGGGTTAAGCCTGCATTTCATTGAATAACAATATCTCACGAGTGGTTTCATTTCTGGATGTGATACTCGGCATATAACCTAATCATTAAAAATAAGCAGACATGTGTCTAAGGGTTTTTCGATGTGGTGTATTATTATGAGGTGAAAGGGGTGAAAAGTGGGGGTTGAAGAATTCCTAACGGAGCGTGTAGGCCTATCTCTTTAACGGCATAGGCGAGAAATTTGTAACTCAGCGAAAAAATCAGCTTAAAAAGTAAGTAAATCGGTGTTCGACCGTTTTTTCATAAATTAATTTAAGGGGCCAATGGGGTGGTGTGGAATTCTGGGGGGAAAAGGAGAGAAAGTGTCCTAACTGACTAACTCACTCACTCATCAAACTCAGGGAAAAAAGACAGCTTAAAAACAAGTTAATAGGTGTTCAAGCGTTTTTTCATCAATCCAATTTAAGAGGCCCGTGGGGAGGGGTGAAATTCTGGTAAAAATAATTGAAAGAAAATGTCCTGTCTGACTCACTCACTCATCACGCCCAACGAAAACTATTCAAGTTGGATACATGACATTTTGGGAATATGTTCGCTGTATGTCGAAAACGTCAACTAAGGAATGATTTTTGTTTATTCGGGTTTTAAAGAGGTGTTAAGGGGGTAAACGTGCATTTCATTGAATAACGATATCTCATGAGTTGTTTCTTTGGGGATGTGTTATTCGGTATATAAACTAATCATTAAAAATAATCAGACATATGTCTAAGGGTTTATCGATGTGGTGTATATTATGAGGTGAAAGGGGTGAAAATCGGGTGTTGAAGGATTCTTAACGGAGCGTGTATTTCTGAAACGACATAGGCGAGAAGTTTGAAATTCGACGGGAAAAACAGCTTTAAATACAAGTAAAGAGGTGTTCGACCGTTTTGTCATAAATCCAATTTAAGGGGCCCTTGGAGAGGGGTGAAATTCTGGGGGAAAAAAAACAGGAAAGAAAGTGTCCTAACTGATTGACTTACTCACTCATCAAACTCAGGGGGAAAACAGCTTTAAATAAGTAAATAGGTGTTCGACCGTTTGTTTCATAAATCCAATTTAAGGGGTTCATGGGGAGGGGTGAAATTATCAAAAATAATTGAAAGAAAATGTCCTGACTGACTCACTCACTCATCATCGCCCAGCCAAAATTATTGATGTTAGAAATATGAAATTTTGGGGATATGTTCGTTGTATGTCGAAAACGTCCACTAAGGAAAGAGTTTTGGATATTCAGGTTCTAAAGAGGTGTTAAGAGGTAAATGTGCATTTCATTGAATAACAATATCTCACGAGTGGTTTCATTTGGGGATGTGATACTTGGCATATATTCTAATCATTAAAATAAGCTAACACATGTCTAATGGTTTTTCGATGTAGTGTATATTATAAGGTGAAAGGGATGAAAAGTGGGGTTTGAAAGATTCCTAACGGAGCGTGTATCTCTTAAACGACATAAGCGAGGTGTTTGAAACTCAGAGGAAATCAATCAGCTTAAAAATAAATAAATAAATAAATATATATATAAAATAAATAGGTGTTCGACCGTTTTTTCATAAATACAATTTAAGGGGCTTATGGGGAGGGGTGAAATTCTGGAAGAAAAACGTCCACTAAGGAAGGATTTTTGGATGTTCACTCTCATCGACCAACCAAAACTATTAAAGTTAGAAGAATGATATTTTGGGGATATGTTTGTTGTGTGTCGAAAATGTCTACTAAGGAGGGATTTTTGGATATTCAGGTTCTAAAGGGGTGTTAACGGGGTTAAGCCTGCATTTCATTCAATAACAATATGACACGACTATGACGCGAGCGAAGCGAGGCTAAAAATGAGATGGTGTGTGTGTATTACTCAATCACGCAAGTACCACTGGTCCGATTTACATGAATTTTACATGAAAGTAGCTGATTTACCTGGTTAACATATAGGTTACTTTTGATTCAATAATTTGCACCAAATAAAAAATGGCGATCATTTTAGTGACGTCACTACACCCTTTGGTTTCAAACTTTCATATTTCCATTTCAAATAAAAAGAGAACGCTAAGAAATAGCAAACTTTTGATGGCATATACGAGGTTTAAAATTACATGTTCTATCCGAAAGGTATCTCCAACGGTTAGCGAGAAAAACCTAAATTTGTGCTATAAAACACGGTCAACGCCGAGCGGTGTAGTTGGACAAAATGTTCCATCCTTAATATCCCTCTGCGCAGCATCTCGCCTATCCCCTGTTTTAACTGCCACCTTCACATTTTAATTTATTTATGACGCGTAGCGAAGCACGGGTACTTCAGCTAGTATAAAATAAGAGCGCCAAGCAGCGGCTTTGTTAACCGTCGCTGCGGTCACCTTGGCCGAGGTTTAAGCGTGTGTACAATCCTATATGATGCAGTGGCCTTGCTAGCGTGTGTCCATTGCTGAAATCTTACTTTAGTTAGTTAGTTAGATATTGTTGATGAAACCGAAACCCCTATAGTATTGAAAGCGCGCGCATAGTACATACGATGGCTGTTTTTTTTCCAAGTTCCGATCGACGTATAAAAATAACAGATTGACATTACCAAACTTGACCTTGCAATAAGCGTGCAGGTGCTCAGTCACCAGTCTAAACCTCAAGTGCTAACATGGTGAGACAGTTTTCATTGCAACATCGTATTTTTTATGTAAAACTTATTTTAAGTACGAGTCGGCTCGGCGGGTACGTGATGAATTTGTTCAGCAATTTCCTGATGAAGTGCCACCTTCACTAGCACAGATTCACGTAATTGCAAATAAGTTTGACACTACTGGCTCGGTGCTCAATAAAAAACATGCCCGCACACGAACAGTTTTAACAGAGGATGAGCTAGATTACATTGGCGAGAATCTTGAACGGTCTCCGAATAAATCACTCACAAAATTAGCACAAGTAGGGGTTTCGGTTTCATCAACAATAACTAACTAACTAACAAACGAAAGTAAGATTTCAGCATTGTACACACGCAAGCAAGGCCGCTGCATCATATAGGATTGTACACACGCTTGAAGCAGGGGGCCTTGGCGCGTCAAAAGCTCGGCCAAGGTGACCGCAGTGGCGGTTAACAAAGCCGCCGCTTGGCGCTCTTATTTTATATGAAAGACCCTGTATATTTGCATTATTTTTCGACATAGTCGCCACTGACATTGAGACACTTGTCGTAGCGTGCAATCAGTTTGAAGAATCAGTTTGTGGCCGATAACCTAGATGTTAGACCCCTTAAAACAACAATTATCATCATCATCATCATCATGAGTTTGAAGAAACCACTCTGGTAAAACTCGGTGCCCTGCTATGCAAGGAATTTGAATTTATTATTTCTCTTACACAAGCCACTGAGGCCACAAAGCCATTTCATGCAGCTCTCTTCATTCAGAGGGCAGTTGAATTCAATAAAATAAATGAAGAAAGAAAAAAATACTTAACCTAAATATTCAGTTGACAATAGAAGTTATTGTTATTACATCTGTTCACATTGATCATGATAATTGTAGAGCTCATAGATTACGATGAAGGGAGTGTTTTATCGCTCTGATGAGAAATCCTGAACACTGGTGCAATTTATATATATTCCAGAGAATACTAGCTGAAATACGGAATGAGCCTTTATATTTTTCGGTTCTATGATGAGGTATCTGGAGCATTTGTGCAGTGTATCTATTCGCACGGTTATACACTGACTGCATGGGAGTTAATGTGCAGTAATAAGACGGAATTTTGAATTTTAGAATTTAATCACAGTCAGAGTCATGGCATACTGTCTTCGTTCTTTTAACTTTAGCCATCCAATCTTGTCGTAAAATGGAGTTATATGAGACTCTCTTGGTACATTGAGAACAAACTGCAAGCAAGCATTTTGCATTCTTTGCAATTTTGAATTGAGGACCTCTCCCAGATCATGGTAAATAATAGATCCATAGTCAAATATTGGTAATATCAAACTCTGTATCAGTCTTTTCCGTACATTTTGCGGCAAATAGAAGCAAGTTCACGTAATTTGATATAATGACGATGCAACCCTTTTCAGAATCATGTTTGTGTGATCCTGCCACGATAATCGAGAGTCAAAAATAACTCCCAGATTTCTTACTGCTGACTGGTACGGTACGATTTGGGATGCAAGGTGTAAAAGTGGTACTGGGTCGGGTAGAGAACTGAGGAATTTGGTATAGCCGACGATGATGGGTTGTGTTTTTTTTAAGTTAAGTATTAGATTATGATCGAGTGCGTACTGACATAGGCTTTGAATGTCACTGTTAATTAGTGTTACGTTCAAATGAATGGATTTCAGATCCGTATATAGATATAGTTGTAGGTCGTCTGCGTACATATGATGTTGACAGAATTTAAGCACAGATGCATTTATATACACGGAGAACAGGATTGGACCAAGGACTGAACCCTTCGGCACACCTGTTGTTATTTCACACCATTCTGAAACAATGTCGTCTGCTAGGACTACTCTCTGACATCTGCCTGTTAGGTAAGAGCTACGCCAGTTCGTTACTGACTTTGAAAGGCCTAGATTTCTTAATTTAACTAGTAGGATCTCATGGTGAACTCTGTCAAAAGCTTTGATGAAATCGAAAGAGATAATATAGTTATTTCCTTCCGGTCCATTGCTTAACGAATGTCGTCTGTGACTTTCTTACTCCAACTCAGCATTGGTGTGGGAGTGACGTCCCTAGAGTGCGGTTTTCAACGCATGTGATGGGTCCGGGCACGACCAATACGCAGTGTGTCTGCCACCGTTATGCACCTGTATGCTAACACCATGTCCTGTACTCGAGCAATGTTGTTTTCATTCATGGATGTCGAGGGACGCCCACTTCGATCTTCATCCTCCGCACTCTGCCGTCCTTCACTGAATATGAAACACCAGCGACAGACCAAATGATATCGGACACACCTTTCTGCTGCTCCTCTCTGTTCGTCAGTGCTCTGCAAATGCGTCATTCCCCCACCGCTGGTCCTCCTTCCGTCGTTAAACCAGCCACGGGTGTGGATTCGTATGGCGATTGTTTGTGTCACTAACTGCTCGTACAATAAAATGACGAAACTTACTTTCAGAACTTCCCTCGTAATAACACAGGAAATTGAGAAGGAGGTGGTATAGCACCATCCCAGCATTTAGCTGATTTCATTGTTCGGAATGGATATGTCCATATGCCACGTCATCACATCGCCTATTTCTCTCTTGGTAATGCTGATTGTTGTTTAAAGACTGTCCTATATTAAACGGGCCAATTTCCAACTTTTGATTTACCTTTTCTTCAGAAAATGTTAACAGGAACTAATCAGGGATGTTCTTCAAGGGTCTCCTTACTTTGACATGATCTTCTTGAGATTGAGTGTTTTTTGAATTTTCATGAATCCTTTTAAAATTGCATAATTTTATCAACAATTTGCTTGCCATGGAGGGTGAGTGGTTATCGTGTCCGACGACCAACCCCAAGCTTGCAGGTTCACTCCTGGCCATAGTAAGTGATTTTTTAAAGGCGACGGTGGGTAGGTTTTGGCCAGGGTTAAACACTACCCCCAAGGGAAGATGAAGAGAAAAGGAAAGGGAAGTGGGTTTCGGACTGAGGAACAAGTGTGGGTAAATAGGACGAGAGTCCAACACCAAACAAAATGAATTGAGCAAGTATTCAGTGACGAGTGTCACCGCAAAGCCCGTGAAGCACCTAAAGTGGGTATGGACTTGGACGCAGCTAACGGTAGATGCGACTGGAGCTTGGGCTATTTGCAAGCAAGCAACGATAGTGCTTTCCCTTCCAAGCCTATATTTGACTACTATGGGGAAGGGTGGTAGTCTGGCAAGACGAAGAAAAAAATGAGTCAGGTTTAATCGAAGGTTTTGAAAGGCGCAAATAATTTGAATTGGCCGTGATAACTTTAATTTTGGGTACTGTTGGATCTCCGTTGGATCTCCGTTCGACCAACCAAATAATTCCAGAAAGGGAAGCAATATGAATGCTTTTAGTAAGGATTTTATTTCTTCTTGATGAGTTGGATGAATGCCAATTGTTGCACGTAAGATAAGTTGAGCTTGTAACCAGCGGAGTGCCGATTAAAAGTTCAAACCAGAGGAAAACTATGAATTTGGAAAACAAAGCATGAGTTATAGAGAAAATCTCGACGAGCAGGAAGCTTGCTGAGCTACCTATGCTCGCCTCGATGGCTTATTAGAATTAGTTATGAAAACTAAAAAGAGCTTTAAACAAGATTTTTGAAGTTTCAAGTTAAATGCAACAAGTAGCGAAACTTTAATTACTTTTTTAAGTAATTCTCTTAAAGAAAGCATAAGCCAAGGAAGAGTTAGGGAAGACAAGGACCTGCCTGACCATTATTCTCTAGGAATTTATAAAACGAAAAAATGGAATTTAATTTATTTAACAATACTTCGAGTTGACGTAACAAACCATATAAAGCTGATTAAGATTCCAATTAATAACAATGAACAATTTTAACATACAAAAGTCTGAGACTTAATGCTAACAAATTGTAAATTTTTTAACGATGTTAAAGGGTATGGAAGTTTAAAACTTGCTTCGAGCACAAATCTGAATAAGATTAAAAAAAAAAAATAGCAAACTTTAAAGTTTATAACGAGGATTATAAATAATTATAGCTATGACAGAGAATCAGGTACAATATATGCACTTTGAGAATTCCTATGTGGAAATCTTAAAGTATGAACAAATATTAAATTTGAAATTATAACAAGAAAAGAGAGATTAAGAAGAAGTTTCTATAACTTCTTGTATTGAAGCAGGGATCACAAGAAAAATGGGGCCAGTTACCCTTTCGTGAAACCTGGAAAAAGGAAAGTTAGAAAACTCACTTGTGAGTAGAAATAATTGAATTCCCTAACAAAAGAGGAAAAACAATATGATTTAAGGTGTGTACTAGACACAGATTATACAGAAATTACGATGGAAAACAGTACAAAGATGGGAGGGCACTTATATAGAGTGTCACCACATTGAAAAGAACCTAAATTTTACTATTATTATAATATGTTAGTGAGGAGTTTGAGAGGAGGAAATAGGAGGATTAGGAGAAAGTCTTGGCCATATTTATTGCTTTCGTTTGAACGCGACACGAATGGTGGTTGAACTGATACTGTTATGCACTGTAGTCTGTTGAAAAGTTCACTATTGCAACACGGAAAGTTTATGAGACGAAAAGTTATTGCAGTTGTGGAGATCACTAGATGAATTTTAGATTGGGAAAGTTTATTGCGTTTTGACGTTTATAGATTGTAGTTGAATGCAGCGGACAATTTCCAACGAAGGAAGACAAATTATATGCTGATTAGAAGTATTTTCAACATAAATTCCTCAGTGAGGAACAAGCATTCCCATATTTAGGTGGAAAGTACTTGATGGTTTTACTTGTAGAAAGATACATTGATGTAGAAAGTTCTAGAGTTGTGATAACAGTAGAATTGGGCAGAACATCCCGCGGAGTAAAAGTGCTAAGTTTTTATAGACAGTAAGTTTAATAAATCTCCCACGGAGTGAGAAATCATTCCCAATTAATTTGTGCAGGAAGCACTAATTTTCCAAGTTGGAAAGTCAGCTTAGATGGATGGAGCATGACTAGAAAAGTCCCTCGAAGGCGGTTAATATGTTGTTGGTAGCAATACCGCACACTGTCTATAAAATCTTATTTAAAAACCATTAAAACCATGTAAAAACTTTTAAGATTAGTACTTAGCACATTTCTGAAGAGTGGGCGATCCAGGCGACCGTTAGCTAATTCAACATCATGGCGTAGATATTTAAAACATGTCTCACAATAACAGGAGACGAGCCTTAGTAAGGCTCCGACTGTGAACTTTGAAGACTAACGCACAAGTGGGGACCGCACAACCAAGCATAGAGGTACCAAGGACGGAAGGGGTGGGGGAAAACCAAAGGAACATACATATGAAATACCAACTTTAGAAATAAAACTAAAAGTAATCTTCAAGGAGTTGATAGTAGGCGTCAATAGCGAAGCCTGGTGGAAGGGTGTGTTGTAGAAGTCCTCTTGAGCATGGAGATGTTAGCTGAAGATAGCGGCGACATCTTGTGGCTGGATTGGGAAGGAAGTCCTCTTGAGCATAGAGATGTTGAGGAACTTCAGCAGTTAGCTGCTAGATGCCGCTAGGTTGATCATGGAAGTTATATCTACAACAAACTTTTAAACAGAGTGAATAAGGTGCGCAAATAAAAGAAAAGGTAAGAAATCACTTTTGGTGTTTGAGACAAAAGGGAAAAAATAAGTTAGGCAAAGAGCAGCGAAGGCTAACTCTGTCTTACCGTGTATTCCAAAGAATACACCAATCTGGGAGGGTTAAACACCAACAGAGAACAAGTAACACAATGTTAAAGATTCAAAGGTAGGGGGTTAATTAAAGATAGAGGTCTTGTAATATGCCCATTTGTGGTCAAGATCTTGGCCACCCTAACTCTCCCATCCCTTCCCGGGAAACACTCGGCCACTCTACCCGAGATCCAGACCAAGGGAGTGAATGTATCTTTATCAAGGACCAAGTCCCCCACTTTAATGTCAGGATTAGAAAGAAGCCACTTCTGTCTACGTTGCAAGGAAGTTAAGTATTCCAATTTTCACCTCTTCCAGAAAGAATTGCGAAGAGCTTCAAGTTTACGCCAAACAATAGGCAGGTTAGAGTCTCTATAAGAGTAGGGAAGGGTGGGAGGGGAGGAAAGAGAAGCGCCTATAAGAAAGTGACCAGATGTCAATGGGAGCGGACCATCAGGGTCAGTAGAAAGCGTTGTCAAAGGACGAGAGTTAACAACACCTTCAATCAGAATAGACAGATAGTTAAATTCCTCATAAGTTAGGATGCGATTACCTAACACCTTTTAGGTAGATTTCATTAGAAAGCTTACTATTGCAATGGGTCCCATGTTTCGACTTCCGGAAAATTTCGACATATCTTCGCGTTTCACATCCCCCAGACCCCAAAACCACCGTCAGTTCAAAAGTTTATATATAATTTATGTATATATATATATATATAATTATGTATAGATATCAGTTTCTTGTGGACACGATAACTGCCGTAAATTTGCACCAATCACTTTGAACTTTCTACATAATATGTATCCCCTTAAAATCTCGGTCGAGTTCGTTAATGGGCTAAATCGGTCAAAGGGGGTGAATATGGAAGGCTTTTTTTCCCCGAAAAATTGAAATATCGCTATAACTCTCTTAATATCTGAAATATTGAATCTATTCCAAGTTCATACTATGTGTCGGATATGGCCCTAAAATTTATGTTTGAAAAGTTTTTTTTATAGCACCAACCATTGACCAAAGGGGTGGGAAAAAGTGGGTTTTTCGGGAAACATTAATCATATCTCTGTTAATAGGCACAATATCAAAAGCGTACAAAATGGACAAAATACTCCAATAATTACCTAAAACTTTTGTCTGAAAGAATTTTTGATATGACCCACCTTTACGCCACGGGATGAGCAAAATGATTTAAATTATAGGTAAATGCCAAGTGCCAAGAGAGGTTGCCATGACAACTTTACTTTTAATTGATAAGGGATGAACCATCAGCAGTTGCTATGACATCGCCATTGCACGAGATCACATTCAGTTTTCATATGTCTGTGGGAAGCGACTTCGGTATCGGAACTGGTAGCATGCTGAACTTCTCTGCCCAAGGTCGCGGGTTCAAACCTGGCTGAAGTCGTCGGATTTACTGAGCGCTAAATAACCCTGAGTATGCTTTCCTTCGGAGGGGAAGTTCCAACGTTCGTTGCGAGTTGATGGTTCTGGTGGCACCTAGTAGCCAAGTTCACAGCTAGGTTTGGTTGATGGTAGTATTTTTAATTATGTAGCCTATTTTAGGTAGATTTCATCAGAAAGCTAACTATTGCAATGGGTGGCATGTTTCGACTTCCGGAAAATTTCGACATATCTTCGCGTTTCACATCCCCCAGACCCCCAAACCACCGTCAGTTCAAAAGTTTATATATATGTGTGTGTATATATATATGCATATATATCAGTTTCTCGTGGACACGATAACTGCCGTAATTTTGCACCAATCACTTTCAATGTTTTACATAATATGTAACCCCTTAAAATATCGGTCGATTTCGTTAATGGGCAAAATCGGTTCAAGGGGGTGAAAATGGGGGTGCTTTTTTTTTCGAAAAAGTCAAATATCGCTATAACTCTCTTAATACGTGAAATATCGAACCCATTCAAAGTTCATAATATGTGTCGGATAAGTGTCAAAAATTTATGTTTGAAAAGTTTTTGATGGCACCAAACATTGACCAAAGGGGTGGAAAAAAGTTTTTTTCGGGAAACATTAATCATATCTCTCTTAATTGGCACAATATCAAAACCGTACTGAATGGAAAATATTCCCCTAATAATTACCAAAAACTTTGTCTGAAAGAATTTTTGATCTGACCTACCATTACGCCAAGGGATGAGAAAAAGTCCTCTCGGCACGCCGGAAGGCGGAGGTAGATTTCACCGGACAAACTTGGGGATAGGCGAAAATAGGCAGAATATGCAGGTTTTCGTAGAAGGATCAGACCTCATTTATTGCGAGAGGGTATTTTATAATTGGAGCTTAATTAACTTTGTTTTTCGTCATTTTATGCTTTTTTTTAAACATTTTATTGTCTTATTGGAACGGTAACCTTCTTGTCATTTGGGGTCTATTTTTATACTTGTGGTCACACTGTCCTTATGCAAGGTTTCGATACTGATGTGTAACTATGTAACGGTCTGTTACTTCTTCACGCAAAATTATATCTCCCGCAGAGATTTTGGTTGGTTCCTCAGTATAGGGGCTGCGACAACGCGGTCATGTAACCCCGTGTACTTAGGGATGGCTGTATTAGTCTGTAATTCAGGTAAGGACTGCAGACGGTCAATTTCAAGCAGTAGTTCCTAATGTTGCTACCATGTACTACCGTCAACGACACCTAGCTGTGAACTTGGCTACTAGATGCCACCACAACCAGCAACTCGCAAGGAACGTTGGAACTTCCCCTCCAAAGGAAATCATACTGAGGGATTTTTAGCGCTCTTAGAAAATCCGACGACTTCGGCCGGCTTTGAACTCGCGACCTTGGACATAGACATTCAGCATGCTACCAGTTACGTCACCGAAGCCACTTCACACTTAGTCAGATGGAAATCTGAATCTGATATCGTGCAAGTGTGTTATCTTGGCAACGTCTGATGGCTCATCCCTCATCAATTAAGTAGTGTTGCCATGGCAACCACTGATAGCTCTTGGCATTTTCTTATAATTCCGAAATAATTTTTCTCATCCCTTGGCATAATGGTGGGTCATATAAAAAATTCTTTCAGACAAAAGTTTTAGGTAATTATTAGGGGAATGTTGTCCATTTTGTACGGTTTTGATATTGTGCCTATTAAGAGAGATATGATTAATGTTTCCCGAAAAACCCACTTTTTCCCACCCCTTTGGTCAATGGTTGGTGCTATAAAAAACACCCTTCAAACATAAATTTTTGGGCTTCATCCGACACATAGTATGAACGTTGAACGGATTCGATATTTCACATATAAAGAGAGTTATAGCAATATTTCACTTTTTCGAAAAAAGCCATTTTCACCCCCTTCGACCGATTTAGCCCAGTAACGAACTCGACCGAGATTTTAGAGGTATACATATTCGGTAAAAAATTCAAAGTGATTGGTGCAAAATTACGGCAGTTATCGTGTCCACAAGAAACTGATATACATATATATATATATATATATATATATATATATATACATACATATACATACATAAATTATATATAAACTTTTGAACTGACCGTGGTTTTGGGGTCTGGGGGATGTGAAACGCGAAGTTATGTCGAAATTTTCCGGAAGTCGAAACATGGTACCCATTGCAATAGTTAGCTTTCTAATGAAATCTACCTCTGGTTGGTTCCTCAGTTTAGGGGCTGCGACAACGCGGTCATCTAACCCCGTGTACTTTGGGTGAGTGTAGAATCTGTCTGATAAGCAGTGTGAATTTTGATGGCTGTATTAGTCTTAATTCAGGTAAGGACTGCAGACGGTCAATTTCAAGCAGTAGTTCCTAATGTTGCTACGAGGTACTACCGTCAACGAAACCTAGCTGTGAACTTGGCTACTATATGCCACCCCAACCAGCAATTCGCAACGAACGTTGGAACTTCCCCTCCAAAGGGAAGCATACTGGGGGATTTTAGCACTCTTAGAAAATCCGACGACTTCGGCCGGCTTTGAAACCGCGACCTTGGGCATAGACATTCAGTATGCTACCAGTTACGTCACCGAAGCCGCTTCCCACTTAGTCAGATGGAAATACTGAATCTGATCTCGTGCAAGTGTGTTGTCATGGCAACGTCTGATGGCTCATCCCTCATAAATTTAGGAGTGTTGCCATGGCAACCTCTGATAGCTCTTGACATTTTCTTATAATTCCGAAATCATTTTTCTCATCCCTTGGCGTAATGGTGGGTCATATCAAAAATTCTTTCAGACAAAAGTTTTAGGTAATTATTAGGGGAATATTCTCCATTTCATACGGTTTTGATATTGTGCCTATTAAGAGAGATATGATTAATATTTCCCGAAAAACCCACTTTTTCCCACCCCTTTGGTCAATGGTTGGTGCTATAAAGAAACTCTTCAAACATAAATTTTTGGGCTTTATCCGACACATAGTATGAACGTTGAACGGATTCGATATTTCACATATTAAGAGAGTTATAGCAATATTTCACTTTTTCAAAAAAAGCCCCTTATTTTCACCCCCTCCGACCAATTTAGCCCAGTAACGAACTTGACCGAGATTTTATAGGTATACATATTCGGTAAAAAATTCAAAGTGATTGGTGCAAAATTACGGCAGTTATCGTGTCCACAAGAAGCTGATATATATATATATATATATATATATATATATAAAAGTGAAAGTCTGTAAGTATGTATGTGGGTATGTGGGTGGGTCTGTTCCGTATACAAATCTACACCGTTCCACCAATCTCAACCAAATTTTGCATACACATAGTTCAGGACCCAGAACGAACCGCTGGCTGCATCAATTTTCGATAGTCTTTCTCATTCTTCTGATTTCGGCCCTTTTGCACTCAAGCACAGGCAAATCAAATCATAAAAAAGTCCTCTCGGCACGCCGGAAGGCGGAGGTAGATTTCACCGGAAAAACTTGGAGATAGGCGAAAATAGGCAGAATATGCAGGTTTTCGTAGAAGGATCAGACCTCATTTATCGCGTGAAAGTATTTTATAATTGGAGATTAATTAACTTTGTATTTCTTCATTTTAAACATATTTTAAACATTTTATTGTCTTATGGGGACGGTAACCTTCTTGTCATTTGGAGTCCATTTTTAGCCTATTTTCAATTTTGAAAAAATAGGCTTATGAGATCACCTTTTGTCCGTGTGTGTGTGCGTGTGTGTGTGTGAGGTGTGTGTGTGACCCTCCTAATAAAATCTAAACGGCTGGAGCGATTTCAGTGAAACTCGGTAAGTTCATAGCACTATTCCCGGCGACCTCGACCGTGTCCATCGAATTTTGTTACGTCTCACCAATCCAACATGGCGGCTGTGCGAAATATTTCACTAGCATTCAGTATCTCCGAAACTATAACGGATATCGCCCTGAAATTGTGTACGGTGATAAAGGGTACTACTAGAAGTTCACCTATGAGACTTTCAAAAACCTGGTTACTACATAACCAACATGGCGGCCAAGCGAAGTGGAGACTTTTAAATAGACTTTTCTCGCGATTTAACTATCCAAACGTAATGAAACTTGGTACAGCAAATATTTATACACATTGCAATGCACTGGAGTCTAATTTAGTTCAATTGTTTACATAACCTCAAATTGGCGGCTGTGCGAAATATTTCATTGACATTCTATATCCCGGAAACTATTACAGATATCACCCTGCAATTTTGTACGGTGATAAAGGGTACTGATACAAGTTTACCTATGTATAATTCATAAACCTGTAAAGTACAAAACGAACATGGCGACCAAGCGAATTTGAAATATTTTAATAGACTTTTCTCGTGAGTTAACTCTCTGAGCGCAGTGAAATGTGGTACCGTAAATGATTTTGCAGATTGTAATGTACTGCCATCTAATTTAATTCAATTGTTTACATAACCTCAAGATGGCGGCTGTGCGAAATTTTAAAATTAAGTTTTTATTTCTTGTGTCGTAATCATGCGATCGAAGTGAAAGTTTGAATAATGAACCTAGGCAATAAGTGTCCTTGAATGGTACATAACTCTATGGCCTATACATATAACAATCCTAAATGGCAAGCTTCCGTAATATTTAGACGGTTCTCAATATCTATGAATCTTTTACAGCAACCAAACTGAAATTTTTATGTTCATAGAGACTATGAACAAATGTTCACCTTTAGGACTTTCAGTAACCTGGTGAGCACGAATCCAACATGGCGGCGACGCGAAGTATAAATATTTAAATGGACGTTTCTCGCGAATTAACTATCCGAGTGTCGTGAAACGTTGCACGTTAAATGCTTACACAAATGTTGATCCACTGGCATCTAATTTATTTCAATTGCTTGCATAATCACAAGATGGCTGCTGTGCGTAATTTTAAAATCTCGTTTTTACTTCTTGTGTTCTAATCATGCGATTGAAGTTTGAATACCACACGTACACAATAATCTTAATATAATAGTACAAAAATAAAAATCCAACCTGGCGACCATCTGAAATATTTAGACGGTTCTCAATATCTATGAATCTGTTACAGCAATTAGACTAAACTGAAATTTTGTATGTTGATAGAGGCAATTAACATGAGCAGGATATATGAAAATAGGCTGTACAGTTCTTCACGGAACTACTTGTTATACTTGTGGTCACACTGTCCTTATGCAAGGTTTCGACACTGATGTGTAACTATGTAACGGTCTGTTACTTCTTCACGCAAAATTATATCTCCCGCAGAGATGTTGGTTGGTTCCTCAGTTTAGGGGCTGCGACAACGCGGTCATATAACCCCGTGTACTTTGGGTGAGTGTAGAATCTGTCTGATAAACGGTGCGAATTGTGATGGCTGTATTAGTCTGTAATTCAGGTAAGGAATGCAGACGCTAAATTTCAAGCAGTAGTTCCTAATGTTGCTACCAGATACTAACGTCAACGCCACCTAGCTGTGAACTTGGCTACTAGATGCCACCTCAATCAGCAACTCGCAACGAACGTTGGAACTTCCCCTCCAAAGGAAAGCTTACTGAGGGATTTTTAGCGCTCTTAGAAAATCCGACGACTTTGGCCGGCTTTGAACCCGCGACCTTGGGCATAGAAGTTCAGCATGCTACCAGTTACGTCACCGAAGCCGCTTCACACTTAGTCAGATGGAAATCTGAATCTGATCTCGCGCAAGTGCGTTGTCATGGCAACGTCTGATGGCTCATCCCTCATCAATTTAGTAGTGTTGCCATGTCAACCACTGATAGCTCTTGGCATTTTCTTATAATTCCGAAATCATTTTTCTCATCCCTTGGCGCAATGGTGGCTCATATCAAAAATTCTTTCAGACAAATGTTTTAGGTAATTATTAGGGGAATATTGTCCATTTTGTACTGTTTTGATATTGTGCCTATTAACAGAGATATGATTAATGTTTCCCGAAAAAAACACTTTTTCCCACCCCTTTGGCATGGCCGATTCTACGGAAGGCCGCGGCGTTCGACCTTGCAACGCTGCACTTCTCTGAACTGGGATGGCCATAGCAGCCGGCCAGCTGTTGATGCGTGTGCTTCGCCACGAAAAAAAAAATTGATATAACGAAATAATATTCGTTCTTTTCAACATTAAAGTAAAAGGATTGTCAAGAGTGAGTAGGGCTTACTTGGAGTAACAAAACCAATTTGCTTTCAATATTTATTTGACATTTACAAAATATACAACAGGTTGGCCTCTAACAAAGAATAGCAAGTTTTCTGTGATTACTATGGCAAGTTACCCGTTCATTCCTCAACTTCCTGTAATTATTTAACAAAATGTTACTCATTGTTAAGACAATACTTGTGACTATTGTCATAACATTACATCCACAGGTACAAGTTTTCTCGGCAGTTTCTGACAATTCAATATCTGATAAAATACCGAGTAGACTAAGATTTTGAATTACTTGGCGTTGATTGTTACATTTACATTTTAAAAATTGTTCCTCAAACTTATCAGAAATTAGTGCCTGCGTAATTCCAACAACATGTTTACACACTGATAAAATAAAATTTGCAGGAACTGAAAGTCCGCCCCGCCCCTATTTATTTGATTGAAGTAGCTGTAATTTATCTTTTCTTTATTTCTAAGCAAAGCCAAACATTCTTCACATTTTATTCTTGAACATTGCTTGAACGATATGTAACCACAGGCATATATAAAACCCGACTCATCGAATTGTATGTTTTCAGTGTACTTGTCTTCTAAAATACTGTAAGAGGTATCGTCAACAGTAGCTGACGAAAGGCTGCTTGTTGTACTTTCTCCTGAATTTGTATCGGAAGACGACATTATCATTTCTTTCGAAAAAGTAACTGCTCCATACCTGGCTGAATGAAGGCCAAGTACGCTTTTCTACCTTATTTTCAATTCGGCCTCCATTACCTGAGTAACTGAAATATTATAGTTGCCGCCTGTTAGTTGGCGGTACTACACAAACCTGGATTCTAATTGGTCACTCTGAAATTTGCCAGTTAACTTAGCTTTCTAATGAAATCTACCTTAAATGAGTCAGGTTTAATCGAAGGTTTTGAAAGGCGCAAATAATTTGAATTGGCCGTGATAACTTTAATTTTGGGTACTGTTGGATCTCCGTTGGATCTCCGTTCGACCAACCAAATAATTCCAGAAAGGGAAGCAATATGAATGCTTTTAGTAAGGATTTTATTTCTTCTTGATGAGTTGGATGAATGCCAATTGTTGCACGTAAGATAAGTTGAGCTTGTAACCAGCGGAGTGCCGATTAAAAGTTCAAACCAGAGGAAAACTATGAATTTGGAAAACAAAGCATGAGTTATAGAGAAAATCTCGACGAGCAGGAAGCTTGCTGAGCTACCTATGCTCGCCTCGATGGCTTATTAGAATTAGTTATGAAAACTAAAAAGAGCTTTAAACAAGATTTTTGAAGTTTCAAGTTAAATGCAACAAGTAGCGAAACTTTAATTACTTTTTTAAGTAATTCTCTTAAAGAAAGCATAAGCCAAGGAAGAGTTAGGGAAGACAAGGACCTGCCTGACCATTATTCTCTAGGAATTTATAAAACGAAAAAATGGAATTTAATTTATTTAACAATACTTCGAGTTGACGTAACAAACCATATAAAGCTGATTAAGATTCCAATTAATAACAATGAACAATTTTAACATACAAAAGTCTGAGACTTAATGCTAACAAATTGTAAATTTTTTAACGATGTTAAAGGGTATGGAAGTTTAAAACTTGCTTCGAGCACAAATCTGAATAAGATTAAAAAAAAAATAGCAAACTTTAAAGTTTATAACGAGGATTATAAATAATTATAGCTATGACAGAGAATCAGGTACAATATATGCACTTTGAGAATTCCTATGTGGAAATCTTAAAGTATGAACAAATATTAAATTTGAAATTATAACAAGAAAAGAGAGATTAAGAAGAAGTTTCTATAACTTCTTGTATTGAAGCAGGGATCACAAGAAAAATGGGGCCAGTTACCCTTTCGTGAAACCTGGAAAAAGGAAAGTTAGAAAACTCACTTGTGAGTAGAAATAATTGAATTCCCTAACAAAAGAGGAAAAACAATATGATTTAAGGTGTGTACTAGACACAGATTATACAGAAATTACGATGGAAAACAGTACAAAGATGGGAGGGCACTTATATAGAGTGTCACCACATTGAAAAGAACCTAAATTTTACTATTATTATAATATGTTAGTGAGGAGTTTGAGAGGAGGAAATAGGAGGATTAGGAGAAAGTCTTGGCCATATTTATTGCTTTCGTTTGAACGCGACACGAATGGTGGTTGAACTGATACTGTTATGCACTGTAGTCTGTTGAAAAGTTCACTATTGCAACACGGAAAGTTTATGAGACGAAAAGTTATTGCAGTTGTGGAGATCACTAGATGAATTTTAGATTGGGAAAGTTTATTGCGTTTTGACGTTTATAGATTGTAGTTGAATGCAGCGGACAATTTCCAACGAAGGAAGACAAATTATATGCTGATTAGAAGTATTTTCAACATAAATTCCTCAGTGAGGAACACGCATTCCCATATTTAGGTGGAAAGTACTTGATGGTTTTACTTGTAGAAAGATACATTGATGTAGAAAATTCTAGAGTTGTGATAACAGTAGAATTGGGCAGAACATCCCGCGGAGTAAAAGTGCTAAGTTTTTATAGACAGTAAGTTTAATAAATCTCCCACGGTGTGAGAAATCATTCCCAATTAATTTGTGCAGGATGCACTAATTTTCCAAGTTGGAAAGTCAGCTTAGATGGATGGAGCATGACTAGAAAAGTCCCTCGAAGGCGGTTAATAAGTTGTTGGTAGCAATACCGCACACTGTCTATAAAATCTTATTTAAAAACCATTAAAACCATGTAAAAACTTTTAAGATTAGTACTTAGCTCATTTCTGAAGAGTGGGCGATCCAGGCGACCGTTAGCTAATTCAACATCATGGCGTAGATATTTAAAAAATGTCTCACAATAACAGGAGACGAGCCTTAGTAAGGCTCCGACTGAGAACTTTGAAGACTAACGCACAAGTGGGGACCGCACAACCAAGCACAGAGGTACCAAGGAGGGAAAGGGTGGGGGAAAACCAAAGGAACATACATATGAAATACCAACTTTAGAAATAAAACTAAAAGTAATCTTCAAGGAGTTGATAGTAGGCGTCAATAGCGAAGACTGGTGGAAGGGTGTGTTGTAGAAGTCCTCTTGAGCATGGAGATGTTAGCTGAAGATAGCGGCGACATCTTGTGGCTGGATTGGGAAGGAAGTCCCCTTGAGCATAGAGATGTTGAGGAAATTCAGCAGTTAGCTGCTAGATGCCGCTAGGTTGATCATGGAAGTTATATCTACAACAAACTTTTAAACAGAGTGAATAAGGTGCGCAAATAAAAGAAAAGGTAAGAAATCACTTTTGGTGTTTGAGAAAAAAGGGAAAAAATAAGTTAGGCAAAGAGCAGCGAAGGCTAACTCTGTCTTACCGTGTATTCCAAAGAATACACCAAGCTGGGAGGGTTAAACACCAACAGAGAACAAGTAACACAATGTTAAAGATTCAAAGGTAGGGGGTTAATTAAAGATAGTGGTCTTGTAATATGCCCATTTGTGGTCAAGATCTTGGCCACCCTAACTCTCCCATCCCTTCCCGGGAAACACTCGGCCACTCTACCCGAGATCCAGACCAAGGGAGTGAAAGCATCTTTAACAAGGACCAAGTCCCCCACTTTAATGTCAGGATTAGAAAGAAGCCACTTCTGTCTACGTTGCAAGGAAGTTAAGTATTCCAATTTTCACCTCTTCCAGAAAGAATTGCGAAGAGCTTCAAGTTTACGCCAAACAATAGGCAGGTTAGAGTCTCTATAAGAGTTGGGAAGGGTGGGAGGGGAGGAAAGAGAAGCGCCTATAAGAAAGTGACCAGATGTCAATGGGAGCGGACCATCAGGGTCAGTAGAAAGCGTTGTCAAAGGACGAGAGTTAACAACACCTTAAATCAGAATAGACAGAGAGTTAAATTCCTCATAAGTTAGGATGCGATTACCTAACACCTTTTAGGTAGATTTCATTAGAAAGCTTACTATTGCAATGGGTCCCATGTTTCGACTTCCGGAAAATTTCGACATATCTTCGCGTTTCACATCCCCCAGACCCCAAAACCACCGTCAGTTCAAACGTTTATATATAATTTATGTATATATATATAGGCTATATAATTATGTATAGATATCAGTTTCTTGTGGACACGATAACTGCCGTAATTTTGCAGCAATCACTTTGAACTTTCTACAATATATGTATCCCCTTAAAATCTCGGTCGAGTTCGTTAATGGGCTAAATCGGTCAAAGGGGGTGAATATGGAAGGCTTTTTTCCCCCGAAAAATTGAAATATCGCTATAACTCTCTTAATATCTGAAATATTGAATCCATTCCAAGTTCATACTATGTGTCGGATATGGCCCTAAAATTTATGTTCGAAAAGTTTTTCTATAGCACCAACCATTGACCAAAGGGGTGGGAAAAAGTGGGTTTTTCGGGAAACATTAATCATATCTCTGTTAATAGGCACAATATCAAAAGCGTACAAAATGGACAAAATACTCCAATAATTACCTAAAACTTTTGTCTGAAAGAATTTTTGATATGACCCACCTTAACGCCACGGGGTGAGCAAAATGATTTAAATTCTAGGAAAATGCCAAGTGCCAAGAGAGGTTGCCATGACAACTTTACTTTTAATTGATAAGGGATGAGCCATCAGCAGTTGCTATGACAACGCCACTGCACGAGATCACATTCAGTTTTCATATGTCTGTGGGAAGCGACTTCGGTATCGGAACTGGTAGCATGCTGAACTTCTCTGCCCAAGGTCGCGGGTTCAAACCTGGCTGAAGTCGTTAGATTTACTGAGCGCTAAAAAACCCTGAGTATGCTTTCCTTCGGAGGGGAAGTTCCAACGTTCGTTGCGAGTTGATGGTTCTGGTGGCACCTAGTAGCCAAGTTCACAGCTAGGTTTCGTTGATGGTAGTATTTTTAATTATGTAGCCTATTTTAGGTAGATTTCATCAGAAAGCTAACTATTGCAATGGGTGGCATGTTTCGACTTCCGGAAAATTTCGACATATCTTCGCGTTTCACATCCCCCAGACCCCCAAACCACCGTCAGTTCAAAAGTTTATATATATGTGTGTGTATATATATATGCATATATATCAGTTTCTCGTGGACACGATAACTGCCGTAATTTTGCACCAATCACTTTCAATGTTTTACATAATATGTAACCCCTTAAAATATCGGTCGATTTCGTTAATGGGCAAAATCGGTTGAAGAGGGTGGAAATGGGGGCGCTTTTTTTTTCTTCGAAAAAGTCAAATATCGCTATAACTCTCTTAATACGTGAAATATCGAACCCATTCAAAGTTCATAATATGTGTCGGATAAGTGTCAAAAATTTATGTTTGAAAAGTTTTTGATGGCACCAAACATTGACCAAAGGGGTGGAAAAAAGTTTTTTTTCGGGAAACATTAATCATATCTCTCTTAATAGGCACAATATCAAAACCGTACTGAATGGAAAATATTCCCCTAATAATTACCAAAAACTTTGTCTGAAAGAATTTTTGATCTGACCTACCATTACGCCAAGGGATGAGAAAAAGTCCTCTCGGCACGCCGGAAGGCGGAGGTAGATTTCACCGGACAAACTTGGGGATAGGCGAAAATAGGCAGAATATGCAGGTTTTCGTAGAAGGATCAGACCTCATTTATTGCGAGAGGGTATTTTATAATTGGAGCTTAATTAACTTTGTTTTTCGTCATTTTATGCTTATTTTAAACATTTTATTGTCTTATTGGAACGGTAACCTTCTTGTCATTTGGGGTCCATTTTTATACTTGTGGTCACACTGTCCTTATGCAAGCTTTCGACACTGATGTGTAACTATGTAACGGTATGTTACTTCTTCACGCAAAATTATATCTCCCGCAGAGATTTTGGTTGGTTCCTCAGTATAGGGGCTGCGACAACGCGGTCATGTAACCCCGTGTACTTAGGGATGGCTGTATTAGTCTGTAATTCAGGTAAGGACTGCAGACGGTCAATTTCAAGCAGTAGTTCCTAATGTTGCTACCATGTACTACCGTCAACGACACCTAGCTGTGAACTTGGCTACTAGATGCCACCACAACCAGCAACTCGCAAGGAACGTTGGAACTTCCCCTCCAAAGGAAAGCATACTGAGGGATTTTTAGCGCTCTTAGAAAATCCGACGACTTCGGCCGGCTATGAACTCGCGACCTTGGGCATAGACATTCAGCATGCTACCAGTTACGTCACCGAATCCACTTCACACTTAGTCAGATGGAAATCTGAATCTGATATCGTGCAAGTGTGTTATCTTGGCAACGTCTGATGGCTCATCCCTCATCAATTAAGTAGTGTTGCCATGGCAACCACTGATAGCTCTTGGCATTTTCTTATAATTCCGAAATAATTTTTCTCATCCCTTGGCATAATGGTGGGTCATATAAAAAATTCTTTCAGGCAAAAGTTTTAGGTAATTATTAGGGGAATGTTGTCCATTTTGTACGGTTTTGATATTGTGCCTATTAAGAGAGATATGATTAATGTTTCCCGAAAAACCCACTTTTCCCACCCCTTTGGTCAATGGTTGGTGCTATAAAAAAAACTCTTCAAACATAAATTTTTGGGCTTTATCCGACACATAGTATGAACGTTGAACGGATTCGATATTTCACATATTAAGAGAGTTATAGCAATATTTCACTTTTTCGAAAAAAGCCATTTTCACCCCCTTCGACCGATTTAGCCCAGTAACGAACTCGACCGAGATTTTAGAGGTATACATATTCGGTAAAAAATTCAAAGTGATTGGTGCAAAATTACGGCAGTTATCGTGTCCACAAGAAACTGATATACATATATCTCTCTATATATAAGAATGAAAGTTTGTCTGTTTTTTCTGAGTTTCTACGGAAATTTGCGTTATTTACGCGTTTTAGACTGTTTTATGACGGATGCGCGCGAAAATGAAATTTTTGTCTGTCTGTCTGTCTGTTTGTTTGTTTGTTTGTCTGTGGACAAGTATGTTCCCTTATAACTCGAGAACGGCTGGGTGGATCAACGTAAAATTTGGTACAGATATCCTTCAGAGGCACGACACTAATCATTGATGTAACTCTTCTCCGTACCTCTCATATGAGGGGCCTACCCACTTAAAATGCATGCTGAAATAGGTGTAGAAGGGCCAGACAAAGCTCATTTTCAGCCCCTCAATATCAGAAACAAAACTCGGAGGCCCGAAGGGTCCCGAAAACCACATTTTAAGGCCCTAAAACCAATAGTTTTTGAGTTATTCCCAGAAAACTAATTTGAATTAATAAAATAATGACAGTATGCAACCCGGTAACTATGGCAACAGAATCTCACAGGTCATTGTTAGACGCAATACAATTCCAATTATTACATTACTGTGAATGTTTGTAAACGGCTATACGGTTATCACGGAACCAAATTACGGTGTAAAATGCATCAATACATACAGTATACTGCGCTTAAGGGGGTCAAGAGGTACTCTAGAATTTTTGCACGTGATTTACACGTGTGGGTGTGGTACGGAAGGTCTATTTAATCCCTATCTCTATATAATTATACAATTATTATTATTATTATTATTATTATTATTATTATTATTATTATGTCGCCTCCGTAGCGTAGCGCTCAGCATGGTTAGCTGCCGCCCCGGAGGTCCTGGGTTCGATTCCCGGCTCTGCCACGAAATTTGAAAAGTGGTATGAGGACTGGAACGGGGTCTACTCAGCCTCGGGTGGCCCAAATGAGTAGAGGAGGTTCGATTCCCACCTCAGCCATCCTCGAAGTGGTTTTCCGTGGTTTCCCACTTCGTCTTCGGGAAAATGCCGGGATGGTACCTACTGTAAGGCCACGGCCGCCTCCTTCCCTCTTCCTAGCCTATCCATCCCAATCTTCCACCCCTTCCCATCCCTCATGAGGCCCCTGTTCGCTTTGCAGGTGAAGCCGCCTGGGCGAAATGCTGATCACACCTCCCCAGTTGTATCCCTCCCGACCAGATGTTCCAAGCTCCAGGACACTGTCCATCGAGGCGGTAGTGGTGAGTTCCCTCGCTGAGTCCGTGGGAACCACCAACCTAGAGGGTAAATTGACTAAATAAAAAAAAATATATATATAATGGCACACAACGACGAGACAAAGCTCAATTTCAGCCCCTCTGTGTCGGAAACAAAACACGGGGGCCCTAAAGTGTCCCCGAAAACTAAATTTTAAGGCTTCTAACCCACAGTTTCTGAGATAATCCCTGAAAACTAATTTAATTTAATAAACTAATCAAGGAATATAAGCCGGTAACCATGACAACAGTATCTCAAGAGATGACATCCAACTTTCCATCTCTTTCTGTAAGAAGCAATACCACTCCATTTATTAACTTTCTGTGAACGTTTGCAAATGGCTATAAGGTTATCACGGAACCAACTAAGACTGTAAAATTCGTCAATGCGCTTAAGGGGGTCAAGGGGCACTCCAGAATTCTTTCACCCGACATACACGTGCGATATGTTGTACAGAAGGTCTATTATATCTCCAAACAGCAATATTATTTTCAACAAGTCCTGAATTGAAATAGTATTTTTGCGGCTTTTTAGGAATTTGAGGTATTCAATTTTATTTTCACGTCAGGTAGTACACGTTAGATGAATTTAGTTTGAGAGCACATTTTAACTAATCATTCTTTTTGTCAACAAACGGGTACATCGTAAGGATGATTTTGTTTGAGTTAGTTAGTTATTGTTGTTTTAAAGGGTGGAACTTCGAGGTCATCTGCCCCTTCAATTTGTTTGATACTGTGTGGTTGATATATCCATATTTGGACATCTGGGTGATACGTTGCAGTCAATAGAGTTAGTTTGCCTCATGGCCACTAGCTGCCTTTGCTCCTGCATAAATACACCTATCTATAAACATATGATTGTTTGTTTATTAAAGTTTCAATTTTCTTTCTTTTACGCGTTTCGGTTTGTTTTTTGACGGATGCAAGCAAAACGTGGATTTGTGTGTCTGTATTTCTGTGTATCTTTATGTACACTTATAACTCGTGTTCGGATGCTTGGAGCATCGTAAAATTACGCAGGTATCCATGAGGGTCAATACACTAATCATTTATGTAACTCTTCACTGTACTTCTCATAGAAGGGTGGGTATAGGGAAATAAAGTTTCAAAATACATGCTAAAATAGGCGAAATATAAAAATTATTCTAGAAGGACGACCAAAGCATATGTTGCGCTTCTCAATGTGAGACACAAAATTCGGGGGACTATAAAGGGTCTCCGAAAACCACATTTTAAGGCCCCTAAATTGACAGTGTGTGTGATATTCCCAGAAAACTAACTTCGTTCTGAAAAAACTTTTGAAGGAATGACAAACCGTTAACCATTGCAACAGTAGCTGAATTGATAACGTCTGGTTTTTCATACCAAAGACCGTTCAAAGAACGGGTACTTCTGCTAGTATATATATATACATACATATACATACATAAATTATATATAAACTTTTGAACTGACCGTGGTTTTGGGGTCTGGGGGATGTGAAACGCGAAGTTATGTCGAAATTTTCCGGAAGTCGAAACATGGTACCCATTGCAATAGTTAGCTTTCTAATGAAATCTACCTCTGGTTGGTTCCTCAGTTTAGGGGCTGCGACAACGCGGTCATCTAACCCCGTGTACTTTGGGTGAGTGTAGAATCTGTCTGATAAGCAGTGTGAATTGTGATGGCTGTATTAGTCTTAATTCAGGTAAGGACTGCAGACGGTCAATTTCAAGCAGTAGTTCCTAATGTTGCTACGAGGTACTACCGTCAACGACACCTAGCTGTGAACTTGGCTACTAGATGCCACCCCAACCAGCAACTCGCAACGAACGTTGGAACTTCCCCTCCAAAGGGAAGCATACTGAGGGATTTTAGCACTCATAGAAAATCCGACGACTTCGGCCGGCTTTGAAACCGCGACCTTGGGCATAGACATTCAGCATGCTACCAGTTACGTCACCGAAGCCGCTTCCCACTTAGTCAGATGGAAATACTGAATCTGATCTCGTGCAAGTGCGGTGTCATGGCAACGTCTGATGGCTCATCCCTCATCAATTTAGGAGTGTTGCCATGGCAACCTCTGATAGCTCTTGACATTTTCTTATAATTCCGAAATCATTTTTCTCATCCCTTGGCGTAATGGTGGGTCATATCAAAAATTCTTTCAGACAAAAGTTTTAGGTAATTGTTAGGGGAATATTCTCCATTTTATACGGTTTTGATATTGTGCCTATTAAGAGAGATATGATTAATGTTTCCCGAAAAACCCACTTTTTCCCACCCCTTTGGTCAATGGTTGGTGCTATAAAGAAACTCTTCAAACATAAATTTTTGGGCTTTATCCGACACATAGTATGAACGTTGAACGGATTCGATATTTCACATATTAAGAGAGTTATAGCAATATTTCACTTTTTCAAAAAAAGCCCCCCATTTTCACCCCCTCCGACCGATTTAGCCCAGTAACGAACTCGATCGTGATTTTATAGGTATACATATTCGGTAAAAAATTCAAAGTGATTGGTGCAAAATTACGGCAGTTATCGTGTCCACAAGAAGCTGATATATATCTTATATATAAAAGTGAAAGTCTGTAAGTATGTATGTGGGTATGTGGGTGGGTCTGTTCCGTATACAAATCTACACCGTTCCACCAATCTCAACCAAATTTTGCATACACATAGTTCAGGACCCAGAACGAACCGCTGGCTACATGAATTTTCGATAGTCTTTCTCATTCTTCTGATTTCGGCCCTTTTGCACTCAAGCACAGGCAAATCAAATCATAAAAAAAGTCCTCTCGGCACGCCGGAAGGCGGAGGTAGATTTCACCGGACAAACTTGGAGATAGGCGAAAATAGGCAGAATATGCAGGTTTTCGTAGAAGGATCAGACCTCATTTATCGCGTGAAAGTATTTTATAATTGGAGATTAATTAACTTTGTTTTTCTTCATTTTAAACATATTTTAAACATTTTATTGTCTTATGGGGACGGTAACCTTCTTGTCATTTGGAGTCCATTTTTAGCCTATTTTCAATTTTGAAAAAATAGGCTTATGAGATCACCTTTTGTCCGTGTGTGTGTGCGTGTGTGTGTGTGTGAGGTGTGTGTGTGTCCCCCCCTAATAAAATCTAAACGGCTGGAGCGATTTCAGTGAAACTCGGTAAGTTCATAGCACTATTCCCGGCGACCTCGACCGTGTCCATCGAATTTTGTTACGTCTCACCAATCCAACATGGCGGCTGTGCGAAATATCTCACTAGCATTCGGTATCTCCGAAACTATAACGGATATCGCCCTGAAATTGTGTACGGTGATAAAGGGTACTACTAGAAGTTCATCTATGAGACTTTCAAAAACTTGGTTACTACATAACCAACATGGCGGCCAAGCGAAGTGGAGACTTTTAAATAGACTTTTCTCGCGATTTAACTATCCAAACGTAATGAAACTTGGTACAGCAACTATTTATACACATTGCAATGCACTGGAGTCTAATTTAGTTCAATTGTTTACATAACCTCAAATTGGCGGCTGTGCGAAATATTTCACTGACATTCTATATCCCGGAAACTATTACAGATATCACCCTGCAATTTTGTACGGTGATAAAGGGTACTGATACAAGTTTACCTATGTATAATTCATAAACCTGTAAAGTACAAAACGAACATGGTGACCAAGCGAATTTGAAATATTCTAATAGACTTTTCTCGTGAGTTAACTCTCTGAGCGCAGTGAAATGTGGTACAATAAATGATTTTGCAGATTGTAATGTACTGCCATCTAATTTAATTCAATTGTTTACATAACCTCAAGATGGCGGCTGTGCGAAATTTTAAAATTAAGTTTTTATTTCTTGTGTCGTAATCATGCGATCGAAGTGAAAGTTTGAATAATGAACCTAGGCAATAAGTGTCCTTGAATGGTACATAACTCTATGGCCTATACATATAACAATCCTAAATGGCAAGCTTCCGTAATATTTAGACGGTTCTCAATATCTATGAATCTTTTACAGCAACCAAACTGAAATTTTTATGTTCATAGAGACTATGAACAAATGTTCACCTTTAGGACTTTCAGTAACCTGGTGAGCACGAATCCAACATGGCGGCGACGCGAAGTATAAATATTTAAATGGACGTTTCTCGCGAATTAACTATCCGAGTGTCGTGAAACGTTGCACGTTAAATGCTTACACAAATGTTGATCCACTGGCATCTAATTTATTTCAATTGCTTGCATAATCACAAGATGGCTGCTGTGCGTAATTTTAAAATCTCGTTTTTACTTCTTGTGTTCTAATCATGCGATTGAAGTTTGAATACCACACGTACACATTAATCTTAATATAATAGTACAAAAATAAAAATCCAACCTGGTGACCATCTGAAATATTTAGACGGTTCTCAATATCTATGAATCTGTTACAGCAATTAGACTAAACTGAAATTTTGTATGTTGATAGAGGCAATTAACATGAGCAGGATATATGAAAATAGGCTGTACAGTTCTTCACGGAACTACTTGTTATACTTGTGGTCACACTGTCCTTATGCAAGGTTTCGACACTGATGTGTAACTATGTAACGGTCTGTTACTTCTTCACGCAAAATTATATCTCCCGCAGAGATGTTGGTTGGTTCCTCAGTTTAGGGGCTGCGACAACGCGGTCATATAACCCCGTGTACTTTGGGTGAGTGTCGAATCTGTCTGATAAACGGTGTGAATTGTGATGGCTGTATTAGTCTGAAATTCAGGTAAGGAATGCAGACGCTAAATTTCAAGCAGTAGTTCCTAATGTTGCTACCAGATACTAACGTCAACGCCACCTAGCTGTGAACTTGGCTACTAGATGCCACCTCAATCAGCAACTCGCAACGAACGTTGGAACTTCCCCTCCAAAGGAAAGCTTACTGAGGGATTTTTAGCGCTCTTAGAAAATCCGACGACTTTGGCCGGCTTTGAACCCGCGACCTTGGGCATAGAAGTTCAGCATGCTACCAGTTACGTCACCGAAGCCGCTTCACACTTAGTCAGATGGAAATCTGAATCTGATCTCGCGCAAGTGCGTTGTCATGGCAACGTCTGATGGCTCATCCCTCATCAATTTAGTAGTGTTGCCATGTCAACCACTGATAGCTCTTGGCATTTTCTTATAATTCCGAAATCATTTTTCTCATCCCTTGGCGCAATGGTGGCTCATATCAAAAATTCTTTCAGACAAATGTTTTAGGTAATTATTAGGGGAATATTGTCCATTTTGTACTGTTTTGATATTGTGCCTATTAACAGAGATATGATTAATGTTTCACGAAAAAAACACTTTTTCCCACCCCTTTGGCATGGCCGGCTCTACGGAAGGCCGCGGCGTTCGACCTTGCAACGCTGCACTTCTCTGAACTGGGATGGCCATAGCAGCCGGCCAGCTGTTGATGCGTGTGCTTCGCCACGAAAAAAAAAATGATATAACGAAATAATATTCGTTCTTTTCAACATTAAAGTAAACGGATTGTCAAGAGTGAGTAGGGCTTACTTGGAGTAACAAAACCAATTTGCTTTCAATATTTATTTGACATTTACAAAATATACAACAGGTTGGCCTCTAACAAAGAATAGCAAGTTTTCTGTGATTACTATGGCAAGTTACCCGTTCATTCCTCAACTTCCTGTAATTATTTAACAAAATGTTACTCATTGTTAAGACAATACTTGTGACTATTGTCATAACATTACATCCACAGGTACAAGTTTTCTCGGCAGTTTCTGACAATTCAATATCTGATAAAATACCGAGTAGACTAAGATTTTGAATTACTTGGCGTTGATTGTTACATTTACATTTTAAAAATTGTTCCTCAAACTTATCAGAAATTAGTGCCTGCGTAATTCCAACAACATGTTTACACACTGATAAAATAAAATTTGCAGGAACTGAAAGTCCGCCCCGCCCCTATTTATTTGATTGAAGTAGCTGTAATTTATCTTTTCTTTATTTCTAAGCAAAGCCAAACATTCTTCACATTTTATTCTTGAACATTGCTTGAACGATATGTAACCACAGGCATATATAAAACCCGACTCATCGAATTGTATGTTTTCAGTGTACTTGTCTTCTAAAATACTGTAAGAGGTATCGTCAACAGTAGCTGACGAAAGGCTGCTTGTTGTACTTTCTCCTGAATTTGTATCGGAAGAGGACATTATCATTTCTTTCGAAAAAGTAACTGCTCCATACCTGGCTGAATGAAGGCCAAGTACGCTTTTCTACCTTATTTTCAATTCGGCCTCCATTACCTGAGTAACTGATATATTATAGTTGCCGCCTGTTAGTTGGTGGTACTACACAAACCTGGATTCTAATTGGTCACTCTGAAAATTGCCAGTTAACACATAAGAGGGGTTCATATTCTGAGGAGCATAAATAATAATCTCACGTAATGCATAGGTTGTTACATACAAAGCGTTGTAAGTTTCATTGGTTAAACAAATATTTTTTGAGGAATTATTTTCATCGTTCTTTTTCCACGTGGACAACCATTGGAGGAATGCCTTTAGAAAAGCCAACCTTTCGTCTTCGGGATTTTTGAAAGGCATTTGAAGACTATTACGCTTAACAACATGGGTGAGAGGCCGTTTAATATTAACAATGGACCACCACATTAGGATTACTCTGACAAAAAAAAAAGCAGTACCTTTATAACAATACTTAACCAGTAAATCGGATTCCTTTTTGTAGATCGCTCGTATGTCACTAAATGATGCTTGAGTTACCTCTTTAAAATCAGGGTTACAGTCATCTGAACTTAAAACATTTGAAAATGAGTCTAAATCTTCCCATACATGAATAATAAATGACTTATCAATGCCACTTAAATTCAGCCAATTATTTCGTATATTTTTAATACATGGACACTGTCATATAAAACAAAGGTTTTTTAGGGGGTTTCCATCAATATGGAACCAGTAATTACTATCAGAATGTTCAGTTAGTTCTTTGAATATAGCACGATTCACACCATTATGATAGACAGAATATTTAGGCCACAATCCTGTATTTGCCTGATAACACCTTTCGCAAAATCAGCTAGTTGCAAACCCGTTAATTGTTTCACTGGAACTAATTTAACAACCTCTTTCAAATTTCCAAAAGCTGAACTAACGAGAAAGTCCAGAACAGTCTTAGCTAAATCGAAAGATTCATTTGTAGCAACACCAAAGAATTGCCCATTTTTAAAATCTAAAGTTTGTTTGACATGTATTTCATCAATCTGTAAATTTACAACCCTTTCTAAATTTGATAAATCTTTCACAATGTGACTTAGAAAGTTACTGTTCTCTTCATCAGCTTTCGGGGATATGGCGAAGGAAGTTGTTAATTTTTTTAAAACTCGGGGATGAGGTAGGGATAAAATGTGGTTAAATCTAATTGCGTTATAACACTTTGTAGACTGCATATAAATGAGGAATGCATTTAGAGTTGTAGTGACGTTATATCTAGGTTTCTTTAAAAAAGTAAGTGTAAACTGATCTTGCAGAAACATTAACTTTTTAACAGAATCTCTGAAGTTTTGTCTCCCTGGTTTTCAAGGTCAGTTTTTAGGTTATCTATTAAACTATTAATCTGGACGACTAGTGAACTTACAGAACTTACAGGTAAGAAAAAGTCGTGGCAAAATTCTATTGCTTGGAACAACTGACTCCACTTATTTAATAATGAATTTCGAAATATTACAGAGCCAGAATGAAGAACAACAGCGTTAGGAATTACGCCTCCATTGATATGAATTTCGACCGTAAAATCATTGTTTACCCTTATACTTTACCTTATTTTAGGTATGCTTGACACATCTAATTTATACAAAATACAATAGTTTTCACTAGTACTTACAGACCAGTCTGTTTTATGCTCCACCAATTTATTTTGTATATCACAAACAAAGGACTCGAAAGTCGTAATTTTGTTGGCTTCCTCAGCAAGGGTCTTCTCACATTCCTCTGCAGACTTTTTCCGTTCTTTTTCTTCTTCTCTTCTTTCCTCTGGAGATTTCCTTATCTTGGAGGAGCACTTACTCAAATACGATGGTAAGTTTGGGAATACCTTTGGAACCGCACGAGGTAACAATACAGGCTTCTTCCGTGTGAATTCCTTATTATTCCTATCACCATCCTTGTATTTTTCAACATAACTTACGTCTTCAGGAAGAAAGTGTTTAACACATACGAAGGAATGTTTCGTAGGTACCCAATTGGCTCGAGGAATAGCACGTTCCGATATGGCTTTCAATTATGGATTTTCAGGAAACACAAACAATGTCAGAAATCCTTCAGTTTGTATCGATGAACGATAATTAGACTTACAATTCGGCACAACACAAGTCTTGGCATTGTAGCTAGCCACTCTACAGTAATAATCAATGGTATAATTTCATTTACATAGAGTATTTTGAAGAAAACACGAGCGCGTGACACATGTTCCATGTAACTCAGTGGGCTAGGCAGAGCAGACTGGCCATTCACGGCGAGGTTGCCAATTTTCTCTCGCCGCGGCCTTCCGTAGAGCCGGCCATGCCTTTGGTCAATGGTTGGTGCTATCAAAAAACGTTTCAAACATAAATTTCTGAGCTTTATCCGACACATAGTATGAACTTTGAACGGATTCGATATTTCACATATTAAGAGAGTTATAGCAATATTTCATTTTTTCGAAAAAGTCCCCCATTTTCATCCCCTTCGACCGATTTAGCCCAGTAACGAACTCGTCCGAGATTTTATCGGTATACATATTCGGTAAAAAATTCAAAGTGATTGGTGAAAAATTACGGCAGTTATCGTGTCCACAAGAAACTGATATACATATATACATATATATTACATAAATGATATATAAACTTTTGAACTGACGGTGGTTTTGGGGTCTGGGGGATGTGAAACGCGAAGATATGTCGAAATTTTCCGGAAATCGAAACATGGTACCCATTGCAATAGTTAGCTTTCTAATGAAATCTACCTAAAATACTACCGTCAACGACACCTAGCAGTGAACTTGGCTACTAGATGCCACTTCAATCAGCAACTCGCAACGAACGTTGTAACTTCCCCTCCGAAGGAAAGCAAACTCAGGTTTTTTAGCGCTCTTAGTAAATCCGACGACTTCAGCCGGGTTTGAACCCGCGACCTTGGGCATAGAAGTTCAGCATGCAACCAGTTCCGATACCGAAGTCGCTTCCCACAGACATATGAAAACTGAATGTGATCTCGTGCAGTGGCGTTGTCATAGCAACTGCTGATGGCTCATCCCTTATCAATTAAAAGTAAAGTTGTCATGGCAACCTCTCTTGGCACTTGGCATTTTCTTATAATTTAAATCATTTTGTTCACCCCGTGGCGTAATGGTGGGTCATATCAAAAATTCTTTCAGACAAAAGTTTTAGGTAATTATTGGAGGAATATTGTCCATTTTGTGCGGTTTTGATATTGTGCCTATTAACAGAGATATGATTAATGTTTCCCGAAAAACCCACTTTTTCCCACCCCTTTGGTCAATGGTTGGTGCTATCAAAAACCTTATTTGACATAAATTTTTGGCACTTATCCGACACATATTATGAACTTTGAAGGGATTCGATATTTCATGTATTAAGAGAGTTATAGCGATATTTCACTTTTTCGAAAAAAGCCCCCCATTTTCACCCCCTTTGACCGATTTTGCCCATTAACGAACTCGGCCGAGATTTTATAGGGATACATATTATGTAAAAAATTCAAAGTGATTGGTGCAAAATTACGGCAGTTATCGTGTCCACAAGAAACTGATATATATATATATAGATAGATACATATATACATAAATTATATATAAACTTTTGAACTGACGGTGGTTTTGGGGTCTGGGGGATGTGAAACGCGAAGATATGTCAAAATTTTCCGGAAGTCGAAACATGGGACCCATTGCAATAGTTAGCTTTCTAATGAAATCTACCTAATATACCCATGAAGGAATGGCAAGGCAGATAGTTTCCATGGCAACATAGCTCAAGTCGAGACACGGCCGACTGGATGCCATTCGCGCTCTGCTCTACCGGTATAGAAAATGAGGATCTTTACTTGAAATCCCGTTAGTTACTCAACTACTCACACAGCACTGTCAACCGAGTTTAGCATAACAAAGACTTGACACCATCTTCTACTATATATTTGTCAAATACCACTCACTCACTCACTCACTCATTCATTCATCACGAAATCTCAGAAACCACCGAACGGATTGGAATGAAATTCGGTATGCAGCTTCCTCAAGGGACGCAAATGCTCACTAAGAGAGGATTTTTGCATATTCAGGTTCTAAAGGGGTGTTAAGGGGGTAGACCTGCATTTCATTGAATAGCAATATCTCCCGATTGGTTTCATTGGGGGATGTGATACTCGGCATATAAACTAATAATTAAAAATAAGAATACATGTGTCTGAGGGTTTTTCGATGTGGTGTATATTATGAGGTGAAAGGGGTGAAAAGTGGGGATTAAAAGATTCCTAACGGAGCGTGTATCTCTTAAACGACATAGGCGAGGAGTTTGAAACTCAGCGAAAAAAATCAACATAAAAAAGACGTAAATATGTGTTTGACAGGTTTTTCATAAATCCAATTGATGGGGCCCACGGGGAGGGGTGAAATTCTGGGGGGGGGGGGAACAGGAAAGAAAGTGACATAACTGATTGACTGACTGACTCACTCATCAAACTCAGGGGAAAATTAAGTAAGTATGTAAGTAAATAGCTGTTTGACAGTTTTTTTTTCTTAAATCAAATTTAAGGGGTTCATGGGGAGGGGTGAATTTCTGAAAAAAGAAAATTGGAAGAAAATGTCCTGACTCACTCACTCACTCATCATCGCCCAGCCAAAATTATTGAAGTTAGAAACATGACAGTTTAGGGATATATTCATTGTTTGTCAAAACCGTCTACTAAGGGAGGATTTTCGGATAATCAGGTTCTAAAGGGGACCTTAAGAGGGTTAAACCTGCATTTCATTGAATAACAATATCTCCCGATTGGTTTCATTGGGGGATGTGATACACGGCATATAAACTCATCATTAAAAAGTAAGAAGACACCTGTCTGAGGGTTTTTCGATGTGGTGTATATTATGAGGTGAAAGGGGGTGAAAAGTGGGGATTGAAAGATTCCTAACGGAGCGCGTATCTCTTAAACGACATTGGTGAGGAGTTTGAAACTCAGCGGAAATACAATCAGGATAAAAATAAGTAAATATGTGTTTGACAGTTTTTTCATAAATCCAATTTAAGGGTCCCATGGGGAGGGGTGAAATTCTGGGAGGGGGGGGGGCAGAAAAGAAAGTGTCCTAACTGATTGACTGACTGACTCACTCATCAAACTTAGGGGGGAAAAACTGCTTTAAAGTAAGTAAATAGCTTTTCGACAGTTTTTTGAACAATCAAATATAAGAGGTTCATCGGGAGGGGTGAAATTCTGAAGAAAAAAAAAATAAAGAAAATGTCCTGACTCATTCTCTCACTCATCATCGCCCAGCCAAAAATATTGAAGTTGGAAACATGGCAATTTGGGGATATGTTCGTTGTATGTCAAAACCGTACACTAAGGGAGAATTTTTGGATATTCAGGTTCTAAAGGGGTCTTAAGGGGGTTAAGCCTGCATTTCATTGAATAACAATATCTCACGAGTGGTTTCATTTCTGGATGTGATACTCGGCATATAAACTAATCATTAAAGATAAGCAGACAGGTGTCTAAGGGTTCTTGATGTGGTGTATTATTATGAGGTGAAAGGGGTGAAAAGTGGGGGTTGAAGAATTCCTAACGGAGCGTGTAGGCCTATCTCTTAAATGGCATAGGCGAGAAATTTGAAACTCAGCGAAAAAATCAGCTTAAAAAGTAAGTAAATCGGTGTTCGACCGTTTTTTCATAAATTAATTTAAGGGGCCAATGGGGTGGTGTGGAATTCTGGGGGGAAAAGGAGAGAAAGTGTCCTAACTGACTGACTAACTCACTCACTCATCAAACTCAGGGAAAAAAGACAGCTTAAAAAACAAGTTAATAGGTGTTCAAGCGTTTTTTCATCAATCCAATTTAAGAGGCCCGTGGGGAGGGGTGAAATTCTGGTAAAAATAATTGAAAGAAAATGTCCTGTCTGACTCACTCACTCATCACCCCCAACGAAAACTATTCAAGTTGGATACATGACATTTTGGGAATATGTTCGCTGTATGTCGAAAACGTCAACTAAGGAATGATTTTTGTTTATTCGGGTTTTAAAGAGGTGTTAAGGGGGTAAACGTGCATTTCATTGAATAACGATATCTCATGAGTTGTTTCTTTGGGGATGTGTTATTCGGTATATAAACTAATCATTAAAAATAATCAGACATATGTCTAAGGGTTTATCGATGTGGTGTATATTATGAGGTGAAAGGGGTGAAAATTGGGTGTTGAAGGATTCTTAACGGAGCGTGTATTTCTGAAACGACATAGGCGAGAAGTTTGAAATTCGACGGGAAAAACAGCATTAAATACAATAAAGAGGTGTTCGACCGTTTTGTCATAAATCCAATTTAAGGGGCCCTTGGAGAGGGGTGAAATTCTGGGGGAAAAAAAACAGGAAAGAAAGTGTCCTAACTGATTGACTCACTTACTCACTCATCAAACTCAGGGGGAAAACAGCTTTAAATAAGTAAATAGGTGTTCGACCGTTTGTTTCATAAATCCAATTTAAGGGGTTCATGGGGAGGGGTGAAATTATCATAAATAATTGAAAGAAAATGTCCTGACTGACTCACTCACTCATCATCGCCCAGCCAAAATTATTGATGTTAGAAACATGAAATTTTGGGGATATGTTCGTTGTATGTCGAAAACGTCCACTAAGGAAAGAGTTTTGGATATTCATGTTCTAAAGAGGTGTTAAGGGGTAAATGTTCATTTCATTGAATAACAATATCTCACGAGTGGTATCATTTGGGGATGTGATACTTGGCATATATTCTAATCATTAAAATAAGCTGACACATGTCTAATGGTTTTTCGATGTAGTGTATATTATAAGGTGAAAGGGATGAAAAGTGGGGTTTGAAAGATTCCTAACGGAGCGTGTATCTCTTAAACGACATAAGCGAGGTGTTTGAGACTCGGAGGAAATCAATCAGCTTAAAAATAAATAAATAAATAAATAAATAAATAAATAAATAAATAAATAAATAAATAAATAAATACCGGTACATAAAATAAATACGTGTTCGACCGTTTTTTTCATAAATACAATTTAAGGGGCCTATGGGGAGGGGTGAAATTCTGGAAGAAAAACGTCCACTAATTAAGGATTTTTGGTTGTTCACTCTCATCGACCAACCAAAACTATTAAAGTTAGAAGAATGATATTTTGGGGATATGTTTGTTGTGTGTCGAAAATGTCTACTAAGGAGGGATTTTTGGATATTCATGTTCTAAAGGGGTGTTAACGGGGTTAAACCTGCATTTCATTCAATAACAATATGACACGACTATGACGCGAGCGAAGCGAGGCTAAAAATGAGATGGTGTGTGTGTATTACTCAATCACGCAAGTACCACTGGTCCGATTTACATGAATTTTACATGGAAGTAGCTGATTTACCTGGTTAACATATAGGTTACTTTTGATTTCAATAATTTGCACTATTTAAAGATGGCGACCATTTTAGTGACGTCACTACACCCTTTGGTTTCAAACTTTCATATTTCCATTTCAAATAAAAAGAGAACGCTAAGAAATAGCAAACTTTTGATGGCATATACGAGGTTTAAAATTACATGTTCTATCCGAAAGGTATCTCCAACGGTTAGCGAGAAAAACCTAAATTTGTGCTATAAAACACGGTCAACGCCGAGCGGTGTAGTTTGACAAAATGTTCCATCCTTAATATCCCTCTGCGCAGCATCTCGCCTATCCCCTGTTTTAACTGTCACCTTCACATTTTAATTTATTTATGACGCGTAGCGAAGCACGGGTACTTCAGCTAGTATATAGGCTACATATATATACATACATAAATTATATATAAACTTTTGAACTGACGGTGGTTTTGGGGTCTGGGGGATGTGAAACGCGAAGATATGTCTAAATTTTCCGGAAGTCGAAACAAGGGACCCATTGCAATAGTTAGCTTTCTAATGAAATCTACCTAAAATGATTTCGGAATTAAAGAACATGCCAAGTGCCATCAGAGGTTACCATGACAACGCTTCTAAATTGATGAGGGATGAGCTATCAGAGGTTGCCAAGACAACGCCATTGCACGAGATCACATTCATTTTTCCATCTGACTGTGGGAAGCGGCTAACTGGTAGCTTTCTGAACTTCTATGCCCAAGGTCGCTGGTTCAAAGCCGGCCAAAGTCGTTGGATTTTCTAAGAGCGCTAAAAATCCCTCAGCATGCTTTCCTTTGGAGGAGAAATTCCAACGTTCGTTGCATGTTGCGGGTTGCGGGGGCATCTAGTAGCCAAGTTCACAGCTAGGTGTCGTTGACATTAATATATGGTACAAAATTAGGAACTACTACTTAAAATTGACCGTCTGCAGACCTTACATGAATTACAAACTAATACAGTCATCACAATTAACACCGTGTATCAGATTCTACACGCACCTAATGTACACGGGGTTACATGACCACGTTGTCGCAGCCCCTAAACTGAGGAGAACATCTCAGAGGGAACGCCACGCCTAGCAGTGAAGCGAGAGACGGCTGACCCTCTTTTTGGTCACCAGCCTCCAAGAAGGCGGCTAAAATCAAGGAAAAGCTTCCTGCAAACTACATCGATGCCTACTACAAAACCCGAAGTAGCCAGGATACAGCTATGGCAATCCACCATACCACCAGATTGGATGAAGGCCATGGAAAGGCTTCCAGCAGGCCACAACAACAACTGGGAAACTTGGCGGTCACTCAACAGACTTCGGACTGGTGTTGGGAGATGCAAAGTTAATCTCCACAAATGGGGATACCTACAGGAATCAGAACTCTGTGAGTGTGGAGAGAGACAGACCATGATACACCTGTGTTCCTGTGAACTGGGCCCGTGCTCTTGCACAATGCAGGAGTTAATGGAAGGTCATGAAAAGGGTGTGACAGTGGCCCGTTTCTGGGCAAAGACAATCTAATTCGAGACATTGTTGTATGTATTATTTCTTTTTAATATTGTGTATCATCCCTCTGTGTATGTTGTAATGCTTTTGACTCGAATAAATAATAAATAACTGAGGAACCAACAAAAATCTCTGCGGGAGATAAAAATTTGCGTGAAGAAGTAACAGACTGTCAGATAGTTACACATCAGTTCCATACCTTGCATAAGGATAGTGTGATCACAAGTATAAAAATGAACCCCAAATGACAAGAAGGTTACCATCCCCATAAGACAATAAAATGATAAAAATTTGCATACAAAAACGAAAAAAAGAAACTTAATTAACCTCTGAATGTAAAATACTTTCTTGCAATCAATGAGGTCTGATCCTCCTACGAAAACCTGCATATTTTGCCTATTATAGCCTATCCCCTAGTTTTCCCAGTGAAATCTACCACCGCCTTCCGGCGTGCCGAGAGGATTTTTTTTTAGATGACGTTAGGTCAGCTTGACACAGGATTCCCACCTACCGCCGTGATGAGGGGCGTAGGGAGGTATAAACCGCCATTTGAACCCTTTGAGTAGGAAAAATTAGAAATCTGTTCCATGGCAGGAGAAGATGTAAGAGCTTTCTTCCACAAGGAAGATGCGCCTAGAAAAGTGGAGGCGTTATCGGAGAACATCTCAGAGGGAACGCCACGCCTAGCAGTGAAGCGAGAGACGGCTGACAAAAAGTAAGAAGTAGAGGCATTTGTTACTAGTTCCAGATGAATCGCGCCAGTAACCATGCAAATGAAAAGAGAAACATAAAGTTTTCCAAACAATTTGCGTTTAGCTTCAGGGGAATTGGATTGCTATTGAAACGGACCCATATAGTCCACACCAGTTAAAGCAAAAGGACGTGTAGGAGAAGAGCGGAAAGAGGGTAGATCGCTCATTAATTGAGTATTAACTTTAGGTTTCGCTTTGAAGCAAGGAATGCATTTGTGAATTACAGAGGAAAATTCATGAACTCCATTTATGATCCAGTACTTTTCCCTTAAGAAGCAAAGCAGTGTGCGTGTACCAACGTGCAGGTTACGATAATGAAAGTCACGTATGATTAAGAAAGTTACGTGATGCTTAGAGGGCAAAATAACAGGATGTTTTTGTCTTCAGAAAGTGAAGAATGCGAAAGCCTACCACCTACCCTGAGTAACCCGTTGTCATGAAGGAAGGGGGCTAAAGCGCGAAGACGGCTAGATTTAGGAAGATCTTTGTTAGCTGAGAGCAAAGACAATTCAGAAGAAAAGGCCTCTTGCTGAGTTAGCTGCAAAACTTTAATTGTAGCGAGATTTAATTCGTGATTGGTCAGATGAGGTTTAAGAAGGACAGGTTGATCAACAACAAGATATTTCCATCTGAGTAGATAGGCAAAAATTCGAATCAGTTGATGAAAAGAAGAATAGCGTGCCAACAAGGGAGATGAAGCGTTGGAAACAAGACACGAAGCAGTAGATTTAGATACTTTAGCGTCAGGCAAGTTGGAGTTTGTGACTGGAGGTTTAGAAGGCCAACAAGAGGAGTCTTCAATTAACCACGGGGGCCCATACCATTACAACTGGGATGTTGCCAATTGAGAGGGTAAACAACCACGTGACATGATGTCAGCGGGGTTATCAGCGCTAGGCACATGTTTCCATTGACATCCAGAGGAAAGGGTTTGAATTCTAGAAACACTGTTAGCAACAAAGGTTTGTCAGTGGGTGGTGTTTTTCGCGATCCAAGAAAGAGTAATCATGGAATCGCTCCACAAATAGGTTTGCGATAATTCGACTTTTAAGACTTTCTGCAGTTTTTTGGCAAGTTCAGCGGCCATAAGTGCAGCACTCAGTTCAAGCCTAGGCAAAGTAATAGTTTTAAGAAGAGCAACTTTAGACTTGGAGCAAACAAGGTTTGAAAATGAAGATTCATTTAGTGAATTGCGATAAACCAAACATGCACAGCAACCGTAAGCTTTCTCGGAGCTGTCGGCAAACACATGAAGGAAGGAAGATGTGTCAGGATGAGCGTTAATTAAATTTCTTGGAATTTCAATGAGCGAAAAATCAAGCAAACTTTTACGAAAAGAAAGCCATCTATTAAGAAAAGAATGGGGAACAGTTTCGTCCCATTCACATTTGAGCGACCATAGCTCTTGCAGGAAAAGCTTGGCTATAACAATAACCGGAGCAAGGAATTGAAGCGGATCAAAACATTTTGCAATTTCAGAGAGAATTTGCCTTTTTGTGTTGGTGAGCTCTTCGGAAAGCGAGACTTTGTAGATGAGAGTATAAGTGCGAGTGCACCAGTGAACTCCAAGAGTTTTTAAGGATTCAGAATCTCCGCAGATTTTGACGGAAGAGGGGTCTACATCTTCTATGGGAAACTGGGCAAGAAACTCATGGGAGTTGGAATTCCACTTATGAAGTGGGAATCCTCCATTCTTTAACAATGCCTGAAGTTCTAGTGACACGAAAGAAGCTTCCTCAAGAGTCGGGAAGGACTGGAGATGATCGTCTACATAAAAATATGTAGTTAGGGCTTCAGAAGCTTTAGAATCAAATAAATAACCTTCTTGAGAGGCTAACATATGTAGGGATCGGATAGCAAGGAAAGTAGGCCTAGTTTTCTAATCAAAGAATTAGACACAAAATCATGGGTTGCCGCCGAATCAAGAAGACCGCGTGCACGGACCCAGTTGCCAAAATTATCCTGGACTTCGATTTGGACAGTGGATAATAGTACTTGGGCACTACGTATGGACTTGGCATTTTGAATGTAAGATGAGGCATTAGAACTGCTAGCATTGTCACTTTTCTGAGAAGTAGATGCGGCTGATGACCTTGCTTGATCATGACGATGCAGTAAAGTTGGTGTATTCTTTGGAATACACGGTAAGATAGAGCAAGCTTTTGCTTCTCTTTGCCATAATTAATTCCTTCCTTTTTCTCAAACACCAACAGCGATCTTCTGATTTCTCTTTGTTGGTCATGTCTCTTATGTTACCTGTGAGTCTGTTCTAGAGATATAACTTCCATGACCCACCTAGCGTCATCTAGCAGCGAATCTCTGAAGTTCCTCAATTCTTCCCTGTACAAGAGGACTTCTTTATCAACCTGGCCAACAGACCTCGTCGCCATCGCCAGCTAACATCTCAGTGATCAAGAGAACTTCGTCTACTTTTTCACCTACCAGGCTGCGCTAGTGTTGCCAACTATCAACTCTTTGAAGATCATTTCATCAAGAGAATTTTTTTTCTGTTATGTTGTCTATTCTTATATGTATTCCTTTGTCTCCTACCCCCACTCTTTTCCCTTCCCTGGTCCCTCCGTGCTTCGTTGAGCGTGTCTCACTTGTACGTCGGAAGTCGACTCAGTCAGTTAGAGCTTAACTAGAGCTCGCCTCTTCAACTCAAGAGGCAATCTTTTAAATTCTACGCCATGTTAGGATGTCAGTATCAACCGTCAAAAGGATCATCGCCTTCTACATGAAGCAAAGATAAGTACCGACTTCAGGTTTTAACCTCATTATCATCGTCTTTTAACGGCTCAATGCTTTTATTTGGATTGTATAGACAGTGAAAGTTGCTATGTGAAAATAACTGCTTTCAAGAGATCTTCTTGATCTTACTTAAACTATCAGGCCTAACTTTCAACATGAAAGATTTTCTGAGATGCTATTTCACATCGAGGGATATTTCCAAAATACCCACTGTCTATATAATCTAGCTTTCCAACTAGGGATTCTCTACCCAATTTAAAGAAGTCATCATTGCTCTGGAACCTTCCAGAACTTGCACTCTAACTACCGGTCATACTGTCATGTATTTTCCACTCACATGTGGGAATACTTTTTCAAACTAAGGAATCTTCCTTTTGAACTACTAATCAATAACTAAATTTTCTTCCTCCGTTGGGATTTCTTTTCTGTGCATCCGACTATAACCTCCAAGTTTCTCAAGCAATAGACTCTAGTGTAACTAGTTATTTTCCATCATTGCAATAACTTTCTTTGCCATAAACTTTGTGAGCTATTACAGTGAACTTTTCATCTATTTCAACAGACTGTAGTGAAAGCAGTGTTTGTTCAACATTTCATCCGCGTCGCGTTCGTCCGAATACTATAAATACGGCCATGAACACTTATCCTCAATCCCATTTGATCTTTTCCAAACCCTTTACTAACAAACCAAAATAATAAAATTGTTACTTTAGGTCTTTTTTCCAATGAGGTGTCACTCTCAATAAGTGCCCTCCCTCTCTTGCGTTATGTATCACAAATTAATGTTTGTAAAATTTCGTGTCTAGTACACGCTTGAAATTATATTGGTCTCCCTTCTAATTAGGGAATATAATTCTTTCAACTCATAAGTGAGTTAATTCTAGGTTTCACGAAAGGGAAACTTGTCCCATTTGTCTCGTGATCCCTACTTAAACATAGGAATTCTAGAAACTTCCTTTCGATTTTTCTCTTCAGGTTTCACAATAAGTGACCTGCCCTATTTGTATAATCACTAAAAGTAATTCAGCTTTAATATAAGAAGTTATAGAAACTTCTCTTTTATTCTTCCTGCATTTTGTTGTTGTTACTTTCGAAGTTGTTACTCTTTCTAAGATATTTACCTAGAAATTCTCAAAGTACACACCTTGTACTTGGTTTATTGTCTAACTTTAATTACGTTAGTTATCTTTACATTTTTCCTTCATTTATCTTTGCCATTTCAAAATCTTGCGAAGATTTTAAAACATATAAAAGGTTTGAAACCAAAAGAATTGTTAATTGCCTGCCGCAAGCTTTAGATGTTTTTCGGAGGTCAGTGACCCCATTTGTTACAAAACCACTATCCAACATTGTTAAATAAATTCAAGAGTTCTTCTTGGATTTATCATTTCTCTAACATAACGGTTAGGCAAGATTCTGTCTTCCTTGACTCTTCCCACTTAATGCAAATAAATCTATTAATAGGGCTTTCACCACTTTTTGCATTTGAGCAAAAACTCTTAGTTGGTAACTTGGTAAAGTCTCTCTTAGCTTTAATAGCTAATTCTAACTGGCCAGTAAGGCAAGCATAGCTCGCTACGCCAGCTTCCTGCTTGTGGAGATTCTCTCCAACACTTATGGTTGGTTTTTCAAAATATAAGTGTTTCTCATTGTCTAAACTTTTAGTCGGCTCCTTGCTGGGTAAAAGCTTAGCCATTTCCAAATGCAACTATTGGTATACTTACCAAAATTATTCCCAAAGGTATAATTGCTTTATCCCTATCCTTCTTGGAAGCATTTGGTCGCTCTTTAGACATTCTACAATTTCAAAAACTAAAAATATCGAAACCGATTCAAATTATTGGCATTCTTCAAATTACTTGTTTAAATACAAACTCTTTTGAACAGATACACAATAAATCTGTTACTCTTTGACTTGCCAGACCATCACCCTTCCCCATAGTAGGCATATGTATGCTTGAGAGGGAATACACTAAAGCAGCTTTCACGAGAACAGCCCAAGTTCCGGCTGCGTTTCCCGTTAGCTTCGTCCGGGTCCCTACCCACTTTAGGTATCGGAGAGCGGATTTGCAGTGGCAGCTGCCTTTAAGTATATTTAAAGTTAATCTTATAACTATTTTTGGACTCTCTTCCTATTTTTCCATCCTTTTTTCTCCAGTCCGAAACCCACTTCCTTTTCTTTATCTTCTTCCCTTGGGGGTTAGGTTATTCCTAAGCTAATAATCTACCCAAAATTTGGTCCCAGAAACACGGGAGAGTCCATTTATCACATTTTCTATTTTGTCAAGGGTTATTTGACAATATTTTGCAAATCATTAATATCTTCTTTGAATTTTTCAGCTATAACTACATCGTGCAAAGCCTGTGAAGTGGAGAGAGGCCGCTCCTGTCTCCTTTGGTGTGTCCCTTTCTTTCAACTTATTTGCTGCTGCCAGCCTGACAGCATTTCCAAGGTTCCACAGTTTTGTAAGTTATACTTTAATTTACCTATTTTGTCATGGCTCCTACAGAAAAGATAAGGATGAAAAACTTACTTCTAAACGAGCATCCTATAAAGGGCAAATTACCCGATTCAGAAAATACATCAAAGAGCTAGATCCCTCAGAAGCTCAATTAGGTTTATTAAAACATCGTGGAAAGGATTTTGAACGTTCATATGAAAATTATTGTAACATCCAAACTGAAATAGAAACTTGTATGCTCAATCAAACCGAAGATCGTGTCAAAGTAGATCCCAATATTACGAAGGTATAGGTTCTGCTTTCAAAATAATACGCCAACTCGAAGAAGAACAGAAAAAGGACGGTTCTGTTCTTGGTTCCCTTCACGAACAACAAACCTCTTCTCGCGATGGTACTCACAAGCCCAAACCAATTCTACCTAAGATTGATTTACCCCATTTCTTTGGAGACGAATCTACTTGGGATTCTTTCTATGAATTATTTTGTTCTCTTGTTCATGACAATGAAGACATTCAAGTCATCTACAAGTTTCATTATTTGAGATATATCCTCCGAGGTCAAGCTCTGCAGATAGTTGTAGCACTCCCTTTAAGTGCCGAGAACTACCCCATTGCCTTTAACTTATTGAAAGAAAGATACGGTAATTCACGGTTACGTATTCAACGCCATATGAAGGCTTTATTTAACTTACCTGCATCACAGCACAATGACGTCACTAGTTTGCGTACTCTCATTGATACTACACAACTTCACGTTAAAGCTCTGTCTCAATTGGATCAACCCACTGAACCCTGGGACACTTTCTTAATACACTTAGTGGTTTCTAAAGTCGATGATGCTACCCTAAAAGCTTGGGAGATTGAACTTTCCAGAGAAGATGACTACTCTTACGAGCATTTAGTCACTTTCATAAATGCTAGATGCCAACTCTTAACCGCTTTAGCTAATCAAAGTGAACCCTCATCCCCTAGTTCTGAATTTGAATTAGTGTCTCTTAAACCTAAAAGCGAACGCTTATCGTCTAGTACACAAAAACCTGAGTCCAGCTCATCTAACCTCAAGTCAAACACCACTGGTTACCCAACTAGGTCTAGTGAACGCCGCATTGCCAGTTCTCTCGTTTTAAACACTCAAAGCGAACCCCGCAAGAGTTTAAATGAACCGTTAAAGTGCATACTTTGTAAAGATTCTCACGCCTTATATCTATGTAAATCTTTTAAAGAACTGTCAGTCGACGACAGAAGAAAATTAGTTTCCCAGAATAAACATTGCTTCAACTGCTTAGCACCCACGCATTCTGCTTCAAATTGCAAGTCCACCAGACTTTGCTTCCATTGTGAAAAAGCTCATCACACTTTACTACATCGTCATGATCAAGCAAGGTCATCGACTGCATCTACTTCTCAGAAAAGTGACAATGCTAACAGTTCCAATGCTTCATCGTACATCCAAAATGCCAAGTCCATACGGAGTGCTCAAGTACTCTTGTCTACTGTCCAAATCGAAGTTCAGGATAAATTTGGCAACTGGGTCCGTGCACGCGGTCTTCTTGATTCAGCGGCAACTCATGATTTTGTGTCTAATTCTTTGATTAGAAAACTAGGCCTACCTGTAAACCCCACTTCTATTAACGTATTTGGCATTAACAGCTCAAAATCGCAAGCTTTACAGTTTTCAAAGCTAACCATAAGATACATTTGTCACAGAAACAACTTTCTCAAACTGAATTGTCTCATTCTCAATAGCATTGGAGAAGATACTCCAAGTCACTCTGTGGATATTTCAGGGTTAAACATTCCCTCGCATTTAAGGCTAGCCGATCCTCTGTTCAATGTACAAAACCCCATTGACATACTCTTTAGTGCCAATGTTTTCTGGAATTGCCTTCGTAAACAGGTTCGCAAGTTATCCTCAAACGTGGTTGCCAGAGACACTAATTTTGGATGGATCGTCACCGGTCAACTTCCCCATTATTCACCTCAACCCGCATCGCAATGTTATTTCGCTAATACTGACTTGGAACAGTTCTTGAGGCTCGAAAGCGTTGACTCTCTTAACGTGACCTCTTCAAAAAACGAATTCTGTGAGCAACTTTTTCAGAACACCACCACTCGTTCTTCTGATGGTCGGTTCATTGTTCAGATGCCAAGATTACATAATCCTCCTAAACTTATTAACTCTCAACCCAAAGCTCGAAAAGCTCTCTTTGCTATCGAGAGCAAATTCAAGAAAGAACCTCTCGTTAAACAGCAGTATACTGACTTCATGGATGAGTATGAAAGCTTAGATCATATGGAAGTTGTTAACAAATCTGATGACGAATTCCACTCCCCAATTGAAACGGTTTTCTTAAATCATCATCCCGTGTGGAAAAACCCTCTTGTAAAGGATAAAATCTGAGTTGTTTTCGATGGTTCATCACCTGAAGTTAATGGCAACAGTCTTAACGATACTCTTTACTCAGGTCCTGCTATTCAGTCAGATCTATCTGCTATACTCTTAAACTTTCGATTATTTCCCATAGCTGTTATAGCAGATATAAAACAGATGTACCGTCAAGTTTTAATTCAGCCTGAACAACGAGATCTCCAAAGAATCTTGTGGCGCGACGAAATCAGCAAGCCCATTAAGGTATTTCGCTTAAAGACGGTTACTTATGGCTTAAAACCTTCCGCTTTCCTTGCTATCCGATCCCTTCACTTGTTAGCCTCTCAAGATGGTCATTTATTGATTCTAAAGCTTCTGAAGCACTAACTACATCATTCTATGTTGACGATTATTTGCAGTCCTTCCCCACTCTGGAGGAAGCTTCTTTCGTGTCACTAGAACTTCAGGCATTGCTAAAGAATGGAGGATTCCCACTTCATAAGTGGAATTCCAACTCCCATGAGTTTCTAGCCCAGTTTCCTGTTGAAGATGTAGATCCCTCTTCCGTCGAAATTTGTAGAAACTCCGAATCCATAAAAACTCTTGGAGTTTATTGGTGCACTAGCACTGACACTCTCATCTATAAAGTTTCGCTCGCAGAAGAGCTCCCTAACACAAAAAGACAAATTCTCTCTGAAATTGCAAAATTTTTTGATCCTCTTCAATTCCTTGCCCCGGTTATTGTGATAGCCAAACTTTTCATGCAAGAGCTAAGGTCGCTTAAATGTGAATGGGACGACACTGTTCCCATTTCTTTCTTTCTTTCTTTCTTTCTTTCTTTCTTTCTTTCTTTTCGCAGCAATTTGCTAGATCTTTCCCTTATTGAAATTCCCAGGAATTTAATTAACGCTCATCCTAATGCATCTTTTTTTCTTCATGTGTTCGCCGACAGTTCGGAAAAGGCTTACGGTTGCTGTGCATATTTAGTTTATCGCGGTTCATTAAATGGATATTCAGTTTTCAACCTTGTTTGTGCCAAATCGAAGTTGGCTCCTCTTAAAACTATCACTTTGCCTAGGCTTGAATTGTGTGCTGCACTCATGGCCGCAGAACTTGTTAAGAAATTACGGGAAGTATTAAAAGTCGAATTCTCGCAAATCTATCTATGCAGCGATTCCATGATCACCCTTTCTTGGATCGCCAAAAACCCCTCTCATTGGCAAACTTTTGTTGCAAGCAGGGTTTCCAAAATTCATACTCTTTCTTCGGGATGTCATTGGAGGCATGAGCCCAGCGCTGACAACCCTGCCGACATTATTTCTCGTGGATGTTTACCCTCTCAATTGGCAAATTCTCAGTTGTACTGGCATGGGCCCTCGTTGTTAATCGAAAACTCCTCTTGTTGGCCTTCGAAACCTCCAGCTACAAACTTCAACTTGCCTGACGCTAAAGTATCTAAATCTACTGCTTCGTGTCTTGTTTCCAACGTTTCTCATCCCTTGTTGTCCCGCTATTCTTCCTTTCATAAATTAATTCGAATTGTTGCCTATCTTCTCAGATGGAAATATCTTGTGGTTGACCAACCTCTTCTCCCCAAACCACACCTTACCAATCATGAATTGAATCTCGCTACCGTCAAGGTTTTACAACTAACACAGCAAGAAGCCTTTTCTTCTAAATTGTCTTTACTTTCTTCTAAAAGGGATCTTCCCAAATCCTGTCGTCTTCGTGCTTTAGCCCCGTTCCTTGATGACAATAGGTTACTCAGGGTAGGTGGTAGGCTCTCGCAATCTTTGCTTTTTGAGGACAAAAAGCATCCTGTTATTTTGCCTTCTAAACATCACGTAACTTCCTTAATCATACGTGACTTTCATTATCGCAATCTGCATGTTGGTACACGCAGACTGCTGTGCCTCTTAAGGGAAAAGTACTGGATTATAAATGGAATTCACGAAGTTTCCTCTGTAATTCACAAGTGCATTCCTTGCTTCAAAGCGAAACCTAAAGTCAGTACTCAATTAATGAGCGATCTGCCCTCCTTTCGCTCTTCTCCTATACGTCCTTTTGCTCTAACTGGTGTGGACTATATGGGTCCGTTCCATTATCAATGCAATTCCCCTGAAGCTAAACGCAAATTGTTTGGTAACCTCTATGTTTCTCTCTTTGTTTGCATGGTTACTGGCGCGATCCATTTGGAACTAGTAACGAATGCCTCTACTTCTTACTTTTTATCAATTGTCTCTCGCTTCGCTACTAGGCGTGGTGTTCCTTCGGAGATGTTCTCTGATAACGCTTCCACTTTTCAAGGCGCAGCTTCCTTGTGGAAGAAAGCTCTCACATCTTCTCCTGCCATGGAACAGATTTCTAATTTTTCCTACTCAAAGGGATTCAAATGGCGTTTTATACCTCCCTACGCTCCTCATCACGGTGGTAGGTGGGAATCCTGCGTAAAGCTCACTAAACGTCACTTAAGACAGGTTTTAGGTAATCGCATTTTGAATTATGAAGAATTTAATTCGCTGTCCGTTCTGATTGAAGGTGTTGTTAATACTCGCCCTTTAACTCCGCTTTCCAATGACCCTGATGACCTGCTTCCACTTACACCTGATCACTTCCTTATAGGCACTTCCCTTTCTGCCCCTCCTCCCCTTCCCAACTCTTACAGGGATTCTAATTTACCTATTGTTTGGCGTAAACTTGAAGCCCTCCGCAATTCCTTCTGGAAGAGGTGGAACTTGGAATACTTAACTTCCTTGCAACGGAGACAGAAGTGGTTTTTTTTTCCAATCCCGACATCAAAGTGGGCGACTTGGTCCTGGTTAGGGATGTTTCTCCTCCCTTGGTCTGGATTTCTGGTAGAGTGACCGAGTGTTATCCTGGAAGGGATGGGAGAGTTAGGGTAGCCAGGATCTTGACCACTAACGGTCACATCATAAGACCACTGTCTTTAATTGCTCCATTACCTTTGAACTTTTAATTGTTTGTCTTGTTCTCTGTTGGTGTTTACCCTCCCAGCTTGGTGTATTTTTTGGAATACACGGTAAGATAGAGCGAGCTTTTGCTTCTCTTTGCCATAATTCATTCCTTCCTTTTTCTCAAACACCAACAGCGATCTTCTGATTTCTCCTTGTTGGTCATGTCTCTTATGTTACCTGTGAGTCTGTTCTAGAGATATATCTTCCATGACCCACCTAGCGTCATCTAGCAGCGAATCTCTGAAGTTCCTCAATTCTTCCCTGTACATGAGGACTTCTTTATCAACCTGGCCACCAGACCTCGTCGCCATCGCCAGCTAACATATCCGTGATCAAGAGAACTTCGTCTACTTTTTCACCAACCAGGCTGCGCTAGTGTCGCCAACTATCAACTCATTGAAGATCATTTCATCAAGAGATTTTTTTTCTGTTATGTTGTCTATTCTTATATGTATTCCTTTATCTCCTACCCCCACTCTTTTACCTTCCCTGGTCCCTCCGTGCTTCGTTGAGCGTGTCTCATTTGTACGTCGGAAGTCGACTCAGTCAGTTAGAGCTTAACTAGAGCTCGCCTCTTCAACTCAAGATGCAAGCTTTTAAATTCTACGCCATGTTAGAATTTTAGTATCAACCGTCAAAAGGGTCATCGTCTTCTACATGAAGCAAAGGTAAGTACCGACTTCAGGTTTTAACCTCATTCTCATCGTCTTTTAACGGCTCAATGCTTTTATTTGGATTTTATAGACAGTGAAAGTTGTTATGTGAAAATAACTGCTTTCAAGAGATCTTCTTGATCTTACTTAAACTATTAGGCCTAACTTTCAACATGAAAGGTTTTCTGAGATGCCATCTCACATCGAGGGATATTTCCAAAATACCCACTGTCTATATAATCTAGCTTTCCACCTAGGGATTCTCTATCCAATTTAAACAAGTCATCATTGCTCTGGAACCTTCCAGAACTTGCACTCTAACTACCGGTCATACTGTCATGTATTTTCTACTCACATGTGGGAATACTTTTTCAAACTAAGGAATCTTCCTTTTGAACTACTAATCAATAACTAAATTTTCTTCCTCCGTTGGGATTTCTTTTCTGTGCATCCGACTATAACCTACAAGTTTCTCAAGCAATAGACTCTAGTGTAACTAGTTATTTTCCATCATTGCAATAACTTTCTTTGCCATAAACTTTGTGTGCTACTACAGTGAACTTTTCATCTATTTCAACAGACTGTAGTGAAAGCAGTGTTTGTTCAACATTTCATCCGCGTCGCGTTCGTCCGAATACTATAAATACGGCCATGAACACTTATCCTCAATCCCATTTGATCTTTTCCAAACCCTTTACTAACAAACCAAAATAATAAAATTGTTACTTTAGGTCTTTTTCCAATGAGGTGTCACTCTCAATAAGTGCCCTCCCTCTCTTGCGTTATGTATCACAAATTAATGTTTGTAAAATTTCGTGTCTAGTACACGCTTTAAATTATATTGGTCTCCCTTCTAATTAGGGAATATAATTCTTTCAACTCATAAGTGAGTTAATTCTAGGTTTCACGAAAGGGAAACTTGCCCCATTTGTCTCGTGATCCCTACTTAAACATAGGAGTTCTAGAAACTTCCTTTCGATTTTTCTCGTTATAGAAACTTCTCTTTTATTCTTCCTGCATTTTGTTGTTGTTACTTTCGAAGTTGTTACTCTTTCTAAGATATTTACCTAGAAATTCTCAAAGTACACACCTTGTACTTGGTTTATTGTCTAACTTTAATTACGTTAGTTATCTTTACATTTTTCCTTCATTTATCTTTGCCATTTCAAAATCTTGCGAAGATTTTAAAACATATAAAAGGTTTGAAACCAAAAGAATTGTTAATTGCCTGCCGCAAGCTTTAGATGTTTTTCGGAGGTCAGTGACCCCATTTGTTACAAAACCACTATCCAACATTGTTAAATAAATTCAAGAGTTCTTTTTGGATTTATCATTTCTCTAACATAACGGTTAGGCAAGATTCTGTCTTCCTTGACTCTTCCCACTTAATGCAAATAAATCTATTGATAGGGCTTTCACCACTTGTTGCATTTGAGCAAAAACTCTTAGTTGGTAACTTGGTAAAGTCTCTCTTAGCTTTAATAGCTAATTCTAACTGGCCAGTAAGGCAAGCATAGCTCGCTACGCCAGCTTCCTGCTTGTGGAGATTCTCTCCAACACTTTTTTGGACTCTCTTCCTATTTTTCCATCCTTTTTTCTCCAGTCCGAAACCCACTTTTTTTTCTTTATCTTCTTCCCTTGGGGGTTAGGTTATTCCCAAGCTAATAATCTACCCAAAAGTGTGATGAGCTTTTTCACAATGAAAACAAAGTCTGGTGGACTTGCAATTAGAAGCAGAATGCTTAGGTGAAAGGCAGTTGAAGCAATGTTTATTCTGTTAAACTAATTTTCTTCTGTCGTCGACTGACAGTTCTTTAAAGGATTTACATAGAGATAAGGCGTGAGAATCTTTGCAAAGTATGCACTTTAATGGTTCATTTAAACTCTTACGGGGTTCGCTTTGAGTGTTTAAAGTGAGAGAACTAGCAATACGGCGTTCACTAGACCTAGTTGGGTAACCAGTGGCGTTTGACTTGAGTTTAGACGAGCTGGACCCGGGTTTTTGGTTACTAGACGCTGAGCGTTCGCTTTTAGATTTAAGAGACACTGATTCAAATTTAGAACTAGGGGATGAGGGTTCACTTTGGTTAGCTAAAGCAGTTAAGAGTTGGCATCTAGCATTTATGAAGGTGACTAAATTCTCGTAAGAGTAATCGTCGTCTTTGGAAAGTTCAATTTCCCAAGCTTGGAGGGTAGCAACATCGACTTTAGAAACCACTAAATGTATTAGGAAAGTGTCCCTGTGGTCAGTGGATTGATCTAATTGGGACAAAGCTTTCACGTGAAGTTGTGTCGTATCAATAAGAGTACGCAAACTAGTAACGTCATTGGGCTGTGACGCAGGTAAATTGAATAGAGCGTTCATGTGGCGTTGAATACGTAACCGTAAATTACCGTATCTTTCTTTCAACAGGTTAAATGCAATGGGGTAGTTTTCAGCACATAATGGGAGTGCTTCAACCAACTGCAGGGATTGACCGCGGAAAATAGATCGCAAATAATGAAACTTGTAAATGATTTGAATGTCTTCATTGTCCTGAACAAGGGAACAAAAAAGTTCATAGAAAGAATCCCAAGTAGATTCGTCTCCAGAGAAGTGGGGCAAATTAATCTTAGGTAGAATTGGTTTGGGCTTGAGAGTACCCTCACGAAAAGGGGTTTGTTGTTCGTGAAGGGAACCAAGAACAGAACCGTCCTTTTTCTGTTCTTCTTCGAGTTAGCGTATTATTTTAAAGGCAGAACCTATGCCTTCGTAATATTGGTTTTCTACTTCTACTCGATCATCAGTTTGATTGAGCATACAAGTTTCGATTTCAGTTTGGATGTTGTAATAATTTTCATAAGAACGTTCAAAATCCTTTACGCGATGTTTTAACAAATCTAGTTGAGCTTGTGAAGGATCTAGCTCTTTGATGTATTTTCTGAATCTGGTGATTTGCCCTTTATAAGAAGCTCGTTTAGAAGTAAGTTTTCCATCCCTACCACCCTTGTCTTTTCTGTAGGAGCCATGGCAAAATAGGTAAACTAAAGTATAACTTACGAAACTGTGGAACCTTGGAAATGCTGTCAGACTGGCAGCAGCAAACAAGTTGAAAGAAAGGGACACACCAAATGAGACAGGAGCGGCCGCCTCTTTCCCCCTCACAAGCTTTGCACGGTGAAGATATAGCTGACAAATTCAAAGTAGATATTAATGATTTGCAAAAATATTGACAAATAGACTCTCTCGGGTTTCTGGGACCACAATTTGGGTAGGTTTTGGCCAGGGTTAAACACTACCCCTAAGGGAAGATGAAGAGAAAAGGAAAAGGAAGTGGGTTTCGGACTGAGGAACAAGTGTGGGTGAATAGGGCGAGAGTTCAACACCAAGCAAAATGAATTTGAGCAAGTATTCAGTGACGAGTGTCACCGCAAAGCCCGTGAATCACCTAAAGTGGGTATGGACCTGGACGCAGCTAACGGGAGATGCGGCTGGAGCTTGGGCTATTTGCAAGCAAGCAACGATAGTGCTTTCCCTTCCAAGCTTATATTTGACTACTATGGGGAAGGGTGGTAGTCTGGCAAGACAAAGAAAAAAAGGAGTCAGGTTTTAATCGAAGGTTTTGAAAGGCGCAAATAATTTGAATTGGCCGTGATAACTTGAATTTTGGGTACTGTTGTATCTCCGTTCGACCAACCAAATACTCCCAGAAAGGGAAGCGAAGGAGCAATATGAATGCTTTTAGTAAGGATTTTATTTCTTCTTGATGAGTTGGAAGATTGCCAATTGTTGCACGTAAGATAAGTTGAGCTTGGAGTGCTTGGAGTGCCGGTTAAAAGTTCAAACCAGAGGAAAACTATGTAACGTGTTTTTCGAGGGGTTTTTATGCCACTGGCATAAGTCAGTAGGAAGCCATTCTATATTTATTTACGCGGCAAATTGTTCAGCCAAGAGAATTTTTCATGTTAATTTATTATTATTATTAACTTATTATTATTATTATTATTATGGTATTTTTTGGAGCATTTTATAAAATTATAAGCATACAGATAGGTTTTCTATGTCTTAGAAAACACTATCAAGCAAATTATTACGAACGACATTATCATAGATAATTATGTGATTACGGAATTTTACGGAGTTTCGTCAGTTAGGGTATTATGAGAGAGATGACTCATTGGGAATTCAGATACAGGCTTAGTCTTGTCAAGAAGCATGTCGCAAGTCTGGGTCGCAGCGTCAAGAAAAGGCGGATAATATGGAACGGCAATCGACTTCACCCTCCCGCCGAGTGTAATGAGCCAGAGGTGGGGAAGTAGCGCGTGGGGAGCAGCCAATCAGTGGAGACCACGTAAGCTGGAAGTCGGCACTGGAGTGGGAAGCCGAGGAGTGCATATATCGTTTGGCGCGCCGTGGAATAAGGGACAATCTGTGTAAGACTTGACCAGTACGGTTGCACGTGTGAGTCGCTCCGATGTTCCGTGGAGTGGAGGACTATCTTTGTAAAACTTAACCAGTGTGGTTGTACGAGGTTTTGGCTCCGATGTTCGGACCATAGAGTTATCAAATCTACCAGTATATCATCAAATATCGAACAAGATGACGGCGTCCAGGAAACAGTGGGAAGCTTTCTTCAACATCCAGTACGAGGGAAATGCTTCGGCAATTTTCAGTGGTAAGCGCGAATGACGCAGAATTACTCAATCTCTCGTTTCTCTTGGTTTTAAATTCAGTATTTCAGTAACTTCATAGCTTGGGAATAAGAGTAAAATCAGTAATTTATCCGACTCCTTTATCTCGTAATTCTCTATCGGTAATAGTAAAATCGCAACGCTCCAATATATATATATATATATATATATTTTGAACTTATTATTATTATTAATTTTGCAATACGTGTTTTATATAATAAATTCATTTCTTTTAACCATGCAATCTTTGCTTTCAGTAGGTAGCATTAGATATAGACCGATTCCTTCTCCTGATACAATTGTTGTAGGGTTAATGATCAGATCATACCACGATCTGAGTGAATAGAGTCTTGAAGATGTTCCGCCAGAGCTAGACGTTGTTAAATACAAATTTAGATTTCAACATTGCGTTGAGGTCTTGGCGCCCATTAAAACAACATAGCTTAGGCAAAGGTAAACAGTTACATTTATCACCAAACAGTAAGGACCAGTCAAAACGTTTCATTTGTACGCTCAACAAGGAGCGAAGCGAGACCGTTACAACTATGAATTTGGAAAACAAACCATGAGTTATAGAGAAAATCTCGACGAGCAGGAAGCTTGCTGAGCTAGCTATACTCGCCTCGATGGCTTATTAGAATTAGTTATGATAACTAAAATGAGCTTTAAACAAGATTTTTGAAGTTTCAAGTTAAATGCAACAAGTAGCGAAACTTTAATTACTTTTTTAAGTAATTCTCTTAAAGAAAGCATTAGCCAAGGAAGAGTTAGGGATGACAAGGACCTGACCGTTATTCTCTAGGAATTTATAAAACAAAAAAATGGAATTTAATTTATTTAACAATACTTCGAGTTGACGTAACAAACCATATAAAGCTGATTAGGATTCCAATTAATAACAATGGACAATTTAACATACAAAGATCTGAGACTTAATGTTAACAAATTGTACATTTTTTAACGATGTTAAAGGGGATGCAAGTTTAAAACTTGCTTCGAGCACAAATCTGAATAAGATTTTAAAAGTTTTGCTAAAAATAGCAAACATTAAAGTTTATAACGAGGATTATATATGATTAAATCTATGACAGAGAATCAGGTACAATATATGCACTATGAGAATTCCTATGTGGAAATCTTAAAGTATGAACAAATATTAAATTTGAAATTATAACAAGAAAGGAGAGAATTAAGAAGAAGAAGTTTCTATAACTTCTTGTATTGAAGCAGGGATCACAAGAAAAATGGGGCCAGTTACCCTTTCGTGAAACCTGGAAAAAGGAAAGTTAGAAAACTCACTTGTGAGTAGAAATAATTGAATTCCCTAATAAAAGAGGAAAAACAATATGATTTAAGGTGTGTACTAGACACAGATTATACAGAAATTAGGATGGAAAAAAGTACAAAGATGGGAGAGCACTTCTATAGAGTGTCACCACATTGAAAAGAACCTAAAATTTACAATTATTATAATATGTTAGTGAGAAGTTTGAGAGGAGAAAATAGGAGGATTATGAGAAAGTCTTCGCCATATTTATCGGTTTCGTTTGAATGCGACACGAATGGTGGTTGAACTGATACTGTTATGCACTGTAGTCTGTTGAATAGTTCACTATTGCAACACGGAAAGTTTATGAGACGAAAAGTTATTGCAGTTATGGAGATCACTAGATGAATTTTAGATTGGGAAAGTTTATTGTGTTTTGACGTTTATAGATTGTAGTTGAATGCAGCGGAACATTTCCAACGAAGGAAGACAAATTATATGCTGATTAGAAGTATTTTCAACATAAATTCCTCAGTGAGGAACAAGCATTCCCATAGTTGGGTGGAAAGTACTTGATGGTTTTACTTGTAGAAAGATAAATTGATGTAGAAAGTTCTAGAGTTGTGGACTTTGAAGACTAACACACAAGTGGGGACCGCACAATCAAGCACAGAGGTACCAAGGAGGGAAGGGGGTGGGGGAAAAAAGGAACATACATATGAAATACCAACTTTAGAAATAAAACTAAAAGTAATCTTCAAGGAGTTGCTAGTAGGCGTCAGTAACGAAGCCTGGTGGAAGGGTATGTTGTAGAAGTCCTCTTGAACATGGAGATGTTAGCTGAAGATAGCGGCGACATCTTGTGGCTGGATTGGGAAGGAAGTCCTCTTGAGCATAGAGATGTTGAGGAACTTCAGCAGTTAGCTGCTAGATGTCACTAGGTTGACCATGGAAGTTATATCTACAACAAACCTTTAAACAGAGTGAACAAGGTGCGCAAATAAAAGAAAAGGTAAGAAATCACTGTTGGTGTTTGAGATAAAAGGGAAGAAATAAGTTAGGCAAAGAGCAGTGAAGGCTAACTCTGTCTTACCGTGTATTCCAAAGAATACACCAGATGGTACGCTTGTAATACGTTGTTGGCATGTTAAAGAACCCATTTGAATTCAGTAGGCCGTGATCCTAATGGCAAAATTAATATCGGGATTTCGCGCCATCACAAAGTTCCTTCTTGCTCTACTAGAAAGCGCTGTAGTGTCAAGGAGCTTAGATATCTAACCCCCTTGACTTTCATAGTGCTCCAAGGAACGACAAAATTCGACATGCAAGCTGCTGTCTGGCCGTCAAATAACACAGCTTGCACCCGGCCTCCGAGGCCATACGATACTATTATTATTTAATATTATCAATACTTGCATGAACATTTCCTTCTGGAAAACCTAAATAGGCCTACGTTTTCAAAGCAGTCGAAACATACAGAACGGCCACACGTAATACCCACTTCTTATAAACAAGTTGGGTGATAATTAAGCTAGGGAATACCGCCACAAACGCCCCCGCATCATTATAGAATAACTCTTCCACAAATGCTATTATAGCAAACCCTTTACTTTCATTTTCCTAATGAAATTTTTTCTTCAACTATCCTTTCCTATCTTCTGATTTTCATTTCAAATAAATTCTTACTTCGACTATCCTTTTATATTCTGTATTTCAATTGTTTTAATACACCAGGTCACACTATGACCAATTAAGTTCCAAGGTAGTCACGCAAAATCCCTCAACCAAATGCAGTAGGTTGTTTTGGTCTAATATAGCTCTCAAGACCTTCGGGCTGACAGGTTATAATAGGACGCCCTTCGCTTGCGTAGGGTCAGGTCAGGTCAGCTAGGGACATTCGACTCACGACTATCGACTGTCAACATCCACCACTAACGAATCGGACCATAAAAGATGCTGCTATTGAGAAGTGGAACCGTTTTCCTCGAAATGCTCAATGTTTTGGTTTACCCAATCGAGTTGAGCGGATACCCTGAGGGATGTGAGCACCTTACCTTACCCCGTGGCACTACAGTCCATGGATGTGAGCACCCTGCACTGAAATGCTGTACAGTCTAGTTCAGTTCAGTTGTCACTGAGTCTAATGTGTTAGTGAAGGAAACAAACTTATTCATGAACAAGCTCGGTGTGTTATCTCCAATGTTATTAGGCTTTGGATAAAGAGAAGATCGCAGGTATCGCAAGTACCGGATCAATTAAGAAAGCAATGTAGGCCTATAAGACTAAGAAAATGTAGCACTCAAAATTAAGTCACTTCGTAAACAAGCCAAATCGCCTGCAATTAAATTTATACGGATCAGTGTATTATTTACAGGAAATGTCAGGAATATTATTGAGTTAAAATAAGAAGTTCGAACATTGCGAAACCTATGAAAATGCTGCTAGCAAGAAATTTATTAAAACATTAACAAGAATGTGTAATATAAAGCATGTTACAATTGCCCTCATGGACTCGTTTACACGATGTTTAGTGCTTCAGTTGTTCTGTATTGTGATGGTGTGGTGTTTGATACTGTTAGCGTTACACTGTGCAGGACTCCACTCGCCCCAGGCCTTTGGAACATTGCCCGTCACATTAAAGAGTGCCTCAGGCCAGCGGCGGCCCGTGAAGGGGAGTTGCAGAGCTGCAGCCCCCCCCCCAGGATATTAGACAATATCAATTTACACTTTGAAAGTAATGGGGTAACGGTATAATTAAATAGATCTCTTTACATTTTTCACAAGTAAAGACCAGGCTGGCTCGGAAATCCGCTTCCCCCACGGCTGCTGCATTCTCCGCAGCACCTTAGGAACTTAACATTGCACTTCCTGAATCCACTTCCCTCATTGCCAAGTTGTCCTATGAAAGCCTCTTTGGGTGCTGCAATCCTTGCAGCTTCGCCACAGAGTGCCAACTCATCTTTGGAAACAATAGAGTATACAGTTTGCAAACAGCTCAAATATTATACTGGCAGCGGCTAACAGCCCCTAATTCGTATTCAGAAAATTTACGACTTATATTCTAATGCACTAAATTGAAAATAGAATCATAATAATATCGCAAGAAAATGATTGTTTAAATGGGAAAAACTTTTGCTGCAACATGGCTATGTTTGTAGCACTGAATGGCAATGAGAATCATGAGTAGAAGAAGGATGGAACTAAAGTAGGCGCTCACGGCATCTAGTGGTTACTAGAATAACCAAGTCCATTATCAACCCTTAGCCAATGAAAGGGAGGCATTCATTCCACCATCTCCAAGATTTGTGAATTTTCTTCAAACACTTGTACGATCAGTTTTGCCAACATGCGAATTATAGATCAATATTCTAATGTAGTATGATAAATACTTGTATATTATTTCACAGTATAGTCGGTGGAGAATTTAGCTGAACTCAAAAGAGAGTGACAGCTCTTAGAAAACTTGAGCGAAGAAATTCAGAAGCACGCATCTTCCGGAACTCATTTAAATAACATGTAAAATTTTGCAGTGTTACGCTTAAGTTCGGCGTATCAACAATCGGTTGAGCGTCATAACAATGAAGTAACTAGAAACAAGGAAATATATAAATAGAATCATAATACTATGACTGTCTGTTAGGTAGTCAGTCCGAAGGTTGGTTGGATCCCCAAAAAGTACCGCCGTTAGGTTATGTGGGTAGAAACCCACAAAAACCAAAGGCAGTGCTATATTGAGGCGTACTAGGCAAGAAGAGGAGTGAGGTAGTTTGTCATTGCTTTCCTCACTGAATCAGAACAGCAGTACTAACCCTATGAGTAGAACCTTTCACAGCATCCACAGGCACTGACTGTGCCCTGAATGTCATTACTAAGCACCACCCATACCTCAGTAGCTTCCATATAATCACAACCATGAGTGAGACTGAGACAGCGGTGAAAAGCCACATTTTACTCTAGCCTGTGCCAACAGACAAATGCAAATGTACTGCATTCATCAAGAGATGGTAAACAGGCCAAACACTATCACAAGAAAATGTTTATATCGAAGAGAAGAATTTCGAAATATCGGTGGAGCTGTAAAACCTTCGAGTTTCCTTCTCACTGGAAACTTAGGCCCGTCATCTACAGAGGTCGTTAATCTGTTACGTATCGCTATCACCCTGCCTATGACTACCGCTGAACCCGAGCGCCTCAAGAGGATCAAAGTGTACCTCAGGACTGCCATGGCCCTGCGCGGATATCCGCAATATTTATCGTCATACGGATATAGTTTGTATGGATGTGCGGATAGCGGATAATGTTTGGAGTAAATTTGTGGATAGTTTTTAGAATACAATACAATCCGAACTTGTTGAATGTCATTACTAGGACCCGGATGTTTATTGTTATGTTTTTTTTCATGACAAATGTAAAATGGTGATTTAAGCTTATCTCATTCAAATTATGTCATTAAGCATAATTAACTCTCCAAACTGAAAAGGGTTGCAATTCTGGCTGTATAACATTCATTTTAAACATAGCACATGACATACATAGCCTAAGGGAACGACTTTCTCCTCAAATGTCTAAATGTGTTGCTTTAATGTATGTCTACCCCTTATTATTCCCGTTCTCCAACGGGGTCGAGGATGAGATGCGATGCAAGTCTTTGTGGCGGAAGGTTTTTACGGACAGATGGATGTGTTGCTTTAATAAAAAATAACAAGAAGTTCCGTGAAGAACTATACAGCCTACTTTTCATGCCAATGATTATTCTACAGAATATGAACCTATATAGAATAATGACGAAATTAAGTTGCTAATATCGAAATTTCCAATTAGTTCGAAATACTGTATACCTGGCATAATGTATCCTAATAGAGCACTACACTTGGCAGCCCTGATAACTGAATATATTCTTAGTTCCGTCTCTTACGGTACTAAATACAAAATTTGGTTGAAGTCCACTGGATAGCATGGACGTTACATGCAGTTAAACATTGGATCTAACAGCGCGCGTAAAATCATGTTGGCAACAATGTCATGCATGTATTGGTCAGAAATAATCTGAAATAATATGATCTAATGTTGAGCCAATTTTGAATGAAATCCATTAGTTAGTATAGAAGTTACATGCATTTTAAAATTGGACCTATCAGCAGGCTTAGAATCATGTTGGCAGCACTGACGTATATTAGTTACTCCAAATTCGTCTAGAATGCCAGGTACTATACGTGTGCAAAGTTTAGAGCTATTGGCTTGCATACTTTCTGATATATTGATATTAGGGTAACAGAAATAGGGACAGCACATATTAACAGTTGGCAGCCCTGTTTGCTCCTTAGAATACGCATAGTCATATCTGTTATGGTACACATAGCACATACGAAATTTGGTTGAAATCCAAATGATAGTATGGAAGTTACATGTATTTAAAGTTGGACCTGTCAGCTGGCTTAGAATCATGTTGGTAGCATTGACGTATATAAGTTACTCCAAATTAATATAGAATGTCAGGTACTATACGTGTGCATAGTTTAAAGCTGTCTGCTTGCATACTTTCTGATATATTGGTATTTGGATAAAAATAAATTAGGAGCATTTATTAAAAGTTGGCAGCCCTGGTAGGTCTTAAGAATACGCTCAGTCATATCCGGTTATGTACACATACAACGTACGAAATTTGGTTGAATTCCGCTTGATAGTGTAGAAGTTATATGCATTTAAAAATTGGACCTATCAGGAGGCTTATAATCATTTTGGCAACACTGCCATGTTTGGCCTCCTGGAAATTAAACTGAAATATTATGATCTGTACGTGTGCCAATTTTGAAATAGCTCCGATTCATACTTTCCAAGATATCCAACATGGAGCTCAAATTTCAATAGCGATTTTTTAGCAGTTGGTAGCACTGACATCATTTTCAAATATGGTCGTGAGATATTCAGGTATAGATCTTTACTCCTACCAAATTTTGTTTTGATTGCTGCAGCCGTTTAGGAGTTGATAGGGGGGACACACACACAGCCAGACAGACAGACAGACACACATTTGCCCGATCTCATAAGTCTACTTTTTCCTCATTTTTGCAAAATGTGAAAAGTAGGCTAAAAATATTATTGTAATGAATAATAATGTAATGATCGTGTGGTCTCCGGAGAGGCCTAGTGCAGGTCTTGCCAGTAGACGCCCGTGGGCGATCTGCGCGTCGTAATGAGGATGAAGTGATGTTGAAGACGTCACATACACCCAGTCCTAGAGCCAAGGGAATTAACCCCAGGAGATTAAAATCCCTAATGGCTCAGTCGGGAATCGAACCCGGGGCACTTTTGGCCTAAGCCTAGCGCGCTAACCATTTAGCCACAGAGCCGGACATTGTAATGCCAGTAGATTCGAATAACAAACGTGCGGATAACAGTCGTGCGGATGCGAGGCGGATGTGGATAACGTTTTCTTTATCCGCGCAGGGCTTTAGCCATAGGACAAGAAAGACTTACTGCACTTGGAATGCTGTCTATTGATAATGGTCTGATTAACAGCATACCGAATTTCAATAACCTCGTCATCGAAAAATTCGTCGCGTTCAAGACTCGACGCCTGGAGCTGATCTACAAATAAGGTAAGTTAATGCTTGTGCATGCAGCCCCACCAACTGCGATATGTGCGAGCCGCCACTGCCTCAGGCATCGTGCAGGACCAACACGTTATTTAAACATTGAAAACTGTCTTTAATTTGTGATGTAACTGATGAGGTTCCGTCATTTGTTTAGTTTAGTCACATACCGTGTTTGCCTTTTCATAATACAGTAAATTAAAGATCGACAAGTGCACGTTTTCACTGTAACTTACAGTGTTAACTATTCTGGGATTCACATTGAATAATATCATATTGCCTCCACCCCAATACAACAGAATCTGGTATAATTTACTTTTGTGATAGGTGTATTAATTTTCAGATGATTTACGGTATTTACTCTCTAAATGCTGCTACTCGGACATTAACTAATTTATTTATTTATTTATTAATATTATTTATTTATTTATTCATTTATTTATTCATTTACTTACTCATTATTTACTCATTTATTTAGGCCTACTCATTTATTTACTCATTTATTTACTCATTTATTCACACATTTATTTACTCATTTATTCACACATTTATTTACTCATTTATTTAGGCCTACTCTTTTATTTACTCATTTATTTACTCAATTATTTATTCATTTATTTACTCAATTATTTACTCATTTATTTATTCATTTAATTACTCAATTATTTATTCATTTATTTACTCATTTATTTATTCATTTATTTCTCATTTATTTACTCATTTATTTACTCATTTATTCACACATTTATTTACTCATTTATTTAGGCCTACTCTTTTATTTACTCATTTATTTACTCATTTATTTATTTACTCAATTATTTACTCATTTATTTATTCATTTATTTACTCATTTATTTATTCATTTATTTACTCATTTCCTTACTCATTTATTTACTTATCATGTACTCATTTCTTTATTAATTAATTTACTGTTTTTTTTAGTCGTTTACCCTCCAGGTTGGTGGAACCCACGGACTCAGCGAGGGAACTCACCACTACCGCCTCTACGGGCAGTGTCCTAGAGCTGGGAACGTCGAATCGGAAGGGATACAACTGGTGAGGTGGGATTGGCACCTCGCCCAGGCGGCCTCACCTGCAAAGCGAACAGGGACCTCATGAGGGAAGGTAAGGGATGGTTAGGATGGATAGGCAAGGAAGAGGGAAGGAGGCGGCCGTGGCCTTGAAGAAGGGACCATCCCGGCATTTGCCCGAAGACGAAGTGGGAAACCACGGAAAACTACTTCGAGGATGGCTGAGGGGGAATCGAACCCCCTCTACTCATTTGGGCCACCCGAGGCTGAGTAGACCCCGTTCCAGTCCTCGTACCACTTTTCAAATTTCGTGGCAGAGCCGGGAATCGAACCCAGGACCTCCGGGGCGGCAGCTAACCATGCTGACCGCTACGCTACGGAGGCGACACTGATTTATTTACTCATTTATTTTTTCATTCATTTATTTACTCATTTATTAATTAATTTATTTCCTCATTTATTTATTTATTTATCTAATCATTTATTCAGTTTTCTCAATTACTTATTGATTTATTTTCGGGGGCGTGGTGGCTCAGCGGTCTAGCTGTATGCCTCTCACCGAGGCGGTCCGGGTTCGATTCCCGGTCAATGCATGTGAGATTTTCGAAGTGAAATGCCATGTCCTGTGGTTTGGATTCCACGTAAAAAGGAGGTCCTGTGGCTCATAATCACAAGATTCACGGTCACGTAAAACTACAACCTTCCTTCCTTGATTTATTTTCTCCTTTATTAATGTATTCATTTATTAATTTTTATGTTCGACCCTGACTATTATGTGTCTGAAAACTGTATCATAATGATGGTCATTATAATTCTATTTCTCATTATGAAACAGTTTCTCCCACCAATCATAGCTCAAGAAACAGTTGTTTGACCATTTAGATATGGATACCTTCGCGCATGCGCTTAAAATCCAACATGTCTATATAAATTACCGAAAGTGCACCGTACATATGTTCGCGTAAATAAACTGGTGAATATGAGACAAGAAATAACACTGTACCTTAATATACCCAAATCCAATTTCTACATAGCGCGTTAATTTCAAACGACTACGGTGATAGTTTTACTGAATGGTTCACGATCTGCACATATGGCATTGAAGCACACAGAGCGCATGCGTCGGTCGGCCAGAGAGCTTGGAACACGGAGATATGCTACCTAACGCACCACCCGATCACAAAATTCTAGTTACTGAACAGATATTTATGAATATGTTAAAACATATAATAAAGTTATAATTATCGTCGAACATAAACAGTCGCATGCAACTCGCCTATAATGGTAATTAAGACACTCGTATGGAAATTATAAAACTCGCTAAAGCTCGTTTTATAAACATACTCGTGTCTTAATTATAGCCATTATAGGCTCGTTGCATAATGTACTATTATTAAATTTAATTGTGTAAAAACACTTCGTCTTAAATAAAAACATAGAATGCTTGAGTTACAAAGCGAAACTAGGCGAAGGCTGATTAAACATTGGGAATAGAATCCACCAATTTCTCCTGACAATGGTGACCTCAAGTCACTGAGTTATTATGGCCTGTGATTGCAAAATATGCACATCAAGGAAAATGCGCTATTTACGAAGCAAGGACGCCATGTATGACGCTATCAAGACTCTGTTATCATTGAAGGATGTAGTTGACATTTATACATCCAAAAACCGGGGTAGATTTTCCATTGTTCTGATGTGTCAACATAAGTCACTTCAGTAGTCCTTGTCCTCTATGTATTTATTAATTTATTTATTTATTCATGCATGCGTTTGTTTATTTATTTATGTTCATACTAGCAACCCGCCCCGGCTTTGCCCGGGATCAGTTATGAATGCATTACGTGATAAGCGCTTTTTCGATGTCAATGAACTACGACCCATATCAGTTTTACGTCTCGGCATGATGAGTTAAAATCACTGACTGGGCTATTAATTATATTATCATGGAGATGCATGTGCAACGAATTCTTGTCAGACGTAATTTAAGAATAGCGAGGCGCAGGAAACAAAAAACTTCTTCCGTCCAATCTCAACGTGACTGTGTAGGCTTATATTACGGAACGAAAAGATCACAGACGAAACGAAGAAAAGCCAAGTTGCACTTCCAGGGAAACTCCAAACACAACCACTCTTCTCTGAAGTCTTAACTAAACACGACTCGACAGTTTGCTGCTGGCTCGCTCGCTAGCTAGGCTGTAACTGGGGTGATAGGCTCGCCCCTAGCTAGCTCGTAAACTGTCGCCTCAGTAATTGAATGGAGATTGTTGGAAGAAATGAAAACGTGTAAACACTTGCAGTGGGCGATGTATTGAAGATAGAGATATGCTCACGGGGACCCTTTTGTAGAACTTTTCATGCTGAACAATTCTTCTACTCATAGTGTATTGATATTATTAACTGTTTGCCCAGAGTAAGTTTAAAAAGCTCACGGACGCCATGTTTTTTTTTCAACATTTTCACTGAAATTGTTACTTCTTGGCTTTCATTAAACATGAATAAATTATTTTCTACAGAAGCCTCTCTCGAGATATCCTTTACAGAATGGTGAAAACCGCATCAAAATCCATTCAGTGGTTCTCGAGATTACCCGTGACATCCAAGAATCGGGGACTTTATTTTTATGTTATTATACTAAGTAGAGATTCATTCAAATTATGTATTAATTTATTCATTTATTTGTTTATTAATTCAATCAACTTATTTATTCATTTATTTATTAATTCATTCGTTTATTTATTTATTTATTTATTTATTCATGTGTTTATTTGTGTATTTATTCATTTATTCAATTTATGTATTTATTTATTCATTCATTCGTACGTTCGTTCATAGGCTTTTTTATTTTTTATTTATTTTATTTTATTTTATTTTTTAAAGCACAAACTACAGCTATGTGATTCTTTCGCGCTTATACAGATAGCAGAAGCAAGGATATAATATTAAAATGAAACAAATCTCTTAACAAAACAAGTCCAGACCAAGAGCCGATAGAATGCCCTTGTTCGTAGCCGCGTAGTCAATGGCCAAGATGACAGTTTTAAGGGCAGTTTAGGTTCTTGTTCACTTGCTTCTAAAACGTCCTGTTAGTAGTGAATATATCCTGCTGGCATTCGCTTGCCTTGTTATACTGTTGGACAAGGATTGTTTGATTATCGAATGTTTACTGTGTGGAATGTGGAGCATATCTTTGACCCTGGTAGATTGGGAAGGGTGACAGTAGGTGGTACGAACGCTAATGGCCATTTAAGATAGAGTGTAGGAAGGTCAGTTAACTGTCGTGTCGTGCTGTGGGAGGAAATATATATCGCTGAAAGTACCTACTTAGTGGAGAAGTGTCTAACCTTGGTATTCTGTTCCTTACAATGGCAACAAAGAAGGATTGATACTGTTTAATTTATTTAAGTTTGACGGGCAAGAAGTTGTCCAAATGGGAGAGCAGTAGTTTTCAATGGGCTGGATTATCGACAGGTAATACAGGCGAAGGCTTGTGGGTTTCTATATTGCTGAGAATAAACAGAGTTAGCCAAGTTTCATGGCTTTGAATGAAGAGTTTTGTATGTGGTCTTTAAATCGTAGCTGGTTGTCGAATATGACCCCAAGATCTCGATGATGCGCAATGGGCCTTCAAGTGAACGTTGTCATGAACACGGGCATTGGACTGTAGTTGGCAGCGTGGCCACACTCAACATCACAAGTGAGGAAGAAAACTGCTGTACTGTTACGACAGATGCCTCAATAATGGAGGTAATCACGTGGAGTATTCAGAAGTGGCTTCGGTGGCGTAGTCGGTAGCATGCTGAACTGAGAAGAAAAATACCATCTGATCCAAATCTCGGATAGCCAGAGATTGGGACGAGAGTATTATTTATTACAACCATCACCTGATACGTGTGATTATTACAGTGTTTTCCAAAAGAAGCTTAAAACATCTGCTGCGTTTATAGACCTCACTGCTGCCTTCGATACTGTCTGGAGAGAAGGTATGAACTACAAGCTCCTCAAAGTCATACCCTGCAGAACCATCGTTCAGGTTATCAACAACATGCTAAGTGACAGGAGATTCCAGGTGTACTCAGGCAACAGTAAGAGCACAGAGAGAAAACTCAAGAATGGTTTACCCCAAGGATCAGTTCTGTCCCCTCTACTGTTCACTCTATACATCTCTGATCTTCCTGAGACAAATTGCAGGAAATTCTGTTATGCTGATGATCTTGCACTAGCCACACAGCACCAAGATCTCAAGAAAACTGAGGAAATCCTCACAAGGGACCTGTCCACTCTAGAGGTCTATTTCAAGAAATGGAGACTCAGTCCTAGTGCAAGTAAAACAGAAGTGTCATGCTTCCACTTAAATAACCGACTGGCTAACAGCAAATTGAACATAAGCTTCTGTAACCGAGTTCTTCGTCATAACTGGTTTCCTAAATATCTTGGTATAACCTTAGATCGCACTTTATCATTCAAGCAACATCTATTGAACTTATCAAAGAAACTGAAAACTCGGAACAACATTCTTCATAAACTGTGTGGGACCACTTGGGGATCTACTGCAAGCACTCTACGACATTCTGACCTTGGTCTGGTTTACTCCAGTGCAGAGTACTGCTCTCCAGTATGGTTAAATAGCCCGTATACCCGATATGTTGACACGCAGCTAAACAACAGCATGCGCCTTATTTCGGGCACAATCAGATCCACGCCAATCCATTGGCTCCCGCTGCTCACGGGAATAATTCCACCTGATCTGCGCAGATCGAATGCCCTATTAAGAGAGTACCAAAAAATCTGCAGAAATCCTGAACTACCCATACAAGAAGACATCCCTGCACTCAATCTTCAAAGATTGAAGTCACGCCATCCACCTTTGCGTGATGCTACCGACATGGCTCACAACAACTTCGACGCTGTGAAAGTTTGGAAAGACCGTTGGGAAACTTCCACAGACTTGTCCCTACACAACATCTTTTCTGGTGCGCAAATTGCTAGTGGATTCCATCTACCACGCAGGCAGTGGGCCACTCTTAACAGAGTTCGGACAGGCCATGGAAGATGCAGGGACTCACTCTACAAGTGGAACTGTTTAACGTCACCAGAATGCGACTGTGGTGCTCCACGGCAAACCATCGCTCATATCGTCGGCAGCTGCAAGCTGAGAGCCTACTCGGGTAGCTGGGCTGATTTCTTGATCCCATCAGAGGCAGCACTAAAGTGGATCGAAGGACTGGACATTTCTATTTGAAATTGTTTCTTGTTATTGTATCATATTTAATTGTATATATGTTACTTATGCCATACGCTAATAATAATAATAATTACAGTGTTTACAGAGATTCTCCAATAGCCTAATACAAAAATCCTTGTCAGTAAGATTAATAAATCGTAACATAAATTTAAACATAAGTCACAAACCTACAACTAATTTAGATTGTACTAAATGTTATAAACAAATTATCAAAACACTAATAATGGCTATTAAGTATTGACTAACTCAATCTTATCCTAATTGATACAGAGAGGCTATGCTAGACTTTAACTAAGTTTTATAGTTTAGGATACCATCTCGTGTACCCGTATACTTGTTTCACATCTTTGTTGTGTTTCTCATCTGGCGCTTTCCTATCACACATTGCCCTGTTAATATTAAAAAATGTCGCCAATTTACCTGACTTCCTCCATTCCGTGTTTAGTAATTTTATTAAAGTGTGATATTCATTTTCACTTCCTATTATATCTGGCTTGTCTACAAACTTTGCTCTTATCATTTTAGTCTCATTGCATTCCATGATCGGGTGTGCTGCACCCATAGCCGAACCTTTCCTAAAAATGGCAAAGGTCCTCTTTTCCTACTTCTCTCAATGCTTTGTTCTTATACATCCCCATTAACCACCGAATTCTCCCTATTATTTCTCTTTTCGTTAGACATTCAGGCTTTATACTCATAAATTTCCTTATTTCTCAGAACTCCGTTAAGGTTTTCCTGCTGGCACACTCTTCTCTTAGTACCTGCAACTCTATGTCATTTACCCTTCTACACACTTTTCTTCACATCCTACCCTCCTCCCTTCGTAAGTCCCTATCCCGTAAAAACCCTTTCCTAGTATTTCCCGTATATTTCTTAATCCGTCCACCCAGTACCCTTTTTGCTGGTGCTTCATTTGGCGCAGGTAGGCTAACTTTAAAATTTCCTCCCCTCCACCTACTTTCAGTCGTATCCAAGATTTTATGATTTTTGATAATATGTATTCGAAAACTTACATCCTCTCACATCATTCTTGCTCCGCTATTCGCTGTACAACTAGGTAGCCCCAAACTTATCTTAGCAAACTTAATTACAATACAGTAGTGTTCAGGGTTGCAGTTCCTTCTTCTACACCCCATACTTCCACTCCATATAATTTTGCTCAGATTATCAAGCAAAGTTATGCCTCTATAATTGCCTGGGTCAGATTTATCTCGTCGCTTCTTATATATTGGGCAAATTATCCCCTCCTGCCACGCCCTCGGAAATCTCCATTCTTCAAAAATCTTGTTAAAGATTTTTACCAAGCTTTCCAACATAAAACTATGTTACGGCTGTGAGTTTGTTTCGTTGCCTCGCCGCGTGAGTCACAGCTGCCCCGGGCTATGCTCTGCCTCTGTGTGCTATCTGCGCCTTACGCAACGGGCTGCGAGGACACAGGGATGGTCCAGAATATTCGTGAACCAGCTAGTGATGGAAATCTCGAGAAGCCGTGAATCCTGGACGATTCTAGCAGCATTCATTGAGTCACCAGCCTGCTATATAAGCGGCCTCATGAGCGAGGGAGGGAGAGTGTTTTTGAGCTAGTGCGTGTTATTACCTGAGCGACAGTAGTGTGGTGACGTGACTTACGAAACCCAAGTGAAGCTATTGCATGCAGTGAAGTGCTGTGGTGAATTGCGAAACGCCGTTGGCTGTTCCCTAGCCAGCGGACAGCGGAGCAGTGTGTAGCAGACTCGTAAGTAGCCTAACGGTAGTTTGCGTACACAAGGGAGTATACAGGTATTTTGGTGAGTGACAGACTGGCTAGACACAGGTCAGCCTAATTAGTGAACGGACAGCTGCTCGAGAGAGTGAAAGGGAAGTTTTCCCAGTCAGAGAGGAACTAGAGCGAGGTACTAATTGCTTGTATCTGTTTATTGTGCGGTGTACTGTAACTTGCTAAGACCTGCAATAAAATTACTATTTCTTTAAAAGGACCATTGTTTTGTGCTTCTACCCAGCTTAATCCAGTTAATGAAAGTGCCACAAGGGGTGGCACGTTACAACTGGTGTCAGAAGCCGGATTACGAACTCCAGCACAAGCACAACACCTGAAGGTCCTGGTTTCAAAACCCGAGCAGGTCATTTTACCACAGTTCTCTAATTTTCCTGTGAGTGCATGCCCTTAACATGACAAACAACTGAAATGGAAGCGCAATTCGCAGCATTGCTAGAAAAGTTAAGTGGCATGGAAACCAAGATGGAGGCTGGCCAGAAGAAAATGGAAGATGGCCAGAAGAGTTTAGCCGAGGACCTAACTTCCAAATTAGAAGATGTCAGAATAAGGTAGCGGAGGACCTGAAGAAGATGGAAGACGGCCAGAAGAACTTAGCGGAAGACCTGAAGAAGATGGAAGACGGCCAGAAGAATTTAGCCAAGGACCTGACTACCAAATTCCCGGATGGACAGAAAAATTTAGAAGAGTGTATGCTGACGAAATTAGAGGAAAGCCAAAGGAAATTAGAACAGGGTCTACGTGAGGAAGTCACAGCAGTAGAAAAGAAGTTCGACGTCTTACAAAAGGAAGTTGCCGAGCTGCGCCAACGCCCGCTGACGGGGGTGGAAGAGAACTTCACGCTTTACAAAAGGAATTTGCTGAGCTGCGCGAACGCTCGCCGACGGGGATGGAGGAGTAATTCAACGCTCTACAAAAGGAAGTTGTCGAGCGGCGCCGACGCCCGCCCACAGGTACACCGGGAATATAAGGGACGGGATAGAGCAGAGTGACGCCCGCAACCTTCGACGGAAAGGTACCGTGAAGCACTTACTTGCGTTAGTTCGAGGCGGCCTGTTCCATAAACAACTGGAACAAAACGGAAAAAGGCTACAGCTCTCATTGTAGCACTGAGAGGGGCGCCCTTAATGTCCTTCAGGCCATCCGGACTGGATCCCAGGACTACGCTTCACTAATCGCCCATATGGAGTCTCGATATGGAGATAGCCATCTTCAGCAGGCCTTCCAGATGCAGCTCCGGACCCGGGTACAAAAGGACGCGGAAACCCTGCAGGAGTTCGAGATGGACATCGCACGCCTCGTAAGGCTCGCCTATCCAATAGCGCCGGCCGACTTTCTGGAGCAGATTGCGACGCAAACCTTCATTGACGAACTACAGGACTCGGATACTCAACTGGCACTGCGACTTGTGTGCAATAAGACACTTGCAGATGCGCTGAACCACGCACTTGAGTTCGAGACGGCGAAGCAGGTATCTAGATTGCACGCACGGGTGCGTCAGGTGGACGTCGACGAACCAGCCAAAGCCAACGAGACCAAGCCCCTGGCCGATGAACTGATGGAGGCGCTAGGCCGGTTCTTCAAGAGTCGCAGCACCACCAACAACGACGTAGCCGGAAGACACCCGGAGAGGTGGCCCGGAAGACGACTACCGACCTGCTGGACCTGCCGTAAGAAGGGCCACCTGAGCAAGGACTGCGATGTTCGCCACCGCCAAGGATTTCCGTCGGGAAAGTCAGTCATAGGGAAACCGCGCGGCCCAGAAAAACGAGTACCAGCCAGCCTTGGGGGGCAAAGGTCGGCTTGTGACAGTTGTCAAGCCCCGGCAGTCCAAGTTCGTGTGACGAAGTTACGGAGGGATAATAGCAGCCTGATGGTCGACGGAGTCGTCAACGGAGTGAGCTGGCCCATGCTGATCGACACGGGAGCATCGAGGACCAACGTCAATCCCACCGTGATCCCGAAGTGGAGACTGCAACCCACACAAAGGAACTTCCAGCTAATAACCGCGACTGGAGAGACTGCACCGGTACATGGCGAAGCATCACCGGAGTTCGTCATTGGTCGACGGGCGGTGAAGCATCCAGTGCTCGTGGCTGATGTATCATACGAAGTGATCATCGGACTGGACTTCCTGGACCACAACAACATCGTCTTGGACCTTAGTACCAACACTCTGCACTTCGGAGTTGAAGAACTTGCTTTGCAACCAGCACACGAGGCCACCACCGCACGACGAGTAAGGCTGAGAGAGGACGTCATCGTTCCCGCCAGGACAGAGGTCAGCACTGCCGTAATTATCGACGGAACTGCTGAGGGAGTGGCGGCTGTCCTCGAGCCAAAATATGAGGACATTCAGACAAATGGATTGCTAATTGCCAAGACCCTCATCAACACGATGCCTCGTCCGTACGTCCGCCTGTCCAACCTGAACGACTACGATATTACGGTTCACCGGGACACCAACCTAGGAGTCTGCGAGCCCGTTACCTAATTGCCCGCATCACAGATACGACGGACGGACACCTGCAGACGGACAATCGAAGAAGACGCGCACTGCCAGTAGAACTACAGAAGCTGTACCAAGGATCCCAAGACAATTTAGACGAGGAACAATCACGCCAACTTTGGGACCTGCTACACGAATTCCACGATGTCTTCTCCGTGGGGAGCAAAGACTTCGGCAGGACAAGCTTGGTCCAGCATAGTATCGACGTTGGGGGCAGCGCACTGATTAGGGCCCCATTCCGACGTGTCCCGCTCGCCCAGCAAGCTAAGTCGACCAGATGGTGGAAGTAATGAAGGAACAGGGGGTGATCGAGCCATCACATAGTCCTTGGAGCTCTCCGGTCGTGCTAGTGAAGAAGAAGGACGGCTCCACCAGGTTCTGCGTGGATTACAGGTGGGTGAATGACGTCTTGAAGATGGACAGCTACCTTCTACCCCGGATCGTCGACACGCTGGACACCATATCAGAATCAAGATGGTTCTCCACCTTAGATTTGAAGAGTGGCTACTTACAGGTGGATGTCCACCCTAAGGACCGCAAGAAAACGGCGTTCTCTGTGGGCAGCGGACTCTGGCAGTTCACCGTCATGCCGTTCGGGTTGTGCAACGCCCCTGCGACCTTCGAAAGGCTAATGGAGTCCATCCTGATGGGACCACACTGGAAGACTTGCCTGGTCTACATAGACGACGTTATCGTTCTGGGGAGGGGCTTCGAGGAGCACTACAGCAACCTGAAAGAGATGTTGATGAAGCTACGGGCTGCCCAGCTGAAGTTGAGTCCCAAGCAGTGTCAGCTCTTCCAGAAACAGGTCCAGTACCTTGGGCATATCGTCCCCGAGGAAGGGGAGCTTACCGATCCAGAGAAGACCGCAGCTGTGAGGGAGTGGCCAGTTCCGAAGGACAAGTCCCAACATCGAAACTTCCTGGGACTCTGCACATATTACCGTCGCTTTGTGAGAGGATTTGCCGACATCGCCAAACCACTGCATCGACTGACTGAGAAGGACCAACTCTTCACGTGGACAGCAGAATGCCACATTGCCTTCGAACAACACAAGCAGGCCCTGTGCACCGCACCTATTCTGGCCTACCCCAGACCTGGAACAAGGTTCGTCGTTGATACCGAAGCCAGCGACTTTGGTATAGGGGGAGTCCTGTCGCAAGTAGTGGACGGCGAGGAGAGAGTGGTGGCATATTTCAGCAAGGCTTGTCAAAGCCAGAAAGGAACTACTGCGTCACCAGGAAGGAACTGCTCGCCATCGTGAAGACCATCGAACACTTCCACAAGTTCCTGTACGGGCAAGAATTTCTCATCAGGACCGACCATGCATCCCTGCGGTGGCTCCTGAACTTCAAGCAGCCCGAGGATCAACTCGCGCGGTGGTTAGGGAGGCTTCAACAGTACAACTTTGAGATCCAGCACAGGAAAGGCCAACTGAATTCTAACGCCGACGCCCTGTCACGAAGACCATGCCCCGAAGACTGCACATTCTGCGCCAGAAGGGAGGAGAACACCGGGATACAGGACTACCGTGGAATTTTAAGGGAGCTGGAACCGCGAATCTTTCACGCGGGCGCAAGCAGAAGATGATGACCTGGGACTGATAGCCGAATGGAAGAGGGCCTGTGTTCCCAGACCCGGGTGGAACATTGTGAGTGACTGCAGCCCAAAGTTTAAGTCCTACTGGGCGCAGTGGGACTCGCTGATTGTAAGGGATGGCCTCATCTGCCGTACCTGGGAGAGCACCGACGGGAAGACATCTCGGGAACAAGTCGTTGTTCCAAAGGCTATGACGGAGGAAGTCCTGAAGGAAGTCCATGGAAGATCGTCTGGTGGACACCTAGGGATAAAGAAGACCCTGGAGAAGCTGAGAGAGCGGTTCTACTAGATCGGATGCCGAACAGACCTGGAGAACCACTGCGCGAGGTGCCACGATTGCACAGCCAGCAAGGGCCCAGGACGAAGGCGACGGGGCCCACTGAAGACCTACAATGTGGGCGGCCCCATGGAGAGAATGGCCATCGATGTTGCTGCGCCATTCCCGTTGAGCGAGGTGGGGAACCGCTACATATTGGTCGTCAGCGACTACTTCACCACATGGCCAGAGGCGTATGCGCTCCCTAACCAAGAAGCCGCGACGATCGCAGAGACCCTGGTGAAGGAATTCGTCAGCCGGTACGGAGTACCCCTGGAGGTGCACTCCGACCAAGGGAGGAACTCCGAGTCGTAGGTGTTCCAGAACCTATGCCAGCTGCTGGGAATCCGGAAGACAAGGACGACGCCGCTACACCGTCAGTCCGACGGGATGGTAGAGCGATTCAATCGCACCATCGAGAACCATCTCCGAATAGTCGTCAGCGAGCAGCAGAGGGATTGGGACAAAAATCTTCAACTATTTCTCCTGGCCTACCGCGCCGCCGTGCATGAAGCCACCGGGTGCACGCCAGCCCGGGCCATGTTTGGGAGGGAACTCCGTCTACCTGTCAACCTTGCCTTCGGCCGACCTGGGGATGATCCGGTCCCGGTAAGCCAGTATTGTCAAGAACTGGTCGACCGACTGGAGGACGTACACGCGTTCGCAAGGAGGAGACTGCGGATCAAGACCGACCGAATGAAGACCCGATACGACCAGCAGACGGATACCGGTGGATTCCACAAGGACGACCTGGTCTGGCTCTTCAACCCATTACGGAAGAAAGGCCTGTCACCCAAACTGCAGAAGTCCTGGGAGGGCCCGTACCGAGTCGTGAAACGGATCAACGATGTCGTCTACAGGATCCAGCAGAGCCCGAGGGGAAGATGAAGATCGTGCATCGAGATCGCCTGGCAGCCTACGGAGGGACACCGACGGACCAATGATTGATCGGGACGATGAACCTTTTAGGAAAGGGGTGGTGTTACGGCTGTGAGTTTGTTTCGTCGCCTCGCCGCGTGAGTCACAGCTGCCCCGAGCTATGCTCTGCCTCTGTGAGTTATCTGCGCCTTACGCAACGGGCTGCGAGGACACAGGGATGATCCAGAATATTCGTGAACCAGCTAGTGATGGAAATCTCGAGAAGCCGTGAATCCTGGACGATTCTAGAAGCATTCATTGAGTCACCAGCCTGCTATATAAGCGGCCTCATCAGCGAGGGAGGGACAGTGTTTTTGAGCTAGTGCGTGTTTTTACCTGAGCGCCAGTAGTGTGGTGACGTGACTTGCGAAACCCAAGTGAGGCAATTGCATGCGGTGAAGTGCTATGGTGAATTGCGAAACGCCGTGGGCTGTTCCCTAGCCAGCGGACAGCGGAGCAGTGTGTAGCAGACTCGAAAGTAGCCTAACGGTAGTTTGCGTACACATGGGAGTGTACAGGTATTTCTGTGAGTGACAGACTGGCTAGACACAGGTCAGCCTAATTTGTGAACGGACAGCTGCTCGAGAGAGTGAAAGGGAAGTTTTCCCAGTCAGAGAGGAACTAGAGCGAGGTACTAATTGCTTGTATCTGTTTATTGTGCGGTGTACTGTAACTTGCTAAGACCTGCAATAAAATTACTATTTCTCTAAAAGAACCATTGTTTTGTGCTTCTACCCACCGTAATCCAGTTAACGAAAATGCCACAAGGGGTGGCACGTTACACTATTTTACCCTACTCTTTCCAAAATTCGTTTGTTATCCCCGAAATAGCGCATGACTTTCCTCCTTTACTTTTTACATTACTTCCCTAACTTCTTCTATTGATATGACTTATTCCCGCATAGGCAGAGTGATATCCAGCCCTCTCGGGACGCCAATCTCATCTTGATTTTTCCAATTATCTCTAGTATGTAACAGATTTTTATTATAATATGTAATCCAGTCTTCATCACTAATCGAACTCCTGCCACCACTTCTGCGCCCCCTACAGTATGAATTTATCCTGTTCCACACTTTCCTACAATCGTTGGATTTGGAATCTTTGTTTAGTGCTGCTGCTTCTTTCACCTGCCACTCATTTTTTGTTTGGCTGAGCAGTTCCCTATATTCTTTCCTTAGACGACAAAATTCGACTCTTACCTTTTCATCCCCTTCTTTCTTGTATAACTTCAGTTTTCTTCCTTCTACAAGATTCATCGTACCACCCTTCACTTCTCTCTCCCTTCCTCTTAGCTTTCACACGCATGTTCCGCCCGGCTATCGTCATTGTATTCTCTATCATTTTATTACCTCTTCGAGTTGATTATTACTGATCATTCAACTTATCTGTACCTTTATTAGTTCAACATTTTCTCCCTGAAAGTAGTTCTGGAACTCTCTGCACTTTTCCCACCTACATCTGGATCTTTTTACTTTTCTCTCCTTAGATTTAACTTGTGGTTTTCCCTCTGATTTTGTGTCCGCTCCCTGCACGTTAATGATAATTGGTAGGCGGTGTGATTCCCCCCATTCTTCAACTGTGAATCTCTTAATTAGAGCCAGTGTTCCGCTGGAACGTATTCCTAGATCTACTACTCTCCCTCCATTGTCTGTTATGTCAAGTTGCCTCTTTCATTCCCCACACAGACACCACATAGTTCCAAAATCTTTTCTCAGTTTTTGTTGCATTCTCTGTCTTTGGTATGTCTATCCCCAAATGGCACCTCATCAACCTCTTTATTATAATGCGGCATTCTGTCTGCAACCCTCGAATTAAAGTCCCCCATAAACACAATCTCAGTCTCCTCATATAGATTTTGAATTCTATTTATTTCAATTGTTTAATTCATCGAAAAAGTTTTCTCTTGTATTTTGCTGCTTTTCATCCGGTCAACACGATTGTGCCCAATGAATTGGGCGGGCTATAAATTAAACTAATTATGTAAAGACACTCATGGAAAAAACTTACATGTATTAGTTAGATATCACACTTAAAATGGGCAATTAAGGATTACGCGTTTCGCCCCTGAAGTGACCATCATCAGATCCAGTATGTAGCAGTTATTTTTCCCCACTAAAATACCAATTAATTAATTAAATTTAAATTGCTACTACAGTATTGTAGTAGTTCGTCTTAGTTGTTACAACGGTGAGTTCCGATTTTGTCTTGTCGGTTTATTTTATGAATTACGTAGTAAACATGTTAAAACAAGTAGTTCCGTGAAGAACTATACAGCCTATTTTCATATATCCTACTTATGTTAATTGCCACTATCAACATACACAATTTCAGTTTGATTGCTGTAATAGATTCGTAGATATTGAGAACCATGTTGGATTTTATATATGTAGGTCCTAGAGTTATGTACTGTTACATGCAGATTATTGTGAACGTGTAGTATTCAAACTTCAATCGCATAGTTAGGACACAAGAAAAAACAAGGAGATTTTAAAATTTTTCACAGCTGCCATCTTGAGGTTATCTAAACAATTGAAATAAATTAGATGCCAGTGGATTAACATTCGTATAAGGATTTACTGTACCAAGTTTCACTGCACGCGGATGGTTAAATTGCGAGAAACGTCCATGTGAATATTTATAATTCGCGTCACCGCCATGTTGGATTTGTGATCACCAGGTTATTTAAAGTCCTATAGGTGAACTTAAGTTCATAGCCCCTATTAAAAAATGCAGTTTGATTGCTAAAATAGATTCGTAGATATTCAGTATCGTCTAAATATTTCGGATGGTCGCCATGTTGGATTGTTAAATGTATAGGCCAGAGAGTCATGTACCATTGAAGGAAAATTATTGCGTAGGTTCATTATTCAAACTTTCACTTCAATCGCATGAGTACATCACAATAAATAAAATATTAATTTTAAAATTCGCACTGCCGCCATCTTGAGGTTATGTAAACAATTGAACTAAATTAGATACCAGTGGATTACAATGTGTATAAATATTTCCTGTGCCAGGTTTCAGTGCGCTTGGAACATTAAATCGCGAGAAAGGTCTATTTAAAATTCTCAAATTCGCTTGGCCGTCATGTTCGTTTTGTAGTTAACCGGTTTTTGAAAGTCTTATAGATGGACTTCCAGTAGTGCCCTTTATCTCCGTACAAAATTTCAGGATTTTACCGCTAATAGTTTCAGAGATATAGAATGCCGGTGAAATATTTCGCACATCCACCATCTTGTGATTATTTAAACATTTGAACGAAGTTAGATGTCGGTGCATTACAATGTATATAAACATATACTGTACCAAGTTTCATTGCGTTTGGTTGGTCAAATCGCGAGAAACGTCTATTTAAAAGTCGCAAATTCGCTTGGCCGCCATGTTGGTTTTGTAGTTACCAGGTTTTCAAAAGTCACATAAGTGAACTTATAGTAGTTCCCTCTATCACCATAGAAAATGTCAGGGTAATATCGGTAATAGTTTCGGAGATATTGAATGCTGGTGAAATATTTCGCACAGCCGCCATGTTGGATAGGTGAGTCGTAACAAAATTTGAAGGGCACGGTCGAGGTCGCCGGGAATAGTGCTATGAACTTTCCGAGTTTCATTGAAATCGCTCCAGCCGTTCAGATTTTATTAGGGGGGGGACACACACACGAATCACACACACACACACACACACGCACACACACACGGACAAAAGGTGATCTCATAAGCCTATTTTTTCAAAATTGAAAATAGGCTAAAAATGTATGTACACACGTTTATACTTTCTTAAATACTTCCTCACTTCTCACTGTGTCCTTCCAAATTATTCTCTCCATTCTTCTCCATAACCACATTTCGAAAGCCTCTATTGTTCTCTAGTTTTCTTCCCTAAGCGTCCAAGTTTCCGCTCCAAACAGAACATTTCACTAATCTCTTCCTTGGGCTTACTTTCATTGCTCCACAATTTTTTTTCTTACAGAAGGCTTCTTTTGCTATTACAATCGTTGTTTCTATTTCTTTTGTGCATATCATTCCTTGTGCAACCCAAGGTATTTACAACTATCTATTTGTTCAATTCCATCTTCTAATTTTATTGTAATTTTTTCACCTTTTCCACCTAGGACCATACATTTTTAGCCTATTTTCATTTATGAAAAAATCGGCTTATGATATCACCTTTTGTCAGTGTGTCTGTCTGTGTGTGATGGGGTGTGTGCCCCCCTAATAACTTCTAACCGGCTGGAGCACTTTCAATGAAACTAGGTATGTTCATAGCACTATTCTGGAAACCCCGGCCGTGCCCTTCAAATTTTATTTCGTCTTACCAATCCAACATGGTGGCTGTGCGAAATATTTCACCAGCATTCAATATCTCCGAAACTATTACCGATATCACCCTGAAATGTTTTACGGTGATAAAGGAAACTACTAGAAGGTCACCTATGTGACTTTCAAAAACCCAGTAACTACAAAACCAATATGGCGGCCAAGCGAAGTTGCCTTTTTTAAATAGACGTTTCTCGCGATTTAACCAACCAAACGCAATGAAACTTGGTACAGTATATGTTTATACACATTGTAATGCACCGACATCTAACTTCGTTCAATTGTTTACATAACCTCAAGATGGTGGCTGTGCGAAATATTTCACCGACATTATATATCTCTGAAACTATTAGAGGTATCACCCTGAATTTTTGTACGGAGATAAAGGGCACTACTGAAAGTTCATCTATAATACTTTCAAAAACCGTTTAACTACAAAACGAACATGGCGGCCAAGCGAAGTTGAAAATTTTAAATAGAACTTTCTCACGATTTAATGATCCAAACGCAATGAAACTTGGTACAGGAAATGTTTATGTACATTGTAATGCACTGGTATCTAATTTAGTTCAATTGTTTACATAACCTCAAGATGGCGGCTGTGCGAATTTTAAAATTAAGTTTTTATTTCTTGTGTCGTAATCATGCGATCTAAGTGAAAGTTTGAATAATGAACCTACGCAATAATTTTCCTTTAATGGTACATGCCTCTATGGCCTATAAATATAGCAATCCAACATGCCGACCATCCGAAATATTTACAGGGCTCTGAATATCTACGAATCAATTATAGCAATCAAACATAATTTTTTTATATGTTCATATGGGCTATGCACTTAAGTTCACCTATAGGACTTTCAATAACCTGGTGACCACAAATCCAACATGGCGGCGACGCGAAGTATAAATATTCACATGGACATTTCTCGCAATTTAACCATCCGAGTGCAGTGAAACTTGGTACAGTAAATCCTTATAGAAATGTTAATCCACTGGCATCTAATTTATTTCAATTGTTTCCATAAGCACAAGCTGGCAGCTTTGCGAAATCTTAAAATCTCTTTTTTACTTCTTGTGTCCTAATCATGCGATTGAAGTTTGAATGCTACACGTACACAATAATCTCCATGTAACAGTACATAACTCTAGGACCTACATATATAAAAATCCAACATGGCGACCATCCGAAATATTTTGTCGGTTTTCAATATCTACGAATCTATTACAGCAATCGAACTGAGATTCTGTATGTTGATAGTGGCAATTAACATAAGTACGTTATATGAAAATAGGCTGTGTAGTTCTTCACGGAACTACTTGTTTTCTCATTTATTTTCATCCCATAGGCTACATTTTACAAATTTTATCTAGGTCTTTCAGCATTTGCTTGTCTTTCACTCTCACCTATAACCACCATATCATCTGCAAAACGAATACACTCAAATCTTTTACCTCCTATGCATACACCTCCTTTTCCAGCAAAACATTCTTTAATTATTTCTTCTAAATATACATACTGTATATTAAATAGAATAGATGGCAAACAACATCCTTGTCTTACTCCTTTCCCCAGTCCTATTTCGTCGCCAATTTTAACTCTTACCTTTTTGTGAAACTTGTTATAATTTGAAAGGCACGGTCGAGGTCGGGCAAGGTATGCACTTGCCGAGTTTCATTGAAATCACTTCGGCCGTTTAGATTGTATAAAGCACCCACACATACACACACGCGCGCATGGACAAAACGTGATCACATTTCCTCATAAATAAAACTAGGCTAAAAATATGTTCACAAGTCGAATTTATGTCAGCAATAGTTATATTACGAGGTGAGTTAAATTGAAGACCGTCGAAACAGGCTAAGTTATATGCTGATGCTTGAGGTTGGTAATACACATGCGCAGTGGTCGGATACTTCGCTTTGCTATGTTTAACCATTTAATGCAGCCAAGTGGCCATAGGTTTACAAAAATACTATTTACAAAAACTTAATTTCTTTTGATACGCATAATCACTGATTGTCCTTGTTCTTTATGTACATAGCTCCAAGTGGTCATAGTGATCGCATGCATGTCCACACAGTTGAAACTTGCATGTAATTGAAGGCTCATGATAAGTCTTGTTGTGACAAATGGTGTGATGAAAGCCGTGTACTGCCATTCTTGTAGAGACGTGACGCATTTCAAAGCTTGCTTTCGTCCATGATCGATCAATCATGGCGCCAGATGTAAAAAACTCCGGATATACGTCTTCTCGCTTTTGGATGAGTGTTGCCAATAGGTTCTCTGATGTATGTGTTGGGTAGATGTATTTGTGTCCTAAGATCTTCTATGAGGAAGGATACTCTTGCCAGGAGATAAACTAATCTTGATCTTGTTGTCTTTGAAACTCCAATTGCTTTCTTAATGTATACTGCTTTTACTCTTTCTAATGTGGAGAGGTTTTTCATTGAGAGATATGGCCAGATAATTTCTAAGCCATACGTCAATATTGGCAGTATTTTTGCTTTAAATAGAGACATTGCTGTCTCTAATCTGAGGGATCCTATATAACGTATTCCATGCATAGCCATTATTGCATGTGTAGCTTTTTCTAATACATGTTTTGTGAAACACTTAGCGGTTGTTTGAAATGTGACTCCTAGATACTTGAAATCTGGGGTGATCTTTAGTTGCTGTCCTTTGCTATGTTTGTAGACACGTAGCATCACATCAAGATGACTTGTGAAATTCAGAATTCAGAACCTGTTCAAGATAATCCAACGAGTAGTAAACCAGTTTTCAATGGCCAATAGTTGCAGGTCAGTGAAGAGCATCGGGGGATTGGTTAATGTGTACGCTGATAAGTGCTTGTTAACCTAAGTTGTAACCGATTGGTCGCTAATGTTCCACTACTTTCATCTGTTTGGGCCGCTGAAGATTTCTAAAGAGACAATGATTTTACTCCGACCCGGAGACACAGAATGTAGTTATTCATACACCCTCTGTCTGAAAAGTTCGGTGAATGGGTCTATATTACGAATCGGATTGTTGGCTTACCTGAAACAGCCGTTACTATCCTTCGAAGTAATCCCCGTGTATGGTTATGAACTTCTTAGAACGGTTGTACAAGTCCTGGCATTGTCTTCCTAAGGGATAGCCTTCCGTTGGGTCGTCACATTACGTTGGATGTCCGAAATGTCCAAAAACCTCTGGTCCTTCAGGGCTTTTCGGCGACCCTGGACCCCGATACTCCATACTTTGACTCTTGCCTTCGAGGTCGTACCTCAGGCACCAGGTCTTGTCACCCGTGACGATGGTTTTCAGGACCATTCCATTCCACGGAACATTCACCCTTGTCACTGCCACCCGTCGAAGAGGTGTTAACGTTAGGTTGCATAAATTCACGCTTCTCACTGCCGCCTTTCTGTCATGTGTGCAAGGCAGGTTGCATAAATTCACGCTTCTCTCTTGCTTTCAATTTAGAGTTTTGACGACCCAAACTGAAGGCTATTCCTAAAGAAGACTATGCCAGGAGTTTCCAGGACTTGTTCAGTCGTTCTCAGAAGTGCATAACCATCCACGGGGGTTACTTCGAAGGACAGTAACTGCTGTCTCAGGTAAGCCAACAAGCCGTTCGTAATATAGACCATTCACCGAACTTTTCGGACAGAGGGTGTGGGTTCCAGCAGCATTTGCCACCTACCTGCCTGCCTCAACGCCATGGGTGACTTGGTTTGAACGAATGTAAACACTCTTTCATTTGGCTTTCGTATCAACTTTCCTGTCTCCCTATATCTGCGCTCAGGTTTAACTTGAACACTCCTCACCTAATCATTTAGGGCAGATGCTTGGATTTTTCTGCACGACACGTGCTAAGGAGACGCATGCGGTCGCCTGTGCTTCGAACTATGTGTTACACAAGGATTGCTACGGTCACAAATTAGTCTAGATAACGAAATAAGAGTGCTTGACCACTTAGTGTTATGCGTGCCGAGTAAAAAGTTAAATACAGTACTTAAGGATGACCACTTGGGAGTTCCATAATTTAGCTTTGGGGCCAATAAGTCGAATTAAAATTTAGAGTAACCGACACTTACTGGGACAACTTGTTCCTTGGTCGAGGTTAAGAAGAAAGAAAGAAAGAAACAAAGAGTCTATAATGGCGTGTAGCCTCCATAGATAACAAGGTATAAGATAGGAAGCCATGTCGAGATGGTTGCCCTCTATAGTTTCGTTATGATCTCCTTGATCTCGGGAAATCATGGAGAAGTACGGTAATTTATGTTTCAACATGGCTTCTTTTCTAGTGGGGCGTGGTGGCTCAGCGGTCTAGCTGTATGCCTCTCACCAAGGCGGTCCGGGTTCGATTCCCGGTCAATGCATGTGAGATTTTCGAAGTGAAATGCCATGTCCTGTGGTTCGGATTCCACGTAAAACGGAGGTCCCGTGGCTCATAATCACAAGATTCACGGTCACGTAAAACTACAATCTTCCTTCTTCCTTTTCTTTTCTAGTACCATTTCATCTATGGAGCCTACACGCCATTTTTGACTCATTCTTTCTTTTATTCAAACCTTGTAAAAGGGGCAAGCTGTTGTCCCAAAACGCGCCGGTTATTTTAGGGCCATTCTACACGAGCGCGTAAAACGTCGCGTTTCACCCGCCTCCTACCGCGCCCTTGGACAGAACCTACAGTAATGAATTGGTCTGTCCACACGAGCGTTTTGCCGGTCACGGGAGGAGGCGTTCGAGAATCGTCGGGCAGGAAGCACGCCTCTGGAGGCGTCCTGCCCGCTAGGGGGAGACCCGCGGACTAAACTACACGTGGCGTTTTGCAAGCAGTTTACACGCGTCAGTAACCTCCTGTCGTTTACTGTGAATTCACGTTTGTTGCACTGCAGCTGCACTTTGTTTGATGCGGAGAAGTTTATTATTGAGGTCGAGAATCGACCGCCACAAACGATTCGCTAATGTGGGATGAATATACCAGCGCCTCTTTTTCCCCATTATGTTCATTATTAAGCATATCATTTAACAATAAGATTCCTGCAACGCAACCGACTTGCACTGTATCCATGTCCATCGTAGCACTCAATAGATGCGGGTAGACTACTTGTCTCAGTAGAAAGAATATAATAGAATAGTAGGCGCACTGTTTGCACAATTTTGGCGCGGTCTGCTCTAGGCGGGGACACACGCCGCGTTTTGACGGTCACGTGTGGATTGAAACATTTTGGCGCTGTAGGAGGCGGGCGAAAAGCGGCGCTTTACCCGCTCGTGTAGAATGGCCCTTGCATTTCAATTCGACAGCCCCAAATCGACATCATGGATTTAATTGGTTGGGAAGGTTTACGTAACAGTGTACATAAAATCCACTTCAGGTCTACAACCGTTTTTCAAGCGATCGAAGAGAAGCTTCTTACATCGAACCACCAAAATACTCTAGTTTAGTTTTCGTATAGAAGCTGTGCATTAAACCTCCCGTACAATGAACTACTGTGACCCGTTACAAATAATTATATGCCATCCCTAAGGAAGGAGTCATATTATCCGATAACCTAAAATAAGTTTCATAATCTAGCAGATAACTTTTCTTTACTCTAGCAGTTGTAGTGATTAATTTTAAGGGAGGGAATATCCAGATCAACTGCCCCAATTTTCTTATTATTATCGTAAATAACGCTGGCTAATTTCTGGAAAGGTGCATCTCTTACACATGTTCTATTGAACCAGCCTTTGGGAAAGTTGATAAAGCAGTGCCAACTAAATATTCTGGTGTATTCATGTGTTATACACGTATATAACACCAATGGCGGTACCCGCTAGAGATATTCACTCTCAGTTACCTCGACAAGTACTGGCATTTTGGGAGAGTCAGTGGCTAGCTGACCCGATGTCCAGTAAACTGAGAGCGATCAAGGGAACTACTCGTGAGGCGGAGCTCTTTCCGGTCACGGCTAAGGATGGTTCATACAAGATCCACCCACTCGTACCTAATGTACCTGTGGAGCCGTTTTTACCGTGCCCACATTTTGTCCGAGTGTGTGGATCTTGCTGACTTACGAAGGAACCTTTGTTTGCAGATAACACTCAAACCTATATTAGCCAATGATGTGGTGGCTGCTGATCTCGTCATCCGCATTATAAGTGAGAGTGGGTTAGGGCCAGCAATCTAAATTTTCCAAAGACTTGTTCGTTTTTGAATTCTGAATATTTTGTTTATTCCGTAATTTTTGTTTATTATAATAACTCGCAGAAGTACCCGTTCTTCGAACGGTGTTCAGTGTTAACACCTGACATTATCAATTGAGCTACTGTTGCAATGGTTAGCGGTTTGTCATTCCTTCATAAGTTTATCAGAACGAAGTTAATTTTCTGGGAATATCACACACACTGTTAATTTAACGGCCTTAAAATGCGGTTTTCGGAGACCCTTTATAGACTCCCCAATTTTGTGTCTCACATTGAGAAGCGCAACATATGCTTTGGTCGTCCTTCTAGGATAATTTTTATATTTCGCCTATTTTAGCATGTATTTTGAGAAGTTTTCCCCCATATCCACCTTTCTACTGTATGAAAAGTACGGTGAAGAGTTTTATAAATGATTGGTGTATTGGCTCTCATGGTTACCTTACCTAATTTTACGATGCACTAAGCATCCGAACACGAGTTATAGGCGTAAATAAAGATACACAGAAAGACAGACAGACAATTCTATTGTCTACAACATATCACCCAGATATACAAATATGGTATATCTACTGTACCACACAGTATCAAACAAAATCATCCGTACGATTAACCCGTATGTCGAAAAAAAAAGTTTAGTTAAAATGTGCTCTCAAATTAAATTCACCTAACGTGAAGCCTACTTCCTGACGTGAAATAGAATTGAAAGCCTTGTAGACGAAACGCATTACAGTCACATAAAAACGAACCCTCTACGCTGTGTTAGGTCCCCATACACAAGAAGACCTCTTTCATAAATTATAAAGGCTTGTGGTGCATGGATATTCAGGTTCTTTAGCCCCAAATGGCCCAAATTCCTAAAAGCCGCAAAAAATGCTAATTCAATTCAGGAATTTTTGAAAATAATGTTGCTGTTTGGAGATATAAGAGACCTTCTGTACTATATGTCGCACGTGAAAATTGCATGAAGAAATTCTAGTTTACCCCTTGACCCCCTTAATTGCATTGATGAATTATACAGTCTACGTTGGTTTCGTGATAACCTTATAGCCCTTTGCAAACTTTCACAGAAATGTAATATGTGTAGTGACATTGCTTCTTACAGAAATAGATGGAAAGTTGGATGTCACCCCTTGAGATAATGTTGTCATGGTTACCGATTTGCATTCCTTCATTAGTTTGTTAAATTAAATTAAATTAGTTTTCTGGGAATATTTCAGAAACTGTTGGTTTTAGAGCCTTATAATGTAGTTTTCAAGGACCCTTTAGGGCACCCGAGTTTTGTTTCTGTACCGAGGGGCTTTGTCTCGTCGTTGTACGCCATAATATACTACTACTACTACTACTACTACTACTAATAATAATAATAATATATAGGGATAGGAATATAATATACCTGCCGTACCTCATCCGCAGGGGTAAATCACGTGAAAAAATTCTAGAGTACCCCTTGACCCCGTTAAGAGCATTATACGTATTGATGAATTTTACAGCTTAATTTGGTTCCGTGATAACCTTCTAGCCGTTTACAAACTTTCACACCAATGTAATTAATGGAATTGCATTGCGTCTTACAGCAATAGATGGACCTCTGAGAATCTGTTGCCATGGTTACCGGCCTGAATTCGTTCATTAGTTTATGATCGACGATCATTATGTGTCGGAAAACTGTATCATAATGAGGCTCATTATAACACTCTTTTTCATTATGTAACAGTTTCTCCCACCAATCAGAACTCAAGAAACAGTTGTGTGGCCAATTAGATAAGGATACCTTCGCGCATGCGCTCAAAATCCAACATATTTCTGTGTTGTCAAGCAAAGTGAATGGTCTCTGCTTCCGGAGTGCCTTGACCACGCAAGCGCTCTGTTCAGTCACCAAAGCCACGCCTTGTTCACTAATAACTGAATTAACTGAATCCCTCAGCTATTTATGAATATTTATGTTAAAACATATAATAAAGTTATAGTTATTGTCGAACATAAACAGTCGTATGCAACTCGCCTATAATGGTAATTAAGACACTCGTATGGAAATTATAAAACTCGCATACGCTCGTTTTATAAATATACTCGTGTCTTAATTATTGCCATTATAGGCTCGTTCCATAATGTACTATTATGAAATGGAATTAGTTTTCTGGGAATATCTCAAAAACGGTTGGTTTTGTTTTGTCTCTCACATTGAGGGACTGAAAATGAATTTTGTCTCGTCCTTCTACGGCTATTTCAGCATGTATTTTAAGAGGGTAGGCCCCCTTTTATGAGAGGTACGGAGAAGAGTTACATCAGTGATTAGTGTCGTGCCTCTGATGGATATCTGTACCAAATTTTACCTTGATAACACCCAACAGTTCTCGAGTTATAAGGGAACAAAATTGTCCATAGACAAACGAACTGACAGACAGACACGCATACATCATAAAACAGTCTGAAACGCGTAAATAACTCAAATTTCCCTAGAAATTCAGAAAAACAGACAACATTTCATTTTTATATAAGTAGAGATATACTGCACCGCTCGGTGTTGACCGTGTTTTATTGCACAAATTTAGGTTTTACTCGCTAACCGTTGGAGATACACGAAAGGTGATAAGGACCTTTTGGATAGAAAATTAAATGTTAAAGCTCGTGTATGCCATCAAAAGTTTGCTATTTCTTCGCGTTTTCGTTTTATTTGAAATGGAAATATGAAATTTTGAAACCAAAGGGTGTAGTGACGTCACAAATGTGGGTTTTACTCGCTAACCGTTGGAGATACACGAAAAGTGATGAGGACCTTACGGATAGGAAATTAAATTTTAAAGCACATGTGTGCCATCAAAAGTTTGCTACTTCTTAGCGTTCTCTTTTTATTTGAAATGGAAATATGAAATTTTGAAACCAAAGGGCGTAGTGACGTCACTAAAATGGTGGCCATTTTTTAATAGTTCAAAATATCGAAATCAAGATTATCCTGTATGTAAACATGGTAAATAAGATACATCCATGCAAAATTTCATTTAAATCGAACCAGTGGTTCTTGTGTTATTGAGTAACACACAGACTCATCTCATTTTTATATATTAGTATGATTATTAGTTTTATTTCTTTTTTCGTTTTATTAACTTTCGATTTTTTCATATTTAGATGTCCACCTCTACTTTATTAATTTCATTCCAAATTTGTATTGCCTACTTTAATCTGTGTTTAGAAGGGCAGATTACCTAGTAGTTCAGCCCCTTATAACCTCAATAACTAACTAACACCTCATCGTCTGACTTTCGGCGCATGATTTCCAGTGCTGGAGCTGTGTTCATCTTGAGCAACGATGATAGCTAACGCTTAAGATAGAGTATGCACCATGCACGAACAACTATTCTTCAATAGTCCGAATCAATATGCCATTATTAACTCATTCCTTCTTTCTACCCTTGACAGTATATATATACACAGTATATAACTTTATCACATAGCTTGCCAGGTTGGGTGAGTGGTTAACGTGTCGGTCTACTAACCCCAAGCTTGCAAGTTCGCTCCTGGCCGTGGTGAGTGATTTTAGAAAGGCGGCAAAAATTACGACACGCATGTCATACGATGTTGGCATGTCAAAGAACCCATTTGGATTCAGTTGGTTGTGTTCATAATGGCAACGCCAACACAAAGTTCCTCATTTCTCTACTAGAAAGCGCTATAGTGTTCAAGGAGCTTAGATATCTAACCTCTTTGACTTTCATACTGCTTCAAAGAACAACGAAATTCGACATGCAAGCTACCCTCTGGGTGTCAAATAACAAAGCTTGCACCCGGCACCCGAGGCCATACGATATTATTATTATACTTAATCAGATGTAATTTATTTCAGGTTATTTTACACATAGGCTATTCCAGTAATTGGAATTATTTAGTGTCGACCGACTGAAAGTAGACTACAATATTAATTAACTTACGTTAATAACCTCTATCAAATGGCCTGACCATGTTGAAACACCGGATCCCATGAGAACTCCGCAGTTAAGCGGCATTGGGCGTGGTTGGACCTTGGATGGAATGCCAGTTCAGTAGGACCACGTGCTGCTGGCGAGGAAGGGAGGAGCGGAAAGGCACTGACCACCCTACCGCACGTAAACCCCGACTGAGGCTAGCCTCTTCGGAGACACGGACCTGCCTTCGGGCAGAATACCAATAATAATAATAATAATAATAATAATAGGAATAAGAAATTTGAGGTGACCTTCGTAAACTTTAAGAAGGCCTATGATTCTATTGATCGCAACACCCTGATCCGAATCCTAAAAGAATTTGGCATGGACAACAAAACCAGAGCGATCATCCAACAATCGGTGACCAACACCATCTCGAAGGTGAAGTTTAGGGGCGAAATATCAGACACCTTTGTAATCAAGACAGGAGTAAGGCAAGGAGATGGTCTCTCACCAATACTCTTCAACTGTGTCCTCGAGAAGGTTATCCGTGAGTGGCGTAAAGAACTCAATAAACAAGGAGTTGCAAGCGGAGTCAGACTGGGTTACAGAAGCCGGAACATCACAATTGACTGTCTAGCCTTTGCCGATGATGTTGCAATCATTTCTGATTTATTAGAGACAGCCACGGAACAGATTAATCAGCTTAGTGCACAAGCAGCGAAGGCAGGATTCCGGATCTCCTTTGAGAAGACTGTGTTCATAACTAATATCGTACCGGCGCCCAAACACCTTGCTGTGGAACAAGGAAAAATTAAGCGAGTTGCAAAGTTTAAGAATTAAGTTTGTAGTCCCGAAAGGGTCTTTAATTAAATATGTAGATCCCTTTTCTCAGCTTCCAAGCGGGACAGCAGTTAGAACATGGTCCACTCAGGTTCTCCTCGAGACTGGCATTTCTTGAATCAACTGAACACGAAGATTCCCAAATGAATGTTATTTATTATAAGTCGACCGACAAATAATACATTCACAATTGTTAATAACTTATGTACAAGGCATGTAGCCTGACTGCTTGGCAGTCTTGTTAAACAGAGTTACATTACTCAAAGTTACAAGCGAAGAAGAGAAAGATCTGCCCTTGTGTGCCAAGTTAAATACTGGATAATCTATAGTGGGGGTTATGAGTTTCTCTGAAGGACTAGCCAATCAGAGGCTTACTTCGTTCAGGAGGGAGTTGTCTCTCTGAGTGGGAGAAATACTGATGCGTAAAAATGTTGAAGGTTGGGTAGAAATTTCAGAACTCCGTCATAAATAGCTCTCAAGGTTTTCTTAGGAAAGAGAGCTGTTTACTGGTGGTTTCCATGTCTTTAAATGGAGACAGCTTGTTTTAGATTATCTGACTGGGATATCTTGTTCTTAGATGGCTAATGCTTGTAAGGAAGCGAGGGATTACAAGATTTGGCTTTTAATTTTATGGCTTGGCGAGGCGCTTTCTTAAATGGTATGTCAACAGGTTACAACAGGCTAGGTTCCCAATGAGAAGAAATAATAATAATAATATAATTTAGAAACCAAACTCATTGGAACACATAGTCCTAGGTTCTGTACTGGGCAGGGAACATGATTCTTCCCCCCTTAGTGTTTTGCTGTCCTCAGCAACATTTACATTTTTCTTACGTCTAAGTTTTACAGATTTACATAAATGACATAGTTTTTGTCTGAATATAAACAAAATGATACATATTATAATTAATACAAAAATTACATTAAGGGATGTAAACTGCCTCTTTGTGATATAAGTTGTAGGAATTGGCTTCAAGTCTAATTTCAATTTGGTTATATCTAGATGGGAATTAAGGAAGTTTACTTCACTTTTTATTATGGGTGTGTCATGGATATTCAGGATTGGGAAGTTGTGAACATAATTTGTAGGTTTTTGTTGCAGCGTTATGCCTATACTAGACATTGGGCAAGATTCGTTTGAAAACACTATTTGTGGACCTGAGAGTTTCAGAGAGCTTTGAGTCTCCTTGCATGTTTGTAAAATTATCTCAGGTGTTCTGCTAAAGAATAGAATGTGTTCCTTATTTATAGGTTGGAATATTCTTATATCATTTCTTATGGATGCATATTCACATCCGGCAGGATTTGTTAGATTACAATTGGTAATTCTAATATTATAGTACATACATACATATGACTGTGTGTTTTTCACACAAGGTGTACTGGATCATTTTAATGTGGGTCCCTGTAAATAATATTTTTCAGTCGGGATAAGGATTGCATTTTCAATGGTTGGTACAGGGGTGACATCATACAATTGATATTGGTTTCCATCTGTGATTGGCATGGAGAGGATTACAATCATTTCCTCGTCCATTATAATTACCTGGGTTTTTGACAATTTTAAATTTTCAAATTGATGGTATTGATCTGCATGAATCATACTTTTGACAGGGTAAATAGATAGCAAATGTTTTACCAAATTTGTTAAGTCTTTTCTGGAAAATAATTTCACATTTGTCATCTCATTAAATGAGAGAGAAATAGTTTCTTGAAGCACTTGCATTATTTTATTATATTTATTGATGCACATTAAAACATATTGAAGGTCTTCCAGTAGGTTGATCTTGAAATCTTCTGTCTGGAGAATACCCTGAAGTACCCTCATGTTGCTGGTAACATGATTCATTTCATCGTAAAATTTTTGAGCAATTGAATTTGCAAAAGATACCAATTTATTTATATGTTTTATCTCATTATTACGGCTTTGTTTTAAAGTGTCTAATTGACTTTGTAAATTATCCAAATCATCTTGGTCCAAATTACCAGAGATGAATTTGATTACTTTCCCCAAACCGTTTATTAAACCCCTCCTAGTTCTATTAGAAATGTTTGGTATCAATTTATTTAAATCCTTTTTAGTTTCTTTAGTTACCTCAATTAATTCATTTATTAAATAGGGAAAAGTATTATTACTTTTTAATACTAAACTAGAGACAGTGTCATCAATATTCTTATATGCCTCTTTTAAAGTAGTAAGGTTGAAATGAAACATGCATTTGTGATAGTTGCTAATTATTACAACAGGTCCCCTAGGATCGGCGTAGAATCCTGGAGTATTTACGGGTTCTGTGTGGATGATGGCATACCCTGGTAGGAATCTGTAATGGGAAGAATTTTCCTCTTAGGCTTTATATCACGGAAGTTTCGTACATGAGTTTTACCGTTTTTCATCTTACAATAAACTCGGTTTTCCTCGATTTTGGTTATTGTGCCTTCATTATATAAATTTTTGGATTTACTATGAGAGGTTGAGTTCAGAGGTGTGGTGGCATGATACTCAATGTTCATAGCTTTACAGTACTCTGTAATTAAGCTATTTTCAAATTCTCCCCCTTGATCATGAGTGATTCTTTTGGGATACACATGGTGCGAAAAATAAATTTGTAATTGGTTCAAAACTGCCATAGCTGTACCATTAGCTAATACGTATGCTTGTCCGTATTTAGAAAATACGTCCAATATCGTTAAAATGCGATTCTGTTCAAAATGAAAAGTGTCAATGTGAATCTGGGCAAATGGGTGGTCTGCTACAATAGGTCCTTGATTTGGTACCTCATTAGGGTGCCTCTCATACTTATTTCTTTGACACAAATTGCATTGGTTAATTAGGTTTCTAATCTGTTCTTTTAAATGTGGCCAATAGTACTTGGTTCGAAGGTGCTCATATGTTTCAATAATACCATTGTGATTTATTGAATGGTATTGCAATATCAACTGTTTTTGAGTTTCCGAACATTCTATGTCCTCTAAAAATTTTGATGTCCTGATAATTATCAATTCTGAAGTGAATAATCTCTGGCATACTCTGATAAACGGAATCTCAAGTGTTACGTCATCAAAGTAGGCGGCGTACCAATTTGAGGTATTTATGACTTTAAGAAGGTGTCTCTTTAAATCGTCATAGAGATTTTTCTGCGATACAATCATGACGTGGCGAGTAAATTTCTTAAATAATTTCTGTTCTAGAATCTTTGGAAATTCCCCGTATTTTACTATGATTTGGTTACGGTTCTGGTTCAAATTTCTTTCTGATATTTTTAAAGTGAAAATTGGGTCTTCCTGATTGGAATGTACAGTTTCATTATCCATTTCATGCTGGTATGTATCATCTCCTGGGATGGCTACATTAGGAACTGTTTCCTCATTTATATTCACTTGTATTCGTGAAAGTGCATCCGCGACATAATTGGTTTTTCCCTTGACATATTTTATGTCAAGGTCAAACTCTCCTAACTTTATTTTCCATCGATAGAGTCTTGAACTGGGATCTTTAAGAGAGAATAGCCATTGGAGCGGACGATGATCACACTCTACAGTGAAGTGTCGTCCCCATAAATAAGGCTTAAAATGTTTGCTACTCTCTACTATGGCTAAAAGTTCTCTTTCTATTGTTGAATAATTTCTTTCGGCGGGATTTAAAGTTTTGGAGTAGTAGGCAATAGGATGTCCTTTCTGTGTGAGAACACTGCCTAATGCGAAGTCTGAGCTATCCGTGGTTAACACGAATGGTTCCTCAAAATCTGGGTAAGCTAATACTGGCGCATTTATTAACATGGTTTTTTGGGTTTCAAATGCAGATTTGTACTCAGGATTTTCTGCAACTATTTTGGTTCCTTTCTTCTGGCAGCGGGTTATTGGATATGCAATTTTGGCAAAATCTTTTAGAAACTTCCGGTAAAAGCCCGCAAGACCAAGAAATTGTTTGATTTCTCTCGTGGTCTTGGGAATGGGGTAGTTTTTAACTACTTTAATTTTTTCAGGGTTTGGCTTTACACCTTCTTGTGAGACAACATGCCCTAGGAAAGCTACTTCCTTGTGAAGAAATTCAGTTTTATCAAGCTGTATCTTCAGGTTCACCTCTCGTAATTTTTGCATTACAAGGGTAAGGTGTTGTCTATGTTCCTCTAGGGATTTGCTGTATATGATGATGTCATCAATATACACAAAACAGAACTTGTGAAGAAAAGGGCGTAGGACGTTGTCCATTACACGCTGAAAAGTGGCGGGAGCATTTTTAAGACCAAACGGCATTCTACAATACTGTAGATGGCGATTATCTATAGTAAATGCTGTCTTTTCTATAGATCTAGGATCCATCTCAATTTGATGAAATCCTTGCGCGAGGTCTAGAGTCGAGAAATAGGAACTGTGTCCTAGGTTATCTAGGATCTCTTCTATCCTAGGAAGAGGATATTTGTCTTCAATGGTCTTTTTATTTAGCTGCATAATGTCTATGACCAATCTCCATTTCTTTTGTCCTGAAGCATCTAGCTTCTTTGGCACTATCCATACTGGATTACTATATGGAGATTCACTGTGGGTAATTATCCCCTGCTTAAGAAGTTTTTCTACTTCTTCGATCAGTACTTTCTTTAGCGCGGGAGGATATCGGTAATTTTTCTGATATACCGGATCCTCATCGGTAGTTCGAATGAAGTGCTTTACTGCATTGGTGAATGTTAAATCACACCCTGGATAGTAAAACACATCCGCGAATTCAGAGCATATTTCTGAGTTGACACTTCTCTCTATGTCATTCATATGCTGCGTGCGGAGATATTCTTGAATCTCGCACTCCGAAATAGAATTTATTTCTAATGGTTGTATTGAGATATTTTCCAAAGGTTCAACTAACACTGGTTTACTAAACTCTGGTTTTAAATTGGTTTCAGCAGGATACAAGACCTGATAATTCTCTGCATGTAAGATTGCATCTGCAAAATACATTCCTTCATGTTCGAATTTTGGGAGGTATACATCTCCTTGTTGAATGTTAACAGGGATTGCAATTTTGTGCATGTCTGATGAGGGTTGAAAATTTACTTGTTTGTTGCCTGAGTGAAAATAAAATGGTATGTCCTTATTATTCAGGGTAACTAGGTTTGATTTATAATCTATTTTTGCACCTAGCTTTACAAAATCTGCTGTGCCAATCAGCGCATCGAAATAATCGTGCCACTGCATGACTCTAAAATTTATGGGCGTGTCAATTTCGTATTCTGAAAAAATAGGGAATTGTATGTTATCTTCACCTATTGTTTCAGAGTGAACAGATTGTATGCAGAATGGTTCTTGGAACAAATATTCTGCGAAATATTCATATGCTATTGCGGGTTTCATTATTGAATTGCATGCACCACTGTCTATTAGGATTTTAAATCCGAATAGGGTGATGAACGGTAATTTTGGAGCATTTTTTATATTGTTTATGTCTTCGCATGAGATGACTGGGCCAAGTGAAAATCCTGCTCTTGTTCCTCTGGATTTTCGTAACCATCCTGAAGTAGTGATGGGTGGATTGAGTCGTATTCGAACTCATACTCTTGGGGTCGAGCTTCTTGAGAATATTCCGCTGATTGTGTTTCTGGGGAATATTCTTGTGGCATATAGCTTAGCTCATCGGTCTCCTCTGCGTGTGCATTCACGTTCCCTCTTATAGTGGATACTCCTGACATTGGTTTTGGATATGTCTGATTATTGGGCGTGAAGCGCCGGGCAATGTTATTTCATGTAGGGTAAGGCCTACTGAACTGTTTAAAGGGTTGTTGGTTCTGCGGTTTCAAATTGTGGGTTCGGTCCCTGAAAAGGTCGAAAGTTTGGTTGAGGATTAGGGTTCCTATATTGTGGGTTCGGTGGGGTAAAGAAAGGTCGGGCTTGTGGAAAGTATTGATTTTGAGGCTTGGGAAATGCAAATGGATTGTGAATGGCATGGTTTAGTGGTTGTATTGGACCAAAAGGAGCAATCCGATTAGGTGGTGTTGGTGGTGTTTGTTGGGGTGGCTTATGACTGGGACCAATATTGAGAGGATACTTCAATGTTCCTCTCAACTGATCCAAATAGCTCTCGTGAGCTCTGTCATTATCATAAATTCGGCAAGTCCTCAGTGTATGGCTAAGGTCTGTTACTTGGGCGTAACGTAAGTAGGCTCGGTATGGATCTAGGATACCGGCTTTAAAGGTGTTTAAGCTCAAATCATCCAATTCTCGTAATTTAAGCTCCAATATTTGATCATGATAATTGAGTTTACACAAACTCTTACACTGTAAGACTAGAGCATCTAGCCTGTCATGGTATTCAGTGTAGTTTTCGTTTCTTTTTCGAAAGCAATTTGATATTTCCTGCACTAGCAATCTTTCATCTTTAACGTCTCCAAATTTTCTTATTAACTTCTCTTTAAGTTTTTCATAGCTACTGTTCGCGTCAAGATCCAAAATACTACTCGCTTCCCCTTTTAATTTCGACTTTATGACGTTAAACAGAAATTCGTTAATGATGTTAGCATTTGTAATCGCAGGAGCTCTCTTGTGTGTGTTTAAAAAACTATCACATCTTGCTAAAAAGTAATCCAAGCTGCAAGATGCGCCCCCATTGAATTCAGGTAACAACTGAATCTGGGCATATTCAAATTTTGATAACAATTCCGTCTCCGGCATTGTTAAGTCAGTGGTTAATTGCTTAGTTTAATTTAAAATAATTTAAGATTATTTATTTATTTACTTATTATTAGTTGGTTAAAGAAAAAATATTTATTATTATTATTACTGATTATGAATTATGGATTAATTCAAAAGAATAATGGCATGCGACACTTGTTCTCGTTTAAAAAACGCGCACTCACTTTCTTTTGAAAGGCAAAATAAGTTATTATTAGTGCTCTTCTTTAAAATTTGAGAAATGAACTATGTTGTATACAAGCAATATGAAAGGTACACAAAAAACAGGGTACTTTGAATGTACTCACAGCCAGGAAATGATGATCAGCATGGACTGCATTCCGGCCTGCGTAGTCGGTTGGCTTCCTTCTGCGATGTCGTGCTATCGAAAGGCCCCTCTTCGGAGTTATCGGTGCGCACGTACAGCAGCTACGGATGGCGATAGATGGCGGTCAGATGGCGCTTGTTTCAGCGTTGCCGGCTCACCTCCCCTCGTTCCGTAGTCGGTTGGGTTTCTTCAGTGTCGTTCGAGCGACCGAAAGGCCCCTTAACAGAGTTGTCGATATACTCGGACGGCGATGGCGGTTGGTTAGTGTCGAAAGGCGCTTAATTTCAGCGTTGTCGGCTAGCTTCCTCCCTTAAAGCTGGCTGGTTAGTTATGGACGAAAGGCCTCCAGCGAGGTTGTCAGTACCATTTCTTTCCAGTCGGCTTGGTTCAGATGATCAAGATGACTTCAGTATTCTCGGGATGATACTGGCTTCCTTGGATTGGTAACGAAAGGCGCCACTTGAAGTCTTGGCTTCTTTGAGCGTTGTCAGTATACCTGGTCCAATCAGCACGTAGATCTGGTGGCGATCATGTATCAATCGCGGCCGGGCCCCCAATTAAGTTTGTAGTCCCGAAAGGGTCTTTAATTAAATATGTAGATCCCTTTTCTGAGCTTCCAAGCGGGACAGCAGTTAGAACATGGTCCACTCAGGTTCTCCTCGAGACTGGTATTTCTTGAATCAACTGAACACGAAGATTCCCAAATGAATGTTATTTATTATAAGTCGACCGACAAATAATACATTCACAATTGTTAATAACTTATGTACAAGGCATGTAGCCTGACTGCTTGGCAGTCTTGTTAATCAGAGTTACATTACTCAAAGTTACAAGCGAAGAAGAGAAAGATCTGCCCTTGTGTGCCAAGTTAAATACTGGATAATCTATAGTGGGGGTTATGAGTTTCTCTGAAGGACTAGCCAATCAGAGGCTTACTTCGTTTAGGAGGGAGTTGTCTCTCTGAGTGGGATAAATAATTATGCGTAAAAATGTTGAAGGTCGGGTAGAAATTCCTTCTGGAAATTTCAGAACTCCGTCATAAATAGCTCTCAAGGTTTTCTTAGGAAAAGATAGCTGTTTACTGGTGGTTTCCATGTCTTTAAATGGAGACAGCTTGTTTTAGATTATCTGACTGGGATATCTTGTTCTTAGATGGCTAATGCTTGTAAGGAAGCGAGGGATTACAAGATTTGGCTTTTAATTTTATGGCTTGGCGAGGCGCTTTCTTAAATGGTATGTCAACAGGTTACAACAGGCTAGGTTCCCAATGAGAAGAAATAATAATAATAATAATATAATTTAGAAACCAAACTCATTGGAACACATAGTCCTAGGTTCTGTACTGGGCAGGGAACATGATTTAAGTACCTGGGAGAAATTATAACACCTAATGTATCAGAGAAAGAAGCATTCACATCACGCATGAGAAAAATGGAAATGGCCTACCATTTAACTAAGGATATCTATAAGAAAAGATCAATATCCTTTAACGCAAAACTAAAACATTACTGCAGTGTCATCCGTCCGGAGGTCTTGTATGCTTCTGAATGCCTCACGATGTACAAAAAAGACTTGGTCGAAAACTGGAGGCCAAAGAAAGGAAAATTTTGAGAAAGATATTGGGTCCAATCAAAGACAACGGGGAATACAGAAGATGGCATAACCATGAACTATATACTCATGTGGAGAAGATAAGTGACGCCATCCGGAAGAGAAGGATAACATTTTTTGGACATGTGAAACGAATGAGCCCAGCGAGACTGACCAACCGCAATATAACTTACTTTCAGGAGAGGAAAACAAAATGGGCCAGGTTCATTGAACTGGATAAAGATCTGAAAGAAGTGGGGATATCACCAACAGAAATTCAGGAGCGCGCCCCACTCAAAAGGAAACTTCAAGCTTGCAAAGGTTTCCAAGAAAAACCGAGGCTGAAAACGGGAGAGATTTGGACCCAGGAACGGAAGGAAGTCCACCGAGAACGAATGCGGGCGTGCTGGGCAAACATCAAAGTCAGTAGAAGACAGTTGGAATGACGCGGTCTATATATGGCCTATACGAAATTAATGAACGAATAATAATAACCTCTATCAACCTACAGAATTTGAGTTTGATTGCTGTAATAGATTCGTAGATATTGAGAACCGACTAAATATATCGGATGATCGCCATGTTGGATTGTTCTATATGTATGTCACAGAGTTATGTACCATTAGATCAGGCTTCCTCAAACCGGGCATTTCGCCAAGTGGGCGCCCGCTCCGTGTACGGGTGGCGTGTGGGCAGAGTAGCTGCGTTCAGTCTTGGCAGCGTAAACCAACCGATTGCCTCACTGCAGTAACAGCTGCTGCTATGAATATGGAATCAGCTGAGAAGAGACCAAGTTCTATTACCCTTTCACGGATTGATTGCCGGCGGTCGAGATGGAACTATTCTCTGTTTACTTCTGTCTCATGTCACTCTGCTTCGTTGGCAGGTACAGTTGCGCGAGTAGGATATGACTCAGCTCCAGTAGCTGTCCGTGGTAACATGAGCTCCTGTGACACTTATCTGCGCTTATAAGACAGGTAACGCGCCCAATGCTGCTTGACTTATGTGAAAACTGCACGCAGTCATCACTGTGTTCTCCTCTTTACCCTGCGGTGCTCCTGCTACAATAATCAACAAACGGTGGTGCAGCCATGCTCAGTGGCAATCAAATCTTAAATGGGCAATACTGAAATTAGCGTGCAGCAATAATCCCAATGGGAAGGGCTGTGGTTTTAGGTAGATTTCATTAGAAAGCTAACTATTGCAATGGGTACCATGTTTTGACTTCCAGAAATTTCTACATATCATCGCGTTTCACATCCCCCAGGCCCCAAAACCACCGTCACTTGAAAAGTTTATATACCGTATAATTTATGTACGTATATATGTGTGTATGTATATCACACTCTTGTGGACACGATAACTACCGCAATTATGCACCAATAACTTTGAATTTTTACATAATATGTATCCTTATAAAATCTCGGTCGAGTTCGTTAATGGGCAAAATCGGTCAAAGGGGGTGAAAATGGAGTTTTTTTTCTCGAAAAAGTGAAATATTGTTATAACTCTCTTAATATGTGAAATATCGAATCCCTTCAAAGTTCATACTATGTGTCAGATAAGGGCCAAAAATGTTATATTTGAAATTTTTTTGATAGCACCAACCATTCACTAAAGGGGTGGAAATAAAGTGAGTTTTTTGGGAAACATTAATCATATCTCTCTTAAGAAGCACAATATCAAAACCGTACAAAATGGACAATATTCCCCTAATAATTACCTAAAACTTTTGTCTGAAATAATTTTTGATATGACCCACCATTACGCCAAGGGATGAGCAAAATGATTTCGGAATTAGAAGAAAATGCCAAGAGCCATAGAGGTTGCCATGACAACGCTACTAAATTGATGAGGGACAAATCTATACTAATATAATAAACTGAAGAGTTTGTGTGTTTGTGTATTTGTGTGTTTGTGGGTTTAAACGCGCTAATCTCTGGAACTACCGGTCCGATTCGAAAAATTCTTTATTTTTATATGATAGCCAGATTCAAGAGGAATAGTTTAGGCTATGTAGCATTAGGCCACACCTCTCAGGTAACCTTAAAGATTGATTTTTGTTCAGCAAGTCGGTAGAACAAGCGCTCCCAAACTGCTCTATCCGCATGCGCTGGCGTTATGCTTAGTGATACGTACACCGTTTCACCGATCTCAACCAACATTTGTATACTAACCCTTTGGAACCCTGCAAGGAACACTGTCTGCATGAAATTTTGGACATACCACTCCATTTCCTCTATTTAGGCCCTTTGGCACAAATATACACCATTTCACCGATCTGAACCAAATTTTACATACTTACCCTTTGGAACCCGACGAGTAACACTGTGTGCTTGAAATTTCGGACCGACCACTCCATTCCCTGCATTTAGGCCCTTTATCACAAATATACACCGTACCGACAGTAGTGGCTACGCTGGCTAAAGCACAGCATTAGGTCATGGGGCCAAGCTCTCTGCTGACTCGGTAGACGCGTGGGTTCGAGCCCCACCGTCGGCCGTCCTTGAAATGGTTTTCCGTGGTTTCCCCATTTTCAACACCAGGCAAATGCTGGGACGGTACCTTCTGACAGGCCACGGCCGCATCCTTCCACATCCTTGCCCAGTTTCATTCACCATCATTCATTTCATCTCTCATTAACTCCTCTCATGAGATTGGCGTCAGGAAGGGCATCCGGCCGTAAAAACCATCGCCACAACTTCTTCCATCGCATCTCATCCCCGACCCCGTTGGAAAACGGGAATAATAAGGGGTAGACATACATCACAAATATACACCGTTTCACCTATCTCATCCAAAATTTGTATACTTGCCCTTTGGAACCCTTCGAGTAACACTGTCTGCATGAAATTTTGGACATCACTCCATTTCCTGTATTTAGGCCCTTTGGCACAAATCTAGACCGTTTCACCGATCTGAACCACATTTTGTATTTTTACCCTTTGGAACCATCCGGGTGACACTCTCCACTTTAAATTAGGCCCTTTATCACAAATCTACACCGTTTCTCCTAATTGCACCAAATTTTACATACACTTTGAAACCCTGCTGGTAACACTGTCCACTTGCTATTTTGTACAACACTCTACATTCCCTACATTTAGAATAACAGACAAAATGAACTTGAAAACCACGTATTAAGGCCCTAGAACCATTCATGTCCGTAGTAGTGTAACTGTAAGAATATTTTAATAAGTCTATTGTTGGCTGGCAATTCGGGCAGCATCACGTCGCCCCTACTAGTGTTCTGGTGCAGAATTGCGAAAATAGTTGCATCTTGCGCTGTTTATAAATTGCAGTCAGGGGGATTAATTTGTGCAAAAAGATGTCTTAGGCCCCTTAAAACAGTTATCATCATGAAAATATTATGCCTCTGTATAAGTGCAATGGTGTTTGTGCAGTACATTGAGGTTAGCAGCTGCAATAAGCGTTGGTGCTTTCAAATTTACCTTCATTTATTGCGAACCATATCATTGAGCGCTATGTGGCGATGAATGATCCTATTGCTACTTCAGTAGGACGGGACAGCCGATGTTTTCCAAAGTGTTCTGATTATTTCCCTACAGTGCTATGCGACAAAAGACGACACTATTGGTCTCTACATTTCTAACAGCCAATGAGATATAGGCCCAAGGCAGTGTCTTTTAATTCACTTACTCCTCTTTCAAATCATTTTTTTAAAGTTGTTTGTAAATTACATGTGTCAGTGCTGTAGTTAGTAAATAGCTGTTTCCCTATTCATAATTATCATTATTATCATTACGGGAATATTACCTGAATGTTACGTCCATTATACTGTACTACTTTTAATCACACTACAACAACCACCACCATCACTACCATCACAAAAAGTTATATTTTTAAAATGTTTTTCTGTTAGTTTAAGTATCATGTGCCAGTTCTGTAGTAGTATTCATTATTCTCCACAAAACAAATAAATCCAACGGGCGAAGCCGTGCACTACTGCTAGTAGCTTATATGATAATAGTGAAAACTCTCGCCTCTTAAAACGTAAAACAGCGGCGACAACGCATAGTGCTACCATCTAGCGGCTCGAATAGACAACTAGGGCTACTGGAACGAACTATTGAAGTATAACACAATTCGACTTCGAAAACGCGAAGAAATACAGATTTTAAGTCATTTGCGTATTTCTTGTAGCAGCGGCTTCGGTGGGGTAGTTGGTAGCATGCTGAGTTTCTATGCCCAAAATCGCGGGTTCAAACCCTGCCGAAGTCGTCGGAATTTGTATGATCGTTAAAAATCCCTCAGTATGCCTTCCTGCGGAGGGGAAGTAAAGCCGGCAGTCCCATGTCATAGATGTATGGCATGTTAAAGAACCTTCCACTAATTACACCTGTGTGAAGCTAAATTAATATAGGTTAAACATTTGAATAACGTTCTTAGTTCCCTACGTTCGTCGTCAGGAGCCGACTGCGGTGGCATCTGGTAACTAATTTCTGAACTAGTTGGTCGTTGACAGTGGCGTTTGGTGGCAAACGTAGGAACTACTTCAAAAGAATTCATTTACTGCAGTCCTTACTTGTATTAAATACACTAATACAGCCATCACAATTAACACCGGTTATCAGACAGATTCTACACACACCCAAAGTACACGTGGCAACATGACCGCGTTGTCACAGCCCCTACACTGAGGAACCAACCAACCATTTCTTGTAGCATAATATAAGGAAGGGAGATGGATGTTGATCCGAAAGGCGCAGCAATAAGAATGAAATACATGTATATTATCATTAAAACATTTGATCGTCGTTTTATGACAGCAGTTTGACTAGCCTACCGATATTTCCAAATGCAAATTACACGTGTAATATCGTATTGAGCTTGATATTTTTAGTGGGATGATTTTTCACTTATGAATCATTCGTTCTACTCGCATAATTATGCCTTAGGGTGTGCTGCGTGGTTCAGCGGTAACGTTCTCGCCAGCTGTTCCCAAGGTTGCAGGATCGAATCCTGGTGCAGCCAGTTGGCAGTTGAGGGTGCGAAAATGCGAGGGAGCCGTGTCAGTAGATTTAGTGGCACGTTAACGACTCCCTTTGGGGCAAAATTCCGGCACCCCAACGTCTCTAAAAGCCGCAGTACTTAACAGGGACGTAAAACCAATAAAAAATAGAGGTACTTTGAAATACTTGCCGGTCAGTAATTTCGTACAACTGTTAAGATAACTTCATTTGAGTCATTAATTGATAGAAACAACCAGTTAATCTGCTTCTAATCCCATGGAAGCTTTCAAACAAAAAAATGGCAAAAACTATCTTTATGTCCATGACATTTTGGCAGACAACTTTACCCCACACACATTTTGGAGTTATCTGCTCTTCACAACCCACTAAGCACACTTGGAAACTGATAAAATGGATAGGTTTACTCACAAAAGAAAGACAGAGGCGGCCCTATCAATAGTTTCAGGTGTTGCGAGATCTCATTGTGGCCCTCCCTCCCCTGTGGAGACCAAATATAACAAACATTATTAATAACAATTATTTTAATATTAAAATAATATTCCTAGAACGCTCCTAAAATATTATTTAATATTAAACAATATTGTTCGCTTATCGTCGCGCTTAGACCAGGCTAGGTATGATTATTATCTACACAAAAAGATATATAGCTAATATCTTCTTCTTCCTTCGGCTTATCCCAATTAATTATTGTCACCGAAGCCAACCTGACTCATTTTGGTTTTGGCCGGGGATTTAAGACTGGATGCCCTTCCTTACGCCACGTGAAAATTTCAACGAGCTGTCACCGGGATTCGATCCCCGGCCTCCAGGCGTAAGACGAGCAGCTAAGCCACTGCGTCATCACGCTCCCCGAGAGATATGTCTAATATGATGTTACTAATACCTTACATTACATAACAACACTTAGTGTAGTAGTAACGATCTAACAGTAAGTAGAGTTTCAATTTCACTCGTAGCTTGCAACAAAGACAATCCACATGCACCCACACACGATTGGACGCCAAGAAAACAGGGGGTGGACAGGGGGTGTATAGTTATTGGTTTCCGTTTTTCCCGTTATCGTTTTACCCTCCAGGGTTGGCTATTCCAACTGACTAAGCGAGGGATTCCACCTCTACCGCCACTGAGGACAGTGTCATCGAGCTTGAGACTCTGAGTTGGGGGATACAACTGGGGAGTGTGACTAGCGGCCTCACCTGCTTGCTCAATCCATCAATAATGCAGAGCAACCGGGTGAGTTAGCCGAGGTCGTTACGGCATGACTGCTGGCAGTCGCTCACATCCGGGAGGCGAGGAGGTTCGAATCCCCCCGCCGGCAACCTTGAAGTTGGTCTTCTGTGGTTTCCCATCTTCCTTCCAGGCAAATGCCGGGGTTGGTCCCTAACTATAGGCCACAGCCGCTACCTTCCAACTCCTCACCCTTCCATTCCAACTTTCCTCCCCAACGGTACTTGTAGCTCACCCATTGGGTGTCCGTTTCGAAGTAGCTACAAAACTGGCGAGCCGAACATGTCCTCGGACACTCCCGGCAATAAAAGCCATACAAAAAAAATGCAGAACAGTTTATCTTCATTCTTGTCCCACAAGAGTCCAAGGACTTGTGCCGGTCTTGAGTCTTCTTTGCTTGGTAGTAAGGAAGTGTTCTCCCAACCCCTCAGCTCAAATTTACCTTCAGCCATAATCCTGGTAGATTGTCCCAGAAATGTCTTAAGTTCCTCTTCTGAATCAACTGATGTGACACAGTTGCCGACATAAAATGAATCACTCAGTTTCTCCGCCACCTCCTTCTGAGATGATTTACATTGGTCCAAATGGTGTTGTATGACAGTTCCCAGAAGAAATGGGCTGCAGTTCACTCCAAAAACTACTCTGCAGTGTCTCATGACTCTTATATTCTTCTCCTCGAGATTCTCCCACCAAAGAAACCTCAGACAATCTCTGTCCCGATCGTCAACAGAGATTTGAAGAAAAGCCTTCTTGATATCCGAAATCACACCGATCCTCCCCCGACGGAACTTTAGAAGGATTGAGGGGATTAAATCTAACAGATTCGGCCCTTTAGCCAGGCAGTCATTTAATGAAGGCCTTCCCTTCACCTTACAAGTAGCATCAAACACTGGTCTTATACTTGTCGTCGAGTTCTCTTTGAACATCCCACGATTAGGTAGATAATGTCCAGGTCTGTGCACTTCATCTTCTGGAACGATTTGTGTTACTCCTTCCATTAGCTAAGTTTGCAACACTTCATCATAGCACTCAAGTTTCCCAATAGCACAGAGTTTTGATGTCGTTGAGATCAGTCTCTTCTCCGCTACCCCTCGATTATCAGGTAATTCTTCGACACTATTTATCCAAGGGACCTTCACTTCATATCTTCCCTCAGGATCTCTTTTCACAGTTTCCTTGAAGTGGTTTTGTACTGCAGTCTCTACCTCTTCCTTTGTTCGCCCTTCACAGGGATCTGTGATACTCAAGACATCCAAATTCCAAAGGTGCGGTAATCGATAGGTGTGGGTAAGGATCGTAATTTGCATAGTGGCATGGGTTATAGACTCAGTTTCCGTAATAAACTTGCCCATCACAACCCATCCCAGTCTCTTTTCCACAGAAGTAAGGCCACACGGCAGTTCCTTGATGGTACCAGTGTACAATTTTCCTAACGCATCTGCTCCTAACAGTATTTTAACAGGTGGCTGTCGAACTCCTAGGTCAGTAAGATGAACCCCCTTCGCTTTCAGTTCTTCAAGCCAGGAACCACCTTTAGGACGGGCAATACCACCACATATTAGGGGCTGATCCAAAACCTGGACCTCACATGAAAAGTCTCCTGTCAAACTCTTCAATCTAACGTTGTAGCGCTTGTGTTCCATTCTTTTCCTTGAACCTCCCTCAAACAGTGCATGCACCACGGTTTCAGACTCAACCGCTCTATATCCCAGTGCCTCCGCAGTTCTCTTCAATATATACGATCTTTGGGAGCCAGTATCAATAAGTGCCCTTACAGTACGCAATTTTACGTCGTTCTCAATATTCACTAAAAGGGTCTGAAGAACTACTTCTGAACTCGACTGATTTGACAGTGAAACGTTCTGCATTTTCTCCGCTATTTCTTCTGATGCTTGATTCTGCTTGTCTTCCAATTGGGGACATACAAACGTATGATGCGTCTTATTTGTGTTTACAATCCCTTGCTCGATGCCCTGACTTCAAGCAGACGAAGCATCCGTTCTTCTTTCTCAAGATATCTTGCTTTTTCTCCAGCGATAATCTTTGTGCCTGGAAGCATTCTTTACTTTCATGATACTTGTCGCAAACTATACAGACAACTCTAGTGTTCTTGTATTCACAGGAGAGTAGATCCATTGTAGTTGCAGGGGCTTCGTCCAGGGGCATGTCCTTTTTCCTGCTTCTTTGGACCTTGTCTTCACTTAATTTAAATCCAGCCCTTGCCAGCGAGATTCTTTCTCCATTTTCTACTTCCTTCCTCAGAAAATGTTTTAAGCGATCTCCATAGACTCGACTTTCGTCATCGTTAATTTCCGCACGATCTGTTGGCTGATTTCGTAACCAGATCTTCAGAATATCTTCTGGGATGGAAGATTCTACAAGTGGAAACAGCATGGCTGCATACTTGTCCGATGTAATGCCGATAGATTCCAGCGCACGCAGGTGAGCTTCTCAGTTGTCATACAAACGAGAGAGGTCGCGAACGTTCTTTCTTTCTGCATCGACAGCTTTCTTAATCACTAATGACATCAGTTCCCGAACATAATATTCCGTTTAAAGTTCCTCTCTACCAAATCGATTTCGCAGACTTTCAATAGCATTCTCATAGTTTTCCGCGATGGCAGGGAAACCATCCACAATCTCTCGCGCTCTTGAGCCCTCGACAGTTGCTTGGATCAGATACTGGAACTTGTCTTGATTTTTCATCTCTTCGTCCTCATGTATTCTCTCAAACAGACTCCAAAAGCTTAGAAAATATTTATTCTCGCCGCTAAACGTCTTTAATTCTACTTTCGGAAGCCTTAATTTTCTCTTATTTGCATTCGGTGTAGAAGCATTTGATTGCGCCACACTTACGAATTGTACCTGATTAGCCTCAATAAAATTGTCTATCTTTCTTTTGCACGATCCATCTTTTCTTTATATTCTTCAGAAGTTGAACACTCGGCCTCAAAGGTAGCATTTTCATCCTCCAGCATGAACAAAATGACGGCATACAGTCGTAAACTTCGTTTTCATAATTTCTCTATCGGGATTTTCAAAGTCAATTTCCTCAATAAACTTGTCGTAATTCTTAATAAAAATTGTTTTTACTTCTTTGCGTCTTTTCACGGCTATCATCTTGCGAATTTCACTTTGTTATGATAATAATATAAGAATATCGACTTACCAATACCTACTTTTAATCTCGTCGGGGTCACTACTAAATGTCAGGACAGAAATAAAACTACCCATTTTATTCTTCCTCTTGGTTTACGTATGTCAGGACAGAAACAAGACTACAGGTTTTATTCTTCCTCTTTATTCATTCATATTAACAGCTCCACCTTACAACAAGGAACACAGGGGTTTGGCCGAATTCTGTGGTCATGTTCTCAGAATAAGCGTGTTGTCAAGGAACAACACAACATGGGGTAACGTATCATTTAACACTCACGTTGATATCTTTCCTGTTTCTTGCACAAATTGTGACGTGGTCTATTTGAAATGAACCAATAGCAGGGTTCGGTGATTGCCAAGTGGTCTGGTACTGAGGTTTTCTAGGAAAAACTCTGGACATTATCCTCATCTGATACAACTTACAGAGTTCAATTAAGCATTTACCGTCGTTGTTTGTGTATTTATGCGCTGTATAAGGTCCCATTATGTCACGGTACATTCGTTCTTTCCCAAGTTGGGCATTGAAGTCGCCTACCAGGATCTTAACGTGGTGATCGGGGATCTTATCGATCTCGTCTTCGAGCATCTGCCAAAAGATTTGGGTATTCTCAGGGTTCTTCTTGTTATCCTCATTAGTAGGAGCAGGTGCATTTACGAGGGAATATCCTTTGTTTCCACATCTGAAGGACAGCATGACAGGCGTTCACTAGTTGACGTGAAATCGATGATGGAGTCCAATTAATACATCTCGTCTTACTAAGAAAGCCGTTCCAAAGGCGCAGGAGCCATGAGTGTTCCTAGACGCTGGACTCCCCTTAAATATTCTATAACCTTCCGATTCAAACGCCTTGTCATCAGTATGTCTGATTTCTTGGACTGCTGCTATCAAACTTTTGCGCTTATGCAGGGCATCTGTTAGTTGCTTGAGTTTTCCGGTCTTGCAGAGGGATGGGATATTTATAGTGCCAAAGTTTATGATGAATTTAGGTTTCAATTTTGGGTTAGAGGTATTAGGAAACTCCGACTTTCCCCGCTCGACACTCCCTAGGGTAGTGATATCTGTGTCATTGTTAATCTCACATAAGAGCTAGTAAAAGGATTTACTAAAGAGTGTAGACCAAAGGCCTTCAAAGTTGGCCACTCTGAGTCTTATTTAGGAGCGTTTGTGGTTCATACAGAGCGATTGTCAGTTGCTCCAGCTCTCCTCCTTTACGCGGGCTTGAGACCACCTACAGCACTGCTAAGCTACTCAATCCACCCAGGAGTACCATAGGTGGAGTTGTGTTTTATGTTATTTTTAACTCAAAAATGTTTCTAGGTATTAACTTTAGAGTGGCGCTGTGATAGCATTAAAGGCAGTTTACTACTAACAGCGAACGTTGGAACTTGATAGAGCGTTCCTAACCAGCCAAATATCTTCTTCTTCCTAGCATTAATCCTTTGCGGGGTCTGCTATTTTGCTATATCTCCTCCACTTCATTCGGTCGTTGACATCTTCTGGTGTTAGACCAACAGCGTGCATGTCAGCCCTGATGTTGTCAGTCCACGGATGTAATAACAAGAACTTCTATTGTCAACTGTATGTATAGGTTAAGTTTTTTCTTTCTTCATTTATTCTATTGTATTTAACCGCCCTCTGAATGAAGAGAGCTGCATTAAGAGGCTTTGTAGCCTCAGTGGCCTGTATAAAAGAAACAATAAATTCAAATTCAAATTCACCGCTTTGTAGGTCTTCCACGTGGACTTGTTCCGCCTTGGTTGAAGTAGAGTAATGTTTTTGCAACTGAGTTGTTCTGTCTTCTCATGACGTGACCGTACTAACGTAGACGAGCCTCCCTCACCTTCTCGACAATATTGGTGCAACACCAAACCTTCGCCGGACGTCTGTGTTCCTTGCGAGGTCACATCGGGTCAGCCCCATGGACTATCGGAGAATCTCCATTTCCATTGAATGCAAAATTTGATCATGTTGTTTGGTCATAGGGTGACATTCAGTCCCATAGATTGCCGCTGGGCGTACCACAGACTTATAGACCTTTGCCTTTAAATGCAGAGGCATCTTTTTATGGCAGAGAACTACAGTGACTTGTCTCCACTTGAGCCAGGCTGCGTTTACCCTCATCCGAGCATCAGGAGTGGCGTCACAATTTGAAATATAACCTACAAATTTTGCTACGCACTACCAATTGCAGTGATAGGTTCTTTTACATGCCATAAATCTATGACATGGGCCCACCAGCTTTACTTCCCCTCCAAAGGAAGGCATACTGAAGGAGTTTAATGCTATTAAAAGAGCCTTTACAGCCTTGCATTTGGTTTAATTTGTGAAGCCAAAGAAACTGGTGATGATTATTTAATTAACTTTATATTAATTATAATTATTGAGTAAATTATTTCAATAACACTTGGTTTTTACTTTAATTTATCAATAAGGGAACTCTTCTATCTCTACTTTCTTAAATCTGTTGGAAATATAGCGTAGCTATTAAAATTGAAAGAAAATAGGACTATGATATTCTTTTTAATCTCTATATATATAAGAATGAAAGTTTGTCTGTTTTTATTGAATTCCTACGGAAATTTGCGTTATTAACGCGTTTCAGACTGTTTTATGATGGATTCGCGCAAAGATAATGTTTTTGTCTGTCTGTATGTCTGTCTGTGGACAATTTTGTTCCCTTATAACTCGAGAATGGCCTGGTGGATCAACGTATAATTTGGTACTGATATCCATCAGAGGCACGACCCCCATCATTGATGTATCTCTTCTCCGTACCTCTCTTTAAAGAGGGCCTATCCCCTTAAAATGCATGCTGAAATGGGCGTAGAACAAGTAGTTCCGTGAAGAACTATACAGCCTATTTTCATATATCCTAATCGTGTTAATTGCCTCTATCAACATAAAAATTTCAGTTTGAAGGTTGTGATAGATTCGTAGATATTGAGAACCGTATAAATATTTCAGATGGTCGCCAGGTTGGATTTTTATTTTTGTACTATTACATTAAGATTATTGTGTAGCCTACGCGTGGTATTCAAACTTCAATCGGATGATTAGAACAGAAGTAAAAACGGGATTTTAAAATTTCACACAGCTGCCATCTTGTGATTGTGCAAACAATTGAAATACATTAGATGCCTTTGGATTAACATTTGTATAGGCATTTAACGTGCAACGTTTCACTGCACTCGGATAGTTAATTCGCGAGAAACATCCATTTAAATATTTATAGTTCGCGTCGCCGCCATGTTGGATTTGTGCTCACCAGGTTACTGAAAGTCCTATAGGTGAACATATGTTTATAGCCTCTATGAACATATAAAAGTCAGTTTGATTGCTGTAAAAGATTCATATATATTGAGAACGGTCTAAATATTTCGGATGCTCGCCATTTTGGATTGTTATATGTATAGGCCATTGAGTTACGTACCATTCAAGGACAATTATTGCCTAGGTTTATTATTCGAACAGTCACTTCGATCGCATGATTACGAAACAAGAAATAAAAACTTAATTTTAAAATTTCACACAGCCGCCATCTTGAGGTTATGTAAACAATTGAACTATATTAGATGCCAGTGAATTACAATATGTAAATTCATTTAATGTACCACATTTCACTGCGCTCAGAGAGATAAATCACCAGAAAAGTCTATTAAAATGTTTTAAATTCGCTTGGCCGCCATGTTCGTTTTGTACTTTACAGGTTTATTAAAGTTACACAGATAAATTTGAATCAGTACCCTTTATCACCGTGCCAAATTTCAGGTTGATATCTGTAATAGTTTCGGAGATATAGAATGCCAGTGAAATATTTCACACAGCCGCCATTTTGAGGTTATCTAAACGATTGAACTAAATTAGACTCCAGTGCATTACAATGTGTATAAACATTTCCTGTACCAGATTTCATTGCGTTTGGAACATTAAATCGCGAGAAAATTCTATTTAAAATTTTCAAATTCTCATGGTCGCCCTGTTCGTTTTGTAGTTAACCGGTTATTGAAAGTCTTATTGATGAACTTTCAGTAGTGCCCTTTATCTCCGTACAAAATTTCAGGGTGATACCGCCAATAGTTTCAGAGATATGGAATGCCGATGAAATATTACGCACATCCGCCATCTTGTGGTTATGTAAACTATTGAACCAAGTTAGATGTCAGTGCATTACAATGTGTATAAACATATACTGTACCAAGTTTTATTGCGTTTGGTTGATTAAATCGCGAGAAACGTCCATTTAAATGTCGCAAATTCGCGTGGCCGCCATGTTGGTTTTGTAGTTACCAGTTTTTCAAAAGTCACATAGGTGAACTTCTAGTATTTCCCCTTATCACCGTAAAGAATTACAGGGTGATATCGGGAATAGTTTCGGAGATATTGAATGCTGGTGAAATATTTCGCACAGCCGCCATGTTGGATTGGTAAGACGTAACAAAATTTGAAAGGCACGGTCGGGAATATTGCTATGAACTTACCGAGTTTCATTGAGATCGCTCTGGCCGTTTAGATTTTATTAGGGGGGGGCACACACACCTCACACACACACACACACACACACACACACACACACACACGCACGCACGCACACACACACGGACAAAAGGTGATCTCATAAGCCTATTTTTTCCAAATTGAAAATAGGCTAAAAACGAGACAAAGCTCATTTTCAGCGTCTCAATACTGACAGCTGGCTATGCTGGCTAAAGAACAGCATTAGGTAATGGGGCCAAGCTCTCTGCTGACTCGGTAGACGCGTGGGTTCGAGCGCCACCGTCGGCCGTCCTTGAAATGGTTTTCCGTGGTTTCCCCATTTTCAACACCAGGCAAATGCTGGGACGGTACCCTCTGATAGGCCACGGCTGCTTCCTTCCACATCCCTGCCCAGTTTCATTCATCTTCATCCATTCCATTTCTCATCCCGACGAGCAGGTCGCCCACGGGCGTCGACTTGAAAGACCTGCACTCGGCCTCCCAGGAGGCTACATGCCAAAAAGAATGCGTCTCAAAGTTAGAAACAAAACTCGGGAGCCCTACGGGCCCCGAAAACCACATTTTAAGGTCCTAAAACCAACAGTTTTTGAGATATACCCAGATAACTAATTTCATTTATTAAGCTACTAGCTGAAGTACCCGTGCTTCGCTACGCGTCTTAAATAAATTAAAATGTGAAGGTGACATTTAAAACAGGGGATAGGCGAGGTGCTGCGCAGAGGAAGATTAAGGATGGAACATTTTGTCCAACTACACCGCTCGGCGTTGACCGTGTTTTATAGCACAAATTTAGGTTTTACTCGCTAACCGTTGGAGATACCTTTCGGATAGAAAATGTAATTTTAAACCTCGTATATGCCATCAAAAGTTTGCTATTTCTTAGCGTTCTCTTTTTATTTGAAATGGAAATATGAAAGTTTGAAACCAAAGGGTGTAGTGACGTCACTAAAATGGTCGCCATCTTTCAATAGTGCAAAGTATTGAAATCAAAAGTAACCTACATGTTAACCAGGTAAATCAGCTACTTCCATGTAAAATTCATGTAAATCGGACCAGTGATACTTGCGTTATTGAGTAATACACAGACACACACCATCTCATTTTTAGCCTCGCTTCGCTCGCGTCATAATCGTGTCATATTGTTATTCAATGAAATGCATGTTTAACCCCGTTAACACCCCTTTAGAACCTGAGTACCCAAAAATCCCTCCTTAGTAGACGTTTTCGACACACAACAAACATATCCCCAAAATATCATTCTTCTAACTTAAATAGTTTTGGTTGGTCGATGAGAGTGAACATCCAAAAATCCTTCCTTAGTGGACGTTTTTCTTCCAGAATTTCACCCCTCACCATAGGCCCCTTAAATTGCATTTATGAAAAAAAAAACCGGTCGAACACCTATTTATTTATTTTTAAGCTGATTGATTTCCTCCGAGTTTCAAACTCCTCGCCTATGTCGTTTAAGAGATACACGCTCCGTTAGGAATCTTTCAACCCCCACTTTTCATCCCTTTCACCTCATAATATACACTACATCGAAAAACCATTAGACATGTGTCAGCTTAAAATGATTAGTATATGTGCCAAGTATCACATCCCCAAATGAAACCACTCGTGAGATATTGTTATTCAATGAAATGCACATTTACCCCCTTAACACCTCTTTAGAACCTGAATATCCAAAACTCTTTCCTTAGTGGACGTTTTCGACAAACAACGAACATATCCCCAAAATTTCATGTTTCTAACTTCAATAATTTTGGCTGGGCGATGATGAGTGAGTGAGTCAGTCAGGAAATTTTCTTTCAATTATTTTTGATAATTTCACCCCTCCCCATGAACCCCTTAAATTGGATTTATGAAACTAACGGTCAAATACCTATTTACTTATTTAAAGCTGTTTTCCCCCTGAGTTTGATGAGTGAGTAAGTGAGTCAATCAGTTAGGACACTTTCTTTCCTGTTTTTTTTTCCTCCAGAATTTCACCCCTCTCCAAGGGCCCCTTAAATTGGATTTATGAAAAAACGGTCGAACACCTATTTACTTGTCTTTAAAGCTGTTTTTCCCGTCAAATTTCAAACTTCTCGCCAATGTCGTTTCAGAGATACACGCTCCGTTAAGAATCCCTCAACCCCCAATTTTCACCCCTTTCACCTCATAATATACACCCCATCGATAAACCCTTAGACATATGTCTGATTATTTTTAATGATTAGTTTATATACCGAATATCACATCCCCAAAGAAACAACTCATGAGATATCGTTATTCAATGAAATGCACGTTTACCCCCCTTAACACCTCTTTAAAACCCGAATAAACAAAAATCATTCCTTAGTTGACGTTTTCGACATACAGCGAACATATTCCCAAAATTTCATGTTTCCAACTTTAATAGTTTTCGTTGGGCGTGATGAGTGAGTGAGTGAGTGAGTCAGACAGGAAATTTTCTTTCAATTATTTTTACCAGAATTTCACCCCTCCCCATGGGCCCCTTAAATTGGATTGATGAAAAAACGCTTGAACACTTATTAACTTTTTTTTAAGCTGTCTTTTTCCCCGAGTTTGATGAGTGAGTGAGTTAGTCAGTCAGTTAGGACACTTTCCCTCCTTTTTTCCCCCAGAATTTCACCCCACCCTATTGGCCCCTTAAGTTAATTTATGAAAAAAAAAACAGTCTAATACCGATTTATTTACTTTTTAGTTGATTTTTTTTCGCTGAGTTTCAAATTTCTCGCCTATGTCGTTTAAGAGATAGGCCTACACGCTCCGTTAGGAATCCTTCAACCCCCACTTTTCATCCCTTTCACCTCATAATAATACACCACATCGAATAACCCTTAGACACATGTCTGCTTATTTTTAATGATTAGTTTATATGCCGAGTATCACATCCACAAATGGAACCACTTGTGAGACATTGTTATTCAATGAAATGCAGGTTTAACCCCCTTAAGACCCCTTTAGAACCTGAATATCCAAAAAACCTCCCTTAGTGTACGGTTTTGACATACAACGAACATATCCCCGAAATGTCATGTTTCCAACTTCAATATGTTTGGCTGGGCGATGATGAGTGAGTGAATGAGTCAGGACATTTTCTTTCAATTTTTTTTCTTCAGAATTTCACCCCTCCCGATGAACCCCTTCAATTTGATTGAAAAAAAAAATGTCCAAAAGCTATTTACTTACTTTAAAGCAGTTTTTCCCCCTGAGTTTGATGAGTGAGTCAGTCAGTCAATCAGTTAGGACACTTTCTTTCCTGTCCCCCCCCCCCCAGAATTTCACCCCTCCCCATGGGCGCCTTAAATTGGATTTATGAAAAAACGGTCAAACACATATTTACTTATTTTTATGCTGATTTTTTTCCGCTGAGTTTCAAACTCCTTGCCTATGTCGTTCAAGAGATACACGCTCCGTTAGGAATCTTTCAATCCCCACTTTTCACCCCTTTCACATCATAAACACATCGAAAGACCCTCAGACACGTGCCTTGTTACATTTTAATGATGAGTTTATATGCCGTGTATCACATCCCCCAATGAAACCAATCGGGAGATATTGTTATTCAATGAAATGCAGGTTTAACCCCCTTAAGACCCCTTTAGAACCTGAATATCCGAAAATCCTCCCTTAGTAGACGGTTTTGACATACAATGAACATATCACCAAACTGTCATGTTTCTAACTTCAATAATTTTGGCTGGGCGATGATGAGTGAGTGAGTCAGGACATTTTCTTTCAATTTTCTTTTTTCAGAATTTCACCCCTCCCCATAAACCCCTTAAATTTGATTTATGAAAAAAAAACTGTCGAACAGCTATTTACTTACTTTAAAGCAGTTTTTCCCCCTGAATTTGATGAGTGAGTCAGTCAGTCAATCAGTTAGGACACTTTCTTTCCTCCCCCCCCCGAATTTAATTTCTCCCCATGGGCTCCTTAAATTGGATTTATGAAAAGACGGTCAACACATATTTACTTCTTTTTTATGTTGATTCTTTTTCGCTGTGTTTCAAACTCCTCGCCTATGTCGTTTAAGAGATACACGCTCCGTTAGGAATCTTTCAATCCCCACTTTTCACCCCTTTCACCTCATAATATACACCACATCGAAAAACCCTCAGACACGTGTCTTCTTATTTTTAATGATGAGTTTATATGCCGAGTATCACATCCCCCAATGAAACCAATCGGGAGATATTGCTATTCAATGAAATGCAGGTCTACCCCCTTAACACCCCCTTAGAACCTAAATATCCAAAAATCCTCTCTTAGTGGGCATTTGCGGCCCTTTAGGAAGCTACATACCAGATTTCATTCCAATCCGTTTGGTGGTTTCTTAAATTGCGTGATGAATAAATAAGTGAGTGAATGAGTGGTATTTGACAAGTATATAGTAGAAAGAAGATAGTGTCAAGTCTTTGTTATGCTAAACTCGGTTGACAGTGCTGTGTGAGCACTTGAGTAACTAACGGGATTTCAAGTAAAGATCCTCATTTTCTATACCGGTAGTACAGAGCGCAATTGGCATCTAGTCGGCAGTTTCTCGACTTGAGCTATGTTGCCATGGAAACTATCTGCCTTGCCATTCCTTCATGAGTACATTTTATGATTTGATTAGCCTGTGCTTGAGTGAAAAAGGCCGAAATCAGAAGAATGAGAAAGACTATCGAAAATTCATGTAGCCAGCGGTTCCTTCTGGGTCCTAAACTATGTGTATGCAAAATATGGTTGAGTTTGGTGGAACGGTGTAGATTTGTATACGGAACCAACTGTGCCCTTTCAGCAAGAAATATGCAAATCACAGTATGCCAGCATTGCTCAATTCGGGATTTTCGGGGTTGTAGTATGTTCTCCCACTCTGTGACTTACACATTTTGGATTAAATAGAGGATACACTTGCAAAAATAACAATAAAATCAACTCCTATTTCAAACATTTAATTAACCAAAATTATGGCGCTACAAACAATAAAACAAATAAACTACTGACCAAAATCTTCTACTTGTTCCAAGTGAACAAGGAATAATATAGGAATTAAACAAATATTATATTAAAACACATGGATTCCTTTAAAACCAACAATTCATAATTATTTTTACTTCCATAAAGTATCTATCTTATAGTTCCATATAACTACGAGCTCCTTTGGCTCGATACTTTCCATAATAACGGTGTCATTCTTTTGTACACCTCAAATACTATTTTTATATTTTCTTATCATCAAAACAAATATATAACTACATTTAAAGTACATGTTAATTCTTTACTTAAATATTTGGGCACTTCACATGTTCTCAGCATTTATCATCTCTCTCAAGTCTTACAAATTCACCATAGTGATCGGGAAAATACTTGTGTACTCCAGAGTTATAAAGATTACTTGACAAAGTCAAAAACTATGATTACTCCCGGAATCTAGTTACCTTCATTTAACTCGTGGAATCCTACTTCCATACAACATTACAATAGGGATTGTTATTTATTTATTTATTTTGTCTTATAAGACCATTATTACATAAGAAAACTACGATCTGAACTGGCAAGCGATAATTTCAATCTACATGGACCTCGGTTCAAAACCCGGGTCATTTACAACTTTTAAACACTCACGGTGTATTATTCCTTCTTATAGAAGGCCTTCACCAACCCTCCTGCTATTAGGGTCTGACCGTATACTTGAAGGAGATTTATGACTGGGAGGGTGACTTCCCGTCTATTCTGCGGTTGGAGCTCTCCTCAATGCTTTTAAAAGAAATCTTCCTTTCTTTTCAGTTCTATGGAGAGACCTGGCATTTTACTTTTCTTTTACTTTCAACAATATTATTGGGCTCATAAACCACTTTCGTAACCTTGGCATTTATTAATTATAAAGGGTCCTCATTGATAGGGAAGAGTAATACACATTTTACGACGAATAATTAGGGGCTTCAACAACAAGAGGATTCTAGGTTCGAATCTCTTAACATGCCTCGGGAACCATTCCCACATTGGAGAACGTATACAAAATGCGATTTAGGGTCGGCCGTGGCCTACATGACCTACGCTCAATAATACCATACATTTGCTCCCTTTTTCATAATAACACACACATGGCCTCGTGATCTATGTCACTATTGGAGGACTTACAACATATCTCAATTTACCGCAATCAACTACCCCTCATAAGTAATTTACCAAGTACTTTTAAATTCCACGCATTCCTAGCGTGACATTTTCTTTTAATTGCGCTCCATTGCGCTATACATTATTTTAAGCCTAGCGTCTTCCAAAGAACTGATAAATTCCATATAAACAATTAATACATATCTCAATTTTTATATTAATCCTTTCCTTTGACAATAATCGCTCTATTTTTAAGAACATGCATTAACCTCATGTCTTATACTTTTATTAAGGCTCCAACGCTCTTATTTTCATATTATTCAATTTAACCTTTATTTATATTTCCTTTATATTATTATTATTATTAATACGCTTGCTTTTATAACATTCGTCAAATACACTAACATTTTATTCATACATTTCCTCTACAGGATTTATTCTTTCACATAATTATTTATAATTTCTCAAATTCTATTTTTGTTCAGACCGCGTTCTTATTCTGTAATTAGTTATTTAGAAACATCCCTTTTACTCAAAAACTCCGGTGGATTTGTACACAATCACTTCCCCGACACCAAAACATAATGAAAATCTTTACTCACATGTTTGAGGTCGTTTCCTGACCTTCCTTCTTGTGCGATGCGTCATTTTTTGCCCAATCTTTTAAATTACTCCATCTTGTACAAATTCATTGCATGTACAGACATATCTTGACACATATTTAACACGTATACATTTAACACTGATAACATTTTAAATACACTGGTGTATCCGTTTAGAACACACAATAAAAACACTGAAAATATATTACTTTTAACACAAAATCTTGATATATTTACACTTCACAAATTCTGATCACTAGGCCGCTATTAAGCCTATCACACGTGACCTCTTGACCTCCCGTCTCCAAGGGTGAAATTTAGTAACGTCGGCTTCCTATCCTCTCCGAATATGAAAGTCTCGAATCATCTACTTCCTCCCTGCAATAGTACTCCTTCGAATCCCGTTCCTGACGATCTGCTATTTCTCTGAATCGAACGGCTCCCCTTTTAGATCCTATTTATTGATCTTAGCGAAAGTCTGTTCTGTTCACGGTCCCCTCGATAATCTATCGGTGACCTATGGATTTTTAGCAACTAATACTTCTCGAGTCTTAGTGCTTTTGAATAGTTCGTCTGCTTTCTTGAAACAATGTCTATAGTTTCCTTTCTTCTTCGCTTATTCGGTTCTCGCACTTCTAATCTTCTAGAATACTTACGAACCTTATTTTCTCTGTCCCTGCTCGGGTTCTTGAAATTTGATAAAATGTTTATCTCGCTGTTCCGGTACTTCCGTACGTTATGATACTTTTGGTCGTTTACTTAAAGACCTATCGCCCTGAGTCCTAAGTTCGCAGCCTGCTTTGACTGTATTTTATGAACTTTTCACTGTAAACTTTATACTGTCGGACCTAAATCCTGTAACTAGGATTTTCCTAATTTTCAACACGACGATACTGTAATTTTACTTCTTTGCAACTCCCTACGGAGGCACGCAAGTTATTGATACCGCGACGCCCGTGGCTGTCGGATATTGTCTATGCGATGTGATACAGCGTTTTTTTCCCCTCAAGGAGTACTGGTAAACTGCCTTCGATGTCTGATGTAGCACAGTGACGCGCCCTCGGGCCGTTTGATAACTGCATTCGGTGCTTATACTTATTGCACAGTATGACCTCCCCTGAGGTTCATACGTTTGAAGACTGCGTGGTTATGATGCTCCAGCGTCACGCCCCCTGGACGGACTAGTAACTGCATGATGCGTAGTGACGCCCCCTCTCGGCTCTTGAATACTGCACGTACTGATACAGCGTGACGCCCCCTCTCGGGCTGTCGGAATGACTGCATGATTGGTCTGGCTTGGCCTGGACTTTTATACTATTCAGTCTAAAAAAGATAAACTCCTAGTCCTTTTCGTAACCAACTTTTGAAATAATGGTTGCACAATTATAAAAATTATATCTCCAGAAAGTTCGTCTTCCAAACGTCAAATGATCTCACTGTGCATAAGAATCGATCGTGCATTTCTGAGATATTAATTAATTTTTAGTCTTCAGCTGCGTGGGTAGTGCTGTTGATTTTTAAATTCTCCTCTCCTCGGGTCTCAGTAATTCCCCGATGACGTATGCTGCATTTGCACTTTTCTCCTGTGCAAATATTAAAAGCTTTTTCTGTACACAAAAATCTCTAATCCGAAATGATTCACAGTACGGTATTTATTTACTTACTTTTATTCCTGCAAAGGGGTTAAATTTAATTATTCTTCTTCTGGCACAGCGGCGCTGTTGCCGTTTTAATGCAAGCTAAGCTTAATTTCCGAGTCACGTTTCTCTCTCTTACAGCCAAAACTTTCCACTCGGTCTAATAATATCCATGACCAGCTCCCTCTCAATGAGTCAAGAGGCATGATCTCATCTTCTGAACACCTGGTCCAGCTGCTTGCACAACGTTAGGCTAGAATCCTTGCTTGAAATTTCTCTATGTTACATTAGAAACTGTATGTTTCTTTCATTCCTATCACAAATACATGGATTCGACCCCTTTTGAGCCAATGGTACATGGGTTCAATACATACATACATACAGACTTTCACTTTTATATATTAAGATTGAAATAATGCAAGCCGGTAACCATGGCAACACGATCTCTGAAGTCCATACATTTCTGTAAGACGCAATGCCATTCCATTTATTACATTACTATGATCGTTTGCAAACGGCTATAAGGTTATCACGGATCCAACTTAAGCCGTAAAATTCATCAATACGTATATAATATGCTTAAGGGGGTCAACAGGTACTAAAGGTCTATTATATCCCTATCCCTATATTATTAAATTATTATTATGATTATTATTATATTATGGCGTACAAGGACGAGCAAAACTCATTTTCAGCCCCTCAGTGGCTCGGAGGCTACTACGTTTTAAGGCTCTAAAACCACGTTTCTGAGATATTCCCAGAAAACTAATTTCATTTAATAAACTAATAAAGACCACCTCGTGGCGCAGTGGCTAGCATTGTTGGCTGTAACCCCCCGAGGTACCGGGTTCGATCCCCGGCTCTGCCAAGAATTTAAATGTTTTGGTATGGTCTGGTACGGGGTCTCCCAGCCTCGTGATGCAAAATGGGAACCTGTCGGATGCTATGGTAGGAGGAGGAGTGGAAAGGAACTGGCCACCCTACCACACGCAAACTCCGGCTCGGGATGCCTGGTTAGTGATCCCTAGACTTAGTCAAGGGCTCTTATTCAGGTCGCCTACGTCCCTGGAGGGGATATGGCACTCTTTTATTTTATAAACTAATAAATAGATGACGAGTGCAGAAGAAGACCAAACCAGAAGCTATATAGAAATACTGAGAAAATCACAGATGTGGCCAGGAAGAGACGTCTGGCTTTCTATGGACATGTCTCATGGATGAACCCAACAAGACTAACCCACCGGCTTATCAACTACTGGGGGAAGAGAAAGAGCGTGACACCGTCGCTAACAGTAGTTAACAAGGATATCCAAGAACTGAAGATAATGAAAAGTGATATTTGAAGCCGATCATATCTCAGAAAGATACTTAAATAGAAAAGTTTTCAGGACAGACCACCCTGTAAGAAAACCGGCATCATCTAGACAAAAGAGAGGAAGGAGAAACATAGCCAGAGAATGCGCGAATATTGGGCAAACATCAAGTCCCTCGCCAAGCTGAAAAATTGAACGTCTTGGTCCTTAGCTGGCGCATCCTAAAGAAGAAGAATAACAAGATGAAACTAATGAAGTAATGCAATTCGGTAACCATGACAACAGTGCCACAAGAGGTAACATCCAACTTTCCATCTATTTCTGTAAGAAGCAGTGCCACTCAATTTATTAAATTTCTGTTAAAGTTTGAAAATGGCTATAAGGTTATCGTGGAATCAAACATAGGCTTTAAAATTCAGCAATGCGATTAAGGGGATCAAGGGGTACCCTAGAATTTTTACACGTGACTTACACTTGCGATATGCGATATGTGGTACAGAAGGTCTATTATATCACCAAACAGCAACATTATTTTCAAAAATTACTGAATTGGAATAGTGTTTTTTGCAGCTTTTGGTAATTTGGGCCATTGGAGGCTAAAAATCCCGAATTTTCATGCACCACGAGCCTTTATAATTTATTAAAGGTGTCTTCCTGGGGATGGGAACTTTCCACAACGGTGAGGGTCAGTTTTAATTTGACATATATTGCGTTTCGTCTACGAGGTTTTCAATATTATTTTCACGTCAGGAAGTACACGTTAGGTGAATTTAGTTTGAGAGCACATTTAACTAATCATATTTTTGTCGACAAACGGGTTCATCGTAAACATGATTTTGTTTGATACTGTGTGGTTGATATATCTTTATGTTTATGTACGCCTATAATTCATGTTCGGGTGCTTGGAGCGTCGTAAAATTAGGTATTGTAACCACGAGTCAATACACCAATAATTTAGAAAACTCTTCAACGTACTTCTCATAGAAGGGTGGGTATAAGGAACAACTTTTCAAAATACATGCCGAAATAGCGAAAAATAAAAAATATCATAGAAGGACGGCCAAAGCATATGTTGCGCTTCTCAATGTGTGACACAAAACTATGGAATCCATAAAGGGTCTCCAAAAACACATTTTACGGCCCTTAAATTAACAGTGTCTGCGATATACCCAGAAAACTAACTTCGTTCTGATAAACTTATGAAGGAATGACAAGCTCCTAACCATTGGAACAGTATCTCAATTTATAACGTCTGGTTATTAATATCGAAGACCGTTCGAAGAGCAGGTACTTCTGCTAGTATTCCTATAAATATGTATCCACTTATTAATTATTGTATTATAAAAACTATCTTGCAAAATAATATCAAATTCTTCTTTAATTACTAAATGAATACAGTAACTTACAGTATATAAATTTACACGAAATAAATGTTCTTCTATGATCCAAAGATGGTTGTATTTGACGTATTCATTAGGGAATTTTCGTTAGTAAATATTGATTTTATGCGAAAAGAATGGCTAAACTTTTCCGTAGAATTCTTTAACTTATGTTGGTATAGCAATCAACATTGATGGCATATTGAATGTTTGGATTGTTAAGTACAGTATGTATTGAAAGTAAACCAATAATTCATTTTTTTGAATGTTAATATTGAATTTCGCTGAAGAAGGTCACACGTTTGCCTAAATCTTGTTGATGCTTATTTTAGGGGTTGCGATATCGTGGTCATATAGCCGTGTGAATTTGGGTGTGCGTGTATAATTTGTGTGATAATCTGTGTTACTGTGATGGCTGTACAAGTACACCTCCTGGTGTAGCAGCTAGCATTCTTGGCTGTCACCGCAGAGGCCCGAGTTCTATTCCCGGCTCTGCCATGAAATTTAATTCTTGTCTGAGGGCTGGAAAGGGGTATACTCAGTCTCGTGAGGCAAAACTGAGGCGGGTTCGATTCCTTCGTCAGTCATCCTGGAAGTGGTTTTCCGTGGTTTCCCCTCATCTTCTCCAGGCAAGAGCCGGGATGGTACCTAAATTAAGGCCACGTCCTACCAAAATCCTAACTTAATTACAAATACTCTAGTACAGACATCACAGTGAAACAGGTTATCAGACAAATTTAACACACTTTCAAGTACACGAGGCTATATGAACACTATGTCTCAAAGCCCCTAAATAATTAACAACTACAACTCTATAACAATTGGTAACATTATTGAAATAAACTGTCGATAAGGGAAAAATTATGATTAATTTGATGACGCAGCAGGTACTTTTTTTTATTATAATACTAGCTGTACCCGGCATGCGTTACAATGCCAATCAAAGAAAGTGTTGGCATTGTAACTTAGTATGTTGAAGTGCTTTTGGATTCCCAATATTGTTTTTCTTTTTCCGTTAACCACCAACTATTGTAAAATTGATTTACTATCTCAAAAAAATCATGGGAGCGTGCTCAACAACTCACCAAATTTTCATCGCAATGAAATGAATGGTATAAGAACGCATACGGGATTTTGTTGAAAAGATTCGAGCGCCGTCACCCATTTGTTGAATATACTCGAACGCTTCCAATTGTAAAATGGATTTTCTGAAACCCTTCCCTGGCGTGTACACAACAACTTATGAAAGTTTCATCGCAATCGGATGAATGGCATATGAACGTATACGGGTTTTTGCTTAAACGATTCGCGCGACGACACTTATTTGTTGAATCTACTTGTGTGCCATCCATTGAAAAACGGATTTACTAATTCATACACCTTCGCAGGACTGTGCTCAACTCCCCAAAGTTTTATGATAATCGGATGAATGTTATATGAACGCATACGGGACTTGGTTGAAACGATTCACGCGCTGTCGCCCATTAATTGAATCTAATCGTGCGCTACCAATTCTAAAATGGATTTACTAAATCAGAAATCTTTGCGGGAGTGAAAACAACATTTCTCCAAATATCATTGCAATCGCATGAATGGTATATGAACGCATACGGATTTTTTTAAACGATTCGCACGCCGTTACTCATTTGTTGAATCTACTTGTGCGATACATATTGTAAAGTGGATGTACTAAGCCAGAAACCTTCCCTGAAGTGTACACAACATCTCACCCAAGTTTCATCGCTTTCGGACAAATGGTATATGAACGCATATCGGGACATTGTTGAAACGCTTCGCACGCCTTCGCTCATATGTGAATCTACTTGAGCGCTACATATTGTAAAATAGATTAACTAAGCCTGGAACTTTCCCTGGAGTGTACACAACAACTCACCCAAGTTTAGTCGCTATCAGACGAATGGTATATGAACGTATACGGGACTATGTTGAAACACTTCGTGCGTCGTCGCTCGTTTGTTTAATCTACTTGTGCGATACCTATTGTAAAGTGAATTTACTAACCCAGAAACCTTCCCTGAAGTGTACGCAACATCTCACCCAAGTTTCATCGCTATCAGACGAATAGTAGGCCTATATGAACGCAAACGGGATTTTGTTGAAACGCTTCGCGCATCGTCGCTCATTTGTTGAATCTACTCGTGCGCTACCTATCATGACGTGGATTTACTAAGACAAAAACCTTGCCTGTAGTGTACACAACCTCTCACCCAAGTTTCATCGCTATCAGACGAATAGTATATGAACGCAAACGGGACTTTGTTGAAACGCTTCGCACATCGTCGCTCATTTATTGAATCTACTCGTGCGCTACCTATCATGACTTGGATTTACTAAGACAGAAACCGTTCCTGTAGTGTACACAACCTCTCACCCATGTTTCATCGCTATCGGACGAATGGTATGTGAACGTATACAGGACTTTGTTGAAACGCTTCGCCCGTCGTCGCTCGTTTGTTTAATCTACTCGTGCGCTACCTATTATAATATGGATTTACTAAGGGAGAAACCTTGCCCGTAGTGTACACAACCTCTCACCCAAGTTTCATCGCTATCGGACTTATGGTATGTGAACGCATACAGGACTTTTTTGAAACGCTTCGCCCGTCGTCGCTGATTTGTTGAATCTAATCGTGCGCTACATATTGTTCAGTGGATTTACTAAGCCAGAAACCTTCCATGAAGTGTACACAACATCTCACCCAAGTTTTATCACTATCAGACAAATAGTATATGAACGCATACGGGACTTATTTGAAACGCTTCGCTCGTCGTCGCTCATTTGTTGAATTTACTCGTGCGCTACCTATTATAACATGGATTTACTAAGCCAGAAACCTTGCCTGTAGTGTACACAACCTCTCACCCATGTTTCATCTTTATCGGACGAATGGTATGTGAACGCATACAGGACTTTGTTGAAACGCTTCGGCCGTAGTCACCCATTTGTTGAATCTACTCGTGCGCTACCTATTGTAAAAAGGATTTACTAAGTCAGAAACCTGTCCTGGAGTGTGCACAATAATACAACCAAAGTTTCATCACTATCAGACGAATAGTATATGAACGCATACGGGACTTGGTTTAAGCGATTCGCGTGCCGTCACTCATTTGTTGAATCTACTCGTGCGCTACAACTTTCATATTTATTCACCTTTTAAACCTTCTCTGGACTTCCACAAATAATTCAAGACCAAAATTAGCCAAATCGGTCCAGCCGTTCTCGAGTTTTAGCGAGACTAACGAACAGCAATTTGTTTATATATATATATATATATAGAGATGAATAATCATAATGTTGAATATCATTCAATATGAATACATTAAAACGTTCATTTTCATGACAATTTTACAATCATTCAAGAGTGTAACGAATCTATCAAAGTAGATCGTTAAACATTTTAATTCCCAAGAGTAGATCACTGGCTGAGTCTGGACACCCCTGATTTACAGGGTTAAAACTGTGATCATATGGGTGCTGGTCAAACAAGCTTCCATCCACCAGTCTTGTGAATGTTGAGGCCAGAAGAGTAAACTATCGGTTTGTTATCTCACGTCAATGACGGGCTCGAAGTTTTAATATCAAATCATTGTTCGATACTTCCGGTCTTTCTACCGCATGCGATGAATGAAGCTACGCTGCCTCCCGAGGTTTATGGAGATTTGGTTTCCCTGATATTGGTCAATCGGGCGAAGCCGTTCACAGCTCCTACTCCATACGCATATTACAGTAATCTTGAGTTACGCCCACAGGTCCTCAGGAACCCCCTACTTTTGGTAATCTTATCGTCACAAAGATTTAAACGTCAGCCTGGTGCTATCAAGTGACCTCAGTAAGTATGTTACACTTATCTGTTCTACAGTAAGTCGTCACGAACTTTACATTGTACTGGATATTAGCGCAGAGTCTGTGCTCAGTCCACTGCAGACCTGTGCCACAATGACTAACTGGGTGCCTCTGATAGCCGCCGGGATTCTGATGGTCCTTTGTTCTTCTGGTTTGTACAGCATGCTCTTTCATTACGGTTCATAGCATTTTAAGTTCAACATTATTTTAGTGTTTCGTAGCATCTAAGTTTTTCAGATTTAGCATTTTGTATCAAATCGGTTAGAAACATAAATTCTGTGCAATATTACATGTAATTTATGTATAATGTCATCACCTAACATTGCTCGACAAATGTAGAAACTGACGACGTACTGAAACATACAGTCATTGAATTTAGAAACTAATAGGTTAGCATTTTCGTTTTTAGTTACGGGGAGCCGAAGGTTTCTATGCTGCCCATGGAAACATTATACACTTTGAGGAACATCTATTAACTATACTATTTTGAAACTTTTTCAACATGTTTAGTATTGTAGTTAGGACGGAGGGGTATTTGAGTATCCTCTCTAGTTTCCATTCAATAGGTTTTGTAAACAACCCAACAATTTCAGATACAATTTGCTATAGTTTATTAAATTGCGTATAAACTACAGAACATATTGCCAATTGGCTGCCTTAGAAAGTAATTTTGACCACAAAATTTTGACTACTCCTTATTTAGAGTGGTTTTCGGGAAAATGTTCCTTAAATTTGATAAATTCTAACTTATGGGAAATGGCTTCCGAAGTTTATCAACATCTTCGCCTCACTAAAGAATGGATTATCAAAGTCTCCTTCCTCTTTTTCCTCTAAAAGCTTTCTTTTCAGTCTACTTTTTTGCCCGATTGTTCCATTATAATTCATATCACTTGTTTCTTTAAGATTGTTCTATTAATATATATTGTATAGTAGAAAAAATATAAAAATCAGTTGTCTCAGCTACATTTACTGATAGGACGTAGATTGGAATGATCTTTGAACAAAATCATGGTAGCGTTATAAACCTACGGTTTCGTAGATTAATATGGCGCTAAAAATAAAGTTTCGAATATTTTGAAGATTTTCGGCTATGAAATGAACATGTTTTATCGGAATTTAAACCACGCGCGCTCTTGAACAGTCCGGTTGATTGTGCGCACACTTTCCTCCTGTACTGAGTTAACACAGACACAGGCGCACTAGCGACCAGAGAAAGAACTACTGTGTTAATGCAGGATATCCTCCCCTTGTTCTGCACATGCGTGAAAAGTAGCTAACTTGCTACAGTTGCCATCTAGCGGCGTTGCATTCAATCAGTTACCAGATCATTACTGTAGTCTAATGGCCGAGCTGTGAAAAAATGACTTATTTTAATTTTAAAATGAATATTGTTAATTGTATTTTATTAACTACTAGCAGTAGCGCCCGGCTCCGCCCGGTGGATATATATGTTTTATGGATGATAATTATTTTATTTTTATTTTTTTATTAATGCAGCCAATGGCCATGTACTTTTCTTTTCAGGACGGGTCAGGGAAGGGATATTGGAAGGAAATCGGCCGTGGACCTATTGAATGGAACCGTCCCGGCATTTGCCTAGTGGTGAAAATGGGAAACCACGAAAACCATTTATGGATGATAATGAATACTACTACAGAACTGACAAATTATGCATAAACTAACAGAAAAAACAAATGTAAAAATATAACTTTTTGTGGTGGTAGTGGGGGTGATACGTAGTACGGTATAATGGACAAACATTCACGTCATTTTCCCGTAATGATAATGATAATAATGAATAGGGAAACGGCTATTTACTAACTACAGTACTGACACAATGTAATTTATAAACGAATGGAAAAAATATGATTAGAAAGAGGAGTAAGTGATATAAAAGACACCTGCTAGGGCCTATAACTCATTGGCTGTTAGAAAAGTAGAGACCAATAGTGCCGTCTGTTATCGCATAGCGCTGTAGGAAAATAATCAGAGCACTTTGGAAAACTTAAGCTGTCCCGAGCTTCTGAGGTAACAACAGTGTCATTTAGCGCCACATAGCCAAGTGGTCTGGTACTGAGGATAAGGATCGGAATAAATGAAAGTAAATTTGAAAGCACCAACGCTTATTGCAGCTGATCTACACCTCAATTATTATTTATTTATCTATTTATTTATCGTATGGCTTTTAGTTCCGGGAGTGTCCGAGGACATGTTCGGCTCGCCTGAGTCTGTAGCTGCTTCCAGCGGACACCCTAAAGGGTGAGCTACAAGTTCCGATCAATTTCAAGTAGTTCCAACTTTTGCCACCAGATATCAATGATACCTAGTGGTGAACGTTGGAACTTTGATAGAGCATTCTGACCAAATCTAACCTAACAAATTTTGCTTTACACACGTTTAGTCTGTGAAAGGATCTTTTACATGCCATAAATCTATGACATGGGACCGCCGGCTTTACTTCCCCTCCGAAGGAAGGCATACTGAAGGATTTTAACGCTCTTAAAAAATCCGACGACTTTGGCCGGGTTTGAACCCGCTATCTTGGGCATAGCAGTTCAGCATGCTACCGACTACGCCACCGAAGCCGCTACACCTCAATGTACTGCACCAACACCATCGCACTTATACAGAGGCATAATATATTCATGATGATAACTTTTTTCAGGGGCCTAAGAAATCTTTTTGTACTAATTACTCCTCGTGACTGCAATTTATAAGCAGCGCAAGATGCAACACTATTTTCGAAATTCTGCATCAGAACACTGGTAGGGGAGACGTGATTCTGCCCGCTTTGTCAGTCAACAATAGACTTATTAAATATTCTTACAGTTACACTACTACGTACATGAATGGTTCTAGGGCCTTAAAACGTGTTTCTCAAGTTCCTTTTGTCTGTTATTCTAAATATAGGGAATGGAGAGGGTTGACCAAAATATCAAAAGGATATTGTTACCAGCAGGGTTTCAAACGGTATGTAAAATTCGTTGTAATTAGGTGAAACGGTTTAGATTTGTGCCAAAGGGCCTAAATGCAGGAAATGGAGTGCCCTGTCAGAAATTTCAAGTAGACATTGTTACTCGTCGGTTGCAAAGGGTAAATACATAAAGTTTGGTTCAGATCGGTGAAACGGTGTAGATTTGTGTCAAAGGGCCTAAATGCAGGTAATGGAGTGGCCTGTCCGAAATTTCATGTAGACAGTGTTACTCGCAGATTTCCAAAGGGCAAGTATACAAATTTTGGTTGAGATCGGTGAAACGGTTTAGATTTGTGCCAAAGGGCATAAATGCAGGGAATGGAGTGGTCTGTCCGAAATTTCATGTAGACAGTGTTACTCGCAGGGTTCCAAAGGGTAAGTATAAAAATTTTGGTTCAGATCGGTGAAACAGTGTAGATTTGTGCCAAAGGGTCTAAATGCAGGGAATGGAGTTGTCTGTTCGAAATTTAAAGTAGACAGTGTTTTCGTCGGGTTCCAAAGGGGAAGTATACCCATTTTGGTTCAATCGGTGAAACGGTGTAGATTTGTATAAATAATAGACAGACAGACAAACCAACATCGAGTTTTATATAATATAGATTTACACATGCTAGTGAAACAATCACAATGACGCAGGTTATTACAAAAATTCTACACACACACACCCATGTATTCGGGGCAACATGACCACGATGTCTAAGCCCAGAAAATGAAATATTAACTGTGGATACGATATGATAGAGAATGCTACAGTCCCATAAATCCTTGAGCAACACTGAAAAATGGCATCAAATACCATATCCTATCTCCAATTTACGCATGCTGGTACAACAATCACAATAACGCAGGTTATCACAAACATTCTACACACACTCCCGTGCACACGGGGCAACATGACCACGATGCATAAGCCCCGCAAATGTAATAAGAACTGTCTACACATGAAAACTGCAAAATAGTGTTAGGAGAATGTAGGAATGTTTGCCACTTTGTTTCTCTGACAGGATAGCATTACATTACATTTTGCTAATATGCTGATTTACTGTGCATACGATAGCAAGGAGATGTCAATCGGTCAGTTTTCTCATGACTGTATCGTTTAGCAAATTTTACCGGACTATCATGATACAGAGTAAATCGTTGTTGCCTAGTGACAACCTGTCCATCAATGGTGCGGCGTTGACTACATGATATAGTGCTAGTCGTTGTCGCCTAGCGACAATATGTCCGTCAAGTTATTAGATCGGTGAAACGGTGTAGATTTGTGCAAAAGGGCCTAAATGCAGGGAATGGAGTGGTCTGTCCGAAATTTAAATTAGATATAGTGTTACCTGCTGGGTTCCAAAGGATAAGTATACAAATTTTGGTTCAGATCGGTGAAACAGTGTAGATTTGTATAAATAACAGACAAACAGACAAACCAACATTGAGTTTTATACACATGTATATAGATTCATGGATTGGAACTTTCAGTATAATTTGAAAGCCGTAGTCAGGTTGTATAGAGGGATGTTTGAAATTGTGCAGATTGCGTGCTTTATTTTAAGATGGGGTCATTTTAGAAACATTCACTAGCCGTTACTAGCTCAAACCGTTTAGAATTTGGGGACACACACACTCACGGGCTAAAGGTAATCTCATAAGCCTATATGATGAAAATAGGCGTAAAATATATGCTGTGGCCATCCTAGGTATGCATTAACCACCCCCACCCCAGGAAAATGTTGGAATAGTATTTAATTTTAAATCCTGAGTCACCTGCTCCAAAACCCGAGCCTAATAATTACAGTTTCACACAGGCTATAAGAAAAACACAGGACGGATGATCACGATGTCCCAAGTTCGTAAAATGAACGAACAATAATCTCCTCAATATGTCACAAGGTAGGCTAGTTCGTGGGTGGTGGATATCGTCAGGATAAGGACTGTCAAGTCAAACGTTCCGCCGGTGATAGCAGCAGAGTTAAATAACTCCCAAAATTAAGGGTTTTACGACATCGTGTTCGGTCATGCAGCCCCGTGTACTTGGGTGTGCATGTGTAATTGAGGCAAGGCGGGTGCCCAAGTTGGGAACCATCCCAACATTTACCTGTGGCAGTAGTGGGGAAATTAGGGAAACCCACTTCTAGGACAGCTCAGATGGAATCGAACCCTCGGCCTCTGGACCCTGAGTCTCTATACGTACCTCGAAACCACACAAGGAGGCGCTGTGGTAGGCGTCCTGGAGCTGACAGTGTATTTATTCACCCCTACGTCAGGCAAATGCAGTGGCAGTACCTTATTTCAAACATAGACCTCGTATCTCAATGTCTGACACTACAGCACCACAGAAATATAGCATATCACACAACAAGGAGTCGCCTCCGTAGCGTAGCGGTCAGTAGGGTTAGCTGCCGCCCCGGAGGTCCTGGGTTCGATTCCCGGCTCTGCCGCGAAATTTGAAAAGTGGTATGAGGACTGGAACGGAGTCTACTCAGCCTCGGGTGGTCCAAATGAGTATAGGGGGTTCGATTCCCACCTCAGCCATCCTCGAAGTGGTTTTCCATGGTTTCCCACTTCGTCTTCGGGCAAATGCCGGGATGGTACCTACTGCAAGGCCACGGCCGCCTCCTTGCCTCTTCCTTGCCTATCCATCCTAACCTTCCAATCCCTCCCCTCATGAGGCCCCTGTTCGCTTTGCAGGTGAGGCCGCCTGGGCGACGTGCTGATCACACCTCCCCAGTTGTTTCCATCCCGACCAGATGTTCCAAGCTCCAGGACACTGCCCGTAGAGGCAGTAGTGGTGAGTTCCCTCGCTGAGTCCGTGGGAACCACCAACCTAGAGGGTAAAATCGACTAAATAATAATAAAAAAACAACAAGGAAGAACACGGGGCTGTTGACCAAGATATCCCAACTCCATACAATGAATTAACAACTCACAATTCAGAGTCATCGGCGACCGATGATAAGTTTTCACAGCGATTAGATTTTTCAGAGCGGAAGTAGTAGTTTCTATAAAACTAAGTATTATCCATTTTATATCTTTTTCTCACTTTATATGCCTAATAATTGCTAATGTTTTCGTTTATAACTCAAGGAATCCAGTTCTAGTGTGGACTACACTGGGAAAGCAAAGCGCGCCAACAAGTTGTAAAAGGAAGCTTTTAGTTTTACGTGACCGTTAATCATGCTATGCCTTAGCTTTGGAAGAAACTTGTATTAGGAGCCTCTTAGAGTACGTTACTCCTCCAGTTCGCTGTTTCAAATGTTCTCCATGTCACGATATCGTAGTTTTAAGCGTTAATTCCATGTTTTGCGTTACCCAGCCACTTGGCATGACATCTTAACGCAGATGATATATTGCAGTGCAATAATTGACTGCAGGTACATCATATTATTCCAACGATCTGTAGTCATATCTGATGGGGGAATAATAGGGTTCAGTATCGTTTGCGGGGTAAACTTACAGTACGGAATGCAAGCACAGAAATATCGACTTTCAAGACATAACACGTTAGTTGGGCTGCATAAAAGCAATATTATAAGGGGCGGCTGACTCACCTGGTATATATTACTGATATTGTCTGTATAAGCCATACGGTAATAGTACATTATGCAACGAGCCTATAATGGCAATAATTAAGACACGAGTATGTTTATAAAACGAGCGTTATGTTTATGTTCGATGATAATTATAACTTTATTATAAGTTTTAAAATAAATATTCATAAATATCTGTTGAAATTCAGTCACTAGAATTTTCTGATCGGAGTGCGAGCAATGGGTAAGATAGGCCTATCACTGTTTTCCAAGCATGGACTCTGTGTGCTTGGCAATGGATTTTGATGATGATGATGATAATTGTTGTTTTAAGGGTCCTAACGTCTAGGTTATCGGCCCCTAATGGATTTTGAGCACATGCGCGAAGGTATCCTTATCTAATTGGTCACACAACTGTTTCTTGAGCTCTGATTGGTGGGAGAAACTGTTTCATAATGAAAAAATAGTGTTATAATGAGCCTCATTATGATACAGTTTTCTGACACATAATGTTTACATTTCGACATCGTCGAACATAAATAAATAAATAATACAGAAATAAACCATGTTATAAAACACGCTAGAAAACTCTCCGTCAGGAGGTGCACCATATCTCACTATTCCCTCTCTTCTCGGAAGTAAAGCGGCAAGCCAGGCCAATGTTCATAGTGGAATTAAAAATCTGCGTCCCACAAGCCGACTATCCCATAGTGTTGCCCAACTGACAAGTTGTACAGTAATATCAATCAAAAAAGGCAACAAAGCTATCTAAACCCTGAGGGGGTCAAAACTGTGAACTTGAGCCAGTGGAAATACCTATTGAGGTGATTAGTAGTGATATTGGAACTTGTGCTATCTTTGAACAGTTATCAGACAAGTTATCGTGGCAATAATGAATGGATAGCGCAACACTCACCTTTAACCCTTTGACTTTCAAGGTAAACATCTGTCGTGACGCCCTGTTCGTGCCAAAACTGTCACGGTAACGATACATCATTACCGGACTTTATTATTGATAATTTCGTTATTTTACGCTGATAGCAACAATTTTCAGGGAATATGAAGAAGGCAATTTTAACTCGCGTTTATATTCCACATGAACCTCTGACAATCTGTATTCATATTAATTCTTTGAGTCTGAAACATGTGCTAACAGAGTTTCATGTCATGTTTACGTCGTGGTTGGTGGCAAACTTGCGTGTATTTTTCTCAGTTTTGGTTGGTAGTTTTGGAATCTTGACATTTACCATGCTATCAAATAATATAGAGTTTCTTTTAACATGAATAGTAGACTTGGCAAGTGAATTCCATTTCCCAAAATTACTTCAAAAATTTAAAATCTGAAATTTGTATTTTTTGTTTAACATTGAAATTATATGACTCAGAGACATCACTTATTTTCAGTAAGGTTGGTTGGTTGGTTCCTTAGTTTAGGGGATGCGACAACGCGGTCATATAGCCCCGTGTACTTTGGGTGTGTGTAGAATCTGTCTGATAATCGGTGTAAATTTTGGTGACTGTATTAGTGTGTGTGTTATCTGTGATTCAGTGAGAAGGACTGCAGACGATACATTTTTTCAAGTAGTTCCTACATTTGCCACCAAATGCTAACCATCCACGACACCTAGCAGTGGACGTGGCTACTAAATGCCATCGCAGTTATCACCTGGTGGCGAACGTTGGAACTAATAAAGCGTTATCAAATTAACCTATAATTTAGCTTCACAAAGGTGTAATTAATGGAAGGTTCTTTATCATGCCATAAATCTATGACATGGGACCGTCGGCTTTACTTCCCCTCCGAAGAAAGGTATACTGAGGGATTTTTAACGTTCTTAAAAAATCCGACGACTTCGGCCGGGTTTGAACCCGCGATCTTGGGCATAGAAGCTCAGCATTCTTCCAACTACGCCACCGAAGCCGCTTCATTTTCAGTAATAACAAGTGATTAACTATGTTTATAGTATTTTATTTTAATATCTCATTTTAAAAGAAGTGTGTGCACAGTTTGGTAAATATGGCTGTCAGTTTTCACATATGGATCAGATGAGCGCTTGAAAGTGAAAGGGTTAACAATTGCCTCACATTTTCTAGTATTGAACTAGCTCTGCTTACCCGGCGTCGACAGGTTCATGAAGAAGCCTTCAGGCAAGCAACTCAGTGTTGGTTGGTTCCTCATTTTAGGGGCTGCTACAACGCGTCATGTAGCCCATGTACATTGGGTGTGTGTAGAATCTTTCTGATAACCAGTGTTAATAGTGATGGCTGTATTAGTGTGTGTTATCTGTAACTCAGGTAAGGACTGAGGACGATCAATTTCAAACAGTTCCTACTTTTGCTACCCTCAACGACACCTACCTGCGAACATGGCTACTAGAAGCCACCTTAACCGGAACCTGGCGGTGAACGTTGGAACTTATAAAGTGTTAATCAAATCTAACCTACAAATTCAGCTTCATACAATTGTAGTTAGTGGAAGGTTCTTTTACATGCCATAAACCTATGACATGGGACCGCCGGATTTACTTCCCCTCCGAAGGATGGCATACTGAGTGGTTATTAACGCTCTTAAAGAATCCGACGACTTCGGCCGGGTTTGAACCCGCGATCTTGGGCATAGAAGCTCATCATGGTACCAACCACACCACCGAAGCCACTCAACTCAATGTTACATCCTTTGTCATAGACTAGTACGTTGTCGTTTCTTGGGAAGTTTCTCTTCGTATGTGACAATTTCTTCTCCTTGTCTGTCGATCACTGTTACATTTTCGTCCGATTGCCGACTCGAGTTCGGTTCATCACTGAATCTTTTGTTGGTGCATTGGTAAATCATTTTCATTTGTTTTCTTCACTTTAACAAACGTAAAGGACACACTAAACGTTTCTTAGGAGGTGCCGGCATGTCGACACGCGGTAGACTGATGTTTGTTCACCGGAAACTCAACCATATCCGGTCGATTAGATTAGCAGTTTGCCTTTTCTACCACTACGAGTACTAGTGTGAGTCAATGAAACTCTACCGTATCCGGTCGATGAGATTAGCAGTTTTCCTTTTCTACCACAACGAGCGCTATTGTGAGTCAATGAATCTCAACCATAACCTACCGATTAGATTAGCAGTTTGCCTGTTCTACCACTACGATTGTTAATGTGAGTCAATGCAGAGTTTCACTTGAGCCCAGGGCGCAGGAAATGCTCTCCGCAGTGCCTACTTGCGTCTGCGAGAGCTATCATCGGTAGTTACGTTGGCTGCACTACTCTCGCTTATATAGAAAAACACTGATAGTCAGTCTGAAAGACTAGACTTTATATAATTTTAAATGCTACAAATGCTACGTGAACTCGAAGTCCGTTAGCAAAAATAAAAATAAAATAAAATAAATAAATAAATAAAGCAAGTACAAACCAAGGTCAAAGGAGGTAGCTGGCTGGATGACGTCCCGCTCACCGGAGCGCGCGGAGAAAGGAGGAAGCTCAAGCAGCACTATGACGTCACACACCTCAGTGCATTCTCGGTAGATTTCGTCCCGTCACCGTAACGTAACGTCAGACCCCAGCGAAGTCGACATAATCATTTAAAATGATAACAAACAAACAGTAAACTTTGTACTCACCACAGCCATTCATAACAGATGCTGGAAATGCTGATGACACATACGCTCGCTTATTGTAATACACACTGACGATGCGACAGCCTACAGCCCACACGTGTGGGATTCACCCTGTCAAGCTGTTCTTTCGGAACTGAATTTAGGCCGGGAGCGATTTTTGAAATTTGTGTTTTTAGTTTGATAGAACTCCCCAAGACTGGTAATTTGTAACCTCTCCGGGCCCACCTGGCCACAGGCTAACGGGTATCAACATGCCAATGAATAGCCTACCGTATTGGCTCACGTTGCCTACAACCCACATTGTGAAATTCACAACTATTTCAATATTATTGCAGATACAAATCTATATTTCCATAGATTTTAGGCTCATAAAACATAGGCTATTGAAAGCATGAAAATGAAGGAAAGGCATATGATAATTCTTTCAAAAAACTGCTCGGAATTAAATAAACATGCCGAGCATGTGTTCTTTTCTCTTAATATATTTATTACAATTATTATTTACAACTTTCTTCACAGATTTTAGTAATCAACTTTTTCTTCAACCCGTAACATGCCACTGCTCCAGGAACTACTACTCTAGTCTCATGACACAGAATATTATACATGCATGCCTCTACATTCACTCGTGAGTTCGATATAAGGAGTAAACCAAATTGCAACCTTGTATGGTTATGTAGGAAGTGTAGTACACAAATCAAAACGATGGAACACAAAAGGAACTGGTGAGAACCACCTGCCTATCTTGCCCATGTTAAATATTCAATTTTGTGGTACAAATTACTCAAAACGTATTTGGGTTATTACAATGAAATTTTCAGAGATTGTTATATGCACATTTCTCTGTAATAATAGGAAGGATTATTTATGGAAATTCAATAGTTTTTTCAGAATGCAGTTTTAAAAAATACATAATTTTTTTCCAAAAAATTTCTTTAAAGAAATTCATAACTTTCTTCTTAGGTAACATACTGAAAATTCCCTTCCTATTACCATTCAAAGAGGACTTATTAAACCACAGAAAAATTTTCATTGGCCTAGCATAATAACTTTTCTCAAAAATGGTACCAACGTACAAAAAAAAATACAACTGAGAAAATTAATGCTAAAGTTTTTCAGTGCAATTTCTTACCTGTGAAGGGCCTCAGATCTTTCCAGCCCCATAATCTGGATTATCTGCATCTTCCTTAGCCCTTTTAAGATTCCTCTTTATTCTCCTTGCCCTTTTAGTCATGTCTTCAACCACTAATTCTGAGAAGGCAACAGTTTCTTCGATGAACGTGAAGAATTAGTATTGTTTACAGCTTATTGCTTGTCACTAGGGGAGCACGTGGCAATGTAGCCTACAACACTAACCTCTTCAACAGACGAAATTCCACCTACATCAACCATATTTTCACATTGTAGTTTCATTGTATAACGGTTTCCCGTAGACTTTCTCTTACCAAAAGATTTCAAACGACCCATTGCGCTAAAAATACAAAAGAAACCAAACTCACAATCACTTCACGACTTTCAAATCAGGAATGTAAACACAAACAAACTAAGGCGGGGGTTGAAAGGGCTACCAACTTGAAGATTGATCTTTACCAAGCGGAATGGTAGTGCATTCTGAAATTTACCTCCAGTAGTTCAGAAATTATCCGCAAAAGTATGAGCCGAGGTAAAAGTGGGCGTGCCCTTCAAAAGAGTAACATGATTACAAAAAGTGACATAACGTGCACATTTTTAAGACTTTTTCATTTTCTCAACGAATTTGAGTTCTCCCCATAGTAATTATTAAAAACCAATAAAAAGTAAATTTCGGATTTTTTCACCCATAGCGAGGTGGTTCTCATCTTAAGGCTAAATGTCCCGGCACTTTGGTAAGAATATATTTCAACAGATGGCAGCACAAGCGAAGCTGAATTTATTTAATTTTTGTATCGAATGGGAGCTCCAATCTGCGATCTGAAAACTAGTATGCACTCTGTCTAGTAGCAGAATTGATATTAATTCTTTGCTTACTTTTAATTTCAAAAACAGAAAAGTTGATTAAAATTCGAAATAAAACGGGTAATACGAAAGTTGAGTTCTACTCACTGATTCCAAAGCCGCATCAAAAACCTAAATCGGTTGAATAGAACGGTCGGGATCACTTTGGGACGTTTGTGATTAAAAGTGTTACTGTATTTGCAACAAGGTGCGGCAGTAGAACAAGGTCACGGTGAGCGGGCTGGTGAAGGGTTGGGGGGAGGGTAGTGGAGCTAGAGTGATTTGAGAGAGCGACAACCTTGCCAGACAGTATGGAATTCCCGAGCATCTTGTCCAATTTTGCGATTGATTGTGCTGGTTAGTTCTGAATTATTGTCAAGGTCTGGCTATTTCTGAGTTATCCTTTGATATTTTACCAGCTCCTATTTGCGACTTCTTGTTTTTAGTTCATCGATCTCATTAATTACTTTTTTTTAAATTTATTTTACCTGCAACAGTATTATTTTTAATGCCCGTTAGGTGTTCTATTTTCGGCACTTTATTTTTTGGACAGTATTTCTGGTAGAATAGATTTTTTATTTTAGTCAATTTTACCCTCCAGGTTGGTGGTTCCCACGGACTCACCACTACCGCCTTTCCAGGCAGTGCCCTAGAGCTGGGAACCCTTGGTCGGATTGGATACAACTGGGGAGATGTGATCAGCAAAGCGAACAGGGGCCTCATGAGGGATGGGATTGAAAAGGAAGATTGGGATGGATATGCAAGGAAGAGGGAAGGAGGCGTCCGTGGCCTTACAGTAGGTAGGCTACCATCCTGGCATTTGCCCGAAGACGAAGTGGGAAACCACGGAAAACCACTTCGAAGATGGCTGAGGTGGGAATCAACCCCCTCTACTCATTTGGACTACCCAAGGCTGAGTAGACCCCGTTCAAGTCCTCATACCACTTTTCAAATTTCGTGGCAGAACCGGGAATCGAACCCAGTACCTCCGGGGCGGCAGCGAACCATGCTGACCGATACGCTACGGAGGTTGAATAGATGCATGTACATATAGGTAGGCTACGACTGGTGGAGAGCATTACGGTCATCACGTGGAGTTATTTTTTCGTTTTTGTTGAAAAATGGAGGCACCACCAAAACCGATTCAAGGGCGTTCCACTAAATCCCAGAGGAGATTGCGACTAAGTACCAAGAAAAATAAGCCAGGCCCTAAAAAAAAGAACACCCTCTTCACAGCCGTAAGTTTTTTTTCCTAGTTTATAATTGAAATTATATAATTCTTTACACTCGCATTAGAGAATCTGTAATACTCTGAGCAGTTATGATTTCACTTATATTTTACCTGTAGCCTACAAGTTGGATGACTAAACTTCACCCCGAAATCTGCAGGCTACATGGCTGAACAGCGCAGCGGTTGCTTTGTAGGCCTAGGCCCTTCATGGGCTGTCGCGCCACGGGTGTAGTTTGTTTCTTACTTCTAATACATAAGTGTAGGAGTACAAAATCACGAACTATTCAGTGTCAACCTTTTTCAGAGAAACAAGTTCGACTTCAAATGAAAACAATGCGTTGTGTGGAAAAATAAAGGCGTAGTGAATGTGAAGATTGGATTGGGATCCATAAATACCACAAACAGTACTTTTGAACTACCAGTGGGCAAGGTGAAGACAAACAGCTAACTGCAACCAAACTTTTGCGTTATTGTTTGCAGCCCCTAATTGCAAAAAGTTCTCAGCTAGTATCAAACACCACCACCCCACCAGCAATGCTGCAGAAAATTATATGTTTCTTGTTGCAAAATTCACGGGATGTAAGCAGATCAATCGAGGGAAACGAGGTTCCTTCACTCATAGAACCAAGGCTGCCGGACTGGTCTTTCAGTTTGGGCCATCCTGGCACTATAAAACAATGAAATCCGTTTAGAAAAAAAACTGCCACAATAGTGAAGGTTATTGCACTCAGCAGAAAGAGAAGAAGAGCAGCTTTCCGAAAAAGTTTATTTGCGTCGCGAGAAGGGAAAAAAATGTCCCGACAACAGTCTAATGAAAAGAAACGTACTGTCTCACGTGATTATAGAAACCGATAAATGCAGTTGCATTTCGATGAGGTACTGTTGAGAGAGTTTAGTGATGAGACGATCAAGCAACTAACGCTTAGTGAAGGCCATATACAAAAACTGGAAAAGGAAACAAGGGGCCAAAGGGAAAATGAAAAGTGGCACACAGCTAGAAAGGACAGACTTACGGCATCCAATTTTGGATATGTATGCAAGAGGAAACCTACTTCGAAATGGGCTCCATTAGCATAAAACATTCTGTACGGCGAATTTCACTCAAAAGCAATGCAGTATGACTGTGATAATGGGCGAATTGCAAGACGAAATTTAGAGGAGAAATCGGTAGAAAAGTCGAAGAATGTGGTATTTTCGTACATAAAACTTATGGGTTTTTAGGTGCCTCCCCAGACGGATTAATAGGAGACGACGCTGTAGTCGAAGTCAAGTGCCATTATTCTGCACTGGAAGCCTGCAAAAAGCTAAAGGGATTTTGTTTGGCAGAAAGTAAGCGAAAAAGAAAGCCAGAGAATGTCAAGAACAGTGCCATTCAGAAGAGAACAGATTTATAACACTCTAACACTCATATGGTTTTCATTTCCACGGCCAGGGCCAGTTGGAAATAACATAGCGGGAAAAATGTTATTTTGTGGCATGGACGCCTAAGGACATTCACATAGAAACAATACAGAGGGACGAAAAGTTCTGGAGACATAAAATGCTTATTGTAACTGACATGCTGCTGCGAGAAAATCTTGTTGCCTGAGATCATTGATCCCAGGATGACCAGATCAATGGATATAAGAGAACCTGAGGTGAAGTAAAATACTGAGTGTGTGCAAATCATGAAACGCTGTCTTTGATATGGAAACAATTGAAGCATTTATTTCAAGAACAGGAAATAGTTAGGTATAATATTTTTGTTTGTTTATAGTACGCAGTACTAGTGCCTGTGCTAACAATAGGCAGATGAGAATATCTTAGGAACTTTAATTCTATTATGTACATAATAATTTTGCTCTTGTTATGCATTTTCATAATTTGTTTACTGAACTTTAATGAACTTTTATTATTACCTCCATGAAAATTGAAGTAAGTTATAGTGATTGGCCAAACGGAGTCGATTCAGATCTCACGAAAAACAAGTAGTTCCGTGAAGAACTATACAGCCTATTTTCATATATACTGCTAATGTTAATTGCCTCTATCAACATACAAAATTTCAGTTTAATTGCTGTAACAGATTCGTAGATATTGAGAACCGTCTAAATATTTCAGATGGTCGCCAGGTTGGATTTTTATTTTTGTACTATTACATTAAGATTATTGTGTACGTGTGGTATTCAAACTTCAATCGCATGATTAGAACACAAGAAGTAAAAACGAGATTTTAAAATTACGCACAGCAGCCATCTTGTGATTATGCAAACAATTGAAATAAATTAGATGCCAGTGGATCAACATTTGTATAAGCATTTAACTTGCAACGTTTCACGGCACTCGGATAGTTAATTCGCGAGAAACGTCCATTTAGATATTTATACTACGCGTCGCCGCCATGTTGGATTTGCGCTCACCAGGGTACTGAAAGTCCTTTAGGTGAACATATGTTCATAGTCTCTATGAACATAAACAAATTCAGTTTGGTTGCTGTAAATCAGTGTGGTCCAACCCACGGCCCGCCTGTTCATTTTTCTTGGCCCATGCCCTTCTTACTGCCCTTCACTCTTCGACAGTTATAATCCGTGGCGTGCCTACTTTAATTTTCACTTCCATTCAGTAATGTTACGAAGTAGCCATTTGGGAAAGGAAAGATCCCGAAAAATACGCCAATAATCAGAATTGTCTTTCCATGAAAACGTACGGCACGAGAAGCGGCCCCACCTCCAGGTGACAACTGGTTGGCTGCCGATAAGTTCGCGATCGTTCGTGTGTTGCGGCGGATTTCCCTATAAAAGGGAGCGCAGGGCTGTTCGAAGAGGTTGTTTTTGACGAGAGAGGTTGTTCGAGAGATATAGTACGACGAGAGTTTGTTGTCATCGTTGTTCTGAGAGCGGTACCTAATATGGCGGGACTTAATAAACGGCGTGTTGAAGATGAGAAACGACAATTTCAGTCAAAGTGGCAGGAAAGTTACTTTTTTGTTGAACATAATGGAAAACCACACTGTGTTTCGAAGGAGTATAACGTGCATAGACCCTATACCAGCTTGCATAAATCAAAATACTATCAAAACCAGGGAGGTGCCAGAAGTTGTGTGTTTAATGATTTGACGCTAAAACTAACAAGACAGAAGAATATATTTCAGCAACCATCAAACACTGCCGGTTTAAAGGCATCTTATGAGGTATGTTAACAGCTGGCTAAAAGTAGGCTGGCTGCGTGGCTCAGCGGTAACGTTCTCGCTTGCTGGGCCCAAGGTGGCAGGTTTCTTATCCTGGTGCAGTTAGCTGGCATTTGAGGGTGCGCAAATGCGAGGGAGCCGTGTTAGTAGATTTACTGGCACGTTAAAGATCCCCTTCGGGGCAAAATTCCGGCACACCGGCGTCTCTAAAAGGGACGTAAAACCAATAACATTATTATTATTATTATTAGCTAAAAGTAAAAAGTATTTTAGGGATGGTGAGCTCATTAAGAGATGTGCTGTAAAAATGGCATCTTCATTTGGAGATAATAGGATGATTAAAAATTTTGAAACAGTTTCCTTGTCTCATCAGACAGTTAGAAAAAGAATTAATGATATGGCTGGTGAAGTTTCAGGTTCTCTCAGGAGCATTTTGGAAAAATGTGCATTTTACTCTCTAGCTCTAGATGAGAGCACAGATATAGCCACATCGGCCAGCTCCTTATCTTCGTCAGAACAATAAATGAAGAATTTGAAATTCATGAAGAACTGTTGGAATTAAGATAATTGGAAACCAGCAAAAAAGGTATTGACATATTCAACGTACTGGATGATGTCGTTTCTAAATATGGAGGTTTTGTGAAGTGCTCTGGCATTGCAACAGATGGAGATAAAGCAATGGTTGGTCCTAGAATTGGTTTAGTAGGACTATGTAAAGAAAAAGGAATGAATTTTTTGTTTTTCCACTGCATTATCTACCAAGAGGCTCTCTGTGGAAAAGTTACAAGACTCAGTGAGACAATGAAAACTGCTGTAAATATTGTAAATTTAATAAGGAGAGGCAATAAAGCCTGTAGACACAGATCATTTATTGCATTTCTGGATAATTTGGAAGCTGAATATGGTGACATTTCTTTGTACTATGAAGAGCGTTGGCTAAGTGCTGGAAATTGCTTGCAACAGTTTTTTGAGTTGAGGAATGAAATTCTGGCTTTTCTCAGAAATGAAAACATTGGGCATGAGTATCAAGAAAAACTGGAAGAAATCCAGTTTTTAAATAATCTTGCTTTTCTGAAAGATTTAACATCCCAGCTAAATGCTTCAAACCTGAAACTACAAGGCAGAAAACAAAATATCTTCTAGCTTTATGGTAATATTGAGGGCTTCCGCAAAAAACTTGATGTAATGCAAATCGCATTGAAGGCAAATAATATAGCACACTTCCCATCATGTCAGCAGTTCAAAGAAGACAAACGTGACATAAATTTTAGTATGTTTCATGAAATAATAATTGATATCAAGAAAGAGTCCCAGAACAGATTTCAGGATTTGACTCCCTAAAACCAAAACTTGCACTGTTCAACAACCCCATGGATATTGAAGTGAGTGAGGTGCCCTGCGACTTCAAATGGAAATTTGTGATCTTCAGGCAGGTATATTCTACCAGACTAAAAAGTGTGATGTCCCGGAAAATTTCTGGAAACTGATTTCTAAGGAACGTTTTCATAAACTGCTTAAATTCTCTCTGCAAGTGTTATCGCTGTTTGGCAGTACGTATGTGTGCGAAAGTGCTTTTTCTTCTCTCAATCAAATTAAATCAAAAACGAGAAATCGAATTGAAAGTACTTCACTGGAATTGAGCCTGAAACTTTGCCCTACTGAACTTACAGTGGACATTGATACACATGTATCAGGAACGCAGTGCCAATTATCACATTGATTTCTCGACTGTACAATGAAGTGGTATATTAAAAATAGTAATATTAAACTTCTTTTAATATACATTTTAATAATTGTATTTGAGTAAAATATGTAATACGTTCTCTTTCTGGAATGTATCTGGCCCTCACTTTCCTCTACTGAAGTTTGATTGGCCCGCGGGTAACTAAAGGTTGGACCACCCTGCTGTAAAAGATTCATAGATATTGAGAACAGTCTAAATATTTCGGAAGCTCGCCATTTAGGATTGTTATATGTATAGGCCATAGAGTTATGTACCATTCAAGGACAATTATTGCCTAGGTTTATTATTCAAACTTTCACCTCGATCGCATAATTACGACACAAGAAATAAAACTCAATTTTAAAATTTCGCACAGCCGCCATCTTGAGGTTATGTAAACAATTGAATTCAATTAGATGGCAGTGCATTACAATCTGCAAAATCATTTACTGTACCTCACTTCACTGCGCTCAGAGAGTTAAATCACGAGAAAAGTCTATTAAAACATTTCAAATTCGCTTGGTCGCCATGTTCGTTTTTTACTTTACAGGTTTATGAAATATACATAGGTAACCTTGTATCAGTACCCTTTATCACCGTACAAAATTGCAGGGTGACTTATGTAATAGTTTCGGAGATCTGGAATGTCAGTGAAATATTTCGCACAGCCGCCATTTTGAGGTTATGTAAACAATTGAACTAATTTAGACTCCAGTGCATTACAATGTGTATAAACATTTGCTGTACCAAGTTTCATTACGTTTGGATAGTTAAATCGCGAGAAAAGTCTAATTAAAAGTCTCAACTTCGCTTGACCGCCATGTTGGTTTTGTAGTCACCAGGTTTCTGAAAGTCTCATAGGTGAACTTCTAGTAGTGCCCTTTATCACCGTACACAATTTCAGTGCGATATCGGTAATAGCTTCACAGATATTGAATGTTAGTGAAATATTTCGCACAGCCGCCATATTGGATTGGTGAGACGTAAAAAAATGTGAAGGGCACGGTCGAGGTCGCCGGGAATAGTGCTATGAGCTTACCGAGTTTCATTGAAATCGCTCCAGCCGTTTAGATTTTATTAGGGGGGGGGCACACACACACGCCTCACACACACACACACACACACACACACACACACACACGGACAAAAGGTGATCTCATAAGCCTATTTTTTCAAAATTGAAAATAGGCTAAAAAGGGGAATTAGAGTCAAAAGAACCAAAGAACCATACGAATCACCAAAATAAATATATGCATGTATGTATGTATCTATGTATGTATGTAGGTCTATGTGCGTGCGCATTTGGCCTTTTATAAATCGATAATAGCTGGCTCCATTGATTAGAATATTTCACGGTTTGTGATCTTGTTTGTTATGTCTAGAAGACGATACCTAGAGTTGGACGTCCGCATCGGATGGTTTTTAGAATATATATTTCCAATAATCCTGAACACGAACATATCTTGTCCATCTTTTTTCAAAAGTATTAAGATCGTGCTAACTACAAACCAGTCATATATTTCTATACAGTATTCGATTTCGCATCGAGTGAAACCAGTCGCTGATCTGTGCGGTAAGAATTATGCCCTACAAAGTATTACTAATGTCGGAACAATATGTTTTTGTTCGGGATTGTACCGCACGTGAAGTTTCACGGCACCTGTCCCATCCCTGACTCTAATACAGTTACACACATAATCAACTACACGGGACTGATGATAATAATAATAATAATAGTAATAATAATAATAATAATAATAATAATAATAATAATAATAATAATAACGTTATTGGTTTTACGTCCCTTTTAACTACTGCGGCTTTTAGAGACGCCGGGATGCCGGAATTTTGCCCCGAAGGGGATCTTTAACGTGCCAGTAAATCTAATGACACGGCTCCCTCGCATTCGCGCACCCTCAAATGCCAACTGGCTGCACCAGGATTCGATCCTGCAACCTTGGGAACAGCAAGTGAGAACGTTACCGCTGAGCCACACAGCCAGCCAAAGGTACTGACGACCAAGATGTCCCAAGCCCCTACAATGTATTATTATCAACATGAATGTTAATAAGAAAGGTATCTACGAAAACATTGTGACAACGTTACATATTGTGACACTACTACAGTGTAATTTTATTGCTCAGATATTTTCCACGCCTAGTCACTTGTACACGTAACTCGTCGAACTATAATATTTGTGACAAGAGGAAGACAACTCCTTCCTGTCGTCCAATTGTTCCCTTCTCCCTCCACCCGGTCAGCGTGTTCATCATTTTCCTTGCGCAAGAGATCTTGTGGGGCCGCGCCGCCTACGACCCTTTTCAAAACAATTCCCAAACTAATGCTGTCGATTCCATTCATCCGAGTTTAATTCTGAACAAGAAGTTCCGTGACGAACTCAAGAGCCTACTTTTCTTAAAATTTAAGATTCATGCCAATGATTAATCGATATGGATCTATCTAGAATAATGACGAAATTAAGTTGGTAATATCGAAATTTCTAATTAGTTCGAAATACTGTATACCTGGCATAATGTAGCCTAATAGAGCTCTACAGTTGGCAGCCCTGGTGACTGAATATATTCTTAGTTCCATCTCTTAAGGTACAGAATACAAAATTTGGTTGGAGTCCAATGAATAGCATGGACGTTACATGCAGTTAAGCATTGGATCTAACAGCGCGCGTAAAATCATGTTGGCAACAGTGTCATGCATGTATTGGTCAGAAATAATCTGAAATAATATGATCTATTGTTGTGCCAATTTTGAATGAAATCCATTAGTTAGTATAGAAGTTACATGCATTTTAAAATTGGACCTATCAGCAGGCCTAGAATCATGTTGGCAGCACTGACGTATATTAGTTACTCCAAAGTAATCTAGAATGCCAGGTACTATACGTGTGCAAAGTTTAGAGCTATTGGCTTGCATTCTTTCTGATATATTGATATTAGGGTAACAAAAATAGAGACAGCATTTATTAACAGTTGGCAGCCTGGTTGCTCTTAAGAATACGCATAATCATAGCTGTTATGGTACACATAGCACATACGAAATTTGGTTGAAATCCAAATGATAGTATGGAAGTTACATGTATTTAAAGTTGGACCTCTCAGCAGCCTTAGAATCATGTTGGTAGCACTGACGTATATAAGTTACTCCAAATTAATATAGAATGTCATGTACTATACGTGTGCATAGTTTAAAGCTGTCGGCTTGCATACTTTCTCATATATATTGGTATTTGGATAAAATAAATTAAGAGCATGTTTTAACAGTTGGCAGCACTGGTGGTTCATAAGAATACGTTCAGTCATATCTGGTTATGTACACATACAACATACGAAATTTGGTTGAATTCCAATAGATAGTTTAGAATTTATATGCATTTAAATATTGGACCTATCAGTAGGCTTATAATCATTTTGGCAACACTGCCATGTATGGCCTTCTGGAAATTAAACTGCAATATTATTATCTATATGTGTGCCGATTTTGAAATAGCTCCCATTCATACCTTCCAAGATATCCAACATGGAGCTCAAATTTCAATTGCGATTTTTCAGCAGTTGGTAGCACTGACAGCATTTTCAATAATGGCCGTGAGATATTCAGGTATAGATCTTTACTCCTACCAAATTTTATTTCGATTGCTCCAGCCGTTTAGGAGTTGATAGGGGGGGGGGACACACACAGCCAGACAGACAGACAGACAGACAGAAGGACAGACAGACAGACACACATTTTCCCGGATCGATCTCATAAGACTACTTTTTCCTCATTTTTGCAAAATGTGAAAAGTAGGCTAAAAATTTGTTTGAGTTACCTCCTTATCCCCTTTCTATCTTAGGTGTAACAGGAATGCGCAAAACAAAGAAATCTGTGTTCTACAATTTATTTTCACCAGTTGCTGATCTACCAGCTCTTGCAGGTAGTGCCATTGTAATTGATGGGGGTTCCTTCTACATCGAGTGGTTTGGGAATCCAAGGTAAAATTTTCAACAATTCTCTCCTAATAATATGTTGACAACGTTAAGCGATACTACAACCCTGCCAGTACAGTTTTCGTTTTCGATGGTTACCCTGATGATGTATCAGTAAAGAGTACAAAATCAGCTGAGCGTCTTCGCCATGAAAGCAAGCACTCTTCTTCTAACGTAGTGTTCCCTGAAACGATGACTGAAACCATGCCGAAAGAACAATTTTTGTCCAACGACAGCAACAAAGAATGGTTTATCTCCATGCTGCGTGAGAAATTAGTACAGCAGGGGTTTGAAGTGAGGCAAGTTCTTGAGGATGCTGACACTCTCATCATCAATACCGCCATTCAAGCGGCAGAGAACTTTGCGACGGTCAAAATAAACAGAGAGGACACCGATCTATTGATCCTATTAACCGCCAAACCACCAACTTCAAACAATTTACGTCATGAAACCTGGAAAGGGGACCTCTCAGAACACGTTATTCTCTCCAAGGTACTTCAACTTCTCGTCTGCTGTCAAACAGAATCTTCTGTTCCTACATGCAATCAGTGGGTGTGATACAACCGCTGCATTCTATCGCCAAGGGAAGTTGAAGTTTGTCAAACTCCTTGAAAACAACACGGCTTTACAGGAGGCTGTCAAGGTTTTCCACCATGCAGATGCTGATCCTGAGGACCTCATTTCAGCAGGTCAACTATTCCTATATTCACCTAAGGCCAATGAGACCTCCTTGGACCTAATCCGCCACGAGATATTCAAAAAATTCCTCACTAAGCCAACTTTCAATCTGGCCTCTCTACCACCAACAAACGCAGCCGCCACCCAACATATTCTGCGTGTCTACCACCAAATCCAGGGCTGGTATGATAGACCAAAGGATCCTCTCAGCTGGGGTTGGAAGAGTACGGATCATGGCCTACTCCCCATCATGTACACCAAGGAGCCAGCTCAAGGAAATCCTCTACACAGTGTCCTGCGGATGTAAGAAGGGGTGTGCAGGGAGTTGCAGCTGCCGGAAATTTGGTATGAAATGTTCAACTGCCACGGCCAGTCCTGCTCGAATTCAGCACCATTCGAGGATGAGTGTGTTTCACATGCCGATCGCCGCAGAAGCAGAAAAAGGTGAGGACAGTCCATTTGAAGATGATATCGATGAACAGGGGCTCGACATGCCATCCCAGCTTGAGAGCTTTGTTGATGAAGGGCCATCGACATCTAAGAAAATGCGAGCATGAATGATGCCTTATTTTATGCTGCATGATTATTGATTTCTATAACATGTTTCTATTCATAATTCATCAATTTAATGTCAATTTTAAATGTTCCTATTACTTTATTAATTAATATTAATAATGGTTACTAATTATAGAATGTCAATAATCATTGCTTTAATTTAAATGTTTTTCATTCGTACTACTCCGAATCACTATTCAGAGTGTGTACATTTATATACCGTAACTAGTTTTCTGATTTGCGCATGTCTTAGAAATTAGAATTGAAATATTCTTAGCAGTGATCAGAGTACGTAGATTGATTTTTCGTACTTACATCATTATGTCATAACATGAACATGCCTTTTTTTTCGGAAAAAGTCGCTATTTTTGGAATTGAATTAAATATTATTAATGTAGTGATTAAAGTAGTTAACTGGTCTTTTGAAATTAAAAGGACTTATCAAAATTGTCTATATAACGTAAAATGTTATTCTCTAAAACTCTACAACTTTTATTTTATGGGGTTTCCAAAAGGAGAATCTGTTTCAAAGATATGTGGTCTTGGAAAGTCACAAAATGTAAGTTTGCACCTAAATGAGAAATTTTCCCAGTTTTGAACGTTTGATTATGAATGTACCAATGAACCAAATTGTATGTTTTAGATGTTCATTCGACGCAGAATTTAACCTTCTTTAATATTGAACTGATTAATATTTTCGTCCGACGTACCGTTCTCGAACTATAAGCAAAAAACTGGAAAAAAATAGCAAAACGTTCGATGTTACGTGGGTCCCAAAAGTTATGCACACCTCCTGGGATGGTGCAAACTCGGATTACACGCATTTAGGACCAAACTAAGGTTTTCCAGCTTTCTGGAAATGAATTCCTCGAAAAATTCTAATTTGACTGGGCTAATATGGAATAATCCCAAAATGAAATAGCTAATTCAAAAAGTAAATTCACGTACAGAATATAATATATGCATGCCTCTACATGTTCTATAAATTGCACGTCGACTAGAGATGGTTGGTTGGTTCTTCAGTTTAGAGGCTGCGACAACGCGGTCATGTAGCCCCGTGTGTACTTTGGGTGTGTGGAGAATCTGTCTGATAACCGCTGTTAATTGTAATGCCTGTATTAGTGTGTGTTGTGTAATTCAGCTAAGAACTGCAGACGACCAATTTCAAGTAGTTCCTACTTTTGCTACCAAATGCTACGTCAACGACACCTAGCTGTCAACATGACTACTATATTTATTTATTACTTGCTTGATTGGTTTATTTATTAATTTTATTTATTTATTTATTTATTTATTTACTGTCGCTGTTTCAGAAATATCGTGGGTTGAGGGATCACGGAGATGTGTTTACCTTCCACGTATTATTGGTAAGTACAATTAATTCTTGATCATCCATTCAACTGTGGAGTGATTGTAACCCAAGCCATACCTTTCTGAAAAACGATATACAAGAAGCAAATCGTATAACATTTGGGCATCAGGACTTTCTAAGATAATTTGACCCTGCTGAGTTCGAAAATGCCTGATGCCCACTCGAGAAATTGACCGGAAGTCCACAATTCAAGATGGCGTCCAAGAAGGCGTCTTTTTCCCGAAGTTTGCTATTTTGAGCTCGCAAGTAAAATCTATTCAACATTTGCGCCGTTTTACTTCGCAGCTATGTAGAGGAGGCATGCAGCTACCTGTTACATACTTTGATTATCCTGAAACTTGGAATTTTAACCCTGGAATGGTACCTGAAATCAGACTTATGTTTTTTTAGTTACTTTTGTTTTGCTTTGATTACGGATAAAGTACACGGTAAACGAAACTTTGGGACGGTACATTAATTGTAGTTCTAGCATTCAGCATTACGATGCGTATACACCTAGCCCGCAGCGTCAACTAGTAACTGCAGCAGGGCGTTGAAACTGCAGCCACGGGGCAGTCTAGACCGCCCGGCCGAGGGGCGCCCCGCCAGCCACTCTGCGGACGTTCCTCACCCATGCAAAGTGAAATATTACTAAGTTGATTTATTTGTAGGTGGAGCGGAGGTTTGTTTGCTGAAGTGAAGAACGAGGTTGTTGTACATAGCAAAATTATACTTTTATTTCACACTTTTACTCGTATATTACAGGCATAGTTTATAATTTACGTGTGTTGCAGCAAGGGGCCTTGCAACGACACGTCTTTATGCATAAGAGTTTCCTCTTTTTACAACCACATATGTCGGTGGCGCATCCGGTCTCACACCCGCACGTAATCAGAACGTCGCATTTCTTTGGAACTGGCTCTCGGGTCATAAGTACAGCAGTCAACTTCCCATCCCTAGACTGCCATCCTGTTTCCAGTGGATTGGGTAAGACAGGGTCAGGCATATGAGCGTTTTTCCAAACACAAGCCTGCCAGAGAAACATGACAATTTAATTTACTATGAGTCACAAATAATAATACTGTGCGTATTGTGTACGTCGAATACTCACTTGATAATGATATCTTAAAATATGAAGCCTCAGAGTCACTGGTCTGGGGAAGCCCTTCTTGATCCAAAAGACCAAACATTAGATACCTACCTTCATCAGCAGTACAGGTTTCTAGTGGCACCTAAATGCAAGAAAAATTCTGCTTAGAGACTGTTATTTTCGATAGGGTTCGAGGAAATCTTAAGTTACCTTGTACATTTGCACGAAATACTTTTCCACATTTGAGATTGTGGACTCCAGGAGCGGAAGCTCCGAGTGCGGAGAGCAGCTCAGCGTGCTTCGAGTAATGAGTCAATGCTGCTGTTTTACTGATAGTGGCTGGCTTAGAGGTGGTGTCACACCCTGTCACACCCTGTGAGCGCATCGGACGCCAAAATGTTTTCCCTGTGAATAGGTGTCAGTGTTAATGCAATGGTGTGGACCGGAATGTATTTTCTCTTATTTTCCGATCCAGCCATCACCCACACCTCTGAGCATTTTATTCTGTCAAAATGATGCGCGGCCAGCAGGATTATGTCAGTGTCTCTTACCATTATCACTTTGACAGGGAAGTCCGTGCGGGTAGCGTGGAGCACGACGCGCGTGTCCCCTTCCTCATGGGACGCGGCAAGGTGCTGCACGGGAGTGCCTGGGCGTTTAGATTCGACTCGTCGCTCATTTTTGAAGCCCCCTGTGGTGACTACTTCCAGATCACCAAAAGGATACTTTATTAGTTCATTGCTCAAGAAATTGGCAAGGTCTGCCTTATTCTCGGGCAAAACCAAGACGCCCTTTCAGTCTGGTGCTAATGGCACAGAAGCATTGTCTATTTTTCTTCGTATTGGTGTTTTACCTTTTGCTCTTTTCTTGCGGGTTGATGATTTCACTGGAAAAGGCCTGTAGTGGTCAAATACGATATCAACCATTGTTTAGGGCTTTCCCAAGTACTGTATCCTCTTTGCGAAACGGCTAGCAAAATCTCCGAAAGTTGCGACTTAGAAGGCTTTCCAAGTGCAACTACTAGTGCTTGTCCATCAATCAAAACAGACATATCGTTATCGACGGGAATGGTTCCTGGGCAGTAAATTCCAGAAGTAATGAGAGAAGTGAGAGTAGTTTTATCACTGGCGCTTCTGAGGTCACCATTCATTTCGCAGAGGGTTATAGGAATCGGACGAAGTTCTTGTTTCATAATGGGGCGTAGTTCAACCTCGTATGCAACAAGGAGACGGCGCATTACTTTTCTGTCCGCCTGAAGAGCACTCGCAGTGTCCTTTGTGGCATTGACCTTATATAGATCTCAGAGGGTAAGTGCATTGCACTTAGGTAATCTGGCGTAATAACTTAATTCAGGCAGTCCTGTCTCCTGAATGAGAAAGCGCTTACGGACTAAGTCCAGGACTGCTGCCTGTCCTTCCGCCTTGGCATTCAGAAGAGATTCTTCGATTTCTCTCGATACTTGGTCCTTGTTGGCAATGTTACAGATGCTTTGATCTTGTTTCAGCAGATCGCAGGCCTCCATTACTCGCAGAAGAGCAGTTCACTTCAGGTGGCCACCGAGCGCACGCCATACATTTCACACATCAACTTCGAGATTTCACTGCACCAATGAAAGGAAAGATCCCACCGCTGGAGTGAGGACGTATTTTTAGTGATTCCTACGATGCCTCCTTCATCCTTGCAGACTCCAACTATCGATTCCTGTGCCTGGTCGTGATCAACTTGACTAAAATTGATAGAGCTTCTCAAGACAGAGAAATCTCCCTTTAAAAATGCTTCCTTGACATCAGGACTCAATTCATTCATTTCAGATATATACACGGCCATAGCCAGATGTAATTGCCGCGGTCATAGCGTGCCATGTAGAGAAGCATCTCCGTGAGAGACTTGGATATGTCATGCCAACATAACGGAAATGTTCTCCAGGAAAGCAACCAGCATTTGCTGTTTAACCTTTTTGCATCACAAGTGTCAATTATAAGACCTAAATAGCGTCCAATATGAAGCATGATAGAACTCATCTGCAGGCAGTGCCGAGCAGTGCGTGTGCACATCGATCAGGTACCGGGCCGCCAGGCCTTCCGCGCGCGCACGCCTGCACTTTCAACGCCCTCCTGCAGTTCCTAATTGACGCAGAGGGATCAGCGACTACGCAACGTAATGCTGAATGCTGGGACTACAAGTATTATACAGTCACAAATGTTCGTATACCGGGTACTTTTTCCGTAATCAAATCGAAACAAAAATAACTTTAAAAATAATCCTTAGGTCAGATTTCAGGTACGATTCCAGGGTTAAAATTCCAAGTTTCAGGATAACCTTAGTATGTAACAGGTAGCTGCATGCCTCCTCTACATAGCTGCGAAGAAAAACGGCGCAAATGTTGAATAGATTTTACTCGCGAGCTCAAAGTAGCAAACTTCGGGAAAAAGCCGCCAACTTGGACGCCACCTTGAATTGTGGACTTCCGGTCCATTTATCGAGTGGGCATCAGGCATTTTCGAACTCAGCAGGGTCCAATTATCTTAAAAAGTCCTGATGCCCAAATGTTATACGATTTGCTTCTTGTTTTCTTAAATACGAAGTTTTACCCAAAAGCGGCCCCGTATATACTGTAAGATAGTATAACGTCGCGTTTTAACCTGACTTTTATGATATGCTCTAATCTACGTTTAGTACGAAATTAGCTACTGCAAAAGTCACCAAGAAACGCCAATAAATGGGAAATTTGGAAGTGAATGATGCGAATCGTCTTGATGTTGATACTTGTTGTTCTAAGGTCCATACAGTACTTTCTGACTGCTCACTGGTGACGAACAGGGGAATTCATCTAGTTTTTGTAAGTTCCTTGACACACATTCTTTCGCCACTTTGTTTTAATTATATTGAAAAAGAAGGCAAGGTTCCTTTCGAAACGTTTAGAATTTTATATTTTACTAGCAACCCGACCCGGCTTCGCCCGGGAATAGTTATAAATGCATTACGTGATAAGCGCTTTTTCTTTTCAATGTCAATGAACAACGACCAATATCCGTTTTACGTCTCGGCATGATGGGTTAAAATCATGAATGGACTATTAATTATATTATCATGGAGATGCATGTGCAACAAATTCTTGTCAGACGTAATTTAAGAATGGCGAGGTGCATGAAACACAAATCCCCCTTCCATCCAATCTTAACTTGACTGTGAATTTTGCGGAACCGAAGTTCACAGACGAAATGGAGAAAAGCCGAGTTGCACTTCCAGGGAAACTCCAAACACAACCACTCTTCTCTAATGTTTTTAAATCAACACGACTCGACAGTTTGCTGCTGGCTGTATCTGGGGCAATAAGCTCGTCCGCTAGCTAAGCTGTAACTGGGGGTGGGGGGTGGGGGGGGTGGGGGAGGGGATGGACTCGCACCTATTTAGCTCGTCGTAAACTGTTGCTTCAGTAACTGTATGGAGATTGCCGGAAGATATGAAAACGTATAAACACTTATAGTAGGCGATGTATTGAAGATAGAGATATGCTCTCCCGGGCTTTTTTGTAGAACTTTTCATGCTGAACAATTCTTACACTCATAGTAAATAGATATTTTTAACGGTTTGCCCAGCGTAAGCTTAAAAACCGCACGGACGCCAGTTTGTTTTCGACCTTTTCACTGAAATCGTTAGTGCTTGACTTGCTTTGTTCATAAATATTTCTTTTTCTACAAAAACCTTCCTCGAGATATCCTTTACAGAATGGTGAAAACCGCATCAAAATCCGTTCAGTGGTTCTCGAGATTACCCGTGACATCCAAGTATCGGGGACTATGGCGTATAATCTTTACTTAGTATAAAACAATCAGCATAATATAATATAATTTAATCCCCCTTCCGTCCAATCTTAAATTGACTGTGAATTTTGCGGAATGAAACGTTCACAGGCGAAATGAGAGTTGCTCTTCCAGGGAATGGCGAGGTGAATGAAACTCAAATCCACCTTCCGTCCAATCTTAACTTGACTGTGTTTCACAGGCGAAATGAAGAAAACCCGTGTTGCACTTCCAGGGAAACTCCAAACAAAACCACCCTTCTCAGAAGTCTTAACACGGCTCAACGGTTTGCTGCTGGCTGTATCTGGGGAAATAAGTTCACCCGCTAGCTAGGCTGTAACAGCTAAGTCGTAAACTGACGCCTCAGTAGTTGAATGGACACGATTGGAAGAAATTAAAACGTAAAAACACTTATAGTGGGCGATGTATTGAAGATAGAAATATGCTATTCGGGACTTTTTTTTGTAGAACTTTTCATGCTAAACAATTCTCACACTTATAGTATTTAGATATTTTTAACGGTTTGACCAGCGTGAGCTTACAAAGTGCTCGGACGCCAGGTTTTTTTTTTTCGACGTTTCCACTGAAATCGTTACTGCTCGGCTTTCGTTGATCATAAATAAATTATTTTCTACAGAAATCATCCTCGAGATAACCTTTACAGTATGGTGAAAACCGCATCAAAATCCATCCAGTGGTTCTCAAGTTTACCCGTAACATCCAAGAATCAGGGACTTTGTTTTATACTAAGTAGAGATTTTCACACGGCAATATCCCAAGTGCATGAATAAGTTAGTTGTAGTTCACGGAATTGGTTGTTAAATTAGTGATGTCAAAAAAAGTTTTTATCACAAAAGAAGTAATATACAGGGTGGCCACAAAGTCCCGTTACCCCCCTCTTATAATCAATAGAAACCTCTAAACCTAGTTAAATAAGTTTAAGTTGTACACCATTTCTCAGAGAGGTTTTCTTGGGAATATACGGAATTACGAGTCCTAAACATCAGTCTGTGCACCATCATTTTTATGGCATAAGATAATACGGTGCCAAGTTCTGTACGACATTCTTGGGATCATTGCTGGTGTGACTTAAGTGAAAGTTTGTCTCACAGCATCGTTCAGTTCATCCGTGGTATTGTATCAGTTTTGTGAAACGATACCCTTTATGAACCCCCATAGCGCATTTTCACATGTGGTAAGGTCTGGGTTTCGTGGTGGCCAGTCAAGTGCGTAGACTGATGTTTTGGACTCGTAATGGAAACCTCTGTGAGAAATGGTGCACAACATATTTAACTAGGTTTATGGGTTTCTATTGATTATAAGAGGGGAGTAACGGGACTTTGTGGCCACTAGATTCTAGTGGATCCTTGTGAGAAGTCTCGCATGGGTATATACCACCCGGCCGGCTTCATTGGTATGCGGGCTAGACACGACACAGTTCTGGCAGGGGATATCGTCTAGTTTATTTGTTTAATCACATTTTAAACAACTTATCGATATTAATGGAATCAGAGGGAAATTATTCGTCACTGCTGCGGGTAATTCTCTTTCTTTTGAATGGTAATTTGTTACGATCGGTTACTTGTGACACTGGGTCCGTAGCTCAGCGGTAACGTTCTCGCCTCCTGTGCCCAAGGTTGCAGGATCGAATCCTGGCGCAGTCAGTTGGAATTTGAGGGTGCGCAAATGCGAGAGAACCGTGTCAGTAGATTTTCTGGCACGTTATTGATGGTAGGTTTTTGCTAAGGATTAACACTACCTAAGGGAAAATGATGAGAGAGAACAGGAGGTGGGTTTAGGAATAGAAACGAGAATTGGCAGATAGGATGAGAATCCAACTAAGTTTTAAATACATTTTGATATAAAACGGAATTTTGCTGTGATAAGCTTATGAGGCACTTATCTTTAGAGGGGACCTGTACAAGGAAAGCGGAGAGCGCAGCATGAATTGAGGTTACCTGCAAGCGCTCGGTGAGTGCTCATTCCCTCCCGAGCCGGTATTCCAGTAGGCTACTATGGGGACGGGTGGTACTCTAGCAAGACAAAGTATGCTGAAGGAAAACGATTTACTATTTTTCCCTTCAAAAGGGTTTGATTTTACTGAACGTTTTGAAAGGCTGGAATAATTTCAATTTGCCGTGATATTTTTTATTTCTGGGCACTGTTGGATCTCTAACGGAACGGCTGAATGCTCCCGAAGCGGGAAGAAATAAAGCAACTCTAGTGCTTTTAGCAATATTTTTACTGGTTTTTGTGAAAATCCTAAAAGATTACCAATTGTTGCAATGAAGGTAAGCTAAGCTTTTACCCAGCAGGATGCCGACTAAAAGTTTAGAACAGAGGAAAACCTCAGACCAAATTTAAACAAAATTAAGTTTTTGAAAGCAAAATATAAGTCAGAGAGAAAATCTCTACAAGTAGGAAGCTTGCGGAGCTAGCTATACATGCCTTGATGGTTTGCTAGGATTAGCTTTAACAGCTAAGAGAATCTTTGAAAACGTTGTTGTTTGAATTTTTTTTATCTAATGCAACAAATGGTAAAGGTTTTACTAATGAAGAAATTATTATTTTTTCGTAAATAAAACTTAAGATTAGGGGAAGAATCACAGAAGAGAAGGTCCTGCCTAATCGCAATTCTAGCGAGAAAGATAAAACAAAAGGAAAATAATAAATTTATGAACAATTTATAGAATTATGAAAATTTAACAAATATTAAAAATCTGATTTTAAGTTAAGAGAAATTTGTTTGTTTTAACCAAATTTTTGAAGTCTCAGACTTCTTGAAAAGTAAAGTTTACACTTAACAATTAAGAGTTGCAAGGTTTAGAACCTATTACGAGCACCAAAATCTCACAAGGATTTTGAAAGTGTGCTTCCAATTCAGAAAGTTGAGGTTTGTAATGGCAATGGTAAAGTAATTACAACTTTGATAACGTGGTTATGTAAGATACAAGTTTTATTTGAATGCACTTCTGGCAAGCCAACAGGCTATAAACAAATAGATTAAATTCCTGATCGTAACAGGAGAGAGAAAAAGGAAAATTACAAGCGGAAATTACCGCTATTTTAAGCAGAGATTACTTGATGTGAAATACAAAGAAAAAATGTACAGGTCGTATTAACGAAGCTTGGATTACACAATTAGCTAACTCTTTTATAATTTGAAAAAGTGCAATCACCTAATTTTAGAAAGGAAGGACAATACTTTTTAAAATGTGGACTAGCCAAAGGATTTAATGCAGAATTACTATATGAGAAGTGGAACAAATTTGGGAGGGCGCTTAATTAAGCGAGGCCTTTTAGAACAAAAACTAGCTTTTACATTAGTCTAGGTTTGTTGGTAAAAGGTATTTGGGAAGTGGGGTTAGAAACTTTGGGTTGAAGTCCTGGCCAGAATTATTTTCTCTCAATCGAACGTGGCACGGAAGATAGTTAGCACACACAAATTCGAAGCACTGATAGTGTGTTGATAAGTTGAATAACTTCACTATTGTAGTATATGTAAGTTCGTAGAACAAGAGAAAGTTATTGCAGTTATGGAGAACCCATAGTTTAATTTGAGTTTGAATTGGTTTATTGCGTTGGAAAGCTTGTGGGTTGCAGTTGAATGATGCGGTAAAGTCCCACGGTGGAAGACAAATTAAGTTTGAATAGCGGTTAATTTAACAAGAATCCCTCGGTGTGGAAAAGTATTACCGTATTTGGTGTGAAAAATACTAGATGGTTTAACTGGTAGAAAGATTGGTTCATGTGGAAAGTTCCGGAATCATGATGACAGTTAAATAGGGCAAGAAGTTCCCAGGGTGGAAAAAGTTAAGTTGATAGACAGCGGTTAAATTTGAATTAATTCCCACGTTGTAGGAAGGTATTCCCATTTATTTCGTACAAGAAGTACTGGATTCCAAGTTATAGAGCCAGCTTAGATAGCTAAAGCCTGACAAAGAAAATCCCACGAAGACGGTTATTGCACAATAGTGAGAAATTCCACACACTGTCTATAAAATCATATTAAAAGCATTTAGCAGTTTAAAACCATTAAAATGAGGCTAAAATCATTGAAGATTTGTACTTAGCCTTTTCTTGTTGATCAGGCGAAGGTTCCTAGTGGCCGTTAACTTTAAAAAGTAGACATGGCGTCTATTTTAAAATCGTCTCATGAAGACAGGAGACTGGCCCTGAGAGGGCTCGGTACTATACACTCGACGACCGGACTAGAAGAAGAGCCGCAGAACGGCGCGCGACGGGACCAGGGAGAACGAGGGAACAAGAGGACATACATCAGAATGAGCAACATGAAAAAATGAATATTCTGTTACAGGAAATAGAATTCTTCTTGGACCGGTGTCTTCAAGGAGATGTTAGCTGGTGACAAGGACGACGCCTGGTGGATTGGTGAGGAAGTCCTCTTGTGTTCAGAGAAATTGAAGAACTTCAGCAGTTAGCTGCTAGATGCCGCTAGGTTATCCATGCAAGATACATATCTAGAACAGACTCAAATACAAAATAAATTCCTGCTCAAAGAGAAAAAAGAATGAAATGCAAAAGGATCACTGTTGGTGTCAGCGAAGAAAGAAATTGAATGAATAAACAAAGAGCAGCAAGTGCTAACTCTGACTGAACGTGTATTCCAAGGAATACACAAAATGATCCCCTTTAGGGGCACAATTCCTGCACCCCGGCTTCTCTAAAAGCCAGAGTAGTTAAAAGGGACGTAAAACCTGGTTACTTGTGAGTGTCCCTTGTGCATAGACCACCCACCCAGCTTTACTGTTATGCGGGGTGGACGCACTACAGTTCTGACAGGGGCTATCGTCTTGTTTATTTGTTCAAAATACTAACAAAATGCAATGTAGATTCAAAATACTCAGAAAATGCAAATGAAATCCAAAATACTTACAAAATGCAATTGAACTTGAAAATACTTATAAAATGCAATTTAGATTTAAAATACTTACTGTACAAAATGCAATTGAAATTGAAAATACTCAATGTAATTTAGATTGAATGCCATATCAGATACAAAATACGTCGTACAAAGTGCAATGCAGATTCGAAATACTCACAAAATTCAATTGAAATTCAAAATACTTACAAAATGCAATATTGAAATTGAAAATACTTACAAAGTGAAATTTAGATTTACATTTCTTAAAAAATGCAATTGAAATTGAAAATACTCAACGCAATTTAGATTGAAAATTCCCTACCAGATTCGAAATACTTACAAAATGCAATGGAAATTGAAAATACTAACAAAATGTAATTTAGATTCAAAATACTCACAATAGGTCACCCCTCGATTCAAAATATTGTACTTACTTAATGCAATGTACATTGCAAATTCTCACAAAAGGGAATTGAATGGTAATAGAATTTGAAAATGTAATTTAGATACACGAGGAGCCAATTTACAAAACAGTGCGTGATTCTTAAAGAGAAAAAAATGTAACAAAACGTAAAAGAAGGCTGATCCTTCGAAGTATGAGCAATCAGGAAAGGCCAATTAAGTCCAGAAAGGAAGAGACTCCCTAGGCCTCGGATACCCTAATAATGTCGGGGTCGGATGAGAACAAGAAATGACCAAGAGGGGTTGACAGGAAAGAAGACGGAGAGGAGCCCGGCACAAGTAAGTGGAAGCAATGTCGAACTCAGATGGGGTCCAACCCACCAATCCAAGTCCCACAAATTGTGAGCCCCTGGGGGGGTTAGGAGCTTGAGTTTTGTGAAACATACACCTTTGTGTTTATGATGATGATGATAGCATGAAATTCCGCAACGACAATACATAAAACCATCATGTTGCTTTCTTAGTTATTGGAGTTTTAAGGGGCGGAACAGCTAGGTGTGGGGGCAGCAACAATTATGCCCACGACCTATCATACTTTCTGTGAATTGGAGTTGGTCATTCTGTATATTACATAATCTAATGTGATTTAACCCGGTCTCGTAGTGTGGGGGTAGTACGTTTTCCTCTTACCCAGGAAGTCCAGTGCTCAATTCCCAGCTCTGTTGGCCCGGACTTCATTTTAATGGACTATAATGCACGTCCCCATCGAACAGTGCAGGTGGAGGAGCTATTGGAACAATTATTCGGCGAATGGACTGGCCTGCCCGTTCACCGGACTTAAATCCCATCGAGCTCGTATGACACAAGACAAGAGTGAAGTCATGATATTCGGAAGAGACAGAAAGATAGAGGAGAATATTGAGTTGGATGGAGAACCAGTCCAAGTGGTAGATAGTTTCAATTACCTATGCAGTGAAATATCTAGTGACAGCAGGCTAACAAATGACATTTATAAGAGTCTGAAAAAATACGAGATTTTTTTTATCAAACAATAAAACATCTGGTTTGGAACAAGGAAGTTCCAGAAAAATGAAAACTTATTATGTATAATCCCTATTACTCACTCATTGTCACATGGAGTATAAAATTGGACGTTGACCGAAACGGAATGGAGCAGACTGCAAGCAGGGGAAATGGAGTTCCTCAGAGCAGTAAAAGGGAAAAGAAGATTATATAGAGTAAGAAATGTTGAAATTGGAAAATAACTAAAACAGGAAAGTAGGAGAGAACGAGTCGATGATATGGACATGTTAAGTGGGCAAAGTTTGCCAAAACTAATGGAAAAACTAAATGCTGAGGGAAAATGACCTCGAGGGCGACCAAGATTGCGGTGCAGTGAGAGTCTGTATAGAGAGAAGAGGAGCTATCTGGCATCAAGTGTAGGGAGAAAAGTGGTGGGAAAAGAGAATTAGATGGAAAGGACTCGACTCGTAAACACCCCCTATTTCAGTAAAAATTCAGACTTTCACGACCGGATGTGAAATAGGAATCTCTGTTTCGCGGGCTTATAGGCCGTGTTCTAAGGACATTTTGTCGTCCTGACGTTTGGCTGAAGACTGCATTCAGCATGTTCTCAGGTTACATTAAGCGAGGTAAAACAAGTAAGCAGAAATACACACATCAAAAAAAGTTTTGCATCACCTCGGTTCCAAGAGTTCCGGAACCTTTAAATACAAAGGGAATAGAGATCAACACAAACAACATTTCAGCTCGTTTTATTGCTCATGAGACCCACACATTGCATGTTGTACCATCATACAGCTAGACTTTCAGCATTTGTGGTCCAGATTGCAGTACACACCACTACCTCTAATACCCAGTAGCACGTCCTCTTGCATTGATGCATGCCTGTATTCGTCGTGGCATACTATCCACAAGTTCATCAAGACACTGTTGGTCCAAATTGTCCCACTCCTCAACGACAATTCGGCGTAAATCTCTCAGAGTGGTTGGTGGGTCAAGACGTCCATAAACAGCCCTTTTCAACATATCCCAGGCATGTTCGATAGGGTTAATGTCTGGCGAACATGCTGGCCACTGTAGTCGAGCGATGTCGTTATCTTGAAGGAACGCATTCACAAGATGTGCACGATGAGGTCGAGAATTGTCGTCCATGAAGACAAATGCCTCTCCAATATTCTGCCGATATGGGTGCACTATGGGTCGGAGGATGTCATTCAGGTATCGTAAAGCCGTTTCGGAGCCTTCCATGACCACCAGTGGCGTACGTCGGCCCCACATAATGCCACCCCAAAACATCAGGGAACCACCACCTTGCTGCACTCGCTGGACAGTGTGTCTAAGACGTTCAGCCTGACCAGGGTGCCTCCAAACACGTCTCCGACGATTGTCTGGTTGAAGGCATATGCGACACTCATCGGTGAAGAGAACGTGATGCCAATTCTGTGGGGTCCATTCAGCATGTTGTTGGGCCCATCTGTACCGCGCTGCATGGTGTCGGGGTTGCAAAGCTGGACCTCGCCATGGACGTCGGGAGTGAAGTTGCGCATCATGCAGCCTATTGCGCACAGTTTGAGTTGAAACACGACGTCCTGTGGCTGAACGAAACGCATTATTCAACATGGTGGCATTGCTGTCAGGGTTCCTCCGAGCGGCAATCCGTAAGTAGCGGTCATCCACTACAATAGTAGCCCTTGGGCGGCCTGAGCGAGGCCTGTCATCGACAGTTCCTGTATCTCGGTACCTCCTCCATGTCCGAACAACATCGCTTTGGTTCACTCTGAGACGCCTGGAAACTTCCCTTGTTGAGAGCCCTTCTTGACACAAAGTAACAATGCGGACGCGATCGAACTGCGGTATTGACCTTCTAGGCATGGTAGAACTACAGACAACATGAGCAGCGTACCTTCGTCCTGGTGGAATGACTGGAACTGATCGGCTGTCGTACCCCCTCCGTCTAATAGGCCCTGCTCATGCATGGTTGTTTACATCTTTGAGCAGTTTTAGTGACATCTATGAACAGTCAAAGGGACTGTATCTTTGATACAATATACACAGTCAACGTCTATATGCCGGAGATCTGGGAACCGAGGTGATGCAAAACTTTTTTTGATGTGTGTATATAAACAGTCAACAACCCACACATAGAGGCTACCATAGCAACGGCGTACCACATAAAAGTAATGCATCAAGGACAAGGCTGCTTTTTTGTTGCGTCTTCTCGTCTACGACAGTCAATGAGGGCAGGCTTGAGGGGATTAAGGACTGGAAGCCAAGCTCTGTTTACACGTTCTGCTTCCTCCTTAGTCTTAATCGCTTAATTTAACTTGTGAACATGCTGATCGCAGTCTTCAGTGAAACGTCAGGACGACAAAATATCCTTAAAACACGGCCTATAAGCCCGCGAAACAGAGATTCCTACCCCCTATTTCGTTAAACTCAACACATTTTCAATCTTAGTTGCGGACCACGCATGGCGAGATCCACATAGCCTACAGCCACTTGCATCCCTTATCCGGTCCGGCATTGCCTCCAATTGTTTTTGCAAAGCAATACGGAAATGCAAACTCGCAAAATTTGAGCAAATGTAGCACTACATTTCCTCACGGAGATACTGGTGATTACAAGCTGCAATAAATTATACTATCTAACCCCTGTCAGACAGGATTATTTCATGGATGTCCAAAATACTTAATACGTTCAGAAAGTCATATTGCATTGGAGCAGGGGTTCCCAACCGGTGGTACGCGTACCACTGGTGGTATGTGGGAACGTTTCAGGAGGTACGCGTAGGTGATACGAGCGATTACGAGTGATAGGATAGCAAGGGCCTTTGTGTGAGTGACCACGCAACAGCAATAGCTGGAACGGGATTTGGATATGATGATGATGACAAGGGATAGAACGAGGTGCACTCAGGAACCTTCTGTAATGGAACTTGTATAACATTTTGTGAATGATAATTGTTAAGTTCACCATCAATGAAACATAGACTATAGATTGTTGTGAAGCCATTTTTTCAGTGTTCCCCTCCCCCACCAACCTTCTTGCCAAGATTATCAGTAGGGTTGTTTCTTGTTGTGCATTGCTTATAAAATGTACTGTATATTTGGGAACAATATCATATTACAAGACAGTTAAGTTGCTTTCTGAGGTGCAATGAACCATGAAGAGGTCATGAGAGCATGGATTTAATCCATAGCATGGAAATATGGGATGTAGATAGAATTCATCAGAACATTTCTTTTCCTGGACATATTTTCCTTTATTCTTCGTTTACTGCTTATCTTATTTCTTGTTTGGCAGGTCAGTTCGCTGTAAGAAGGTAGTTAATAGTCAGTCGTATTACAAGTAGTCGTAATCATTCAGTTCATCATCATTCAGTGGCGGCCCGTCAAATTGGGGAAGTTGTTTTCAGTTCTAATTCACAACTGAGGAATATTGGTCTTGGTTTTGACTTGGCGAAGCACAGGAAAAGTCGGCCAATGCATTAAACTTCCACGTCACTCATTGTATTATGAAGTAACATTTGGACGAGTCATCACTGTCCACTACCGTCGACGTAAGGGGTTTGGTACAGGTTATCATGGTAACATTTTAACAATTATCCTTTTCGCCCTTCAAAACCACAACAGTTACATCAAAAATAGTGTTATAATGAGCCTCATTATGATACAGTTTTCTGACACATAATGTTAACATTTCGACATCGTCGAACATAAATAAATAAATAATACAGATATAAACCATGTTATAAAACACGCTAGAAAACTCTCCGTCAGGAGGTGCACCATATCTCACTATTCCCTCTCTTCTCGGAAGTAAAGCGGCAAGCCAGGCCAATGTTCATAGTGGAATTAAAAATCTGCGTCCCACAAGCCGACTATCCCATAGTGTTGCCCAACTGACAAGTTGTAATATCAATCAGAAAAGGCAACAAAGCTATCTAAATCCTGAGGGGGTCAAAACTGTGAACTTGAGCCAGTGGAAATACCTATTGAGGTGATTAGTAGAGACATTGGAAATTGTGCTATCTTTGAACAGTTATCAGACAAGTTATCGTGGCAATAATGAATGAATAGCGCAACACTCACCTTTAACCCTTTGACTTTCAAGGTAAAGATCTGTCGTGACGCCCTGTTCGTGCCAAAACTGTCACGGTAACGATCCATCATTACCGGACTTTATTATTGATAATTTCGTTATTTTACGCTTAATAGCAACAATTTTTAGGGAATATGAAGAAGGCAATTTTAACTCGCGTTTATATTCCACAGGAACCTCTGACAATCTGTATTCATATTAATTCTTCGAGTCTGAAACATGTGCTAACAGAGTTTCATGTCTTGTTTACATCGTTGACCGCTTGGCAGCAAAAGTAGGAACTATTTGAAAAATTCTAAGTTGCAGTACTTAAATAAAAACAACAGATAACACACACTATTACAGTCATCACAATTAACACCGGTTATCAGACAGATTCTACACACACCCAAAGTACACGGGGCTACATTACCGCGTTGTCGCAGCCCCTAAACTTAAGAACCAACCAACCAACCAACCAACCAGCATTCTTAGGTTTTGTTAATTTTATTTTATTTCAAAGATATTCCTTTAGAAATTCGAGTACTTTCAGCAACATATCTTAACAACAAATATTTTTACTTTTGTATTGAAAACAAAATGTTGAAATGTTACAATATTTTTGCTACATTTTTTTAAAGAAACTATTTTACAGAGATCCATGAATTTACATTATTTTGTAGATATAGTAAGCAGAGATACACACAAAATTTTTCATTAGTGTCTGTCAATTAGTTTTTGAGTTATCATTAAAGCGGGTGTTGAAAACACAACTCTGAGAAAATGAGCGATAAACATTTGTGCAAAAATCTTACATACCATTAACCAGGACGAACATTGGATGCAGGGCTTTGTCTTCTAAATCATAACTCAAAACTTACGGCGCATAATGACATATTTCTTTCACCAATATGTTCCTAAAGGTTAAGAGCAAAAAATAAAATAAAATATTTTGAAAAATTGATTTTTTGAAGGTCATAAGCTGTATGTTACCTAATTCCTTAATTGTTTCATTTCTTTCACAGAGCGGTTCCTCGTTTCCCGCGTTAGACTCAGACTGTATTTCGGGTAAGTAATTCAATTACATCCATTACGAATATTGTTGTGATCATCGTGGCTATTTAGCCCCATGTACTTGAGTGTGAGTGTGGACTTTTTTGTCTGATAACTCGAGTTATTGTTAAGGCTGTATTAGTGTGTGAATTTGTAATTTAGGTTAGGATTGTGAAGGAGGTAGCCATGGCCTTAAGTTAGGATCCATCCCGGCATTTGCCTGGAGTAGTGGGAAACACCCCTCAGGGGCTCACATCTAGTGGGACGTGCGTGGGCGACCACGGGAATCCAGCTGAGTCTGGCATTGCTTCCACTTACTTGTGCTGGGCTCCTCTCCGTCTCCTTTCCTGTCAACCTCGCTTGGTCAACTCTTGTTCTTTTCCGACCCCGACGGTATTAGCGTATCCAAGGCCTAGGGAATTGGCCCTTGTCTCATCTATCCTGATACCCTCCTTCTGCGAGGGGCCAGCCTTCTTTTTCTTTTCAATTTATCTCCTGCCTTCTGATCAAGGCCCTCAAGGAAGCAGGGTGTATGTAGCCCCATCACTTCTGATGCACCCTAGATATTGTTACACCCTCAGGGCTCACGGTTGGTGAGTTCGAGAGTTGGCGATCCCGGAGGATTCCTGAGCTGAGCCCGTTTTTTTCCTTTTTCCAGTTACTTTGGGGCGTGCCCTGTCCTCTTTCCCTTTCCTATATCCCTCACATGGCTCTCCTTCTTTCCAATTCCCCCAATCCTTATTCTTCGAGGGTTGAGGGCATTTCTTTTCATCCTGTTCTTTCTTTGCCTTATCCTTTTTTGTTTTTACTATTTCTTTGTTGTAGTATGTAAGTCTGTAGTTAGTGAAAGATGAGATGAGAATGATAACTAATACTCTCACCCAAACCATTAGGGGCCGATAACCTAGATGTTAGTCCCATTAAAACAACAATTGTCACCCAACTCTTTTGGGTACATTTGTGTTGACCGACTGAAAGGTACCAAACTTTTGTTTACTGAGGCAACACTGAAAATGGCTTCAAACCCCATAGAAGTATCATCATCATTATCATCATCATCATCATCATCATCATCAAATCACTTCCAAAATGACTAAGGTGGGAATTGAACCCTCCTCTTCTCAGTTTTACCTCACGAGGTTCAGTGTACCCCGTTCCAGCCTTCATACCAGAATTAAATTTCTTGGCAAAGTCGGTAATCGTACCTGGACCTCCGCGGTTACCTCCTACGTCACGAGGTGGTCAAGAAGAAAGCTAATCATCTCTGATATAAAAACAAGATGTTCAGTAAAGAACATATAGCCTACTTTCTCCTAAATGTATGAGTATAGTTATAACTCGTTGTTATTATCAAAGAGTATAATAGAATCATTTCTTGGTTGAAGACCTTAGAAACTATTTACCTCTACCAAACGCCACAACCTAGAAAAAAACTACTACCATCATTGAAGAAAGATAGATAAGAAGTATCTGAAGAATGTTATGGATCTGGAGACATAATCGATAGGACTGGCTGCGTGGCTCAGCGGTAACGTTCTCGCTTGCTGGGCCCTAGGATGCAGGTTCGTATCCTGGCGCAATCAGCTGGCATTTGAGGGTGCACAAATGCGAGGGAGCCGTGTCAGTAGATTTACTGGCACGTTAAAGATCCCCTTCGGGCCAAAATTCCGGCACCCCGGCGTATCTGAAAGCAGCAGTAGTTAAAAGGGACGTAAAACAAATAACATTATTATTATTATTACATAATCGACCTGCCGTGGGCAACATCCAACTTTGAGTTGAGGCATGTCTTGACACGTCTGGTTGTGCATGGCTTTCACTACCCTAATTGAATTAACAAATCTTTCCATGACCCTGCAGAGACTTGTGTATGCAAACTATGTGAATATATTCGATTGCTATTTGCCTGAAATAAAAGTATTAATTAATAACCTGAACTAGCACCAACGGCTTGAATTCAGTTACTATGTGAAATCGTTTTGTTCTTTACTTCAAATAACATTTTCAAATAACGCACAATAGGCTGTTACAAACCCTTTAAAATAAAAAGTAAAAATTTATCGTAGTATCATCTTGCCATTCTTCAAGTTCAATGCGCATGGAATGCCAATGGAATACGGTACTAACCAATGGAGTCCCACGTAGACCAGTCGTGACATCTAGTGGAGAAGTATCGAACAATATAACCCTAACAGGGCGAGTGCATTCTAGTGGCCATAAGAAGAAACTTTTCAATAAAATCTTGAAGTTAATAAGTAGGCCGGGGTGCAAAATCTGCTGGTGAATTATGTTTTAATTAAATATATATTTTCCACCGTAATATGCAAAATATAACGCTTAATTTTAAAACTTCTGAATCATTACAAAACAATAAATATATAAAATTTCAAGCAAAAAAAACTCTGATGGGGGTTTGAACCATAGGCATATGAGTGATAGGCCAACGCTTTACCACGGAGCCATTTGTGCCACCGAACATCGTTCTATATAAAATGACTTACATATAACTTGTTAGCAAATAATGATTTAGACTAAACGATTTCATCAGTGGAGTATATTATTTATTTATAAAGCATTTCATACAAAGTTTATTTATTTTGTATCAGTACGCTATATTGCATGCAATACTCAAATTAGTGAAATATAAGTCAGGCACAAGATATCCGCTGCCATCTTGTCTTCTTACCGAGACGGCTCAGCTTTTTAAAATCACTTCTGCACTATAGTATTACAAAATAAACTTTTAATTTCGAACGTGCCTCTTCCTTTAGAACAGTTAAATCGATTCTCGGCTCGATAATCGGAACTGGTGGGTCCCATGATATGGATTATAAAGTTTGCATAATTCGCACGGCCGCCATCCTGAAATGGTACGGCGGATGACCTTGTAGTTTGGTCACAAGACGCGTCCTATATGAAGGTATGGTATTACCAAATTTGGTAGAGATCGGATAATTTGGTTAGTCGCTATTTGATTTTACGTTTTGAACGTTTGAGTGGCCGCCATTCAGTTTTGGTAAAGATGGCGGCGATGTGAAACATGACACTAAGGTGCACTTTGCATGTTCTACCTCTGTACCAAATTTCGTTCAATTCGGTTTCACCGTGTTCGAATTGATAGAGGGGGGGTGGGACAGACATTCAGAGTACACTCACTCTCACACACACACACACAGACTCACACACACACACACACACACACACACACACACACACACACATACACACACACAGACAGACACACAATTTTTGGCCCTAAAGTGATCTCATAAGTCTACTTTCATTTTTTGCAAAAATCGAAAGTAGGCTAAAAAGTGTCCTGACTTACTGACTGACTGACTCACTGACTCATCATCGCCCAGCCAAAACTATTAAAGTTAGAAACATGAAATTTCAGGGATATGTTCGTTGTAAGTTGAAAACGCCCACTAAGGAAGGCTTTTTTGGATATTCAGGTTCTTAAGGGGTGTTAAGGGGGTAGACCTGCATTTCATTGAATAACAATATCTCCCGATTGGTTTCATTGGGGGATGAGATACTCGGCATATAAACTCATCATTAAAAATAAGAAGACACATGTCTGAGGTTTTTTCGATATGGTGTACATTATGAGGTGAAAGGGGTGAAAAGTGGGGGTTGAAGGATTCCTAACGGACTGTGTATCTCTTAAACAACATAAGCGAGGAGTTTGAAACTCAGCGGAAAAAATCAGCTTAAAAAATAAGTAAATAGGTGTTCGACCGTTTTTTCATAAATCCAATTTAAGGGGCCCATGGGGAGGGGTGAAATTATGGGGGGAAAACAGGAAAGAAACTGTCCTAACTGATTGACTTACTCACTCATCAAACTCGGGGAAAAAACAGCTTAAAAATAAGTAAATAGGTGTTCGACTGTTGTTTTCATAAATCCAATTTAAGGGGTTCGTGGGGAGGGGTGAATTTCTGAATAAAATATGAAAGAAAATGTCATGACTCACTCACTCATCATCGCCCAGCCCAAATTATTGAAGTTAGAAACATGACAATTTGGGGATATGTCCATTGTATGTCAAAACCGTTCACTAAGGAAGGATTTTCGGATATTCAGGTTCTAAAGAGGTCTTAAGGGGGTTAAACCAGCATTTCATTGAATAAAAATATCTCACGAGTGGTTTCATTTGTGGATGTGATACTCGGCATATAGACTAATCATTAAAAATAAGCAGACATGTGTCTTAAGGATTTATCGAAGTGGTGTATATTATGAGATGAAAGGGGTGAAAATTGGGGGTTGATGGATTCTAAACGGAGCGTGTATCTCTTAAACTACATAGGCAAGAATTTTGAAATTCAGCAGAAAGACTCAGCTTAAAAAAATAAGTAAATAGGTGTTCGAAGGTTTTTTTTCATAAATCCAATTTAACGGATTCATGTGGAGGGGAGATATTCTGAAAAATAAATGAAAGAAAATGTCCTGACTGACTCACTCACTCATCATCGCCCAGCCAAAATTATTGAAGTTAGAAACATGAAATTTTGGGGATATGTTCGTTGTATGTGGAAAACGTCCACTAAGGAATGATTTTTGGATATTCAGGTTCTAAAGGGGTGTTAAGGGGTAAACGTGCATGTCATTAAATAACAATATCTCACGAGTGGTTTCATTTGGGGATGTGATACTTGGCATATAACTAATCATAAAAAATAAGCTAACACATGTCTTATGATTTTTCGATGTGGTGTATATTATGAGATGAAAGGGATGAAAAGTGTGGGCTGAAAGATTCCTAACGGAGTGTGTATCTCTTAAACGACATAGGGGAGGAGTTTGAAACTCAGAGGAAATCAATCAGCTTAAAAATAAATAAATAAATAAATAGGTGTTCGATCGTTTATTCATAAAGCCAATTAAAGGGGTCCATGGGGAGGGTGACATTCTGGAAGAAAAACGTCCACTAAGGAAGGATTTTTGGATATTCACTCTCATCGACCAACCAAAACTATAAAAGTTAGCAGAATGAAATTTTGGGGATATGTTTTTTGTGTGTTGAAAACGTCTACTAAGGAGGGATTTTTGGATATCCAGGTTCTAAAGGGGTGTTAACGGGGTTAAACCTGCATTTCATTGAATAACAATATGACACGACTATGACGCTAGCGAAGCCGCGGGTACCTGCTAGTATATTATATTAAAATGAAATTGTAAGCTCGTGGTTTAGCGGCTAGCGTTCTTGTCTGTCGTCCCGGGGGTTCAAGTTCGATTCCGGGCTCTGCCAAAAAACTGTAATTCTGGTGTGAGCCACGTGAAGCAAAACTGAGAAAAAGAGGGTTCGATTCCCACCTCAGCCATCTTGGATGTTGTTTTCCGTGGTTTCCCCCACTGTTCTACACCAGGCAAATGCTGGGATGGTGTTTCCTAACATAAGATCACGGCCGCCTTCTTCCTAATTCTATCCCCCAATTTACAAATACACACACTAGTACAGTCATCACAATAACACAGGTTATCACACACACACTAAATACACGGGCCTATATGACCATGCTAACGCAACCCCTAAAGTAAACAACAACAACAATTAAACATAGTTATTTAGTTTCTTCCGGCAACCTAAAAACCTAAAACCTAAAATCTTTTCCATTTTCTTTTTTACAAGAGTTAATGATAGCCTTACTTGTTAGTGTGACCAACCTTTGAAACCTTTGAGAATTAGATTTATGGAGGAAACTGTTATATACCGTAAACATTGTCTGAAAGTTATTTGTATCAAGAGAGGTGCTCATGCCTTTAGAACCAGAAGAGATATTTCAATAATTCTTTCTGTAAATTAAACCTTAAAGTCAGCTTCCCAAAATGAGAATATACTTTTAAATGAAGTTTTACAGCCATTTTTTTCAGTGTTATCTGTATAAACTATCAGTTGCTAACTCTTCAGTTACTTAATACTGGTAAACTCTACCGTATATCCTTCCGTTAATGTTATTTATTTTAAATTTCCTGCCTGTGATTCCAGAATGGAGAGCAGTGATTATGTGTCCGTACGACTAAGCGAGGCCACAAATCTACTTGAGAACGAGCACTTAAATAAATCTAATTGTATCGTGGTCTACATGAGCGGCTGGGGTCCAGGTTCTGGGAGTTGTGAGTCCAAGGCGCTAATTACGTGTAAGTAGGCTTCGTGATTAGCCGCTCGCTGGCTAGTACACACCCATTTGATTACGTTTCTCATTGTTTACATATTGAACCCGTGTCAGGGCCTATGTCTCATGATGAGGTTGCATCAAATAAAATTATTAATTACAGCTAAATTAATCCATAATAAAGGAATGTTGGTTGGTTCCTCAGTTTAGGGGCTGCGACAACGCGGTCATTTAGCCCCGTGTATTTTGGGTGCGTGTAGAATCTGTCTGATAACCGGTGTTAATTTTGATGGCTGTATTAGTGGGCATTATCTGTTTTTAATTCAAGTAAGGACTGTAGACATTCAATTTTCAAGTAGTTCCTACTTTTGCTACCAAACGCCACCGTCAACAACTAGTTCTGAACTTGGTTACTAGATGCCACCGCAGTCGGCTCCTGGTGACGAACGTTGGAAACGAAGAGCGATAGTCAAATTTAACCTATAATTTAGCTTCACACAAGTGTTATTAGTGGAAAGTTCTTTTACATGCCATACATCTCTGACATGGGACCGCCGGCTTTACTTCCCCTCCGAAGGAAGGCATAGTGAGGGATTTTTGACGCTATTAAAAAGTCCGACGATTTCGGCCGGGTTTGAACCCGCGACCTTGGGAAAAGAAGCTCAGGATGCTACCAACTACGCCACCGAAGCCGCTAAATAAAGGAAGGAAATGGAATTAGGAGGTCTGTTGTATACCACAAATGACTACTCGGAACTATTTTCAAGTAGACAGATAACGACTGGAACCTTGCTATCCGAGGCAGTTATGGGTTTCACCCAGGCAGGCAAGTACAATACCGCGGCCGTTTAAGACACATAGGGATGGTAAAGAGAACGAAATTAAATTAAAAAGGAGTTAAATTAGATGTTTAAACACACAATAGTCTGGGTATCAAATGGCTTTATTCATAATTTACCCACCCAAGTTTGCCAGGAAATTCCATTATAACGTTGAACTTAGTATACTCATAAATTCTGAAAAGCTCTTGTCCGGGTCCTAACCTGTCTACTGTATGTAGAAAAATATGTTTTGCTTTGTACTCAATTTCAAATAAATACAATTCCAAGAACATCGTGCTGTTTTTCTTTTCAATGAGATTTCTACGCAGGTTTCATAGCTCTTACGGTAAAATGCGTGGTGGTGGTGAAATGGCAAGCTGCTTGCCTCTCTCCAATGCGGACCGGGTTCGTTTCCCTGTCAATGCAATTGAGGTTTTTGAAGTGAAATACCACGTCCTGTGGTTCGTAGCTTATAATCACGAAATTTACAATCTCCTAAAACCTCAGGCTGATTTCCTTTTAAAGTGTCCACGTCCTGCTATAGCGGCTAGCATTCTTGGCTGTTGCCCTGGAGGACTAGGTTTGATCCCCGTTTCTGTCACGAAATCAAAAATGTGGTCTGTTGGCTGGAACGGGGTACACACAGCCTCGTGCGACGTAACTGAGAGGAGGGGGTTTGATTCCCATCTTAGCCATCCTTGAAGTGGTTTTCCATGGTTTCCCCACTTCTACTTCAGTCAAATGCTGGGATGGTTCGTACTTAAGGCCATAGCCGCATCCTTCCCTCTTCCTTGCCTCTCCCTCCCAGCGAGATACTTGTTCCACCTCCCCAGTTGTATCCCCGGACCTGATACAGTATTTCAAGCTCCAGGACACTGCCTTGGAGGCGGTGATGGTGGGATCCCTCGCTGAGACCGAGGAAAAAGCCAACATGGAGGGTAAACCGACTAAAAAATAAAATAAAAATACAGTAGACTGGTTGAGACTCGGAAAAGAGTTTTTCACAATTTATGTGTATGCTAAGTTCGACGTTATAATGGAATTTGCTGGCAAATACGGGTGCGTGAATTATGAATAAGGCCATTTGATACCCGGAGCGCAGTAGGCGGATGAAAGCGGAACATATAGCCTATGACCAGGATTTGTTGCACAAATGTATGTCTATCCCCTATTATTCAACGGGGTCGGGGATGAGATGCGATGAAAGTCTAAGTGGCGGGTGATTTTTACACCCGGATACTCTTCCTGATGCCAACCTCAGGAGAGGAGTTGATGAGAGGTGAAATGAATAAATATGAATGAATCTGGGCAAGGATGTGGAAGGAAGCGGCCGTCGCCTGTCAGAAGGTACCGTCTCAGCGTTTGCATGGAGTTGAAAATCGAAAATCCAGGAAAACAATTTCACGTCTACCCAGTCCGCAGACAGTTTGGTCCCATGGCCTAGCGCTGTCCGTTAGCGAGCGTAGCTACCGCTGTTGGTCGATTTGGTATACAAATAATTCCTAATAAATCCTGTCGGAGATATAGAATCATGGTGTAATTATTCGCGTGGTCGTCATGCTGAATTGGTAAAACTTATTAAAATTTGAACGACACAGTCGTGGTTGGACGGGATAGTACTACGACCTCACCAAGTTTCATTGTAATCGCTCTAGCCGTTTAGTGTTTATGAAGACACACACACGTACGCACATACACACACGGATACAAGATGATCTCACAAGTCTATCTTATCTATATATATATATATATATATATATATATATATATATATATATATAGATAGATATATATATCTTTATATATATAATTCTTCGACACGTGTGTATGTGACTGAACTACTCCTAAACGACTGAACCGATCTTGATGGAATTTGGTATGTATATTAGGGTGGGTCCATGTATGGTTTAGATTCACAATCTGACCCGGTAGGTGGAATGAACACAATTTTAGAACCACAATTTACACACAATTCTAGAACCACAATATACAGTCAAAAACAGTCGTCATGGAAACCACTAGCCTTGGCCTTCGTGAAAGCTGATGTCTTTGGACGGTTTGTCTCTGCACGTTTGAGCCACCTGGTCGCAACCTGTGCAACTACCGCCATTACATACACTCCGCCCGTGGCGAAAAGTTGTGTTTTATACCAAATGTGTTAGTGATGTCGAATTCTACTGTTTGTCTCTGCACGTTTTAGAGCGTTTCAAAAGTCCCGTATGCGCTCATATACCATTCATCCGATTGTCATGAAACTTGGGTGATATGTTGAGTGAGCTCCAGGGAAGGTGTTTGGCTTAGTAAATCCATTTTACAATAGATAGCGCACGAATAGATTCAAAAAAAGGTCCCGTATGCATTCAAATACCATTCGCCCCATAGCGATGAAACTTGGTTGAGATGTTATTTACACTCCAGGGAAGGCTTCTGGCTTAGTAAATCAATTTCACATTAGGTAGCGCACGACTAGATTCAACAAATGAGTGACGACGCGCGAAGCGTTTCAACAGAATCCCGTATAAGTTTATATTCTATTCATAGATTGAGATGAAACTTTGATGAGTTGTTGTGTAACAAGTGAAGGCTTCTAACTTAGTAATCCATTTCACAGGAGGTTTCGCACGAGTAGATTCAACAAATGACCGACGACGCACGAAGCGTTTCAATAAGGCCCCGTATACGTTCAAATACCATTCGTCCGATTACGATGAAACTTGGGTGAGATGTTGTGTACACCCAACGGAAGGTTTCTGGCTTAATAAATCCATTTTACAATAGGTAGCGCACGAGTAGATTCAACAAATGTGTGACGGCACTCAAATCATTTCAACAAAGTACCGTATGCGTCCATATACCATTTATCCGATTGCGATGAAACTTCGGTGAATTGTTGTGTACACTCCCGGAAATGTTTCTGTGTTAGTAAATCCATTAACAAATTCACAAAGAAATTGAATTTGTTAATGCACATAGCTCAATCGGACAATTTAACATCCTGTTTCCTACGGGAACAGATATTTCCAATATTAGTAAATCCAGTTTTTAATAAGTAGCGCACGAGTAGATTCAACAAATGAGCGGCGGCGCGCGAATCGTTTCCACAATGTCCCGTATGCGGTCATATGTCATTCATCCGATTGCGATCAAACCTTGGTGAATCATTGAGTACACGCCAGAGAAGGTTTCAGGCTTAGTAAATCTATTTTACAATAGGTAGCGCATGAGTAGATTCAACAAATGGGTGACGGCACGCGAATCGTTTAAAGAAAATCACTTATGCGTTCATATGTCATTCATCCGATTCCGATGAAACTTTGATGAGTTGTTGTGTACATGCCAGGGAAGGTGTTCAACTTGGTATGCGTTCATATACTATTCATCGATTGCGATGAAACTTTGAAGAGTTATTGTGTACACTTACGTGAAGCTTTCTAACTTAGTAAATCCATTTCACAGTTGGTAGAACACGAGTAGATTCAACAAATGAGTGACAGCGCACGAATCATTTAAACCAAATCCCGTATGGGTTAAATGCCATTTATCCGTTTGCGATGAAACTTTGGAGAGTTGTTGTGCACGCTCCAACGAATGTTTCTAAATTAGTTAATTCAATTCACCATAGTTTAGAGGCAGTTAAAAGAAATTGAAAAAAATATTGTGTATCCAAAAGCACTTCAAGAAACAAAGTTACAACACTTTCTTTGATTGTCAGGACAACGTCTGCCGGGTCAGCTTGTATGTATATATATATATATATATAAAAGAAAATCGTGTTAGTTACACTATTTATAACTCAAGAACGGCTGAACCGATTTGGCTGAAAATTGGTGTGGAGGTAGCTTAGAACCAGGAGACGGACATAGGATACTTTTTTTTTAAAAAATCCTGTGACGTGACATAAAATGTCAAAGAGAATACAAGTCACTATAAAACGTAACGCAAATGACAGCTAAATTAACTCATGAAGGAATGGCAAGGCAAGTCGTTTCCAGGCAACAGTAGCTCTTGACAAGACACGGCCGACTGGATGCGATTAGCGCTCTCCACTACCGGTATAGAAAATTAGGCTCTTAACATGAAATCCCGTTAGTTACACAACGTAATTTGTATTCTCTTTGAATCATCATTAACAATGCCGCGACGAATACGATCGAATCTATCCCGATAAAGCCATAATACAAGAAGGATACGAAACATTGCGAATGAAAGGACTGAAGAAGAACAAGAAATTGCCCGTGATGAGCGCCGCGTTAGTATGGATGGACTTCGTGCTTCTCAATCACAAGAGCAAAGTGAGGCAGCCTGTGAAACGGCTCGGTTGGCAATGCGAAATCGTCGAGCGAACAACAGAGATCAAGAAGTAGATAATTTTCGACGCACAAGAGGAGATTTATCAAGTGCTGATTTGAATCGAGCAGCGTTTCGATACGATTGCAGCTCTGATTACTGCTAGCATCCTAGCGTTTGCATTGGGCCAATGGATGTTGTTTGAGAGTATTGTGGCGCGTTGAAGTTTTCCGGAGAAACGCCCGGATTGTTCTGCCTTAGTGGGAAAGTGAAATTGCCATTATTGACTCCGCCACCTGAGCCATTGCATTCATTGCTTTGTGGCGCAACACTCGAATCACGTCATTTTCTTGCAAACACTCAAAAATACAATGGTTGTTTCCAAATGACCTCATTCGGGGCAGACATTATCGAAGAAGGAGGATTTAATCCGACATTCAGGGTATTTATTTATTTATTTATTTATTTATTTATTTATTTATTTTTGTACTTACACACAATATAGTAGAATAATTATTTACTATACTTATTTGCTAATTCTAAAAAAAGTGTTTATAAATCAGTAATACTGTCTTTGCTCTTTATTTTGTAGATACAAGGACAGATTCATCATCGAATTGGATCATTGCAACCTCTCGAAGATGCACAGCACAAATTTTTACAAATATACTTCATGGGCAACATGGAAGAACAACTTGATCGACGTCAAGAGATCAATGCAGCAATGAAAAGAGCAATTCTTCAAGATTTGCAGCAACTACTTCATGAACATCATGCGTTGGTCAGGCTGTTCAAGAGTGCTTTGGAGCGCATGCCAAATGATGACTACAAAGTCGTGATCAGAGCAGATAAACGACCATCTGGAACACACGAACGCACATTTAACGCTCCAAAAATACATGAAGTTGCCATCCTGATTGTTGGTGAACACTTGGAAACACGCGATATTGTGCTTACACGTCGCGATACTGGGCAACTGAAACAAATATCTGAAGCACATCGTTCATATGACACTTTGCAATACCCGCTGATGTTTTGGCAAGGATAAGATGGATATTATTTTAATATCAAAATGATAAATCCATTGAATGGTGAGTATCAATATCATAGTTCAACATGACGCACATTTTACATTGTTTGGTTTTGGTTTACAATAAAAGATCAATTACACTGCTTATTACCAGGAAAAGTCCATAAAATACATTTGCAAATATGTCACGAAAGGCAGCGATATGGCGGTTTTTTTGCATCCAATACTCCAATACCAACGATGAAATCGCGCGCTATCAAGTTGGTCGTTATGTGAACTGTAATGAAGCGATTTGGCGTATATTCGCATTCCCTATTCACGAACGCCATCCTACTGTTGTGCATTTGGCGGTGCATCTGGAGAATGGTCGAGTATATTTCACGGCTTCGAATGTTGTTCAACGTGCTGAAACACCTCCTCCCCCAGGGGCTCACATCTTGTGGGCGTGGGTTGGCGACCACGGGGCCCCAGCTGAGTCCGGTATTGCTTCCACTTACTTGTGCCGGGCTCCTCTCTGTCTTCTTTCCTGTCGACCTCACTTGGTCAACTCTTGTTCTCTTCTGACCCCGACGGTATTAGGGTATCCGAGGCCTAGGGAGTCTCTTCCTTTCCCGCCTTAATTGGCCCTTGTCTCATCTTTTCTGATACCCTCCTTCTGCGAGGGGTCAGCCTTCTTTTTCTCTTCCTTTTACCTCCTGCCTTGTGCTCTAGGCCCTTAAGGAGGCAGGGTGTATGTAGCCCCACCACTTCTGGTGCACCCTAGATAATGCTACACCCTCAGGGGCTCACGGCTGGTGAGTTCGGGAGTTGGCGACCCCGAGGGATTCCTGAGCTGGGACCGTTTTCCCCTTTTGTCCCTTACCTTTGGGGCGGACCCTCTCCTCTTTCACTTTCCTATATGCCTTTCATGGCTCTCCTTCCTTCAGGTCCCTCAATCCGCCTTCTCCGAGGGTTGAGGGCATTTCTTTTCCTTCTGTCCTTTTATTTGCCGTATTCTCCTTTAATTTTCCACTTCTTCTTCTAGTATGTGGGTTAGTAGTTAGTTTTAGTTTTAAGTTCGCGTTTCATTTTCATCTTCACGATCACCCAAACCATCAGGGGCCGATAACCTAGATGTTAGGCCCCTTAAAACAGCAATTATCATCATCATCAAACACCTCCAGCGACAACATTGACCAGTTTCTTTGCGATCTGCCAAAGCGATCCGTTTGCACGAACTTTGCTTTACTCGGAGATGCCACGTTATTACACTTGGAATGCTTCATCGAAGAATTTTCAACGACGGAAACAAGGCGATGCGGTTCCTGGTTATCCGGATGTGCGTTCTACTGATGCTCTTGGTCGTATGTATACAGTTCATCCAAAGCATTATGAATGCTTCTATTTGCGGTTGTTGCTGGTAAATGTGCGTGGGCCAACGTCATTTGAGACACTACGGACTGTTAATGGTATAATATTCCCAACATATCGTGCTGCATGTGAAGAACTCAATTTACTAGAAAACGATACCCATTGGGATACGACAGTCGTTGAAGCCATTATCTCTGCGTCTCCAAGTCAGATACGCACATTATTTGCTATCATCATTTCGACATGCTTTCCATCGAACCCATCTAACCTGTGGCACAAATACAAGGATAATATTCAGAAGATATTTTACATCAAATTCGTGTCTGTTCCAGAAATCACGATCTTGAGATGAATGAGGAGATACATAATCGGGCTTTACTCTTGATCAAAGACATGTGTTACCTCATGTGCGGTAGTTTATTAGTCACGTTAGGAATACCAGCGCTAAATCGTGAAATGAATGAAGCAATGAATTGGAACGGGAATATGATTATGATCACCAGGAATTAGATTAGTACTGTAGTTCAAACGAATGTACCCCTGTTGAATCCCCAACAAAAGGAAGTTTATTATACATTAATGAAGGCAACTGATGATGGAAATGGTGGTTTATATTTCCTGGATGCCCCTGGCGGAACTGGTAAAACATTCCTCATGTCGGTAGTTTTAGCCACTGTTCGTGCGAAACCCAACATTGCGGTTGCAGTTGCTTCTTCTGGAATAGCAGCCACATTGTTAGAAGGATGTCGTACGGCTCATTCAGCATTAAAAATGCCGTTATATCTTCAAACTGTTGAAGAACCAACATGAAATATTGCACAAAAAAAAACAGCAATGGCCAAAGTTTTATCAGCATCGACAATCATCATCTGGGACGAATGCACAATGGCGCATAAACGTGCATTAGAAGCACTTAACCGAACACTGAAAGATCTGCACAATGACTCCAGATGTTTTGGAGGAGCAATGATTTTACTGTCTGGCGATTTCCGGAAAACACTGCCAGTAATTCCAAGAGCAACGGCTGCCGACGAAAAAAACGCTTGCCTCAAATCACCGAATCTATGGCGCTATGTGAAGAAACTTCAGCTGACAACAAACATGACAGTTGCATTGCTTAATGATACATCTGCTGAAGATTTCTCTGAGCAATTGCTGACTATCGGTAATGGTCGAGTACCTGTCGACGAATCGAGCGGATTGATTTCATTTCCTCATAATTTCTGTAACATTGTCTCATCGAAACACGAACTTATCAACAAAGTATTCCCAAACATCATTACTAATTACAAAAATAATGAATGGTTGAGTGAGCGAGAAATTTTAGCGCCTAAGAATAAAGATCTAGATGACCTAAACTACATAATTCAGAATGAGATCATTGGAACAATGCATTCATTCAAATCTATTGACTGTGTAACAAATGAAGATGAAGCCACCAACTATCCCATTGAATTTTTAAACTCCTTGGATGTGCCTGGCTTACCACCCCACAATTTACGCCTAAAGATTGGCTCCGTAGTAATCATGCTTCGAAACATAAACCAACCAAAACTGTGCAACTGTACGCGTTTGGTGGTAAGTAAATTGATGAACAATGTGATTTACGCGACGATACTCAAAGGAAAATTCGAAGGTAAGGATGTTCTCATTCCGAGGATCCCGATGATCCCAACCGATATTCCGTTTGAGTTTAAAAGACTTCAATTTCCGATCCGTCTTGCATTCGCCATGACCATTAACAAATCACAAGGCCAATCCTTGAAAGTTGTGGTTTGAATCTGGAATATCCATGTTTTTCCCATGGTCAATTATATGTGGCATGTTCATGGGTTGGAATAACATCTGCGTTGTTTGTTCTTGCGCCAGATAATAAAACAATACATGTCGTATATCACAAGGTACTTAACCGCAGAGTGCAAGCTATGCACCAAAATACATGAACAATAAAGATTCATTAAAATACTTAATTTTTTATTTGTGTTTCCTAATAAAAAATTGAACTTAATAAAATCGAAAATCTGCTTATTTATTGCCTCTAAGGCGTAACAGAGCTCGCCGGGTCACCTAGTATATATATAAAAAGGAATGTCTGTGTGTTCGTCTTTTATGCGTTCATAAACCATTCATCCGATTGCGATCAAATTTTGGTGAGTTGTTGTAAACACTTCCGGGAGGTTTATAGGCATAGTTAATCCATTTCAAAATAGATAGCGCGCGAATAGTTTAAACAAAAGCGTAATGGCGATGCGTTCATATACAATTCATCCGATTGTGATCAAATTTTGGTGAGTAGTTGTGCACAGTCCCGGAAAAGTTATAGGCGTAGTAAATCCAATTTAGAATAGATGGCGCGCGAGTAGCTTCAACAAAATGGCGTGCGTTTGTTTCAAGAAAGTCCCACATGCATTCATTTGCCATTCATCCCATTGAGATGAAACTTGGGTGAGATGTTCTGTACACTTCAGGTAAGGTTTCTGGCTTAGTAAATCCACTTAAGAATAGGTGGCGCACGAGTAGATTCAACAAATGAGCGACGACGGGCGAAGCGTTTCAACAAAGTCCTGTATGCGTTCACATACCATTCGTCCGATATAGATGAAACTTGGGAGAGAGGTTGTGAACACTACAGGCAAGGTTTCTGGCTTAGTAAATCCATGTTATAATAGGGAGCGCACGAGTAGATTCAACAAATGAGCGACGACTCGCGAAGCGTTTCAACAAAGTCCCGTATACGTTCATATACTACTCGTCTGATAGCGATGAAACTTGGGTGAGATGTTGTGTACACTTCAGGGAAGGTTTCTGGCTTAGTAAATCCACTTAACAATCGGTAGCGCACGAGTAGATTCAACATATGAGCGACGACGGTCGAAGCGTTTCAACAAAGTCCTGTATGCGTTCACATACCATTCGTCCGATAGCGATGCAACTTGGGTGAGAGGTTGTGTACACTTTAGGCAAGGTTTCTGGCTTAGCAATACCACTTTACGATAGGTAGGGCACGAGTAGATTCAACAAATGAGCGACGACGCGCGAAGCGTTTCAACAAAGTCCCGTATGCGTTCATATACTATTCGTCTGATAGCGATGAAACTTGGGTGAGATGTTGTGTACACTTCAGGGAATGTTTCTGGGTTAGTAAATGCACTTTATAGGTATCGCACAAGTAGATTAAACGAATGAGCGACAACGCGCGAAGTGTTTCAATACAGTCGAGTATGCGTTCATATACCATTCGTCCGATAGCGACTAAACTTTGGTGAGTTGTTGTGTACACTCCAGGGAAAGTTTCAGGCTTAGTAAGTACATGTTACAATAGTTAGCGCACAAGTAGATTCAACAAATGAGCGAAGACGCGCGAAGCGTTTCAACAAAGTCCTGTATGCGTTCACATACCATTCGTCCGATAGCGATGAAACTTGGGTGAGAGGTTGTGTACACTTCAGGCAAGGTTTCTGGCTTAGCAATACCACTTTACGATAGGTAGGGCACAAGTAGATTCAACAAATGAGCGACGACGCGCGAAGCGTTTCAACAAAGTCCCGTATGCGTTCACATACTATTCGTCTGATAACGATGAAACTTGGGTGAGATGTTGTGTACACTTCAGGGAATGTTTCTGGCTTAGTAAATACACTTTACAATAGGTATCGCACAAGTAGATTCAACAAATGATCGACGGCACGTGAATCGCTTAAACAAAGTCACGTAGCGTTCAAATACCATTCATCCGATTGCTAAGAATCTTTGGTTGGATTGTTGTGCACAATCCAGGAACGGTTTCTGACTTAGTAAATCCTTTTTACAATAGGTAGCGCACGAGTAGATTCAACAAATGAGTAACTGCGCGCGTATCGTTTTAAAAACAATCGTATGTGTCCATATACCATTCATGTGATTTCAATGAAATTAAGAGAAATGTTGTTTCCACTCCCGCAAAGATTTCTGATTTAGTAAATCTATTTTACAATTGGTAGCGCACGAGTACATTCAACTAATGAGCGACAGCGCATGAATCGTTTCAACCAAGTCCCGTATGCGTTCATATACCATTCATCCGATTGTGATAAAACGTTGGTGAGTTAAGTACAGTCCTGCGAAGGTGTATGAATTAGTAAATCCGTTTTTCAATGGGTGGCGCACAAAAGATTCAACAAATGAGTGAAGGCGCGTGAATCGTTTAAACAAAATCCCGTATGCGGTCATATGCCATTCATCCGATTGTGATGAAACGTTCATGAGTTGTTGTGTACGCGCCAGGGAAGGTTTTCGACTTATTAAATCCATTTTACTACAGGTAGCGTACGAGTATATTCAACAAATGGCTGACGGCGCTCGAATCCTTTCAACAAAGTCCCGTATGCGTTCATATACCATTTATTTCATTGCGATGAAACTTTCGTGAGTTGTTGAGGACGCTCCCATGATTTTTTTTGAGATAGTAAATCAATTTTACAATAGTTTAGAGGTGGTTAACGGAAAATAAATAAGGATTGGGAATCCAAAAGCACTTCAAGAAACAAAATTACAACGCCATCATTTTCTTTGATTGGCGTTGCAACGCATGCCGGGTTCAGCTAGTATTTCATAAGATGAAAGTAGGCTCAAATTAATTATCCAGTGAATTAAAATTGAGAAAAATGCCTCAGGTATTAAAATTGTATCCCAGAATTTCATTGGAGTGAAAGGCTCCGTGACTAAATAGTTAGCGCACTAGGATTTGGCCCTACGTGTCCCGGATTCGATTCCCGGACGGGCCATCAAGGATTTTATTCTCCTGGGGTTAATTTCCAAAGGCTCGGGAACTGGGTGAATGTGACGTCTTCATCATCACATCATCCTCATTACGGCGCACGGTTCGCCCACGGACGTCAAATAGAAAGACCTGCACTCGGCGTCTTAGGAGGCCATACGATCATTATCATTAATTGGATTGAATAAGACAAAATCTTCATTGAGAATACCATTTTGCGAGGTCTAAACTGTAATTCCGACAGGTATCGAATTAAATTCCGACCCAAATAGTAGTAGGGCCGTTTTCACCAACGCCAATTATCTCTTAATTCATCATTAAAGGCTATTTAACTTTGCACGAGCATTTCACCAAACAGAAATGCTCGTTAACTTACCACTGACAAGGAATTACGTTAAATGGCCAAATCTGGCCTTTCAACTCTCTAAAGCATCTTTAAAGTGGCGAACAGTTGAACTGTGCCTTGCGCTTTCCACAATGGCGGTTTGTTTCCGAGTTTCACACGAATTTTCATCCATATGAATATAATATATGTTTATGACAATGAAACTATAAAAGATCACACACACTACTAAGGTTTAAGTCGCTTCCGTAGCGTAGCGGTCAGCATGGTTAGCTGCCGCCCCGGAGGTCCTGGGTTCGATTCCCGGCTCTGCCACGAAATTTGAAAAGTGGTATGAGGACTGGAACGGGGTCTACTCAGCCTCGGGTGTTCCAAATGAGTAGAGGGGGTTCGATTCCCACCTCAGCCATCCTCGAAGTGGTTTTCCGTGGGTTCCCACTTCGTCCTCGGGCAAATGCCGGGATGGTACTGTCCCCGATAATCCGGATAGTAGGCTGTCAGATATCCGCCCCTCAATCGGATTGCCAATAATCAATCGCACCGGCACAGCTACATCAATGAAAATGGCACTGACAGATACTACCGAGATTAGAGCACAGTAGTTAACAAGAAATTATTGTGGAACACACCAAAATATACGGGGGTTCATACTTACCTTTACTTACCTCTTCAAATTAATCTCGGGTCTGGGTTGTCAACTGGATCACTTAAAGTATGCCCTCACAATAACCTCCACCACGATATTTAAAAATGAACCAAGACGGAAACAAGAAACTTTAAACTGTACAATAATTTATTTCACAAAAAGGAATAATTTAACAAAAATTCAACAAAATACACGTGGCAATCAGAAGCCATTGTCAATATTATCATGTCATCCTGTAGGACTTGTAGACGTTACATACAAATTTTCATCTTTCTCCAGCTCAAAAGAACGTAATAATCATAATACACTTGGAATGGATAAGGGAGTTGGGACGAGACATATAGCAATTGTTTCCCTTTTAATAAACATCACACTTTTATTAATAGCCGCAAGGCTGCTATGTAGGCGACCTTGGCCTCTATCAACCAGTTGTCTGGCCAGCTGCGATCCACCCTGCATCATGTCGCATGCCTACATCGTCAAATGGACTCACCTGTCCAGCCAACGTTAGCATCTGCTAGTTACATCAGAGCCTAGCTCCGTCTCAAAACACTTTAAATGTCCTCAACTCAACTCGAATATTATCACGCAAATCTTTTAAATGCTCCATCCAACTATCACTGGATTACTCTAATAATCCCAAAACTTGTTTAATTATATAATCCAAATGTTTAACTAGCGTTGTTTAAAGTATAATGACAAAACTCTTAATGTTAATAACAAAAGCTCATTAATAGTTTATAACAATTTAAATGTTTATAATATTGTCAAACGACAATTGAAAAATTTATACAGGCCTCTATTAATTCCTTTCGTTCCAAATTATTATTAAAGATATTTACAAATTATTTACAATATTAATATTATTAATATTAGAATACATTAAACCACATGTTTATCCGGTTGATAATTACTCAAATCGGGTTAATATAAGCGACCAATGAAGGTTAGTTATATTTAAGTTTCAAATTCAGGTTTAATAAGGTTTAATAATTATTATTATTATTATTATTTGTGATGGTAACCTCCATTCAAAATCGTTATCTCAAATTAATTGAACACTCTTGTTAATTATAACAGTAACTTCACATGATTAATTTCCAAAGGACCTGGACAATAAACTCAGCGAAAAATTATTCGCTCCAAAACGCACGAAACTGCACAAAAATAGGCCCAGAATTCATCATACGAGTATATCTCACTATATATGGCATCAAAATCTTCCACAATACATACAAAACCTCCACTTACAAATTCTTCAACGTCATTAATTACTGTGGGAACCTCCTTCACATATTCAAGGGCATTATTCATCAGCGACTTTTACACGTCCACTGAACTAACGATTATACATCCATAGTTCCTCCTTAAAAATTCTTATATTCCTTAATTGTGTCAAACTGTTATTATATTTAACCTTCGTGGGTTTCATTCATGAATCAATATGAAGTAAAAATTTGCCAATCACAAATAAATTTAATAGCAACTTCACATGATTAATTTTCAAAGGACCTGGACAATAAACTCAGCGGAAAATACTTCGCTCAAACGCACAAAAATTGCATAAAAATAGGCCCAGAATTCATCATATATCTCAATATATATGGCATCAAAATCTTCCACAATACATACAAAAAACCTCCACTTATAAACTCATTAACTTCATTCTTATTACTGTGGGAACCTGCTTCACTTATTCAAGGGCATTATTCATCAGCGACTTTTACACGTCCACTGAACTAACGATTATAAATCCATAGTTCCTCTTTAAAAATTCTTATATTCATTAATTGTGTCAAAACTGTTATTATATTCAACCTTCGTGGGTTTCATTCATGAATCGATATGAAGAAAAAATTTGCCAATCACAAATAAATTTAATAGCAAATACGATTAGACACGCCTCCCTGGTCTATCAAAATTGAGATTAATATCTTCAAAGTAACGCAGTATAAAAATACTATCTTCAATCAAAGTTCATCTAAACTGCATAATAGTCGAATAGAATACAATTAGACTGTGGAATGCAAACATTATTGTTCCAATCTAGAATTGAGAAAAACTCCTATCAAAAGTTCATTACTATAATGTACTCAATAAATCGTACTAAAAGTTCATATTTCATAAAATTGTCTATAATGCAATGGTATTTCAAAACTGACGATAAATGTCTACGTTGCAATCATGTTCATAAAACGACTAGTATTTCCAAGATCGTCGATACAGAAATAGATTTTAACGCTCTAAAATCTTTTAATTATTCTTCTTTCTTGATGATGACAGAAAATTGGTCAAAGTAATTAACTGAATAGAATTACTTTAATAAAGTGACACGCTGTCTGAATTCAAATCTGCCATAGAAAATCATTAACTTTACAGTCAAATCGTGACTACAAAAATATGCAAAATGCTGAAAGAATCAATAATATCAGTCTCAACTGATCCAAAAATAATTTAAATATGCCAATGACATAACAATGTCTTAATAAATCGTCGAAAAAGGCATAAATCATCAAAGTGTACTGAGTACAGAAATATCAAGCAAGAAAAAGGGGCAAAATATATATGACAGAAAATATGGGAAAAATGGTTGCTCAGATATCGCTAAATGGCTCAAATAAAACAAGAAACGTTCACGACTACCTTATCTGTTGATTGAAGTTCCAAAGGAAAGTTTCCAAAGAAGACTGCTGATGGTTCCATTTCACCAACGTAAAGATGTGCTCCGACCACGAACCTGGAACCAGCGCCCTCGGAGAATAGAACTGCTTCCTCCTCCGGAAATTGCACTGCTCCGTGTAGACGATAGACATCCTTCTGGGAAAACCCTTCTTTGTGAGCCGGGTCCACCCTGGCCTCTCTTGAAAGTTCCCTGAAGTTCTGGCAAAACTCTTCTTTGTGAGCCGGGTCCACCCTGGCCTCTCTTGATAGTTCCCTGAAGTTCTGGTAGAAATCCGTCATGAAGTTTATTGCAGTTATCTCCGCAGAAATATTCATATTTGTGAAGTATGAAAATATTTCCACTGCCATTTGATATAATTCAGCGTTGGACCACGATGCATGAGTGTAGTTGGATGTTCACTACATGCTCGCTTGTGTAGAATGGCGATTAACGAAGTTCCATGCTGCTATTTCACTCCATCGATATATGTCCCAATTGCATTAAAGTCCTTAGCCTTCCATTTCCATTTTCGTTATAATAGTTGAAAGAACTGCCATATTATATTGTTGCATTGTGGAATGTAGCGTTATACCACCAAATGCAATCTTAAGTATCACGGTTGCAATACACGTGTTAGCCGTAGCGTAGAATGTGGTGTTCTAAAAGTGCTTCTCAGGTGGCGAGAAAATCACTTTTGTCTGCCGTCTTAAAATGCCAATATCTTCCAAATTATAATCGTATAAATGTTCAACTTTACTACACACTTTAATACTGTACTGCAAAATAGAATTAGCATACAGGCATTAGTCAACTCTTGATATATTATCTTGTAGACTCTTTAATGTGTGCGTTTCAACTTCGCCTAGTTTCAAAACCGTAAAATGGTACTGCTGCACTGCTCCGTGCTCGTTCGATGCGGTGGGCTTTACCACGCACGCTAATAACGACTTGCTTCACTGAATCACTCGAAAACGACTATAAGACACCAGAAATATGATCAATATGAGAGCTTCTCTCTGCTGTGCAAGACCTTTTATCAACTTCTTAAGGGGCGTATCCATCCCTTCCATAGCTTGTTCCTGCGTCATCGCTAGAAGTTCTAACATTGGCAATTCTTGACGGATTTTCAAATTTCAAAAACTCAAAATTAATTTCTTCAAAATTCCAGATCAATGCCATAACTGAAAATGGATTTCCATAATTCTGCATTCCAAAAGTAATTAAATATGGTAGTTTCAGTAATCTCCGTCTCCCTCCAAACTATCGTTCATTGGTTCGAGCTTTTCCTCCAATAGCGTAACTTCTTCCTCAGCACAATTCCTCGTTTCCCTGCGACTGCGTCGTATATCTCAGATCTTTCTCGAACAAATCCTGACGTCACCAAGAATCTCAGCTCAAGCAGCCTACTTGCATGAAGTCTGCGTCATCCGTGCCTACGTCATGAATATCCACGTCACAACTATGACAGCCATAACTTTCTTCATATTTGCCAATACAGCCACCGTGGTCTCAATATAATTCAATTTACGGGGGCAGTACCTTCTTCAAGGCCACGTCCGTCTCCTTCCCTCTTCCTTGCCTATCCATCCTGACCATTCATTACCTTCCCTCATGAGGCCCCTGTTCGCTCTGCAGGTGAGGCCGCCTGAGCGAGGTGCCAATCACACCTCACCAGTTGTATCCACTCCGAATAGATGTTCCCAGCTCTAGGACACTGCCCGTAGAGGCGGTAGTGTGAGTTCCCTCGCTGAGTCCGTGGGTTCCACCAAACTGGAGGGTAAACGACTAAGAAAAGAAGAAGAAAAGAAAACTACTAAGGTTTAATACCAAGAAAGACGAATACGGAAATAAAAAAAAATCCGAAGTGGGGTTCGAACTGCTTCCAGCGCTGCATAATAAATTGGGAGTCTGCATCTCAACCGCTTACGCTACGTAGACAACTGGGTAACGCGTCCTAATAAGGTATATATTCGCACAACTGCCAGTTCTCCTAAATACCTTGTTCACATCATTTTAAGCTTTTGCCACGAATAAGGTGTTCTGTATTTCCCTTCCTTTATAATTAAGTGTCGCTTCCGTAGCGTAGCGGTCAGCTTGGTTAGCTGCCGCCCCGGAGGTCCTGGGTTCGATTCCCGGCTCTGCCACGAAATTTGAAAAGTGGTATGAGGACTGGAACGGGGTCTACTCAGCCTCGGGTGGTCCAAATGAGTCGAGGGGGTTCGATTCCCACCTCAGCCATCCTCGAAGTGGTTTTCCGTGGTTTCCCACTTCGTCTTCGGGCAAATGCCGGGATGGTACCTTCTGTAAGGCCACGGCCGCCTCCTTCCCTCTTCCTAGCCTATCCATCCCAGTCTTCCGTCCCTTCCCATCCCTCATGAGGCCCCTGTTCGCTTTGCAGTTGAGGCCGCCTGGGCGGAGTGCTGATCACACCTCCCCAGTTGTATCCATCCCGACCAGATGTTCCAATCTCCAGGACACTGCCCATTGAGGCGGTAGTGGTGAGTTCCCTCGCTGAGTCCGAGGGAACCACCAACCTAGAGGGTAAATTGACTAAATAAAAAAAATTATGTTCCAGAAAGTCTCAATGAAGTATCACAAACAACCATCAGTGCCTCATGCTTCGTATTCTGTCCGCCAGGCTCTCCAGGGTGAAACCGAGTCTACGCATGCGCGAGAGCCGTAAAGCTTATTTAACTAATAGTGAACCCAAATGGCCTCGTGAAATGCATCGAAGATAATCACGCATTAAATCTCGTATTTAAGTTAAATGGCAAGCCTCCGTGGCTTAGGCGGCAGCACGCCGGCCTCTCACCGCTGGGTCCGTGGTTCAAATCCCGGTCACTCCATGTGAGATCTGTGCTGGACAAAACGGAGGCAGACAGGTTTTTCTCCGGGTACTCCGGTTTTCCCTGTCAAAATTTCATTCCAGCAACACTCTCCACTATCATTTCATTTCATCTGTCATTCATTTAATCATTGCCCCAGAGGAGTGCGTCAGGCCTCGGCAACCGGCACATTTCATATCCTCGCCGATAGTTGGGGGCTTCATTCATTCCATTCCTGACCCGGTCGGAGACTGGAAGCAGGCTGTGGATTTTCATTTTCATTTAAGTTAAATGGGAATTAACTAACTAATCGTTAGTGAAGAGTTGGTGAAAACGGCCCTAAATGTTTGTTTAGAGCTTCATTCCGACACGAATAGAATTATATTGCAGGGATTTAATTTGAATACGGCAATATAGAGTTAACTATTCGTTCAAACTACAGTGTATGTGGATTGGATTTCACTCCGGCGGGAATAGAATGAAATGCTCGTTGGAATTGAAGGGTATGAATTTAATTTCACTCCGGCCGGAATGGAACTAAATGTTCATTTACAGTTTCATTCCTACAAGAATAACATTATGTTGCATGGATTTAATTTCACTCCGGTCGGAATAGAATTAAATATTTGGTCGAATTAAATTGTATGAATTTATAATGATTTCACTCCAGCCGGAATAGAATTAAATTGTCTTCTTCTTCTTCTTCTTCTTCTTCTTCTCCTCAACCGCTAGGTTGGTGGGTAACATGCATGTCTTCCAAAACGTCTTCTTTCTCTGGCGTGGAGTTTCAAATGGCAATAAGTGTGCTTGCCTTTAATGCTGTCTATGAATTGAGTCCTTGGTCTTCCTCGACTCCTCTTTCCTTCTAGCTTCCCTTCGAAGAGTGTGGTGCACTAGTCAGAATGACGAATCAAATGGCCAACAAAACTATTCCTTCTTCTATTTAAGGATTCAACCAAGGTACGTGTCTCCTTTGCTCTTTTGAGAACATTGTCATTCGTGACTTTATCAGTCCAAGGTATCTTTAGTAGTCGTCGACAACACCACATCTCGAATGCCCTAAGTTTTGATACATCTGCTTGTCGCAGAGTCCATGTTTCAGAGCCATAACTTGCAAAACTCCATACAAACTTTTCACGAAGTGTTTTCGCACCTCTAAGTTAACAGTCTTGGATGTTTGTAAATACTTCTATTTTGAGAAGGCTTCTTTTTCCTGTGCGATTCGAGCATTTACTTCTCTTGTACACTTTTCATTTGATGTGATCAAGCTCCCCAGATATTTGAAATCCTTTACTTGGGCTAGTTTTTCGCCATCCATTAGCACATTGACTATTTGGTCGCCATCCCTAGTGCATGCCATTACTTTGGATTTCTTTTTATTTATCCTCATACCACACTTCTCTTGCAATTATTCATTTATGTGATTCAGAGCATTTTCCATATCACCCTCATTTTCAGTTATCAGGGCTATATCATCAGCAAATCGTATGGTACTGTACAGCTTGCCATTAACTTTTATGCCATGACTGTTGGTAGCTAGGAATTCTTGAATGGCTTCTTCAATGTAGATATTAAAATAACAGTGGTGATAGTCCACATCCTTGTCCACTCCCTTCCCAATTCTTGCTTCCATTCTTTCCTTGCCAATTAATGCTGGCTGGTTCTTGTAAAGTTGATAGAGTATTCTTCTGTCCCTATAGTCTATCTTCAGTTTTCTTAGGGTTTCAAACAGCACCTTCCAATTTACATTATCAAAAGCGTTCGCTAAATCAATGAAAGCAATTACAACAAGTTTGGCGATTTCCATGTATTTTTCAATAATTATTCTGAGACTTAGGATGGCTTCTCGTGTACCTCTTCCCTTCCTAAATGCAAACTGTTCTTCTGAAATATTTTCTTCTACTTTTCTCTCGATCCGATGATAGATGATTCTTGTTATAATTTTCGAGGCATGGGAGAGAAGGCTCAAAGTTCTATAATATTCGCACATTTGTGGTCTGTGCTTTTTTGGTATGGGAATAAGAATTGTTTGCTCTAAGTCCTTTGGCATTTCTCCTGTTATATATATTTCATTTATTAGATTGTATAGATTGTCCTTGGCTTTATCTCCGAGGGTCTGTAAAATCTCTGCAGGGATCCCATCTGGACCTGGAGCCTTTCTGTGTCGTAACTCATTGAGGGCTCTATCAAATTCTTCTCTTAAAATTAGTGGTCCTAATTCATCAGCATCCACCTGGTCTTCACTTTCAAGGACATTTGCATCTAGAACTCCCTCATACAGTTCTTATGTGTACTCCTTCCATCGTAACGCTACCTCACCATCTTCCGTTAGGGCTTCGCCATTCTTGCTCCGTATGATGTTCATCACGTTTCTTTTGTTCCAAACTGTTTCCGAATCTCGGCGTATGCTCTCTCACTATTACCTTTCACCATATGTTCGTCTATGTCTTTGCACTTATTTTCATACCATTCTTCTCTTACTCTCTTGTCTTCTTTATTAATCTTGTTTCGGAGTCTCGCATACTCCTCATGGTTTCCTCTTACTTCGAATTTTCTTCGTTCTTCCATTAAATCCAGTAGCTCTTTGGTAATCCAAGGTTTATAAATCGCCCTTTCCTGTCCACAAAAGCATGCCTCGGCTGTTTCGGTTATTCCCTTTTTTGTTTTGACCCATCTCTCTTGTATATTTCCAGACATCATCTGGAGGCCAATTCTAGCATTTGTTTCTTCTCTGAACTCTTGTAAAGCTTGCTTGCCATTTTTTTACCTTGCTGATGTTCCATCTCTTACAGGGTTGTTTTATAACTTTTCTTCTTAATCTAAGTTGGCTCTTCATTAATACCAGTTTGTGGTCTGAATCCACATCTGCACCCGGGTAGGTTTTAAAAGATTTTGCTTGATTACGATAACGACTTTTTATCAGTATGTAATCTATCTGATACCTGGCATTGTCCACGTGTATCTTCATCTTTTTGGTTGTTCAAAGCATGTATTGGAAACAATCAGCGTATGGCTTCTGCAGAACTCAATAAGCCTGTTCCCTTTTGCATTCACATTTCCAAGTCCATACTTTCCCACACAGTTGTATACTGTACCTTCTCCTACAACAGCATTCCAGTCACCCATGATGATAAGGTTATCATCTTCTTTAACTTTAATCAATACGTCCTCCAGTTATTAATATACATCTTCCACTTCATCATCAGTGTAACTCGAAGTAGGCATGTATGTCTGGATTAGTACTGTATCCTTTGGCCCTGTCTTGAGTGTGATCATGATAATTCTTTCGCTGAATCCCCAAATTGTATGAATTCAATTTCACTCCAGCCGGAATAGATTTAAATTGTATGAATTTATTCAATTTCACTCCGGCCGGAATAGAATTAAATGTTCGTTCACAGTGTCATTCCATCAGGAATAGAATTACATTTTGTGAATTTAATTTAACTCCGGCCGGAATAGAATTAAATTGTATGGGTTTAATTTCACTCCGGCCGGAGTAGAATTAAATTTTCGTTCACAGTTTAATTCCAACAGGTATAAAATTAAATTGTATGAATTTAATTTCACTCCAGCCGGAATAGAATTACATTGTACGAATTTAATTTTACTTCCGGATAGAATAGAATTAAATGCTCTTTCGAATTTAAGCGATTGGATTTTAATCCAGCTGGAATAGAATTAAATGTTCGATCAGAGTTTCATTCCGAGCGGAATAGAATTAAATTGTATGGATGTAATTTCACTCCGAACTCAGAACAAAATATTTTGGTCTATGTTACACATTAGTGAAGCTATGATATGATTCGTTACTGTATGCGAAAATTCCCACTGACGGTGTATGAGCCCCCCTGTTGGACAGCACATCCACGCACAGCTGGGAGGCGCAACCAGTCATTGGAAAAGATGAGCATTGTCAGAGAGGCAGTATTGCAAGTTCAGTGATGATATTCATTCGCTTGAGACTAGATTCGCAGAAACAGATATACGCACTGTGATCAAGGGAGAAATCGTCGGTTTTGCTTGTTCACGTGAGAGTGAGAGTCCGTGGCTGGCCGATCCGGAAAGTAACAGAGAGAAAGATTAGTACAAATCAGCAATTCTTCTAGGTTTGTGCCGTACTGGTGTGGGGTTTCGCCTAGGGTTCCAAGCTGGCTCATCAGCGGGCTCTTGGTTTCCCCGCCCGGACCCCTACAGGAGTGGCGAACTGCGCGCTACCGCCCTTTATATGCAGTGCAACTGCACCACTTTACTGCGATAACTAAAAGCTCAAGCAGCCTTAACCTCCCTATGAAGACTTCCAAAAAGATAGTATATTGCACAAACCCTGTTACAGCAACTGTGACACGCACACAATTCTGATGTTCTCTGTGTTCAAGAAACTCACAGAAGTAGCAACCAAAGACGACCAAGAGTATCAGGAATGCGTTTGGTAGCTGAGAGGCCGCATGAAAACTATGGTAGTGCTATATTCACAAGGCCACAAGTGAACGTAATATCTACCACAACAACAGACAACTGTGATATAGAAATATTATCAGTTGAGCTAACGAACTGTATCGTAACAACTGTCTATAAACCTCTGAATGTTCCTTTCTACTTTACTGATTCAGTTGCAGGGAAAGAGGAAAAGATTCATGTCATCGTGGGCGATTTCAATAGCCACAACTGCCTATGGGGATATAGAGAAGACAATGAGGACGGTGATGCTGTGATTATGTGGGCAGCAATTCTTCTAGGTTTGTGCCGTACTGGTGTGGGCGATATTGCACAAACCCTGTTACAGCAACTGTGACACGCACACAATTCTGATGTTCTCTGTGTTCAAGAAACTCACAGAAGTCCTTAATACACGACAGTAAACTTCCCGCTTCTTTCAACTGTCATCGGTGGAGACGTGGATACAACCCAGATCTCACTTTTGTTAGCGAAGCTATATCACAGCAGTGTGTGAAGTCTGTCTGTGAATCTATTCCCAACACACAACACAGACCCATTATTTGCCAAGTTTTCTCAGCAGTTCATCCACAATCTGTTCCATTGAGAAGGCGCTACAACTTTATGAAAGCTGATTGGATGAAATTTACGGAATGCTTAGATGAAATGGTAACAAATATCGAACCTGTTCCAGAGGCATATGATGCGTGAATGCAAGAATGCTCTCGCAAGTCAATCCCAAGAGGCTGTAGGTATCAGTACATACAGGATTTAGATGCCAGTACAACAGATAAATTAAATGAGTACCTACTGCTCTATGAAGACAACCCTTTCAGCGAGGAGACTATTCAGGCTGGTCAACAACTAATCCAGTCTATGGGTGAAATAAAAATAGAACGTTGGGTTAAATTGATGGAAGAACTAGATTTGGCGAAAAACAGCAGAGAAGCTTGGAAGCTACTACGACGTCTGAACAATGATCCCACGATAAGCCCTCTACACAGCAACATTACTTCTAACCAGATTGTTCATCAACTCCTAATAAATAAAAAAACAGAAAAGCAAAGAAGATCACCAAAACTTAAAAGCAATATTGAACAAGAAACATCCAGTCTGTCCAATCCTTTCATCATGGAAGAGCTGAAAAATGCCATAAAAATGAGTAAAACTGGCAAGGCAGCCGGACTAGATGACATGCGTATGGAGCAGATTCAACATTTTGGAAATGCTACCAAACAATGTATTTTACAGCTATTCAGTAACTCTTTGGAACGATGTCAAATACCTAAAATCTGGAGGAAGACTAAGGTTGTTGCAGTTCTGAAACCTCGTAAGCAGCCTACAGATCCAAAGAACTTCAGACCAATATCTCTCCTTTTTCATCTATATAAAGTATTTGAACGAATACTTTTGAACCGTTTAATACCAGTGGTTGAACCTCTCTTAATTCCAGAGTAGGCTAGATTTAGGCCAGGAAGGAACTGTTGTTCACAGATCCTTAATCTGACTCAGCACATAGAAGACGGATGTCAGCGTGGTGATATTACTGGAGTGGCTTTTGTCGATCTTTCTTCAGTATATGACACAGTACAACACCAGTTAGTTTTAAGGAAGTTCTATCTTCTTACTATGGATTCCAAGCTCACAATGATTATTGCTACGTTGTTGCAGAACCGATGTTTCTTTGTTGACTTCCAAGTTCAGCGAAGTAGATGGAGAATACAGAAAAACGATCTCCCACAAGGCAGTGTCTTAGCTCCAATACTATTTAACATTTATACTAAAGACCAGCCACTTCCACCTCATACATGGAGCTTCTTATACGCAGATTATCTGGCTCTGCCAACCCAGGTAAAAGATTCGAGACAGTGGAACAAACCCTTACTGCTGATTTGAAGATGCTCTCCGATTATTATGAGGAAAATCACATCAAGCCAAACCCATCGAATACCCGGAACTTGTTGAAATTGAAGAAAAATTACCACCTGGTCACGAAGATGGATGGTGTACCTGGAAGTCCTTAAACAGACTGCGCACCGATGTAGCAAGATCTAAGGACAATCGCATGAAATGGGGAATCTTGCATGATGGGGACACACTGTGTGAGTGCGGAGAAGAACACACTTCTATGCATTTCTTGAACTGTCGTCTATGCCCAGACTCATGCACAGGGTTGGATCTGGCATTGGCTGGTAACAATGCTGCCAATGTAGTCAAATACTGGTCACAACTCGTGTAAATATTGTAAATATTATCATTTAATAGCTGATTTCTCCTATTTCATTTAATTTCTCTTGCTCTTGTGTTATACGTTATATGCAAGTTCTTCATTAAGTGATTTTTTTCAAATTCAATGTCTTGTTTGTATATTTTGATACCTCTGACACGAATAAAAAGTGGAGAGTTTGAATTATTTTGTTTGAAATTGACTATTTAGTGGGCCGAGAACAATATAAATTATAACCGTGACGTAAAACCGTGAAGAATAAGCTGAGTGTCGCTTGTTACGTGTCGAATACGGAATACGGTCAGTGAGCTAGTGTGGGGAAAGCTCCCCAAATGAATCGTATCGCCAGGACAGTATCGCAAGATACCCACGCAGGGTATTGAGATCTAATACGCCTACGAGTTTTAAAAGCCAGAAAGACCATAATTCCAGTGTATTTATACCTAAAACTAGTTTATAAAGCCAGCAAGTCTAACATTTCATTGTGTTAAGACATAAAACTAGCTTGAAAAAGACAGCAAGTCCGTCATTTCATTGTATTCAGACATAAAACTATTTTGCAAAGCCAGAACGACCGTCAATTTGGTGTATTCAGACCTAATATTAGTTTGAAAAGCTAGTAAGTCCGTCAATTCAGTGTATTGAGACATACAACTAGTTTGTAAAGCCAGAACGACCATCATTTCATTGTGTTTACCCCTAATACTAGTTTGTAAAGTCAACAAGTCCATCATTTCATTGTATTCAAACATACAACTAGTTTGAAAAGCCAGCTAGTCCGTCATTTCATTGTGTTTACACCTAATACTAGTTTGTAAAGTCAGCAAGTGCATTATTTCATTGTATTCAGACATAAAACTAGTTTGAATAGCCAGCAAGTCCATCATTTCATTGTATTCCGACATAAAACTACTTTGTAAGGCCAGATCGACCGTAATTTCTATGTATTCAGACATACAACTAGTTTGAAAAGCCAGCAAGTCCGTCAATTCAATGCATTGAGACATACAAGTAGTTTGTAAAGCCTAATACTAGTTTGTAAAGTCAAGTCCATCATTTCATCGTATTCAGACATACGACTAGTTTGAAAAGCCAGCAAGTCCGTCATTTCATTGTGTTTACACCGAATACTAGTTTGTAAAGCCAGCAAATCCATCATTTCATTGTATTCCGACATAAAACTGGTTTGTAAGGCCAGATCGACCGTCATTTCGTTGTATTCAGTCGTAATAATGGTTTATAAAGCCAGAATGACATAAAACTAATTTGAAAAGCCATCATGTCCGTCATTTCATTGTATTCATTGTAGCCTATTCATGTACTGAAAAAAATCAACCTCATTTTTCTCAGTTAAACATATTTTACTACTTTGGTACCATTTGTAATAAAACTAATAAATGTAGGTCTATATATTTTTAATCATCCTAATGAGCAGTAATAAGAAGGGATATCCCTTTAAAAATATACAAAATGAAATATAAATATTTTTCGACATCATTTTAGATTAAATCATCATACCTTCATCATCATCATCATCATCATCATCATCATCATTAATCGCATGAACGGGCCTTTGAGGCCTACAGCAGAAGGACAATAGGAAAAGAAAAATATTACGAATATTACAAAAACAACAAAAATTGACAAGGGAAGAATATTACAAAACACAAAATAAGATCCAATAAAAGGAAAGTCAGTCAATCACAAGAGGAGGTATTTTCTACAGATGGAACTCCATCTTTTCCGGTCTCTAGCATCATCCTCCTCGGCTGTCGGTTCCACTTCTTGAAGGATCGTCGTCACTAGATCCTTCCATCGTGTTTTTGGGCGTCCTCTCGGGCGTTTTCCCGTGGGTTGAGATTAGAGGACTCTCTTAGGAAGGGATCCGTCTGCTCGTAAGATGTGTCCAAACCATTGTAGTCGCCTCTGATCCAAAATATTCGTCCAATGAGTGGCTTTCCAAACCTCTGGTACAGGTCTTCTGTCTTTCTTTCTTTCTCCTCTCTCATTTACCTTCCATGTTATTGTAGACTGGTCCATATATCTTTAGAAGTACCTTTCTTTCAAACGCACTCACATATTAAATCTTCTGTCGTTGCTGATGTCACACAAGTTTCACAACCGTATAAAAGTGCTGGCAACACTAGTGTTATGTACAGCTGGACTTAGTTCTTCTGAGTTATCAGATGAGATTTGAAGAGATTGTTCAGACTAAAGAACACACGATTAGCACTTGTTATGCGTTGATGTACTTCATTCGTCACTTCACTTACAAAAAAAAATCCTATTGACAGAAGTATTTCGTTTATGTCAATAATCCTTATTATTATTGCAGAAAATGATCCAAACAGTAATCCCTGAACATTTCAATTGGCTAACCCAAACAGATTTTGAGTAAAGTGTACCGAAAATTTGAAGATTTAACATGGGCGAGATTGGCAGGTCTTTCTTACCCTCAAAAGGCAGGATTTCAGGAGAGAAAGAAACTAACTAGAAAAAAGTGGACTCAAGAAGAATGAAGAAAATCTGGAAAGAAAGAAAATCATATGCAAAGAAAAGTACGGTAGTTCAAGTTGATTTACCGTACCCTTATTAAAGAAAGCTTTCCAGTGGGTCAACACAAGTTGCTCCCAATTGCATTAGGCGGGAGAGCAAGTATTTATACAACCTAACCCTAAAATGCTAGTTCGTTGTATATACGATTGATTTGATTAATGTTTACAAATAACAATAACCTTACTAAAAGCTTCCTTCTTCCATTGCCTTTGGGGCGGTCCCTCTCCTCTTTACCTTTACTTTCTGCCTTTCCTGGCTCTCCTTTCTTCCGGGTCCCTTAATTCTCGTTCTTTGAGGGTTGAGGGCATTTCCTTTCCCCCTGTCTTTTGTTTCCCTTAATCTTATTTCTGTTTATCGTTTCCTCTTCTAGAATGTGGGTGTGTGGTTGGTTTTAGTTGTAAGTATGTAGTTGGCTTGTTCATTATATATAGTTTATTGTTCCATTAGACTCTGGTGTGTGAGTGTGTCTGGTGGCAGTTCCATTGTTTATTGGATATAGTTCATTGTTTCATTAGACTGTGATGTGAGAGGGTGCATGTGAGTGTGCCTGGTGACAGACTGTTTTAGTGGTAGAATTTTGTTGTTGGTGGAACTTAAGTATTTATTCGTTAGTAGAATTTTGGTATTTAATTGTTAGTAAAAGGTTAGTATTTTTGTAAGTAGAATTGCTCTATTACTTATTCTGAAAGGGAGTAGCAGCCTTTCAGAATAAATCAATTCTTTACTTGTCTTATAGACGGTGAAGATAGTGATAGTATAAGCCAACTAATGGCTACACTGCGTTCTGCTGCACGGCTGAAAGCAAAGGGAAACTACAGCCGTAATGCTCTTCCCGAGGATATGCACCTCTCTATGCATAATTACATGTGATGATGGCCTCCTCCCTTGTAAAATTCCAATCCGGAGGTAAACTAGTCCCCCGTTCGGATCTCCGGGTGGGGACTACTCGAGAGGGGGTTAACATCACAGAAGTGACAAAGAGGAAATCTGACATTCTATGGATCGGAGCGTGGAATGTAATAACTCTGCTGGGCAGTTGAAGGTTAGAAAATTTTGAAAGGAAAATGGGTAGGTTGAGGTTGGATTTGGTTGGGATTAGTGAAATGCGCTGGCAGGAAGAACAGGACTTTTGGTCAGGAGACTATAGGGTCATTAGCATTAAATCAAACAATGGCCAAGCAGGGGTTGGTCTCATATTGAGTAGGAAACATGGACAACGTGTGGAATATTATGAGCAATATAGTAAACGGATTATTTTAGCAAAAATCAATACAAAACCTACGTGCACCACAGTGGTACAAGTCTATATGCCTACCAGTCAAGCTGATGATGAAGATGTTGAAAAAGTCTACGAAGAAATAGATGAAATTCTGAGGTATATTAAGGGTGATGAAAATGTTATAGTAATGGGAGATTGGAATGCTGTGGTAGGAAAAGGAAGAGAAGGGGAGATAGTAGGAGATTTTGGATTAGGTGAAAGGAATGATCGAGGAAGCAGGCTGATGGAATTCTGCACCGAGCATGAGTTGATCATAGTTAACACCTTATTCAATAACCACAATAGAAGAATACACACATGGATGAGACCAGGTGATAAAGGGCGTTACCGAATAGACTTCATTATGGTCAAGTAGAGGTTCTGAAACCAGATTTTTGATTGTAAGACATATCCCGGTGCTGACATAAACTCTGACCACAATCTGCAGATTAAAGTTGAAGAAACTGAAGAAAAGTCAAAAGCCAAAAAGGTGGGAAATAGACAGACTGAAAGAGAAGGATATAAAGGAAGCATTCAAGGAGAGTATAAAGGAAGGACTATTGAAAAACCCTAAACAAACTTCAATGGCAGAAGAATGGGCAATTTTGAAGAATGAAATAACAAAATCCGCAGAAGAAAACATTGGTAGGAAAGAAAGAATAAGTAGATAACCGTGGATCACTCAGGATATACTAGAATTGATGGACGAAAGGCGGTAACACAAGAAAGTAAGAGATGAAATGGGGAAAGCAGAATACAGACGTCTGAGAAATGAGGTTAACAAGAAATGCAAGGAAGCGAAAAAAGAATGGTTGAAAGAGAAATGTGCAGGCATAGAAAATTGTCTGAAATTAGGAAAAGTAGACACAGCTAATCGAAGGATTAAGAATACTTTTGGAGAAAAGAATACTAAGTTCTGTAATATTAAGGACACAAATGGAAAGCCTCTAACAGATAGGGAAGAAAATGTTGAGGGATGGAAAGCTTACATAGAGTGTTTGTATAAGGGAAAGGAGATTGAGAATCATGTAATGGAAACGGAGAAGGAAATTGATGAGGATGCAAAAGGAGATTTAATATTGAGATCAGAATTTTACAGAGCATTGAAAGACTTAAGCAGGAACAAAGCACCAGGCATAGATGATATACCGATTGAGTTGCTACGCTGCATAGGAGATGAAGGTCTGATCAGGTTATATCACTTGGTGTGTAGGATTTAAGAGACAGGTGAGGTACCCTATGATTTCAAGAAGAATGTTATCATCCCTATACCGAAGAAAGTGGGAGCTGACAGATGTGAAGATTACCGTACAATCAGCTTGATTACTCATTCTTCAAAGATCCTGTCAAGAATAATTTACAAGAGGATGGAAAGCCACATAGAAACGGAGTTGGGTGAAGACCAGTTTGGTTTTAGGAGAAATGTAGGAACAAGTGAAGCTGTACTAACTCCCAGGCTGATTTTGGAAGGTAGAATAAGGAAAGATAAGAGAACGTTCATGGCATTTGTAGACTTAGAAAAGGCTTTTGATAACGTTGATTGGACTAAATTGTTTGGCATTTTGAAACGATTGGAATAAAGTACAGGGATAGGAGGGTGATCTACAATCTATACAGAAAACAGACAGCAGTCATTCGAGCTGAAGGACATGAGAGAGAAGCTGGTATTCAGAAAGGTGTAAGGCATGGCCGCAACTTAACACCCCTACTTTTCAATCTCTACATTGAGCAAGCAATGAAGGAAATTGGAGAAAAGTTTAAAGTGGGAGTGAAGATTCATGGAGAAATAATTTCAACTCTGAGATTTGCCGAAGACATCGTCATCTTGGCCGACACGCCTGAGGATTTGAATGAGTTGTTGAATGATATGGACTCCGTCTTGAGGAAAGAATTCATGATGAACATTTATAAATGTAAAACAAAAATACTGGAATGCAGCCGAAATAAATCAGAAACCTGTATAGACGTCAAATTGGCAGTTGAAAAACTAAAGGAAGTAGGAGACTTCTGTTACTTAGGAAGCAAAATAACCAGTGATGGACGAAGCAAAGAGGATATAAAAAGTAGTTTAGCTCAGGGAATGAAAGCATTTCTACAGAAAAGGAATCTGTTGACATCGAATATAGATTTAGGTATTAGGAAGTCATTTTTGAAGGCCTTTGTCTGGATCGTGGCACTCTATGGAAGTGAATCTTGGACTATTGGTGCAGCAGAAAAGATGAGAATTGAAGCATTTGAAATGTGGTGCTACAGGAAAATGATGATCAGATGGGTAGATAGGGTTATAAAGGAAGAGGTATTAAGACTAGTGGGAGAGGAGAGATGTTTCTGGCGACTGCTAATGAAGAGAAGAGATAGGTTGGTAGGACACATACTAAGACACCCAGGAATAGCAAGCTTAGTTATGGAAGGAAGGGTCGAGGGCAAGATCTGTAGGGGTAGACCAAGGTTAGAATATGTTAAACAGATTGCCTGAGATGTAGAGATGAAACGATTAGCTCAGGACAGAGAGGCATGGAAAACTGCATCAAACCAGTCAAAAGACTGAAGACCCAAACAACGGACATAAAACTAATTTGAAAAGCCAGCAAGTCCGTCATTTCATTGTATTCAGACATAAAACTAGTTCGTAAGGCCAGCAAGTCCGTCATATCATTGTATTTAGACATATAACTAGTTTGTAAGGCCAACAAGTCTGTCATTTCATTGCATTCTGACATAAAACTAGTTTGTAAGGCCAGCAAGTCCGTCATTTCATTGTATTCAGACATAAAACTATTTTGTAAAGCCTGCAAGTCCGTCATGGCATTGCATTCAGACATAAAACAAGTTAGAAAAGCCAGCAAGTCCGTCATTTCATTGTATTCAGACATAAAACTAGTTTGTAAGGCTAGGAAGACCGTCATTTCGTTGTATTCAGTCGTAGTACTGGTTTATAAATCCAGAAAGACATGAAACTAATCTGAAAATCCAGTGAGTCCCCCATTTCATTGCATTCGGATATAAGACTAGTTTAAAAAGCCAGCAAGTCCATCATTTCCCTGTATTCAGACATAAAACTAGTTTGTAAAGCCAGCATATCCGTCATTTCATTGTATTCGGACATAAAACTACTTTTAATAGCCAGCAAGTCCGTCATTTCAGTTTATTCAGACATAATACTAGTTTGAAAAGCCAGCATGTCCGTCATTTCATTGTATTCAGACAAAAAAAAACTAGTTTTTAAAGCCTGCATGCCCGTTATTACATTGTATTCAGACATAAAACTAGTTTGAAAAACAGAACGACCGTCAATTTCGTGTATTCAGACCTAATACTTGTTCATAGGCATCTACCCCGATTCTAGGCCCCAATATATCCATGGCTCAGTAACACAGATCATTTAACACAATTACCACATACTTGGGGCCGCATCTCAGGTGATTGTGTTTTGATTGCAGCATACGTGAAATCTGGCAACTATAATTTGATTATGGCTGACTGGACAACTATATCTGACACGGGGATATACCCTATAACAGCCAACATGGTGCCAAGCGTTAGTGACGCTGTGGCACCGGCTATAGACGCACTAGTGGACGCCGGGGCAAGGATCTGCCACTTCACGGGTTTCAGCCTAGGCGCTCATGCCGTGGGCCATGTCGCCAGGAATATGAGGAACCCTCCAGATCACATCATCGGTGAGTAACAAGACCAATTCTTAGTTAAGCATTCTCTAAAAGCCACAGTGGTTAAAAGGGACGTAAAACCAATTAGTCATGAATTGGTGTGGTAGCCCCACGGGTTTGTTTGGTCGTGATATTTTGGTAACAAATGAACTCGCACTGTTGTTGACGTACTATATCTAGCACCATTCCTTAGTGGGTACTTACCTGAAGTGATAATTCTATGTCAAGAAATTACGAGCCACACATTTCAGTCCCTCAACATACGTAAATTTTTCCATCTCACCATAGGCCTATTAATCTTTTCAAACGTGATAGACTATTTTAGATTTTCGAAAAAAGAAATGAAAGTAGCCTTATGTTATCTACACGGACCAAAAGTTGTCTGTCTGTGTGTATGTGTGTATGTCTGTTCCCCCTATCAATTCAAACACGACGAAACCGAATTGAACGAAATTTGGTACTGCGCCCGTTTGAGGAGGTCATCTGGTCACCACCAACCGTGTATGGCCTCCCAGATGACCTCTACCTCCGAACACATACCGACGAAGAGGATTGGAGTGCAAACCAAAAGGGCTTGCCGGCTGTGAGACTCCCCTGTCCCAAGGATCAGGTACCCATCATGATTTGCAAAGTCATAGACACCCTGGTAATACACTCCCACAAAAATAAAAAGCTACGAAAGAAAGTAGTCCAGTCTTAAGTAAAGATCGTTGGAATTGTTTATTTATAAAATCCAACCCCTAACCTAGGATCCGAGGACATAAAATCGGCTAATCCGCTATCTAATTTGAAACAAACAAAGAAAACTAACCCTTAAACTATAAAGTTAAACCCTCGCGATCAGCTCTAATTACAAACAAAGTTGGGCAAAACTGGGGAAAATTGTTCCAAACCCTAATTGAAATTACAATAGAAACGGTAACTATGTTCTAGAAAGAAACGTCGTGCCATGAATAACTAGTCACAAATGACTGCAAAAATCTAAATGATTCTAAAGACCATCCCGCATTTACATTTAATGTAAATCTGAGCTAAATATGAATTACAGCAACATCGGATCCAAATGTCTGTGAATAAATTAAATAAAACTAGTATAACAGTCATTTCCATACAATCATACACATAACAAATAATGATACCACAACACTACATAAAAAACAACAGTAGGGTTTACATAAGGAAAAGACAATGAAATAAATTCAGAACACAATAATAATGCTTCTTATTTCCCTGCCTGCTTCGAAATGGAGACTGTTTGTTCCATTCGTCATCTATAGTGTAAGCAAATTCAAATAAGGCATGCTTTGGAAGCATGTCAAAACAAACATGTTACACGATCCACAAGTTGACTACCCTTAGGTCAGCAACTGATTCCTATCTAGTTAAACCATGTATTTGTCTAAAATTTCCCTCCTAGGGATACTTTATCTCAACCACGTTGCTTTGGTCAAAATGTAAACAATCATGATCAAGGTTAATCAGTTGATTAATATTTAATTAAAATTTTAACCCGCGTCGATTTAATAAAAAATTATATTTCATGATTTAGGTTTCGGATTATTACTATCATTATTTAAGAGTATTATTGAATGACCAACAATGCAAGGCTAATGGACTGGAAACTAAACACAACAGAATGCACGTGGCACCTGTTTGTCAACAATAACACAAGTTATAATTCCTAATCGTAAGTCTTTGACAGTTCCTTACAAGATGCATGATTCGAATAATCATGGCAACATTGAGCACTAAGCGGCTCCAATATCATAACAAGATATTCAGCAAAGAACATATAGCCTACTTTCTCCTAAATGTATGGGTATCTTTATGACTCTTTCTCCTCATCCCTAAAAGAATCACCCCAACCACAATGTATTGTTTGTTTTCTTTTATATTGATAATAAGCCAGTAAGTGTCAAGATCAATATTATATACTTTATGATGATTGAATAACAAAACTACTAACTTATTGTAATGCATTCACGTCCGTTAATCTCTATATTAAGCCAGCCTGCAAAATTAAGAATCTTCCGCCCCAATCACAGTAGGTGGTGCTGCGACCTATCAGTGAATTAATCTTTATCTTGTACGCCTATGCACTGCCATCGTAATGTACTACGATGGCAGTGTTCTATGGGTGTTGAATGAGTAGGCAGTTTAAAGTAGCCAAGAGGGAGGCGATCCAGCTGGCAGTGTTTAAAGGTATTCGGAGCGCGATCGTGGCTAATAGTTGAACTACCAGTATTACAAAATTGCCATACTTCAGGAGGCCAGCTCAGGCATTTACACAGCGTTATGTTTGGAACAATATTACCCACATAACCCACAAGAGGACAGCACCGTACAGAGGCATTAAGAAGGCTGTGGTTAATGACAACGTGTATCTAGTTCTTCTATTCTCCTTTTTCTAATGTCTTCTGTTTATGTGCGATGCTGGGACTGTGATTTTATTAATATACGAGTGTATACTTTATCCTCTCCTTTGAGCTAAATGACATTTTATTCAGTATCTGTGGAAAAAGCTCGTGCACATCATTTTTAAAAGAATTCAAGAAAAAAAAACTAACTGTAGCAGTACTCGATCCCAAGTCAACTGCGTGTCAGACTAACATGCTAGCCCATAGCTAACCGTATCCATGACGTCAGGTGTTCTTAACTGACATATTAGATACAAACTGTTGGCAAATAACGACTTTAAATAAACGATTTCTTCACTGCAGTACATCTTCATTAAAGATCATTTCATACAAAGTTTATATTATTGTATCAGTACGGTATATCACATACAACATACTAAAACTACTGAAATATAAGACAGGCACATGAGGACAGCTGCCATCTTGTCGTGTGACACAAACGGCTCAGCTCTTTTAAGCCACTCATACTGTATAATATTATAATATTAAATTATAATAAATAACGGATCACGACCTTCAGGATAGCTTAAACCCCCCTAGGCTCGATAATCGGAATTGGTGGGTCTTAAGCTATTTATTAAAATGGTTGCATAATTCACACGGCCGCCATCCTGAAATGGCACGGCCGATGACCTTGCATTTTGGGTGAAAGACGCATCCTATATAAAGGTATGTTGTCACCAAATTTGGTAGAGATCGGATGATTAGTTTAGCCGTAATTTGATTTTACGTTTTGAACATTTGAGTGGCCGCCATTCTGTTTCGGTAAAGATGGCGGCGATATAAAGTATGACACTAAGGTATCCTTTACTAGTGCTACCTCTGTACCAAATTTCGTTCAATTCGGTTTCACCGTGTTCGAATTGATAGGGGGGGACAGACATTCAGAGTACACACACTCACACACACACAGACACACACACACACACACAGACTCACACACACACATACACACAAACAGACTCACACACACACATACACACACACAGACAGACACACTTTTTTCGCCCTGTGTTGATCTCATAAGTCTACTTTCATTTTTTGCAAAAATCGAAAGTAGGCTAAAAATATGCCTTAGTCCATAACAACACGTCTCCAGATGGCCAAGCAAAGTTCCATCTAAATACCATTCTCAAATATCTAAACGTGTCCTCTACGGGATCACGCACGAATTCACCTTAGCAGTCATCTCCATGAGTCTGCTGGCATAAAAATCTGAACGGGAAACCACCCCAATAAATCAACGTGTCAAAACTAGGAAACAATCAATCACCTTAAGTGAGAAAATAAGCCTACCAAAAATAGCAAAAGTGTGACTCCATTCATTAAAGAAATACTCTGATAGTATATAAATATCATGTCCATCCGCTTACAACATCTGCGAATTTAATTAAATAGTGGGAAATACAACTTCTTAAACACCCTATACTCAAATGACAATGATGCAAGTGTACATGTATGACTGAGCTCTATGAACTGCTCGATAAAGAAAATCTTCCTAGCATAAACAAGGTATGAAAAATCAAGTGTGCTGCTCTGCAGGTTAAAGCAGTTAACCTTGAGCATCGAGAGCTGTCATCCTAACGAAACCCAAGTGTTACTTGCACGCTTCACTGCGTGTCAATGTTTATCAACATGTAGAACAAACTGGTGTAATGCACTCAAAAATGTCCATTATTTCACTCTGTGCATGTCTTTATCATTGGGATAACAAGGCTTCGAAACTTGCCTTGAAAAATGAGGTCCAAACATAAGCTGCATCGTAGCTTTGCAAAACATATTAAAAGAAAGATATGTTACTTTTCAAAGAGATTAGAATAAATACTCCACTGTCGCAAAGAAATGAATTGTTCACATAAGAACGTGCGCAATGCACTCACAATAAATAAAATGTTCCTACTAACGCCATCCTCATGGCTTACTATTACAAATGATGCTATTTAAAGTTGAATGGTCGGTTACAAGTGCTTTAACAAAAGTCACTCCCACTCTCTCAAGTGATTCGCCTCGAATCAAGGTTCTGAGACCTTAAAAATGTATTTTACAAAAATATGGTAAATGTATAACCTCTACGACATCAAAATGATACGACCGTCAGTGGCGTATTTATTCTTTCAATAAAAAGTGGCCTCAAAGTTATCAAAGAAAATGACCTTACTTTGAGCTGGTTAAATCAAAACATTATTTCTTCTCAGCTGTTGTCCATTCAATGGACTGTACAAAATTATGACACATATTCGCACCCCTCTGAGGTGTCTAACTCATAGACATAAGCTATCTGCCAAAATGCGGAAGCTTATGGAAATGAAAGTATGCCGCCAGCGGCATCTACAAAAATACAAGACCTACCTAAATGACTGTTATAACGGTTGACTACAACTAATACAACCCCGAGACCAGAACCAAATACAAATAGAAATTTAACGTAAACTCACGGCGTCATGTTTCTCACAGAGAAACATCCCAGGCTTCAAATTCATGGATCAATCATTGTATTCCCAGGTGGTAATGATATTTCCTCGGCCACGGCTTTCGCAATTTTAGTATCGGCTTCCATATTGATGATGTTAGATGGTCAATGGCTCCTCCATTTGGATATTTACGGCATCATCTCATTCCTTGTGGTACAGGCGTAAATCAGAATGTCGTTACCGTCAAACATTTTGATGTTCTCGTTGAAGTAACGAAATAGTAGGTTGAAGAAAACTGTTTTATTACTGCTGATGTTTAATTTTAGCGACACTGGCTTTGAATGGTGCAGGCTTTATAGAATAACAAGTAGTTCCGTGAAGAACTATACAGCTTATTTTCATATATCCTGCTCATGTTAATTGCCTCTATCAACATACAAAATTTCAGTTTAATTGCTGTAACAGATTCGTAGATATTGAGAACCGTCTAAAAATGTCAGATGGTCGCCAGGTTGGATTTTTATTTTTGTACTATTGCATTAAGATTATTGTGTACGTGTGGTATTCAAACTTCAATCGCATGATTAGAACACAAGAAGTAAAAACGAGATTTTAAAATTACGCACAGCAGCCATCTTGTGATTATGCAAACAATTGAAAGAAATTAGATGCCAGTGGATCAACATTTGTATAAGCATTTAACGTGCAACGTTTCACGAGTCTCGGATAGTTAATTCGCGAGAAACGTCCATTTAAATATTTATATTTCGCGTCGCCGCCATGTTGGATTTGTGCTCATCAGGTTACTGAAAGTCCTATAGGTGAACATATGTTCATAGTCTCTATGAACATTAAAAAATTCAGTTTGGTTGCTGTAAAAGATTCATAGATATTGAGAACCATCTAAATATTTCGGAAGCTCGTCATTTAGGATTGTTATATGTATAGGCCATAGAGTTATGTACCATTCAAGGACAATTATTGCCTAGGTTCATTATTCAAACTTTCACTTCGATCGCATGATTACGACTCAAGAAATAAAAACTTAATTTTAAAATTTCGCACAGCCGCCATCTTGAGGTTATGTAAACAATTGAATTAAATTTGATGGCAGTGCATTACAATCTGCAAAATCATTTACTGTACCACATTTCACTGCGCTCAGAGAGTTAAATCACGAGAAAAGTCTATTAAAATATTTCAAATTCGCTTGGTCGCCATGTTCGTTTTGTATTTTACAGGTTTATGAAATATACGTAGATAAACTTGTATCAGTAACCTTTATCACCGTACAAAATTGCAGGGTGATATCTTTAATAGTTTCGGAGATATAGAATGTCAGTGAAATATTTCGCACAGCTGCCATTTTGAGGTTATGTAATCAATTGGACTAAATTAGACTACAGTGCATTACAATGTGTATAAACAATTGCTGTACCAAGTTTTATTACGTTTGGATAGTTAAATCGCGAGAAAAGTCTATTTAAAAGTCTCAACTTCGCTTGGCCGCCATGTTGGTTTTGTAGTCACCAGGTTTTTGAAAGTCTCATAGGTGAACTTCTAGTGGTGCCCTTTATCACCGTACTCAATTTCAGGGCGATATCGGTAATAGTTTCGGAGATATTGAATGCTAGTGAAATATTTCGCACTGCCGCCATGTTGGATTGGTGAGACGTAACAAAATTTGAAGGGCACGGTCGAGGTCGCCGGGAATAGCGCTATGAACTTACCGAGTTTCATTGATCGCTCCAGCCGTTTAGATTTTATTAGGGACACACACACACACACCTCACACACACACACACGCGCACACACGGACAAAAGGTGATCTCTTAAGCCTATTTTTTCAAAATTGAAAATAGGCTAAAAATGGTTATGTGCCTGCTTCACTGAAGCTATCTTTCACAGGTTCTAATAGCACGTTATTAGCACAATCACTTTAAACATTTAGATGAGATTCGCCTAGACACGGCGTATTTCTTTAGCATTAACAATTTCTACAGCACTCAACGCTGTTAAATAGCATTATAATTTTTACTTTGCTGGAAATTTGTGCGACCCACATTCCACCATGTGGTGATTGCACAATGTACAAGGCGTACAGAAAAATCACTAAATCACTCGTACTTTGACAATATCACTTTATCGTGATTATAATTCTGTAGAAAACAATTTCACAAGCACTACGGTGCTGATACAATGTAGGATCAATCCTTAGGTACGACTTCCTTAGTCTTTTCACCAACAAAATGTTCATCGGTCACTCGACCGGACTTAGTAACGCACACATCCGTGTGGCGCATACGCACAAGGGATTGTCCTTCCTCTCTGCTTGTCGTGTTCTGGCTTTGAATACCGCCGGTCATTTAGCCTTTACTTCCTTCTTCCTCGTGTTTCTGCGTTGCAAATACCTTAAATTACCCATCATACTGTCATATAGACGTGGCTAATAATGCAGAATTACCAATTATAATATTTCTAAGATGCACATCGTAGATATAAAAATCTGCGATCATGATTAATTCATTTTACTCTTCCAAACGAAGTCAAAAGTTCTCTTGAAGATGATACATTCTTCCGGAGTGCATTCAGTGTTTCTCCGTTGGAGTATTCTTATGTTACCAATAAAATTATCACCAGCATGAGATCAAGCGGTCTCATTTGCCCCTCCGTGGTTTTAAATAAAATGCAGGATTGGCATTTTTATTTACCAAGGCAATCTGATTATTCCTGGTGATATTTTTCCAACTGATTGCATTAACATCAATATCCGTACATATCCAGACATCCCTCTTCTTCATCTGAATCAATTCCAATCTGGTAAAGGTCAGCTCCATGAGAGTCTGAGTCATCCTCATAATCAGAATCTTCTGAATCAAATTCATCCTTCTCTGGAATCAAAGGTCCAAAAAATGGTAGTCCCCTCTCTTTTCTCTCAGCAAACGTCGATCTCTGGCAGCATTCTGTCTCTGTAACATCATCCTGAAGTCCTCAAGAGACATCGGCTTGATCTCCTCGATCTCGTTCGCTTCTGCCATAACAATCTTGCTTTCTTCTTTCTTCTCAGGTTTCTTCCTCGACGTTGAAGCTGAATCTGCTTTCTGGGGCTCTATTTCTTCCTCGAAAATGTTACTCAAGTAGAAGTCTTCTAGCTCCGGGTCTGAGTAATCATCTGAATCAAGTCATCCTTCTTCTCCTTCTTCCAAATTCCATATTTATTCCAGATGATCTTCATTCCTCCTCTTCAGGCATTCATTCCTCTCCAAATCCATTCTAGATGTGATTTCTTCGAACTTCTCCTCAGACATGCCGGGTTCAGTCTCCAGTTGATGAACTTCTGCAGTGACTGTAAAACAGTTCCCACTTGGAGATTCATCCCTCGAAGTTAAATCTTCCTTGGACGTTTTCTGTCTTCTTTGGAGTTCTTGGAGATATGCCTTACCCTCGAGCGCTCGTCCTCGCCAATCACGGTCTGGTTCAGTATCTCGATAACAGATTACGCGATTATGGCGATCTGGCTCGGCACTGCATTCTTCCTGGATGCTTTCTATGTTTTCTTCATCTTCGGTTTCCAGGATCTTAATTTCATCGAAGATGCCCTCTCTCTTCTCCTCGCTGAGGTTCGTAGGAATGGCATCATAGGGCTTGAATCTGATGGTGTCCTCTCCCATATCAATCACGCCTTCATATAGGCGCATAAAATCTGCACCTAATATCCCTTCATGCTTTAAATTCTTCAGGACAAGAAACTCGTGTCTCTAAATGTGACCTCCAGGCTACAGAAAATTTGTACCGTGCATCTAATCGTCTGATCTGGTATTATTCCTCTTACTTTTACTGTTGTTGCTGGTATCTCATGCAACTTCTCGTTCTTCGTTTTCAGAATAGCGTAATAATCAGATGATAGGACGCTCAACATCGCTCCCGTGTCAACCAATAAAGAGATGCTATCAGCGGTAGTTGGTTTGGTCGTACGTCAGTCATCGTTCGTCTCTCATACAAGAGGTCTTCTTGGAGTGGTTCCCAGAGTAAGATGACAGCCGTCACTCGGGTACCTGTCTCCTCATTCTTCGCTGCAAATTCGGCGTTTTTTTCCCCTTGCCCGTTGAAGTACTCGGCTGTTCATGGTCCGAGAGTACCTCCTTCGGATTTTCTCGTCTTTCCCTCGGTGATCGAGCTCTTTCTCTCTCTTCAGTATTCCGAAGTTGACGAATATATTCCTTAATTACGTCCCCGCCAATCGCGGTCAGACTCGTATCGTGGATCACGATCTCTCCTATAACCACCGGAATAGCGATAATCTCTCCTCAGACGATTTCCATAATTCTGACGTTCATCTCTGTTCTGATCTTGTTGACGTCTTTCATTTGTGTTTCGCTGATCATTCAGCTCCCTTCCTGACTGACGTCTCCAATATGGCTGTCTGTTAACCTGGCGATTCTGTTCGTATGGTGGCTGGTTCCATGCTCTTCTGTCTGGTCCACCTTCACGACGTTCATATTGGTTATTAATTACCGGTTTCTGTGTATAAGTTTGGCCCACTTTATCCACCGTGGTCAGATTAAGATTCTTTGTCTCATTCCTGTGTTCTACCCTGGATCTGGATGATGTGAACTGTTCGTTACTCTTGTCTAATCTTCGTATACTTTGGTCACATTGTGTGAAAGTTGTGGCGTTAGCCGCAATTAACACGCGCTGGACGTCACTTGGGTATTGGCGTATAATGATTTGTATCAGATCTTCTTCAGCCAATGGGGGTTGCAGACAACGAAGCTTGGCCAACTGTGAATCGAAGTAATTCGCTTAACGCGTAGGCAGTGCAGAGCTGTATCTCTGAGTATATATTTCAGCTCTGATGGCTAGCTGTATCTCGCTGGACCAATACGTTCGTAGTAGGGCTTCTCTAAATCTCTGAATCCCGTAAACGAATACCGAAACGCCCTAAACCAGGTACTGGCTTGGCCTTCAAGCAAGCGTTCCACGACTCTCAATTCACGCTCAGGTGTTACAAATGTGTCTCTTAGATAATTTTCCACGTTGTTCAGAAGTTCGACTGGAGTAATTCCGCTTCCTGGGCCGGAAAAACGGGCTGGTTTTTCCTCCCTCGATATGATAATCATGACATTCGAATTGTGACTGTCTCATGGGTGAAAACTCTGGAGTGTTATAATTCAAATAACTAGGTTGTTCAAACGGTGTGATGTAACATGGACCTAGTGTTGACGATTCGTCGCTGTGGCTGGTACCGGAATGTTACTCATAGTTCCTGGTACTCTGAATGGATTAATTCCCTCGTTGGAAGTTGGTACAGTTATATTAGACCATGGGTATGACCTGCTCCGTTGCTCGTAAGTGGTTACTGGAAAAACCGGAGCAGTCGTCATCCTTGGTGTGCTCATAGAGGCAGTTGGAACATTTTCCTTAGGAGTAGAAAAGGAAATAGTCCTAAATTGTGTCTCTAGTTTTTCGAGAAATCTGCGTTCTACCTGCTCTAGATCTTCGTTATTAGTAGTGATGCTCGTGGCTGGCAGATGAATCACTTGCAATTCCAAACGTTCGAGTTTACCTCGAAGACATTCGTCCACCTCCTGGACAGTCTTCTTGTAATCCCTCGTAACTTCCACCAATCGTCCCTCTATTAGTGTTTGGTGTTGTGTGAGACAGTCATCAGTGGTGGTTTGTTGTCCTATAAATTGGTCCTTAACTCCTGTGACTTCTTCCTTAACTCCTGAGAATTCTTCCCTAACTCCTATGAATAGACGTTTGACTCGTGAATCGTCATCTCTAACTCCTGTGAATTCCTCCTTAACTCCTGTGAATTCTTCCTTAACGTTGATTATTTCCCTCGTCAATTCGACCTGATTAGCGGGTGCAGTCGATGATCAAGATCCTCTACGGTCAGTGTCAAAGTAGCGACAAGCTGAGCTCATCCCGAAAACGTACCATGTCTTCGCGACGGTTTTCACGTTCCCATGAACGGCTATAGCGACGCCTCTCATTACGCGCATGCTGGTGCTAATCAATCCTACTTCTGATACCATCATGAAAAGTTTGATTTTCATCCAGTCGTCCCTCGATGGCTGCTACTCTAAGGCTAAATTGGTCTTTAATCGTCGCAATCTGCAATTGCAACTCACTCTTGCCTTCTAACATTTTCAGACTATTGTCCTCAAGACTCATTTCTATCTCCTCTAACCGTGTTTCCGTTTCTTTTCTACCCTTGGCTAGGTCAACGCGAAGATCGGCTAACCCCCTAAGTAGATTAGTATTAGCTTCCGCACGATTGGTTTCTAGTTCCTGCCTAAGGTTAGCTAAAGATTGGGTGTTAAAGGCCAAAGTGGCGTTAGCACCATCAATCTCACCCCTTACATTACTAAGAGAAGTGTTTAAATTTGCTATATCAGCTGTGAGGTCACCCCTAACAGTTTCTATCAAAGTATTAATATTAGCTACATTAGTAGTCATGTCACCTCTCAAGGTGGCTACATTTTCATTCATGTCACTCCTCATTAATCTAGTATTTTCTTGCAAATCACTCTTAGCAGTGTCTAAAAAGGCATTGATAGTGGCCAAATAAGCGTCCATATTTTTTACACAACCCATCAATCAGGGTCGTTAATCTCTCCTCATCCATTACGATAATACAAATTTGAGATGTAGGAGGAGTCATCTTACATCTAACTAACTATAAAAATGGAAATGGTCCGGGGTGCAAAGTTGTTTCTTATAAAATATACACCCACGACTACTGCTGGACATTGGAAGACAACTGATTCTACATTTACTTTAACAACAGGCAAGCAAGCAAAAGACAAGTTACATTTACTCACGACGAAGTACTGGCAAAATCTATGTCCTATCCTGAATTTTAAATATAATTGTACTTCGCCCATGGTCTGACATCTCAAAAGAAAGCCATGCGACCTATTGCACTGCTGGACGATGTCTAAAGTTCGTCCCAGTCCAGACAAATTGTCAATAACCGATAAAATATTATTCTCTTAAAAACAGTATGAAACTGATGGCCTTCATGTCCTTAGAAATCGGCCACTTGGTTGGGCGCCAAGGGAATTTAATAGTGATATGTGCCCGTTTGAGGAGATCATCTGGTCACCACCAACCGTGTATGGCCTCCCAGATGACCTCTTCCTCCGAACACATACCGACGAAGAGGATTGGAGTGCAAACCAAAAGGGCTTGCCGGCTGTGAGACTCCCCTGTCACAAGGATCAGGTTCCCATCATGATTTGCAAAGTCATAGACACCCTGGTAATACACTCCCACAAAAATAAAAAGCTACGAAAGAAAGTAGTCCAGTCTTAAGTAAAGATCGTTGGAATTGTTTATTTATAAAATCCAACCCCTAACCTAGGATCGGAGGGCATAAAATCGGCTAATCCGCTATCTAATTTGAAACAAACAAAGAAAACTAACCCTTAAACTATAAAGTTAAACCCTCGCGATCAGCTCTAATTACAAACAAAGTTGGGCAAAACTAGGGAAAATGGTTCCAAACCCTAATTGAAATTACAATAGAAACGGTAACGATGTTCTAGGAAGAATCATCGTGCAATGAATAACTAGTCACAAATGACCGCAAAAATCTAAATGATTCTAAAGACCATCCCGCATTTACATTTAATGTAAATCTGAGCTAAATATGAATTACAGCAACATCGGATCCAAATGTCTGTGAATAAATTAAATAAAACTAGTATAACAGTCATTTCAATACAATCATACACATAACAAATAATGATACCACAACACTACATAAAAAACAACAGTAGGGTTTACATGAGGAAAAGACAATGAAATAAATTCAAAACACAATAATAATGCTTCTTATTTCCCTGCCTGCTTCGAAATGGAGACTGTTTGTTCCATTCGTCATCTATAGTGTAAGCAAATTCAAATAAGGCATGCTTTGGAAGCATGTCAAAACAAACATATTACACGTTCCACAAGCTGACTACCCTTAGGTCAGGAACTGATTCCTATCAAGTTAAACCATGTATTTGTCTAGAATTTCCCTCCTAGGGATACTTTATCTCAAGCACGTTGCATTGGTCAAAATGTAAACGAACATGATCAAGGTTAATCAGTTGATAATTATCCAATTAAAGTTTTAACCCGCGTCGATTTAATAAAAAATTATATTTCATGATTTAGGTTTCGGATTATTACTATCACTATTTAAGAGTATTATTGAATGACCAACAATGCAAGGCTAATGAACTGGAAACTAAACACAACAGAATGCACGTGGCACCTGTTTGTCAACAATAACACAAGTTATAATTCCTAATCGTAAGTCTTTGACAGTTCCTTACAAGATGCATGATTCGAATAATCATGGCAACATTGAGCACTAAGCGGCTCCAATATCTTAAAAATATGCTTTAGTCCATAACAACACGTCTCCAAATGGACAAGCAAAGTTCCATCTAAATACCATTCTCAAATATCTGAACGTGTCCTCCACGGGATCACGCAAGAATTCACCTTAGCAGTCATCTCCATGAGTCTGCTGGCATAAAAATCTGAACGGGAAACCACCCCAATAAATCAACGTGTCAAAACTAGGAAACAATCAATCACCTTAAGTGAGAAAATAAGCCTACCAAAAATAGCAAAAGGGTGGTTCCATTCATTAAAGAAATACTCTGATAGTATATAAATATCATGTCCATCCGCTTACAACATCTGCGAATTGAATTAAATAGTGGGAAATACAACTTCTTAAACACCCTATACACAAATGACAATGATGCAAGTGTACATGTATGACTGAGCTCTATGAACTGCTCGATAAAGAAAATCTTTCTAGCATAAACAAGGTATGAAAAAATCAAGTGTGCTGCTCTGCAGGTTAAAGCAGTTAACCTTGAGCATCGAGAGCTGTCATCCTAACGAAACCCAAGTATTACTTGCACGCTTCACTGCGTGTCAATGTCTATCAACATGTAGAACAAACTGGTGTAATGCACTCAAAAATGTCCATTATTTCACTCTGTGCATGTCTTTATCATTGGGATAACAAGGCTTCGAAACTTGCCTTGAAAAATGAGGTCCAAACATAAGCTGCATCGTAGCTTTGCAAAACATACTAAAAGAAGGATATGTTACTTTTCAAAGAGATTAGAAAAAATACTCCACTGTCGCAAAGAAATGAATTGTTCACAAAAGAACGTGCGCAATGCACTCACAATAAATAAAATGTTCTTACAAACGCCATCCTCATGGCTTACTATTACAAATGATACTATTTAAAGTTGAATGGTCGGTTACAAGTGCTTTAACAAAAGTCACTCCCACTCTCTCAAGTGATTCACCTCGAATCAAGGTTCTGAGACCTTATAAATGTATTTTACAAAAATATGGTAGATGCGTAACCTCTATGACATCAAAATGATACGACCGTCAGCGGCGTATTTATTCTTTCAATAAAAAGGGGCCTCAATGTTATCAAAGAAAATGACCTTACTTTGAGCTGGTTAAATCAGACAATACATTATTTCTTCTCAGCCGATGTCCATTCTAAGGACTGTACAAAAATATGACACATATTCGCACACCTCTGAGGTGTCTAACTCATTGACATAATCTATCTGCCAAAATGCGGAAGCTTATGGAAATGAAAGTATGCCGTCAGCGGCATTTACAAAAATACAAGACCTACCTAAAAGACTGTTTAACGGTTGACTACAACTAATCCTACCCCGAGACCAGAACCAAATACAAATAGAAATTTAACGTAAACTCACGGCGTCATGTTTCTCACAGAGAAACATCCCAGGCTTCAAATTTATGGATCAATCCTTGTATTCCCAGGTGGTAATGATATTTCCTCGGCCGTGGCTTTCGCAATTCTAGTATCGGCTTCCATATTGCTGATGTTAGATGGTCAATGGCTCATCCATTGGGGTATTTACGGCATCATCTCGTTCCTCGTGGTACAGGCGTAAATCAGAATATCGTCCCCGTCAAACATTTTGACGTTCTCGTTGAAGTAACGAAATAGTAGTTTTATCACTGCTGATGTTTAATTTTAGCGACACTGGCTTTGAATGGTGCAGGCTTTAGAGAATAAAAATGGCCATGTGCCTGCTTCACTGAAGCTATCTTTCAGAGGTTCTAATAGCACGTTATTAGCACAATCACTTTAAACATTTAGATGAGATTCGCCTAGACGGAGTATTTTTTTAGCATTAACAATTTCTACAGCACTCAACGCTGATAAATAGCATTATAATTTTCACATTGCTGGAAATTTGTGCGACCCACATTCCACCATGTGGTGATTGCACAATGTACAAGGCGTACAGAAAAATCACTAAATCACTCGTACTTTGAAAATATCACTTTATCGTGATTATAATTCTGTAGAAAACAATTTCACAAGCACTACGGTGCTGATACAATGTAGGATCAATCCTTAGGTACGACTTCCTTAGTCTTTTCACCAACAAAATGTTCATCGGTCACTCGACCGGACTTATTAACGCACACATCCGTGTGGCTCATACGCACAAGGGATTGTCCTTCCTCTCTGCTTGACGTGTTCTGTCTTCGAATACCGCCGAAGTCATTTAGCCTTTATTTCCTTCTTCCTCGCGTTTCTGCGATGCAAATACCTTAAATTACCCATCATAGTATCCTATAGACCTGGCTAATAATGCAGAATTACCAATTATAATATTTCTAAAATGCACATCGTGGATACAAAAAAGTCCTCACGGCACGCCGGAAGGCGGAGGTAGATTTCACCGGACAAACTTGGGGATAGGCGAAAATAGGCAGAATATGCAGTTTTTCGTAGAAGGATCAGACCTCATTTATTGCGAGAAAGTATTTTATAATTGGATCTTAATTAACTTTGTTTTTCATCATTTTATGGATATTTTAAACATTTTATTGTCTTATGGGGACGGTAACCTTCTTGTCATTTGGGGCCCATTTTTATACCTTTGGTCACACTGTCCTTATGCAAGGTTTCGACACTGATGTGTAACTATGTAACGGTCTGTTACTTCTTCACGCAAAATTATATCTCCCGCTGAGATTTTGGTTGGTTCCTCAGTTTAGGGGCTGCGACAACGCGGTCATGTAACCCCGTGTACTTTGGGCGAGTGTAGAATCTGTCTGATAAACGGTGTGAATTGTGATGGCTGTATTAGTCTGTAATTCAGGTAAGGACTGCAGACGGTCTATTTCAAGGAGTAGTTCCTAATGATGCTACCAGATACTACCATCAACGACACCTAGTTGTGTACTTGGCTACTAGATGCCACCGCAACCAGCAACTCGCAACGAACGTTGGAACTTCCCCTCCAAAAGGAAAGCATACTGAGGGATTTTAGCGCTCTTAGAAAATCCGACGACTTCGGCCGGCTTTGAACCCGCGACCTTGGGCTTAGAAGTTCAGCATGCTACCAGTTACGTCACCGAAGCCACTTCACACTTAGTCAGATGGAAATCTAAATCTGATCTCGTGCAACTACTTGAGGGAACAGTGGGAAACATTATCATGGTTTAATGATAGGCAACATGGATTTCGGAAAGGTTACTCATGCGAGAGTCAGATGCTATCACGTTTTCAAGACATTAGCGAATCGCTAGACCATGGAGTTTCAGTCGATGCCGTGGTTATAGATTTTGCGAAGGCATTTGATGTCGTGCCGCATGACATGCTACTCCATAAATTAGCTTCGACGAAGATTGATAGAAGAGTAATTTTATGGATCCAAGAATTTTTGACGGGTCGTTCTCTGAAAGTGAAAGTCGAAGGCATATTCTCGGATGAAATTACCGCAACGTCGGGTATCCCTCAGGGCAGCGTAATCGGAACTTTGTTATTTTTGGCGTTTATAAATGACTTACCAAATGGGGTTCGCAGTGACTGTCGATTGTTTGCGGATGATTGTGTAATATATCGAAAGATACATGACTCACCAGACAATGCTGTGCTTCAAGAGGACCTGAACCTGGTCTATAAGTGGGCGATTGTAAATAAAATGAAAATAAACACAAGAAAATGTAGTCTCTTAAAAATAGGGAAAGTGCGAAGGCAGTATTTTCAATATAACATTGGCTCGGAAATACTTGTAGAAGAAGATTCTTGCAAATATTTGGGCGTTCACGTAAGGGATGATATGAAATGGAGTAGTCATGTAGGATGTGTAGTTTCAAAAGCTTACAAATCCCTGCACTTTGTAATGAGGGTATTAAAAGGAAGTAGTACCTCTGCTAAAGAATTAGGCTATTTGTCACTTGTAAGACCTATTCTGGAATATGCCTCGGTGGTTTGGGATCTATATCAAGTAGGGCTAATCAATGAGTTGAAAATGGTACAAAGAAAGGCCGCTAGATTTGTGCTCAGTTACTTTAATCCCAGGAACAGTGTGAGCCGTATGTTAAAGAAACTTGGGTGGGAATCACTGGAGGCTAGGAGGAAGAAATCTACACTCTGCGCTATGTACAACACGTATACAAATCAACCAGCATGGGGTGAGCTTAGCAAACGATTGGGAAAGCCCACTTACATGGGTAGGAGCGATCATCCTTTCAAAGTTAAGGGCCGACCACAGCGAACAACTTATGGTAAATATTATTTTGTAAACCGTGCCATTGATAACTGGAACTCTCTACCTGCCGCAGTCTTAGAGCCTTTTCCCAAACATATAGGTGTGTTTAAGAAAAGACTGACTATTTGTGTAAATACTCCAGTTTAATTGTTGTATAATTGTTATTGAATTGTTATGTATAATTATTTATTTGTTATGTATATCCAATTTGCCACCGGGGGACCCCCCCCCCCCCCATTGCGAATGAATGAATGAATGAATGAATGAACATGTTATTTACAAACGAATTGAAAAATATGATTAGAACGAGGAGTAAGTGAAATAAAAAAAAGTGCGTTGTCATGGCAACATCTGATGGCTCATCCCTCATCAATTTAGTAGTGTTGCCATGGCAACCTCAGATAGCTCTTGGCATTTTTTTATAATTCCTAAATCATTTTTCTCATCCCTTGGCCTAATGGTGGGTCATATCAAAAAATCTTTCAGACAAAAGTTTTAGATAATTATTGGGGGAATATTGTCCATTTTGTACGGTTTTGATATTGTGCCTATTAAGAGAGATATGATTAATGTTTCCCGAAAAACCCACTTTTCCCCACCCCTTTGGTCAATGGTTGGTGCTATAAAAAATCTTTAAACATAAATTTTCGGGCTTTTTCCAACACATTGAACTGATTCGATATTTCACATATTAAGAGAGTTATAGCAATATTTCACTTTTTCGAAAAAAGCCTCCCATTTTTACCCCCTTTGACCGATTTAGCCCAGTAACAAACTCGACCGAGATTTTATAGGTATACATATTCGGTAAAAAATTCAAAGTGATTGGTGCAACATTACGGCAGTTAACGTATCCACAAGAAACTGACATACATATATACACAGGGTGTAATTGATATAATGGAAGTCCGTTACACTGATGATAGAAGAGACTGTTGTAAGCTTCCTGGGTAAAAAATGTGTCACCTATCTTTAAATTGAAAATTTATCATTAAAAAGTCAATGTTTTTAGGCTTTTTTTCCGAAATTCTTCAAACAGAAGGTGAGGCAGCAGGCTGGGGTAAACGGGGCGGGGCGAGGTGGGGCGATGCACGGAGGAGAAGTTGTTACGTAATCGGAGCGTTGACCTTACTAGTTGAGGGGAGGTATCAGCTGTTACGAGGAAAGCGAGCGATACCCATATCGTAAGAAAATTTGTATTGTTGTTGTTGCTGTTGTTGTTGTTGTTGTTGTTGTTGTTGTTGTTGTTGAAATTGCACGCAATGTCTTGGGACGTTATGACCGGCAGCATTGTGTAGCCTAGTTTGAAAAAGTCATTGCCGTCCGGCACATTAATGAAATACGGTGTGACAAAATTCCGACATCTCGTATTCTGTTCAGAACTAGCATTTAAGACGAAAGGAATACACTTGATGTTTTGATTGAGAGGCTTGGCGATTTTGGTCATTTAGCCCCATGTGGTTGGGTGTGGGAAGAATTTGTCTGATAACCTGTGTTTTTGTGGTTTCTTCAGTTATGTGGGTGTTGTAATTCAGGTGAGTATTGGGAAGGAGGCGGCCGTGGAATTAAGTTAGGAACCATCCCAGCATTTGTCTGGGGTAGAAGTGGGAAACCATGGAAAACTACTTTCAAGATTTAATACTAGTATGGTACCACATGTACATAGTAATAATAATAATAATAGCCAGCCTTGTGGTGTTGGGGTAGCGCGCCTGCCTCTCACCCGGAGGCCCCGGGTTTGATTCCCGGCTCCGTCAGGGATGTTAGAAACTGACGTGAGGGCTGGAACGGGGTGCACTCAGCCTAGTGAGGACAATTGAGTAGCTGCCTGACAGTGAGGCAGCGCCCCGATCACGAAAACCAAGATTAACGGCCGAAGGGACCCGATGCGCTAATCACGCGTCACCCCAATATCTGCAGGCCGAATGGCTGGGTAGCGGTCGCTTGGTAGGCCTAGGCCCTTCACGGGCTGTAGTGCCAGGGATTATTTATTACGTTTAATAATAATAATAATAATAATAATAATAATAATAATAATAACATTAAAGTAAATATAGCGAGTTGGTTGGCCCTATCAAAAGGCAATGGCATTTAGAACGGGTAAAGACCATACCTATCAATGTGTCAAATGCGGGCGTGATCCGAAATACCTTGCTCCAAGACCTTAAAGAACTGGTTCTGGATACTCAAATTGACAAACTAATGCAGAAGGCAGTAGTTTTCTCAACAACCCGAATCGTCTGGAAATTCATGGGTAACGATTTCGACTTTCCAGCTTAGAAGTGGCTGTTTCTGTAGCAATTGTTTGGTTCCCTGAAGCCCGTATAGTTATGATGTGATGTACCAGCAATGTGTTATATGTACTGTATAAAACAATAATAATAATTAAATGATAGTGAGGCTGTGAGCTCAGGTATTAGAGTGCTATCCTTCTCGAAGGTTCGATCTAGTCTGAGTCATGTAATACATGAAGATGAAGAAATACGACAGACATGCCGATGGATGTAATGGCACGTACATGAAATTCTGTGAACACAACATTCCGGAATCTCGACATCCCCGCCAAAAATAAAAGTAGTGTGTCCAACAACATATTACTATTATTATTATTGTTATTATTTATTTTGCGCATGCGCTTACACATTCTCAGCATTTGCTGGAAAGAAAACATTTACAATCCCAGATACCGTACATATCACAAGGAGCAAATTCTTGGTGACTGCATTGAGTAGTAGCTTCATATTTCCCTCATTGCTTCAGGCCTGATTGCCCAAGAACAGCCTTACTACGCGACACGTAGAAAGTATGACTGTTTTCTGCATCAGTTTGAAAAGGCCTGGGTCTAATTTCAACGCCATGAGCGATTCCTTTAAGTTGTTGGGAATCACGCCAGTGCTGGAGATAATAATAGGAACTGTCCTGACTTGTGCCATGTGCCATTACTTCCTTATCAGTTCTGAAAGCTCTGTGTATTTTGACAGCTTTTCAAAATGCTTTGTTAGTTCGTTGCCACTGTTTGGGATTGCCACATCTATGGAGGTGGTGTGCTTCATGCATTTGTCAACAAGAACTAAATCAGGTCTGTTGTGCACAGCTGATTGGTCTGTCAATACAGTACGATCCCAGTACAACGTAAAGCTGTCATTTTCCAGTACACTTTCAGGAGCATATTTGTAGTACGGCACTTTCTCTTGGCTCACTAGTTGAAGTTGTATTGCCAATTCTTGATGGACTATCTTGGCAACAAAATCATGTCTCTTCCTATATTCTGTCCCTGCAAAATGGCGACAACCTGATATAATATGCTGAACAGTCTCAGATGTTGGGCAACCGTATCTGCAATGGTCATCTTGCACAGATGCATCCTTGATTATGAACTTTAGGTAGTTCCTCGTGGGGACAACCTGGTCCTGAATAGCCATCATAAAGCCTTCTGTTTCAGGAAACATCTGCCCAGAAATCAACCAAAAGTTCGACGCTAGCTTGTCGACGTGAGTTTGGATGACTTCATTGGGATGTCTTCCGTGTAGTGGCTTGGACAACCAGGCATTGAATCTATCCAAATCACTGCGTACCTCAATTTGAGTCTCTTGCTGACTTAAGAGTAGTGGAGTTGAATCATCTGCTTCTGTGACAGCCTTATGCAGCATCGAATGGTTCGATACAGAACAGAAGTATTTTCTTAGCTCATAGATCTGTCGAGCTACTTGGTTGTTTATATCAACAATTCCTCTCCCACCCATATGTCTCGGTAACATGACTCGTTCCACAGATGTCCCGGGATGGTGTTTTCGTGACTTGGTCAGTGATGTTCTAATTTTCTGTTCTAAACTTGCAATGTCAGTTTTACTCCACTTGATGACCCCAAACGAGTAACTAAGAATAGGGACAGCATAAACGTTGATTGCCTTAACCAAGTTTTTACTGTTGAGGCTGGTGTTAGAAACAAGCTTAATTCTTCTAACAAATTCCTTCGTCAGATCTTGTTTCACTACTGAGTGTTCTATGTGTCTGGCTTGCTTCATTCCCAGATACTTGTTGGTCTCGCTAGTGAGCATTGTTGCAATCTGCTGGCCCTGAGCTGTTTCATATACACCTTCCTGCAGCTTGCCTTTCATAAAGTTCAGCGTCTTACATTTCTCCAGCCCGAATTCCATTTTCACATCCTGCGAGAAAGTTTCCACTATCTTCAACAGAAACTCTAGTTGTGCTCTGGTGGCAGCATATAGCTTTAGGTCATCCATATACAGGAGATGGTTGAGCTTTGCAAGCTCCCTGGAGTTCTTCTTGATACTGAAGCCATATTTTGTTGAATTAAGTTGGTTTGATAGTGGGTTCGTCGCAAGACAGAACCATAATGGGCTCAAGGAGTCTCCTTGGAATATTCCCTTGTGGATTGGGATCATACTTGTTGCAATACTGCCATTTGTAGTACTAAGGCACATCACTGTACGCCACGTTGTCATGGCGTGTTCCAAGAAATATATAATCTGAGGATCAATCTTATACACTGACAAAATATGGATCAACCAATCATGGGGCACGGAATCATAGGCCTTCTTGTAGTCAATGTATGCCGTGAATAAATTTCTGTTATTGGTAAAGGCCTGATTAGAAACCACTGAGTCAATGATAAGTATTTCTTTACACCCTTTGGACCCTTCCGTGCATCCTTTTTGTTGTGTTGCTATGATGTTATTTTTTTCACAGTGAGCATATATCCTCCTACTAAGACAGGACGTGATGATCTTATACATCGTGGGAAGGCATGTAATTGGACGGTATTTTCCAGGATCTTGCATATTTTGTGGGTCTTTCGGAAGTAGATGTGTTACACCTTGTGTAAGGAAATTTGGCATCTTCTGTGGATGAGCAACAACTTCATTCACCAGAGTAGACAGAAGATCGTATACGCACCAGAATTTCTTATACCAGTAATTCTGTATCTGATCTAAACCAGGTGCTTTCCAGTTCGGAAGACCTTTATTGATGGAAGAAATTTCAGTGGATGTTATTGGATCATATTGCATCGGATTAAATTCTTTAGAGATGTTTGTTACTTCCTGAACCCAATGAGAGTCTGAGTTAAAATTGGTGGCTTCGGATAGTTGATTGCTCCAAAACTCTTCAATTTCTTCTCTTGTTGGATAAGGAGCATTTAAGGATACATGGTTTTCACTCAGTGCTCTGTAGAATTTCTTCTCGCCTTTGACAAATAAGTTGTTGTCCTGTCTCCGTATCCTACTGGCTCTGTATCTGGAAAGTCTGTTCGCTATCAACGTAAGTTTCTGTTTGTTGTTTGAGTCTTCAGTCTTTTGACTGGTTTGATGCAGCTCTCCATGCCTCCCTGTCCTGAGCTAATCGTTTCATCTCTACATAGCTCCGACACCCTACATCCGAGGCAATCTGTTTAACATATTCTAACCTTGGTCTACCCCTACAGTTCTTGTCCTCGACCCTTCCTTCCATAACTAAGCTTGCTATTCCTGGGTGTCTTAGAACGTGTCCTACCAGCCTATCTCTTCTCTTCATTAGCAGTCGCCAGAAACATCTCTCCTCTCCCACTCGTCTTAATACCTCTTCGTTTGTAACCCTATCTACCCATCTGATCTTCATCATTCTCCTGTAACACCACATTTCAAATGCTTCAATTCTCCTCTTTTCTGCTGCACCAATAGTCCAAGTTTCACTTCCATAGAGCGCCACGCTCCAGACAAAGGCTTTCAAAAATGACTTCCTAATACCTAGATCTATATTCGATGTCAACAGATTCCTTTTTTGTAGGAAGGCTTTCCTTGCCTGAGCCAACCCACTTTTTATATCCTCTTTGCTTCGTCCATCACTGGTTATTCTGCTTCCTAAGTAACAGAAGTCTCCAACTTCCTTCAGCTTTTCACCTGCCAATTTGATCTCCATAGAGGTTTCTGATTTATTTCGGCTGCATTCCAGTATTTTTGTTTTACATTTATTAATTTTCATCATGTATTCATTCTGTAAGACGGAGTCCATACCATTCAAAAACTGATTCAAATCCTCAGGCGTGTCGGCCAAGATGACGATGTCATCAGCAAATCTCAGAGTTGAAATTATTTCTCCTTGAATATTCACTCCCACTTTAAATTTTTCTCCAATATCCTTCATTGCTTGTTCAATGTAAAGATTGAAAAGTATGGGTGATAAGTTGCAGCCTTGCCTTACACCTTTCTGAATACCAGCTTCTCTCTCATGTCCTTCAGCTCGAATGACTGCTGTCTGGTTTCTGTATAGATTCTATATCACCCTCCTATCCCTGTACTTTATTCCAATAGATTTCAAAATGTCAAACAATTTAGTCCAATCAACGTTATCAAAAGCCTTTTCTAAGTCTACAAATGCCATGAACGTTCTCTTACCTTTCCTTATTCTACCTTCCAAAATCAGCCTATGACTTAGTACAGCTTCCCTTGTTCCTACATTTCTCCTGAAACCAAACTGGTCTTCACCCAACTCCGTTTCTATCTGGCTTTCAATCCTCTTGTAAATTATTCTAGACAGGATCTTTGAAGCATGAGTAATCAAGCTGATTGTACGGTAATCTTCACATCTGTCAGCTCCCACTTTCTTTGGTATAGGGATGATAATATTCTTCTTGAAATCAGGGGGTACCTCACCTGTCTCATAAATCCTACACACCAAGTGAAATAACCTGATCAGACCTTCATCTCCTATGCAGCGTAGCAACTCAATCGGTATATCATCTATGCCTGGTGCTTTGTTCCTGCCTAAGTCCTCTAATGCTCTGTCAAATTCTGATCTCAATATTAAATCTCCTTTTGCATCCTCATCAATTTCCTCCTCCCTTTCCATTACATGATTCTCAATCTCCTTTCCCTTATACAAACTCTCTATGTAAGCTTTCCATCTCTCAACCTTTTCTTCCCTATCTGTTAGAGGCTTTCCATTTGTGTCCTTAATATTACAGCACTTAGTCTTCTTTTCCCCAAAAGTATTCTTAATCCTTCGATAAGCTGTGTCTACTTTTCCTAATTTCAGACAATTTTCTATACCTGCACATTTCTCTTTCAACCATTCTTCTTTCGCTTCCTTGCACTTCTTGTTAACCTCATTTCTCAGACGTCTGTATTCTGCTTTCCCCTTTTCATCTCTTACATTCTTGTGTTTTCGCCTTTCATCCATCAATTCTAGTATATCCTGAGTGATCCACGGTTTTCTACCTATTCTTTCTTTCCTACCAATGTTTTCTTCTGCAGATTTTGTTATTTCATTCTTCAAAAGTGCCCATTCGTCTGCAATTGAAGTTTGTTTAGGGTTTCTCATTAGTCCTTCCTTTATACTCTTCTTGAATCTTTCGTTCACATCCTCATCCTTTACATTCAGTCTGTCTATTGCCCACCTTTTTGGCTTTTGACTTTTCTTCAGTTTCTTCAACTTTAATCTGCATTTCATTACAACCAGATTGTGGTCAGAGTTTATGTCAGCACCAGGATATGTTTTACAATCCAAAATCTGGTTTCGAAACCTCTGCTTGACCATAATGAAGTCGATTTGGTAACGCCCTGTATCTCCTGGTCTCATCCATGTGTATATTCTTCTATTGTGGTTATTGAATAAGGTGTTAGCTATGACCAATTCATGCTCGGTGCAGAATTCTACCAGCCTGCTTCCTCGATCATTCCTTTCACCTAATCCGAAATCTCCTACTATCTTCCCTTCTCTCCCTTTTCCTACCACAGCATTCCAATCTCCCATTACTATAACATTTTCATCACCCTTGATATACCTCAGAATTTCGTCTATTTCTTCGTAGACCTTTTCAACATCCTCATCATCAGCTTGACTGGTAGGCATATAGACTTGTACCACTGTGGTGCAGGTAGGTTTAGTATTGATTTTTGCTACAATAATTCGTTCACTATATTGCTCATAATACTCCACCCGCTGTCCAAGTTTCCTACTCAATATGAGGCCAACCCCTGCTTGGCCATTGTTTGATTTAGTGCTAATGACCCTATAGTCTCCTGACCAAAAGTCCTGTTCTTCCTGCCAGCGCATTTCACTAATCCCAACCAAATCCAACCTCAACCTATCCATTTCCCTTTCTAAGTTTTCTAACCTTCCACTTCCTAGCAGACTTCTAACATTCCACGCTCCGATCCGTAGAATGTCAGATTTCCTCTTTGTCACTTCTGTGATGTTAACCCCCTCTCGAGTAGTCCCCACCCGGAGATCCGAACGGGGGACTAGTTTACCTCCGGATTGAAATTTTACAAGGGAGGAGGCCATCATCACATGTAATTATGCATAGAGAGGAGCATATCCCCGGGAATAGCATACGGCTGTCGTTTGCCGTTGCTTTCAGCCGTGCAGCAGGACGCAGTGTAGCCATTATTTGGCTTATATTATCAATATCTTAACCGTCTATAAGACTAGTAAAGATTTGATTTATTCTGAAAGGCTGCTACTCCCTTTCAGAATAAGTAAAGAGCAATTCTACTAACAAAAATACTAACCTTCTACCGTACTAACAATTAAATACCAAAATTCTACTAACAAAAAAAAAAAAACCTAAAGTTCCACCAACAACAAATACTACCACTAAAACAGTCTGTCACCAGGCACACTCACATGCACCCTCACACATCACAGTCTACTGAAACAATGAACTATAACTAATAAACAATGCAACTGCTACCAGACACACTCACACACCACAGTCTAATAGAACAATGACATAGACAAACTAACTACCTGCTTACAACTAAAACTAACTACATAACCTAATAAGACTACATAATGGAATAGGCCTATATTTCATACTAACTTCATTTTAGCACAATACAAAGAATACAATTTTACAACAAATCCTTAAATTAGTCAACAAATGTCACTGAGAGGGTTGACACTGTTTTCCCTTGGTAAGTTTCGGTATGTTTGGTTTGATATGTTTGGTTTGATATTTGACCGAGCACAGCGGAGATCATTTGCAACATCAAGCCGACAGCGCTGCTTTGTTTCTATGACACTCAGCGTTGAAAATACTGACTCTCATAAATATGTCTTTGAAAATGGGACAATGACACGCATTGCAAATTTGGCTATTACGGGATACACTGAAGTAACAAAAGAATTAAATGCACGAATGAACGAGTAACCAAATATAGTTATTATCCTCCGGTGTATAATAAAACTTATTAGGCAAATATTCTGAAACCCTCAATCCATGCCTTGATATTGTGAACACCCAGTAATGGAAAATTGTCATCAATAACACTAAATAGTGGCTTCGGTGGCGTAGTTGTAGCATGCTGAGCTTCGAGGCCCAAGGCCGCGGGGTCAAGGTCAAACCCGGCCCAAGTCGTCAGATTTTTCAAGAGCGTTAAAAATCCCTCAGTATACCCTCCTTCGGAGGGGAATCAAAGCCTGTGGGCCCATGTCATAGATTTATAGCTTCTAAAAGAACCTTCCACTAACTAAATTTGTGTCAAGCTAAAAAAATACATTAGATTCGATAATGCTATATTAGTTCCTACGTTCGTCACCAGGTGCTGGCTGCGATAAAATCTAGTAGCCAAGCCCCCAAATAGGTGTCGTGGACGGTAGCATTCGGTAGCATTCCCCCATCACTATAAACACGGTGATTTATAGCAATTTCCCTGCTCTTGCTTTGAATCATGTTGGCATTCAATGTCACCATCCATGTTTCAAAGACATCTTGTTTACAGACGCCTTGCAGACATAGAAACTGGCACTCGAGTGTTGGCAGCATGCATTGTGTAGTGTTGACGTCATCCATGGTCGCCAATCCTCACACCGTTGGACGCACAAATACTGTGTCATTGAATGTGACACACATTAGTTTAACTTAAGACGAGTGCTTATTGATCTAGATTTCTATGAAAGTACTGTAACCTTTGGTTTGTGATTATTTCTGGGTTATACTGTAAGTAATTGAATCTTACAGAGTCTCACCAGTCTTCTTGTGTGCGTTCCTCTGATAAACTCAGTCAAACGGCCAATATCTGTTCGCAATTTGTCGATATTGCCTATCAGACGTCTCTCCCACTTAGGAGTAACAGGAGCACATTTCTTACTGCAGGAATTATTCCTTTCTCTCAGTTGGATGCCCATAGTTCTGATAGCTGTGACGGCTCCACAGTACAGAACAGTGTGAAGAGATTCTAAGTCATTCACATCTATCAAGTGTTTGGGAAGGATAGCTTGATTCATGATATTTAAAATTTTTGATACCTTCCTAGACGAATTTACTCGAGGCAAGGCAGGTCTAAGCATTGGGTCTGTTCCATTGAACTGAGTCATAGCCGTCATCATTTCATCTGCTAGGATCTTGGTATGTGACTCATCTTCATGATGTGTATCCGGCTGTATGCCACTGACTGGCTCATTGTGTTCTTCTTGATGATCTTCCTGCTCATGGAGCTCTTGTGCTAATTCACTCTCCAGATTAGTTCCTTGATCAAAATCAAACACTCTTCTGACCTCCTGCTTGATTGTATTAAGTCTTGCTTCTGGCACTAAATTATTACGGACTATCGCCCTATATTGGTCCGCCACTCTCTGTTCAGTCACACGGAGTTCGGGGTATGCTTCATGGAACTCATTGAATAATTTCTGCCTATATCCAGTTAGTTCTGTTCCAATGCGAGTCACCTTATAATAAATGCGCATTATGGTCTCGTTCATTGCGATTGACCATTTTAAGCGCTTTCTTGGCAGGCCTGCTTGGGTGAGTGCCGTAAGTGGTTCTGGCACAGCACTTTCAGCAGGCAAAGCACTTGACATTGGTTGGCTTTGTTGTAGTTGTTGGGCTGTATCTTCTTGTGCGACAGGAGCCCGCCTCATCAGCATCCTGCCACCGACGATCATTATTGTTATTATTATTATTATTATTAATAGTATACACTTTATAAGAGACTATATCTTTACTGAATGTTATTTATTTTTAAGTAGGGTTCCAATTGTTTAGGACGTTCAGTAAATAAATATTTTTGGTAACAATGATGATGGAAGAGACTTGAAAGCTTGTTGTGATGGTTGTTGTTAATTCATTTTAGGGGCATGGGACATTTGTTTATCAGCACCGTGTAGTTGGGTGAGTGTTGGATTTGTCTGATAAACTGTGTTTCTGTGGTGACTGTAGTAATATGTGTAGCTGTAGTTATTAGGGTCGTGAATGAGGTTGGTGCTCCGGGACTCCGGGTACCATACTATCCCGGCATATGCTTGGAAAGCGCGTGGAAGAATCCAGGGAAATCCAAACTCAGGATAGCCACTGTCGGTGCTGAGTTTGGACCTTCAATTACCGGACTTGCTGCGATCGTGGTATACGATTAAATGCGCATGCCTACACCGCGGGGGTAGGCATTCCAACTTTGGGCTCGTGGGATGCCACGGGAAATCATCATGTGGCTGCAGATGGTGGGAAGTAAGGAAGCTTGTGTTTTTACATGACCGTAAATTTCGTGATCGTGAGCTACTGGACCTTCTTTTTATGAGGAATCCGAACCACAGGACATGGCATTTCACTTCGAAAATCTCACATGCATTAACCGGGAATCATACCCGGTCAACCGTGGTGAGAGGCCAACAGCTGGACCGCTGCGCCATCATGCCCCGACTTGCATATCGGCCGTTGATGGTAAGCTGCCTCAATACTAGCACTCCATGAACATGATGATGATAATAATAATAATAATAATAGTCTAATAATAATAAGAAGAAGAGGAGTCAGCATGTGTAGCTCTGGTGTTAGATTGCTAAAAATAAAAGTCTGCCAACTCGACATACCAAATAAAAAGCATAAATGAACTTAGGTTGGTTCCATAGTTCAGGGACTGCGATAACGTGGTCAGGTAGCCCCGTAGAAGTTAGTGTGTCTAAAGTTCTATTATTAATATTATTAGTACAGCAGTAGTAGCCTGGTATAATAATAATAGTATTATTAATATTTTTGTTAAGGTTGTTGCACTGTCTTCACACAAAGATAGACCAACAGTTTCTCAAATTAATTTACCAAATCTTTAGGATTTCCATTTTCTATGCATAGGCCATGAGGATGGCAAAATCCTAAACAGATCCACCATCACTAGTCATGTAGCCACTCCCCATAAAGGTGTGAAACAGCTGTTCATAGGCTCGGTTTGTGTATTTCAATGCCATTGGCAGACAAGACGAGGAGGTCACTCAACTTCAGACTCTTGTCAACATTCCTTAGCGTTGGAGGGGAGGGCGACGGGGAGAAGCCAGCTGTACTGCTGAGGGGAACGAAGTGTAAGCCCGTTTCCAAGACATTGACCGACGATTTTTGTGATTTAATTCCACCTACACTAATTAAGATCCGACTGAATTTCATGAAGATATTTGCTTAGAATACCATCTTCTATCACCAGTGTAAAGGACTTCCATCATATAAAATACACCCTGTATATATATATATATATATATATACATAAATTATATATAAACTTTTGAACTGACGGTGGTTTTGGGGTCTGGGGGATGTAAAACGCGAAGATATGTCGAAAATTTTCCGGAAGTCGAAACATGGTACCCATCGCAATAGTTAGCTTTCTAATGAAATCTACCTAAAAGAGGGAAATTTCTCCCGAGTTTATTCCCATAAAAGACAAAAGACCTGTCGGCTCATGCCTGTTTGGTTTTCAAGAAGACACTGTTTTGCTTTAAGTCAAAACGAAACCAACAAAATTTGTGCTTCTTCTATCCACTATGCATGATCCTGATTAGTTAAACAAAGGTACTGGAAAGGCTATTATAAATTTGAATTATAATGCCACAAAGTGCGGGGTGGATGTTGTTGACCAAATGTACGAGTCGTAAAGCACATAGCTAACTCAAACCCGGAATCCAACTCTCAAGAACATTTAAAGCGTTTTTAATATATACAAACTACAGCCCCCTCAGCTCAGACCGACACTGCACTCTCATAACAATAGAAATAATCACTCAACTCTCAGCCATTACGCTAACCTAACCACAATCGAACACAGGAACCCTGGTCCACCGGGCGCCTGCCTAGGGATTAAGGCTAACGTCTGATCGCCTGGGATGGCATTTGTCGGGCCGGCGAGAACACTAAAAGCCCATATTTAACATAAACACAACATATCATAGACCAAAACATAAATTTGCAATAAAATAAATCATTCGCAAGCATAAAAACAAGAGCAGTAACGCCAATAATGCATTTTAACTTCATTCAACCAGCCAGACACGGTTAGACTGTGATTGGCTGCTCCAAAATAGAGCCACCAATCAGAGGACAGCACCTTCAAATTCAAATTTCCCGCTACAAATTCATGCACAATCTTCATTTGCGCGGTCCGCCTACTCATTACAAGATTTATTCGTCCTTTGTCTTGCGGGGTGGTGCCTATGGAACATATATTACTTTCTTGTGGACACAATAACTACCGCAATTTTGCAACAATCTAATATAACAGCTTAGGCAGTAGTGCCCGGCTTCGCCCGGTGGATTTTGTTTTGTTTTATGGATGATAATGAATACTACTACAGAACTGGCACATGATACATAAAGTAACAGTTTTTTTAAATATGACTTCTTGTGTTGGTGATGGCGGTGATAAGTAGCACCTAGTATAATGGACGTAATATTCTGGTTATTTTGCCATAATGATAATGATAATAATGAATAGGGAAACGACGCAACCGTGCTCTTTAAATCATGCACGACCACTGCTACATATCGAAAACGGTTAGTTCTAGGGTCAATACTTCCAACACAGCTGGTTGAAGGGTCTTAAAACGTATTTTTTGAGTTTACTTAGTTAGTTATTTGAGTTTGAAGGGGTAGAACAGCGAGGTCATCTGTCACAGTCTACCGTAGATTAGCCCTTATACGACAAATTCGATATTTTGTCTACGTGCCAAAGGGCCTTAATCTAGGAAATAGACAGTACTGTCCTAATTTCAAGTAAACTGAATTACCCGCTGGGTAATTTGGTTTGGTTTGGTGAAATTAAGTAGATTTGTGCTAAAGAGCCTAATTTGAAAGCACTGTAAGATGTTAGAGTCCCTAAGTAGGGCGACCATAATTATGTAAGATGTTTTCGGCAAGCTCAAAGCCACCTTACGTTACTTATATACAGCTATTAGGAATATCTGATCACTTACCCGTTTAATATAGGTCATACAGTTGTTCGTTGAATGCCAGGTTCCCATTTTCAGTTGAGAACCAAATTGATAGTGATAATAATAATTGACCTGATGGAGCACACAGAGACTTCCTTCACTATTTCCGCATAGCTGCAATCACATCCGCATTGTTGTTATTAGGTTCTTGTTAGGTCGTTGTCATGGAGATTTGTCAACAACCAAGGCCACTATATAAAATGTTTAGCCCAGGCAATAAGGCGGCCATTTGTAATATCAGATAACCCCTCATACGGTCCACTGCCTGCTTATAATTTTTAATATTCCATGGATTATTATTTCCTATGACTGTACGCCATTCTCACCACGCCGGCAGTGCGATCTATCGGATAAACCATCTCGCACGTCTTAGTAAAGCTTCTTTAGTTCTGCGTATCACTACTATGTTCTCACCGTTGTGACATACTGAGTTAATATCTCTACATTCATTCCGTTCAGCCGCGGCTCGTGGCGTTGGAGCCGGGGAAGGCTCAGCACGTAGTGTCAAAATGCTGGTATAACGCATTTCTTATATGACACCTACATACACGGCTGCAGGATTTTAAATTTCACGGTGAAAGGTGTGGGAGCTCGGAACAGATTTCTTGTTGACAAACAGATTGGCTCGTAATAAATAATATATAAACAGATTGGCACCATTATATTATTTTATGAAGCATTTTTTCCTAATTAAAATGAATTTATTTACCTAGTTTCGAAATACGGGAAGAAGCAATGCATTCGTTTTCTAATTTAACCCAGTCCCCATTCTAATTAGTCCCGATCAGAGAAGTCTGTTTCACGGTTGTACACTATCAAACAATCGCATTTTACTTAGAAAGCAGCGTGCTTACCAGCTAGAAATGTAAGGGAATTGATCTGGAACATAGGCCGAAAGTGTACCCGATCTTGAGGGATAAATGGAAACAAACACAATTGTAGATATTAAGAACAATGAAGCTACTTGCTATTACTTTATATAAACACATGACCTACCTTAATTCATTGGTTTGTAAGTGAAGTCTGCCCTCCTCTCCTTTTGCGCTGCAATGTGGTCAATGACAAGCTCATTGAAGTTCGGTGACTCCAACAACTCCTTCTCTGTGGAACACATTGCAAGTGCACAGAGTCGGCCTTCTTTCATTGTGTTACGTAAAAATGTTTTCACTCGTTTTAGGGTAGAGAAACACCGCTCTGCCTCTGCTGTGGTCATTGGAATGGTCACTATGATCTGTAGGAGTTTAACGCTTTCGGGCAAAGCTCCCGCCAAGTTGTTTTCGTAAAGAAAATTCAACAAGGTCAACGCACCTGATGCCTTTGCAAAGTCAGGTCGGCTGTATAGCACATTCAGCTCATGGCGCAGCTCTGTAGAGTTTAACCTAAATAAGTCGACTGCTATTTTCAGTTCTTTTTCAGGGAAAACAATGCGATGTTTAGGGAACAATGACGGCTCAAACAACTTGGCAATTGTCAGGTGGTCACTAAACAGAAAGCGATCACTGATCTGCATCATAATGATATCACAGACTTCTCTCGCACACGCACTCCGCGACTCAGTGAAACGCGCACGTTTTATGGACGGTCCCTCCCCCTCACAGAGTTGGTCAGTATCAAGCGAAGACCTAGCCCGCTGAATGCTTGAAACAAAATCAGACACATACATCATTGTTTTCACTGCATCAACACACTTTTGTTGAAGTTGATTGAATAAAATGTCACAATGAGGCATGACTTTGTTAAAAAACGCCAACCAAAAAAGGAAATCGTCTTCTTGTAGGAAACCCTTTATTCCCATAGCCTTATTAACTGTCTTATAGTCATTTGTAATATCGTCAATAATTTTGACCAGGCACTGCACTATTTCATCCTTGTATTTGTGCACAGTGGTCACGCAACGGGATTTGAAATTCCATCTGATGGACTGAGGACAGCTAGGAATTCGCTTTTTTACAATCTCATCAAGAACAGCTGTTCGTTTGGGAGACTGCGAAAAGGAAATCCCTTCCAAGTTGCTGAAAAATAGTCGCACTTGCTTATTCCCAGTTACACAACGTTCAACAATTAAATTTAACTGGTGTGCGTAACAATGAATGAAGTGGGCGTTCTGATATTTCTCTTTAACCCTAACTTGAACCCCACTTCTTTGACCACTCATGACTGGAGCCCCATCGTAGCTTTGAGCAATGAGTTTTTCAGGGGTCTCACTTACTTTCATTTTTACCAGCTCACTAAATATAGCTTCAGTGACACCTTCTGCACTATGGTCTTTTGGCTGAACGAAACTGATGAATCTTTCGTTTATTTTTCCCATTAACTCGTATCGCATTATCAAGACCAGCTGTGATAGAGAGGCACAGTCTGTGGTTTCATCAACTTCGATTGCTACATAATTAGTCTGTGACAGTTCAGTTCTAATCAAATGAAGGCAAACTTCGTAAATCGAGTCCAACAATTCATTTTGAATTGTTTTTGAGAGACCTAGGAAAACTCGATTATCGGTCTTTTCTATGTGTTGCTTTAAAACACTGTCGAGTTCGGACATTAGACTAACTAACCCGCGAAAAATTCCTGGATTTTTGGAATTGTCTGTTTCGTCATGTCCCCGCAAGGCGAGCTCGAACTTACCGCAAAACTTGATGCAATCTATGAGCTTGCCTAATATATACCGGTTCTTCGATACATTTTCATTATATTTCTTTACATTCAAGCGGTAAGCACTGTCTAACTGGCACCTTATGTCCACTTTCCCTAACATGGCAAACTCAATAAAGCCATTTAGGTGATTTTCACTGGAGTTATGTTTTTTAACTTTGGCATGAAAATTCTTCAAGTCCGTAATACCTGTCTCAGTCCATGAACTATCATTTGAATTGGTAACAAGGCAGGTGAAACAAAAGAAGGCATTTTTTTTCCTCGCAACCACACAACCATTCTGCTGCATCGTACAATGCTCTATTAAAATTTCTAATATAACCCCCCCCCCCCCCTGGATTTACAATGTTTCTGAGTTTGAGAGATTGTAAGATCTGGTTTAGGTGCCCCAAGACCTTTCACAATGAGTCTAGTTTCGTGGTCAAGAATTTTGCCCGATACGCTACTAACTGAATTCATTGTCTTGAAGACATACACTTACCACTAATGTAGCCCGTAACACGCAAATTAAGACTTGCCACTGACAATCAACAAAATTAATAAACTTGTAAGTTACACCAACGATTTTCACGCGCGAACACTTGTTTACAATACACAGCATGCATGAACAGCGGCTGATTTTAAACAGAATACTTCCGTTAAGTCTCGGTAGATGGCTCTGCTACTCCTCGCCACCTCATGGTGCTATCTGGCGGAAGTATTTTAGTTATTATACTTCAAGGAATGCCATCTGAGTTCTCAATAATGAATATCACTTATTAGTCATCTAACTGTTTCTGGTAACTTGTCAATTAATAATCCTTCGGAAATTAAAAGAAGGAAAGGATAAACTTTCTCGAGAGTGGTATGAGTCTTCTAGAACTAATTTCAATGCATTCCAGTGAATAGAAACATCCTGTCGGCGTTGGCAAGCCTGGGTTAGGCTGTAGCCGCTTGAGCCTTTAGCGATACAATGTAAACGAATGGAGCTTTCCTAACCACGCCCCCCAGCCCTGTTACATGGAAAGGAATGGCACAGTTAAGGCGCAGCCTAACGGCGCTACTACCCATCATAAGAACATGCTTTTATCAACAGTTCCAAATATATTGACTCATGACTTAATGGATTAGTGAAATGTATAAATGTTTCTAATTAATATAAATTATAAATTCCTCAATTAAATAGGTATATTTATAGAATCTTACAAGAGAGGCTTCGCCTAAGAGCCTTTAATCACCAGCCGCGCCTGATTCCGTTCAATGCATCTTTCACGCATATGCGGTAATTGCTGTCTGATCCATCTTACGGCGATAGTCTCCCTCTCCCTACATGACGAAACATAATGAATTGAAATTCATGAATAACATCTGGTCATAATAGGACCATTACACCACCAACACCTATTGCAGCTGATAACCTCAATGCTCTTCTCCAACACTATCGCCCTTATAGAGGCGTACTATTTAGTTAACAGATGTCGCCTACAGTTATGCATGTTGTTGAGAACTGTTTGAAGGGACCTAAGAAATATTTTTTTCACTATTTTCCCCTGTGACTCTAAATTCTAACCACAGCAAGAAGTAACTATTTTCGTCATTCCACACCGGAACACAGGTATGGGCGACGTGTTGCAGCCCGCTTTGCTATCCAACAACAGACAAATATTCTTATAGTTTTACCCCTGATTCCCAGCATCTCTGGACCCCTACTCCAACACTGAAAGACTTCCGATACAATTCGTTTTAAAATGGTATCACTGATCCCCGAACCATTCATCACTTATGGGCATTGTATTACTTTCTATGGCTACTCTTTAGTGTACGTATGTTTTAAATTTTACCCTTGCTGGGTAGATGTTAGAGAAATGGAAAAATAGGAAACTTAGTAATGAATGAGTGTGGAATGCATCCTTCGCAGTGTAAAATACCTAAAAATAATTTTATTTTGGAAACACCTCTAGAAAGTCGTCGTTACTTGTTGCTCATCTCATTCATGGCTCAACTTCCTTCTCAATGTAACTACTCCACTGCGTACTGACTGGATTGGAGTACGATTTTTTTTTACCGTAGGCTTCAGTCTGTGTTGACGAGTTGAAGTGATACTTTGCTATGCCTGCATTGACGCAGGGGGGACGTCATTTTGAACAGTTGAAAATCCTACCTAAAAATGTAGTGGTGTCTTTCGTGTACTCTTTCACGCAAAAACTACCCAACCGACTAAGCTCTAATTTTGCATGAAAATAATTTTCATACCCAGAACAAACATAGGACTATGCCCGTTTCGAAATATGATTCTTCTTATTTCCGTTATTTTTTGGCATTCGGGCAAGGTGGAATAAGCAAAATATGCAGGATTTCGTAGAAGGATCTGACTTCATTTTATACACTTCATTGCGAGAAAGTATTTTACATTTGGAGTTTAATAAGGTTTGTTTTTCGTCTTTTTTTCGACACTGATGTGTAACTATCTAACGGTCCGTTATTTCTTCACGCAAAATGATATCTCCCACACAGATGTTGGTTCGATCCTCAGTATAGGGGCTGCAACAACGTGGTCTTGTAGTCCCGTGTACTTTGTGTGTGTAGAATCTGTCTGATAACCGGTGTTAATTGTGATGGCTATATTCGTCTGTAATTGAGGTAACGACTGCAGTCTGTCAATTTCAAGTAGTAATTCCTACTTTTGCTACCAAATGATAGCATTAACGACACCGATCTGTGAACTTGGCTACTAGATGCCACCCCTACCAGCAACTGGCAACGAACGTTGGAACTTAGAGCATTAATCAAATCTAAGCTACAAATTTTGCTTCGCACAGTTGTGGTCAGTGGAAGGATCGTTTACATCCCATATATCTATGACATGGGCCCGCCGCTTTACTTCCCCTCAGAAGGAAGGCATACTGAGGGATTTTTACGCTCATAAAAAATCCGACGACTTCGGCCGGGTTTGAACCCGTGATCTTGGACATAGAAATTCAGCATACTACCAACTAATGTAAACTAGGGGATAGGTTATAGGAAAAATATAGAGGTGTTTGTAGAAGGATCAGACCTCATTTATTGGTAGGAAGTATTTTACAATTTGGAGCTTAATTAACTTTCTTCTTCGTCTTTCTATGCATATTTTTAACATTTTATTATCTTATGGGGACGGTAATCTTTTTTATTGCGAGGAAGTATTTTACAATTTGGATCTTAATTAACTTTTTTTTCGTCTTTCTATGCATATTTTTAACATTTTATTATCTTATGGGGACGGTTACCTTTTTGTCATTTGGGGTCCATTTATATACTTGTGGTCACACTGTCCTTATGCAAGGTTTCGACATTGATGTAGTGATGCGTAACTATCTAACGGTCTGTTACTTCTTCACGCAAAATTTTATCTCCCGCAGAGATGATGGTTGGTTCCTTAGTTTTGGGGCTGCGACAACGCGGCCATTTAGCCCCTTGTACTTTGGGTGTGTATAGAATCTGTCTGACAAACGGTGTTAATTGTGATGGCTGTATTAGTCTGTAATTCAGGTAAGGACTGCAGACGGTCAATTTCAAGTAGTAGTTCCTAATTTTGCTACCAAATACTACCATCAACGACACCTAGCTCTCAACTTGGCTACTAGATTCCACCGAAACCAGCAACTCGCAACTAACGTTGGAACTTCCCCTCCGAAGGAAAGCATACTCAGGGATTTTTAGCGCTCTTAGAAAATCCGACGACTTCAGCCGGGTTTGAACCCGCGACCTTGGGCATAGAAGTTAAAGCATGCTACCAGTTACGTCACCGAAGCCGCTTCACACTTAGTCAGATGGATATCTGAATCTGATCTCGTGCAAGTGCGTTGTCATGGCAACGTCGATGGCTCATCCCTCATCAATTTAGTAGTGTTGCCATGGCAACCTCTGATAGCTCTTGGCATTTTCTTATAATTCCGAAATCATTTTTCTCATCCCTTGGCGTAATGGTGCGTCGTATCAAAAATTTTTCAGGCAAAAGTTTTAGGTAATTATTAGGGGAATATTTTACATTTTGTACGGTTTTAATATTGTGCCCATTAAGAGAGATACGATTAATGTTTCCCGAAAAACCCACTTTTTCCCACCCCTTTGGTCAATGGTTGGTGCTATAAAAAACTCTTCAAACATAAATGTTTGGGCTTTATCCGACACATAGTATGAACTTTGAACTGATTCGATATTTGACATATTAAGAGAGTTATAGCAATATTTCACTTTTTCGAAAAAAAGCCCCGCCATTTTTACCCCCTTCGACCGATTTAGCCCAGTAACGAACTCGAGAGAGATGTTATAGATATACATATTCGGTAAAAAATTCAAAGTGATTGGTGCAAAATTACGGCAGTTATCGTGTCCACAAGAAACTGATATATATATATACTAGCTGACCCGGCAGACGTTGTCCTGCCAATCAAAGAAAGTGTTGTAACTTTGTTTCTTGAAGTGCTTTTGGATACACAATATTTTTTTCAATTTCTGTTAACTGCCTCTAAACTATCGTGAAATGAATTAACTAATCTATAAACATTCGTGGGAGCGTGCACAACAAATCTCCAAATTTTCATCGCAATCGGGGGAATGGCATATGACGCATACGGGCTTTTGTTTAAATGATTCGTGCGCTGTCACTCATTTGTTGAATCTGCTCGTGCTCTACCAACTGTGAAATGGATTTACTAAGTTAGAAAGCTTCACGTAAGTGTACACAACAACTCATCAAAGTTTCATCGCAATCGATGGATAGTATATGAACGCATACGGGATTTTGTTGGAACGCTTCGCATGTCGTCACTCATTTGTTACATCTACTCGTGCGTTACCAATATGGATTTACCAAATTGAACACCTTCCCCGGCAAGTACACAACAACTCATCAAAGTTTCATCGAAATCGGATGAATGACATATGAACGCATACGGGATTTTCTTTAAACGATTCGCGTGCCGTCACTCATTTGTTGAATCTACTCGTGCGCTAAATATTGTAAAAATATTTACTAAGCCTGAAACCTCCTCTGGAGTGTACTCAATGATTCACCAAGGTTTCATCGCAATCGGATGAATGATATATGAACGCATACAGGACTTTGTTGAAACGATTCGTGCCATCACACATTTGTTGAATCTACTCTTGCGCTACCTATTGTAAAATGAATTTCCTAAGCCAGAAACCTTCCGTAGGGTGTACACAACATCTCACCCAAGTTTCATCGTAATCGGACGAATGGTATTTGAACGCATACGGGACCTTATTGAAACGCTTCGCGCGTCGTCGCTCATTTGTTGAATCTACTCGTGCGCAACCTTCTGTGAAATGGATTTACTAACTTAGAAACCCTCACGTAAATGTACACAACATCTCACCCAAGTTTCATTGCAATCAGATGAATGGTATATGAACGCATACGGGACTTTGTTTAAACGTTCGCGCGACGTCGCTCATTTGTTGAATCTACTCGTGTGCTACCTATTGTAAATTGGATTTACTAATCCAGAAGCTTCCCCTGGAGTGTACACAACATCTCACCCAAGTTTCATCGCTATCGGACGAATGGTATTTGAACGCATACGGGACCATTTTGAAACGCTTCGCACGTCGTCACTCATTTGTTGAATCTACTCATGCCCAACCTCCTGTGAAATGGATTTACTAAGTTAGAAACCTTCACGTAAGTGTACACAACAACTCTTCAAAATTTCATCTCAATCGATGAATGGTATATAAACTTATACGGGATTTTGTTGAAACGCTTCACGCGTCGTCACTCATTTGTTGAATCTAGTCGTGCGCTACCTATTGTAAAATTTATTTACTAAGCGAGAAGCCTTCCCTGGAGTGTACACAACATCTCACTCAAGTTTAATCGCTATCGGACGAATGGTATTTGAACGCATACAGGACCTGGTTGAAACGCTTCGCACGTCGTCGCTCATTTGTTGAATCTACTCATGCCCAACCTCCTGTGAAATGGATTTACTAAGTTAGAAACCTTCACGTAAGTGTACACAACAACTCATCAAAATTTCATCTCAATTGATGAATGGTATATAAACTTATACGGTTTGTTGAAACGCTTCGCGCGTGGTCACCCATTTGTTGAATCTAGTCGTGCGCTACCTATTGTAAAATTGATTTACTAAGCCAGAAGCCTTCCCTGGAGAGTACACAACATCTCACTCAAGTTTCATCGCTATCGGACGAATGGTATTTGAACGCATACGGGACCTTTTTGAAACGCTTCGCGCGTCGTCGCTCATTTGTTGAATCTAGTCGTGCGCTATCAATTGTAAAATGGATTTACTAAGCCAAACACCTTCCCTGGAGTGCGCTGAACATCTCACCCAAGTTTTATCGCAATCGGATGAATGGTAGGCCTATATGAACGCATACGGGACTTTGAAACGCTCGAACGTGCAGAGACAAACAGTAGAATTCGACATCACTGCCACCATTGGTATAAAACACAACTTTCCGCCACGGACAGAGTGTAGGTTATGGCGGTAGTTGCACAGGTTGCGACCAGGTGGCTCTACTCGCAGAGACAAACAGTCCAAAACATCACTTTTCACTAAGGCTAGCGGTTTCCATGACGACTATTTATGACTGTATATTGTGGTTCTAAAATTCTAAAATTCCACCTACCTGGTCAAATTGTGAATCCAAACCATACATACAAAATTTCATCGAAATCGGCCCAGCCATTTAGGAGGAGTTCAGTGACATACACACGTGTCGAAGAATTATATATATTTAAATTATATATAAACTTTTGAACTGACGGTGGTTTTGGGGTCTAGGGGATGTGAAACGCGAAGATATGTCGAAATTTTCCGGAAGTCGAAACATGGTACCCATTGCAATAGTTAGCTTTCTAATGAAATCTACCTAAAATCTGCGATCATGATTAATTCTTTTTACTCTTCCATACAAAGTCAAAAGTTCTCCTGAAGATGATACATGCTTCCGGAGTGCGTTCAGTGTTTCTCCGTTGGAGTATTCTTATGTTATCAATAAAATTATCACCAGCATGAGATCAAGCGGTCTCAGTACAGACGTAGGTTTTGCAAAGGCAACCTCAGTGCTATGTTTTATGTCGTCTCCAACTTTACCAGAACTTAATGTTGCCCACCCAAATGTTCAAAACTTAAAAATCAAATTACGATTAAACTAATTATCGGATCTCTACCAAGTTTGGTAAAAACGTGCCCTTGTATAGGACGAATCCTGCGCTCAAACTACAAGGTAATTGGGCATACCATTTCAAGATGGTGGCCATGTGAATCATGTAAGCATTATAATCCTTAACTTAGGACCCATCAATTGAATATTATACGTTTTTTAAATATTATTAATATTATACTGTAGCAGTGACAAAAGCTGAGGCGTCTGAGTCACTTGACAAGATGGCAGCTGACCTCTCGTGCCTAACCTATATTTCATTAGTTCGAGTATGTTGCATCTAATATAGCCTACTGATAGAAATATTATAAACTTTGTATGAAATGGTTTGTAATGAAGGTATACTGGACTGAAGAAATCGTTTATTCCAAGTCATTATTTGCTAACACTTTGTACCTACGTCGATTGATAACGCTAAATTACTATGGACATGTTCGGCTCTGTGGTAGAGCGTTGGTCTGTCAATCGGTCGGCGGGGGTTGGAAACCTATTAGAGGTGGATTCATTTAATTGCATTTTTTATATTTATTGTTTTATAACTACTCAGACGTTTAAAATTATGCGTTATATTGTGCATTTTACTATGCTAATATATTTAACTAAAAGTCTGGGCTCTTGAAGCCGCATTTTGATAGCGGCTGACACCGTATTCCATCTCATATATTCCACTCTTGAAATATAAATAGCTCAACTCACCACATTAGGTACCGGAAGGATAATTTGGGTTTCCTCAAACGGCGCTGTCAATATAAGTAACAACTTTGAATGGGAATATAGTGATATTGTCGTCTTTCTGCAGACCTTTTGGCGAGTGAGCTGTGGTGTTGATCACAAATTGTGCATATCGTCTTTACCTAGAAGATCCTGCTTTATGAGAGTAAGCAGTGTTAATATAATCACATACCAGAAATTACTGGGGTAGGAAGGCTTCCTTTGCCAATTCCTGGCCTCCTGAAGTAGATTACAATTTTGTAGTAGTTCAACATCTAGCCATAACCGCACTCCGATTAGAGATCACATGAACTGTCTGAAGAAACAATTGCCAGCCAGTTTGAATACAACCTAGTTCCGACTCGAATGTGCTCTCAGAAGTTTAGTGAATATCACGAATGCAGGAGGCTACATAAGTATAGACAGGAAAGAGAGCATTCATCAAGTGGTGAGTGTCATTAGCAATGAAATGTGACGTTGACAGTAGGAAAGAGCATAAGCTGATATTAGAAAATCTATGGAATAGAAGAGGGTGCAGACATTCTACTAAAGGGACAACTAGCGGCATCTGCTAGCTTATCGCCCGAAACCACTAATAGTAGCCACGACCAACTGGATGCGAGCTGCGCTCTATACCGTCTTGGACATCCACAGTTGGAAATGTTTCCTCTTGTGGCCGCTAGAGTGCACTCGCCGTCAAGAATAGGTGCGAGAAGATATCAGCGGTGTAGTAGGTACAGTACCGTATATTAAATGTGTTCCTTCACTGTGATAGTTATTGTTGTATTAAGGGGCGGAATAGCGGGGTCATTATGCCCCTTCACTGTGATAACGTTTAGAGTAGACCAAGAAAGATTTTCTGTTTCCATTACTGTAACTAGTCAATGTTAATATACCGGTACTGAATGTCTACGTTGTTTGATGAATTGCCAATGTTCAAACTTTTATAGCTATATTTGCTGACTACACAGCCATAAGGGGTGCAAGGCATTTGGATGCGTCTCAAATAGCCTCTCCAATTGCAAATGTCAACCTCACCTTCTCGCGGTGCACTCTGTTACTACAGACGAGGCTCTGGCGACCGAGTATATGGCGGGATAACCACATAATGATGCAGTAAATGGCATCATTTCCACCCACAACATCTTGGGAGGGAGCAAGTGCCAAGGCTTAAAGGTGGCAGCCCCACCATGGCACTCGGCAAATGTGGGCTAATAACTCGCAGTTGCTTAAAAAAACACATATTAAAGAAACTAAGAAAAGCAGCCGGACGGATCCTACGATGACGACCTTTGGCTTGAAAAAGGACATGAATATTGGGTTTTGGAATGTTAGAACATTGTAGCAGAATGGAAAACTAAAGCAGCTTGCTACCGAGGCAGAACGGTACAGATTGGATATCCTAGGAATTAGTGAAGTAAGGTGGAACGAATTTGGAGAGATGAGAACTTTGAGCGGACAAACTTTCCTCTACTCGGGTAAGCCAAATGAAGACGACCCACATCATGAGGGAGTGGGATTGCTCCTAAACAAGAGAACAAAGAGCAGTTTGCTGGACTGGAAGCCCATTTCATCAAGAATTATCACTGCAAGGTTCGAGGGGAAGGTCAGAAATGTTTCGGTGGTCCAATGCTATGCACCTACAGAAGAAGCCGAAGCAGAGGACAAGGCAAAATATTATTCAGAACTCGAGACTACTATGCAGACCATAAACAAGAGGGATATTGTGATAGTCATGGGAGACTTCAACGCCAAAGTGGGAGCTGAAACCCTGGGACTTGAACAAGTAATGGGCCAACATGGATTGGGTGTCATGAATGAGAATGGAGAACTGCTGGTAGACTTTTGTGCAAGAAATGAACTCGTTATCGGTGGAACCCTCTTCCCTCATAAAGAATGCCACAAAGTGACATGGGTATCTCCAGATCTGCGAACCGAAAACCAGATTGACCACCTGACAATTAGCAGAAGTTGGAGAAGGTCACTTCTGGATGTCAGAAATCGACGAGGAGCAGATATAGGCAGTGACCACCATCTAGTAACTGCCCGCATCCGAGTTAAGATTGCATCTGCAAAGAAACGGTTTGAACAACGAATGAAAAGGTTTGATGTGGGAAAACTACAGAATGAGAGAAACAAGGAACATTTTAAGATCAACCTCAGTAACAGGTTTACAGCCCTGCAGGTGGATGTAGATGATGTTGAAGAACTCTGGGAGAAAGTTAAGACGACGTTAACAAACACATCACAGGAGGTACTTGGCTTCAAGGACACCAGGAGGAAAGAATGGATGAAAACAAACACTTGGGAGTGTATAGAACAACGTAGAGAGCTGAAACTCAAGCTGAATAGTTGCAGGACACGAACCCAGAAAGTTGAACTCCAAGCAGCATATCGTGCTAAAGACCGGGAAGTAAAGAAGAATGCAAAAGCAGACCGGAAAAAGTGGGTATCAAACCTTGCTGAATTAGCAGAGACTGCAGCAAGAGAGAGAAATATGAAAGGCTTGTATGACATTACGAGGAAACTCGCCAAGAAGAAATTTAAACAAAGTAGACCCATTAAGAATAAACAAGGAGACATGCTCACTAATGACGAAGCAAAATTAAACAGATGGCAGGAACACTTCATGGAGGTGTTGAACAGAGACGACGTAGAGGAAGATAGGCAGATACCATATGTAAATGAAGATGGTGAAACGGACGGCATCAACACAGAACCACCCTCAAGAAGTGAGATTAAAGAAGCAATCAGACAAATAAACAAGATGTTCAGTAAAGAACATATAGCCTACTTTCTCCTAAATGTATGAGTATAGTTATAACTCGTTGTTATTATCAAAGAAGTTTACCCATTTTTCATTCAGGTCACTGGAACAGAGGATATACTCCTGATCTGTGTTTCACAACTCAGCTTCAAAACTCCTATAGCCAGATACGCCGTTCGGTAGTTAATGATTTCCCCCACAGTCAGCACAGACCTATTATTTTAGAGACTGGGATATGTGTACCAATTGTACAGTCCCATCCAAAACCAAGGTGGAACTTTAAGAAGGCAAACTGGTCTGAATTTGCAAAGCAAACAGACTCCAACATCAGATGGATCAAGCCAACATGTAGTAATTACACACGATTTATCGGCATAATTAAAGGAGCAGCTAGACGATGTATTCCTAGAGGTTATCGTAAAGAATACACACCCGGTTGAAGTGAGGATAGTGAAAGCTTACTGAAAAAATATGAAGCAAATCCATCTGCTGATAATGCTACTGGCCTCCTACATTCACTAGATGAGAATAGAAAAAAGATCTGGCATGAAACTGTGGAATCATTCGACCATACACACTCGAGTCGGAAAGCTTGGTCTGTTATTAGAAAACTAGACCCAACAAATTCAACACCAATCAGATCGAAAACTGCCATTAAGCTAAATGACTTTGCCAATCATCTAATCTCAAATTCCATGAGCCCAAAAGATAAGCAGACAAGAAGGGAAATCAAATCTCAGCTGAAAATCAAGAAAAGAGCAGCCCAGAATTCTTCAAAACTTTCCACTCTATTCACTGTAGAGGAAGTCAGAGTCGCCATCACAAACATGAAACTTGGGAAAGCAGCTGGATTCGACGGAATCTATCCTGAATTCCTCGCTCACTGTGGACCAGCTACAATTAAATGGCTTACTAACTTCTTTTCAGATATCCTTAATACTGGAAATCTCCCTGTATTATTCAAGAAAACAAAAATATTAGCGATCCTCAAACCGAACAAAGATCTGACAAAATTCGAAAGTTATCGCCCCATAGCTCTACTAAGTGTCACTTACAAACTACTTGAGCGACTCATCTACAACAGAATTTTTGATACTATTAACAACCACATCCCCATAGAACAAGCTGGATTCAGACCTGGCAGAAGCTGTAATGATCAAGTGTTTGCATTAACAACTCATATTGAAAATGGGTACGAGGAGAAATCTGTAAGCCTAGCTGCTTTCTTGGATCTATCTGCCGCTTATGATACAGTATGGCGAGAAGGCCTCCTTCTGAAATTTGTGAGCATCATTCCGTGTCTCAAACTCACAAACCTAATTAACAACATGCTGTGCAATAGACTTTTCCAGGTTTACTCTGGCAATGATAGAAGCAAGTTCTTCAAATTAAATGACTGATTACCCCAAGGATCTGTCCTAGCTCCTCTCCTTTTCAGCTTGTACATATACGACCTGCAAGAAACTTCTTCAAGGAAATTCATATATGCTGATGACATCTGTTTGGTAACCCAGAACTCCAATTTCACCGATGCTGAAAATACACTAACTGCTGACTTGGAAGTCTTGGACACATATTTCAAGAAATGGTGCCTACGCCTAAATTATCTGAAAACTGTTGTATCCGCATTTCACTTACGCAATAGGTTCTCTAATTACAAACCAGAAGTCAAATTCAGAGGACAAACTTTGCAGTTCTGCAGCATGCCTAAGTACCTTGGGATAACACTTGATAGGTCCTTGACCTTCAAACAACATCTCACGAACGTGGCCGCAAAGGTGAAGACCCGTAATAGCATCATTCAGAAGCTTGTTGGTACCTCCTGGGGTTCCAGCGCTCAAACTTTACGATCAACTGCTCTGGCACTGTCATACTCCGTTGCTGAATACTGCTGCCCATCTTGGCTAAACAGTGTCCACTCCAAGAAGATAGATGTGCAACTTAACCAGACAATGCGACTGATTACGGGCTGTATACGTAGCACACCCACTATATGGTTACCTGTTCTAAGTAACATCCAACCTCCAGCTCTTCGAAGATCAGAGGCTCTCCTGAAGATCTGGAAAACCATTCAGAAGAACCCCCAGCTACCCATACATACTGATGTAGCAAAAGCAGGCAATCAACGGTTGAAGTCAAGAAAACCACCTTGGCGCTCTGCAGTACTCCTTGAAGACTCTTCATTTAACATCTCAGAAGCATGGAAAACTATGTGGGAAGAATCATCAGTATTCAATGCACATCTGATTAAAAGCCCTTCCAACCGGGTAGAAGGTTTCAAACTCCCCAGACGCCAATGGAGAATTATTAACCGGATCCGTACAGGACAAGGCAAATGTGGATTCCTGCTTCACAAATGGGGTTGGGTTACTTCTGCTAACTGCGATTGTGGAGCTACCTTGCAAACCATCGGACATATTGTTGGTGAATGTCCGCAACGAGCGTTCCAAGGATCAGTAGGTGACATTCATCATGCATCTTCTGAGGCACTTCAGTGGATTGATGGCCTGGACATAGAAGTTTAAACCAAGAACTTGTGTTTATGACTTTGTATATAACTGTATATATAACTTGATATGTAGTGTATGAACTTTTATTTTAACTCTGTATCATCATACGATAAATAAAATTATCAAAGAGTATAATAGAATCATTTCTTGGTTGAAGACCTTAGAAACTATTTACATCTACCAAACGCCACAACCTAGAAAAAAACTACTACCATCATTGAAGAAAGATAGATAAGAAGTATCTCAAGAATGTTATGGATCTGGAGACATAATCGACCGGACTGGCTGCGTGGCCCTGCGGTAACGTTCTCGCTTGCTGGGCCCTAGGTTGCAGGTTCGTATCCTGGCGCAGTCAGCTGGCATTTGAGGGTGCACAAATGCGAGGGAGCCGTGTCAGTAGATTTACTGGCACGTTAAAGATCCCCTTCGGGCCAAAATTCCGGCACCCCGGCGTATCTAAAAGCAGCAGTAGTTAAAAGGGTCGTAAAACAAATAACATTATTATTATTGTTATTATTACATAATCGACCTGCCGTGGGCAACATCCAACTTTGAGTTGAGGCATGTCTTTACACGTCTGGTTGTGCATGGCTTTCACAACCCTAATTGAATTAACAAATCTTTCCGTGTCCCTACAGAGACGTGTGTATACAAACTATGTGGATATTTTCGATTGCTGTTTGCCTGAAATAAAAGTATTAATAACCTGAACTAGTACCAGCGGCTAGAATTCAGTCACTATGTGAAATCGTTTTGTTCTTTACTTCAAATAAATTTTTCAAATAACGCACAATAGGCTGTAACAAACCCTTTAAAATAAGAAGTAAAAATGTATCATAGTATCATCCTGTCATTCTTCAAATTCGATGCGCATAGAATGCCAATGGTATACTATCAATGGAGTCCCATGTAGACCAGTCGTGAAATCTAGTGGAGAAATATCGAACAATATAATCCTAACAGGGCGAGTGCATTCTAGCGGCCATAAGAAGAAACTTTTCAATAAAATCTGGAAGTTAATAAGTAGGCCGGCGTGCAGTTACCTTTTTGGCTGCTAGATGTCTCGAGCAAATCTGCTGGCGAATTATGTTTTAATTAAATATATGTTTTGCACCGTAATATGCACAATATAAGGCTTAATTTTAAAATGTCTGAGTCATTACAAAGCAACAAATATGTAAAATTTCAAGCAAAAAACCAAACTCTGATGGGGTTTGAACCATAGGCATATGAATGACAGACTAACGCTTTACCACGGAGCCATTTGTGCCAACGAACAATGATCTATATAAAATGACTTACATAGAACTTGTTAGCAAATAATGATTTAGACCTAACGATTTCATCAGTGGAGTATATTATTTATGTATAAAGCATTTCATACTAAGTTTATTTATTTTGTATCAGTACGCTATATTGCATGCAATACTCAAATTAGTGAAATATAAGTCAGGCACAAGATATCCGCTGCCATCTTGTCTTCTTACCGAGACGGCTCAGCTTTTTAAAATCACTTCTGCACTATAGTATTACAAAATAAACTTTTAATTTCGAACGTGCCTCTTCCTTTAGAACAGTTAAATCGATTCTCGGCTCGATAATCGGAACTGGTGGGTCCCATGATATGGATTATAAAGTTTGCATAATTCGCACGGCCGCCATCCTGAAATGGTACGGCGGATGACCTTGTGGTTTGGTCACAAGACGCGTCCTATATGAAGGTATGTTATTACCAAATTTGGTAAAGATCGGATAATTTGGTTAGTTGCTATTTGATTTTACGTTTTGAACATTTGAGTGGCCGCCATTCAGATTTGGTAGAGATGGCGGCGATATAAAACATGACACTGAGGTGCCCTTTGCTTGTTCTACCTCCGTACCAAACTTCGTTCAATTCGGTTTCACCGTGTTCGAATTGATAGGGGAGACAGACATTCAGAGTACACACACTCACACACACACACACACACACACATACACAGACTCACACACACACACATACACACACACACACACACATACACACACACAGACAGACACACAATTTTTGGCCCTGTAGTGATCTCATAAGTCTACTTTCATTTTTTGCAAAAATCGAAAGTAGGCTAAAAATGGAAAGGCCCCAGGAGTGGATAACATAGCGCCTGAGCTTCTAACCGTTGATCCTGATATGACGGCCGATATGTTGCATCCACTGTTTACAAAAATTTGGAACGAGGAAAAATTGCCAAAGGAATGGAGTGAGGGACTCCTTGTCAAATTACCGAAGAAAGGTGACCTGACCAACTGTCACAATTGGAGAGGTATCACTTTACTTTCAATTCCCAGTAAAGTGATGACTCGCGTGATACTCAACAGAGTAAAAAAAAAAAGGATAGAAAAACGACTTCGCAAAGAACAAGCAGGTTTCAGTAGCAACCGCTCATGCATCGACCAAATTAACACTCTACGGATCATTATTGAACAGTTTAATGAGTACAATGCTAGCTTATTTCTTCTGTTCGTGGACTTTGAGAAGGCTTTTGATTCATTGGAAAGGAACGCCATGTGGAGAACACTACAAAAGTATGGCATACCAACAAAAATAGGCAAGATCATCAAGCAGACCTACGACGACTTCACATATAGAGTAATCCACGAAGGGAAGCTCTCGAAGCCCTTCTCCTTAAATTCTGGTGTGCGACAAGGGTGTGTCCTATCTCCGACTATCTTCCTCCTTGTCATTGATGATGTCTTGAGAAAAGTTGTTGAGCGAAGGCAGAGAGGCATCCAGTGGGGACTGGTCGAGAGATTGGAGAGTCTAGAGTTTGCCGATTACATATGTCTATTGACTCAGAAACATACTGATATGGAGGGAAAGCTGCAGGACCTGGAGAGAGACGCTGGAGCAGTGAGCCTAAGGATAAATGTTCAGAAAACAAAGGTGATGAAGGTCAATGCGAAGAGCAAGCAGAAACTCAAAGTCAATGACGAAGATGTTCAGGAAGTCGAAGAGTTCACATATCTTGGCAGTGTGACTACGCATGATGGAGGAGCAACAGCTGATGTCAAAATGAGGATCCAGAAAGCCAATGCGGCATTCATACAGCTCTATCCGATTTGGAGGGCCAGAGAAATATCGATGAAAACGAAACTGCGCATTTTTCAAACAAATGTGAAAACAGTACTGCTGTATGGCTGTGTAACGTGGAAAGTTGCCTCAGTGATCACCCACAAGCTGCAAGTATTCATAAACAGATGCTTACGAAGAATAAAGCGCATCTTCTGGCCAAGAGTCATTTCAAATGACGACCTTTGGAAACAAACCAAAGAAGAACCTATTGGTATACAAATAAAGCGAAGGAAATGGAAATGGATTGGCCACACCTTACGTAAAGAACAAAATGCAGTGGAGATACAGGCTTTGTTCTGGAACCCCCAAGGACAGCGGAAGAGAGGAAGACCGCGGAAGTCATGGAGACGCAGTGTGATGGATGAGGCAAAACAAGAAGGAAATACCTTTGGTGAACTCAAGACCTTGGCTCAAAATAGGATACGCTGGCGCTGCTTTGTCAAAGCCCTATGCTCTGCAAAAGAGTAAAAGGACATAAGATAAGAGACACAGCAATAATGGCAAAATAAAAAAATCCCGACATCGCCAAAAGGCATCTTCAACATCATGCCGACCTACTGCAACCCTGCCTCACTCAAAATAAAATCAAAGTAATCACTGATAAATAAAAAGCCTTATACTTCACTTGGCAACACAGACACCCTTCTACTTCAATAACTGTCTTTAAAAACAATATCTCCAACACAAATTCTTATAAATACCTAGGCATAACCCCAGACAGAAGGCTTACCCTATGTCAGCATACTCTAAATGTTTTAGCCAAGACCAGGAACCAGATTTTCACCCTCTACCCGTTCATTCACCCATCTGGCCCTCTAAGCACCAAAAATGTCATACTCGCCTATACAGCCCTAATTAGACCATTACTTATACACGCTTATCCAGCCATAGGCTTTCTTCCAGCTTCTAGCCTATCTAAACTACAAACTATTCAAAACTGGGTACTAAGAATGGCTCTTAAACAAAAAAAGGACAATACAGATTAGCTACAGTATATACTCATCGTAAAACCAAGGTCCCCTACCTTCTGGACCACCTAACCAAAATAACTCAGAAATTCTAACTAAAAACTAATCAGCACGATAACAATCAAGTCCGCCAACTCAGCAACTATGCTCCTGACCCTTCTTTAAAACGTAAAAGACAACCTAAATATATCCTAATTCTACGCAATCTAATCCAAAAACCCTAACTACTATCTATAATTAGCAAGATACACCACACCAGCCCAACATCTGGTATAGTAACCACGACTTTCACTCTTAAAGAAAATCAACAACAACAACAACAAATAGGAAATTACATTAGCGAAGTCAGAGGGAAACCTCTTATGGACTACTAATGTAGTTTAAACCAAAGACAACAACAACAGATAAGGCCACCTCATTACTATTCCCCTTAATAAACATCTCGTCACCTTAATGAGTTAGTAACTTTACAGCATAATTAGATCTTACATGCAAAAGCAGCTATCTGGAGATGGCCAACCTCACTATAATACTACATCTGTAAGGTACAACAACCATCTTGGAAACGTTTAAATCACTTAATCTCCAGGAAAAATAAATAAATTTATAAACACCACAAGCGCAAAATTGCAATACATCATTTAACACTATTAAATACAATAATTAATATAGCCAAGCACCACCCGACCCTGATTGGATGCTCCCAGACACGAGCAGCCAATCAGCGCAGCTTACTAGCAAAGCCAAATTCCCCGCTCAAAAACACATAAAATATTCAATCATCAGCCCCAAACATCAAATATACTCAAATTCAAAATATCATCAGCTATAAAATGGCCTTCACCGAGCGATAAGAAAACAACACCTTTTGCCGCTATGAACCAGATGGTCAATAGCACCTTAGCTGAACCTATATCTGTGTTCATAGCTCTCCAGGCATTACTCAGTCCTAGTACTCTAAAAATCTAAAAATAAACAAAATAACCTCAAAAATCAACCCATCTTTCAACAACTTTTAATTCCAAGGACAACTTCTCCCATTAAACCATTATACATTAATGCATTATGTGAGAAAAATTATATATCATACCAAAAAGGATCTTAATTAAGTATCCAATCACTAAAACTTAAATATCATTTACATCGGAGTGAAAGAAGCCCATTAAGGCACCAGACTCCTATCATTTCTTCATATCGCTTAGGCGATATAGGACCGAAAGAGAGTACTACTACTACTACCTATGTTAAACTATGGTTTGAACACCGCTGATCAAATCCAGTTCGGTATGTCGTACTGGTGTGCCACTTTGTGCTTCGAATAGGAAGAAAATAGGAGGTGTGCTTATATTTCATGAGTTTCCACGAGACAGAGATGGGAGTTATGATTGGCTTAACGTGATTTCCCGCGATAACGTCGTTCCGGACACAAACTCTCCTTCGTCTGCTGTGTTTAGTGTTCATTTTAAGGGTACCGCACCGTAGTCGTGATCGTTAAATCGTGCACCACGGCCGCGAGGGCAGCTGTAGCAAGTCCAGAGATCGTAGGTTCAAAACCCAGCACCGACAGGAACTCTCTTGTGTGAGGTTTTCCCCCCGGTGTTTCCACACTCCATCCAGGTAATTGTCAGTATAGTACTTCACTGCTAGTGACGCACATGTAAAGTTTATCTGGCCTCCAAGACCTACGAAGATATCCAATTAACTACGGAATCAACCTTCCAGTGCATACCCACAAGGTATCTTCTGAAAAATGGGTATTATAATGTTCTCATCCGAGCATTCTCTAGCGATTCTGTTGAACCACTCTTCAGTACATCCCCCACAGGAGCTCACGACTATTGGGACGTGGGTTGGTGATCAAGGGACCCCAGTTGAGTCCGACATTGCTTCCACTTATTTGTGCCGGGTTCTTTTCATTCATCTTTCCTGTCGACCACCCTTTGTCACCTCTCGTTATCTTACGACACTCCCCCCTCAGGGCTTACAACTTGTGGGCCCCAACTGAGTTCGCGATTACATCCACTTACTTGTGCCGGGGTCCTCTTTGGCATATTTCCTGTCGACCTCCCTTGATCAACTGTTGTTCTCTTCCGACCCTGACGGTATTAGGGTATCCGAAGTCCAGGGAATCTTTCCAATTCCCGCCTTAATTGGACATTGTCTCATCTTTCCTGATACCCTCATTCTTCGAAGAGTCAGACCTTTTGTTTTTCTTTTCATCATAATTATCTCCTTCCTTTGTTACAAGGCCATAAAGAGAGAGGGTATGTGTAGCTCCACCACTTAAGGTCCCCTGGATAGTGCTACACTCTCAAGGGCTCACGGCTGTTCAGTTCGGGAAGATACCTAGGCTGGGTCTGTTTTTAGCCTATTTTCATTTATAAAAAAAAAGGCTTATTTATTATTATTAATTAAACACAATGTGTACAAAGAAAGAATATTAATATGAATATGTTAATAATGATTTGTATCAGTCTTCAGCAAATGTGCTGATCGGTTGTGATCTTTCAGCACAGTCTCCAAGATGAAACAAGGAGCATAGCTCCCCACATAGGCGACATATGCACTTTACTGTCGGTTTGTGAAATTTCGGATTTATATATATACTATCAGAAGAACCCATTCTTCGAACGGTCGTCGGTATTAATAACCAGACGTAATCAATTGAGCTACTGTTGCAATGGTTAGGGGCTTGGAACCTGTTTGTCGACAAAGATAAATGATTAGTTGAAATATGCTCTGAAAATAATTTACCTAACGTGTACTTCCTGACGTGAAAATAAAATTGAAAACCTCGTAGACGAAATGCAATTCACGTCACATAAAAACTGATCCTCACTGTTGTGTCAAGTGCGCATCCAGAGGAAGACCCCTTTAATAAATTATAAAGGCTTGTGGTGCATGAAAATTCAGGTTTTTTAGCCTCCAATGGCCCAAATTCCTAAAAGCAAAAAAATAAAATAAAAAATAAACTATTTCAATTCACGAATTGTTGAAAATAATGTTGCTGTTTGAAGATATAATAGACCTTCTGTACGACACATCGCACGTTTAAGTCTTGCGAAAAAAATCGAGGGTACCTCTTGACCCCCTTAAGCGCATTGATGAATTTTACAGTTTTTGTTGGTTCCGTGATAACCTTATAGCCATTTGCAAACTTTCACAGAAATTTAATAAATGGAGTGGCATTACTTCTTGCAGAAATAGATGGAAAGTTGGATGTACCTTTTTGAGACACTGTTGTCATGGTTACTGGCTTGCATTCCTACATTAGTTTATTAAATGAAATTAGTTTTCTGGGAATATCTCAGAAACTCTTGGTTTTAGAGCATTATAATGTAGTTTTCGGGGACCCTTTACGACTGTTTAGGGGCCCCGAGGTTTTTTTCTGACACCAAGGGGCTGAAAATGAGCTATGTCTCGTCGTTGTAGGCCGTAGTATCATCATCATCATCATCCTCTTGCACGGTTTCCAGCCGTTGGCCGGGTCTGTTTGGAACACAGGCCACTCCAACGTCTTCTATCTTCCCATAATCTCTCAGCTTCCACTCCTGTCTAGTCTTCTCCTCTCTTCTTCACGCTTTCTTCCATCCTTTTCAGCCACCTGTCTCTCGGTCTTCCTCTCGGTCTTCCTCTCGGTCTCTTTCCTTCCCACTTCGTCTCGTGTATCCTCCTGGGTATCCTCTTATCCTCCATTCGTTTTACATATCCATGCCATCTAAGTCTAGATTTCTCTATACCATCCCGTAATGGTTCCTCCTTTATTAATTCTCTGGTCCTTTTATTTCTTATTCTGTCCATCTTTGTAGCTCCAATACTGCTTCTCAAGAACCTCATCTCACTGGCCTGTATTTTGCTCTTCTCCCTTCCTTTCATAGCCCAGGTCTCCGAGGCATACGTCAGGATAGTGGCATAGTACGTCCGATATATGATCTTTTTTCTGTTCTGAGGGACATCCTTGCTCCATAACATGCTTCTCACACTCTTCCGGAATGCCTCTGCCTGTCTCCCCCGCTCATTTTTTCTCTATAGTTTCTTCCATTATCTCGTATCAGGCTTCCCAGATACTTGAAACTCTCCACTTTCTTCAGCTGTTCCCCACCAATTGTTATTCCCGTTGTGGTTCTTTCCTTCTTCCTTGTTGTGATCACCATATCACTCTTATTTATGCTAAATTTCATCCCATATCCTTGTATTATTCCTTCCCATACGTCCAACTGTTCCTGTACCTCCTCCTCCTTGTTTCCCCAAATCATCAAATCATCCGCTAACACCATTGCTTTCATATTTCCATCCCCAATTACTTGTGCCACTCGGGTCATTATGTCATCCATCACCACAATGAAAAGTAAAGGTGCCAGTGCACTTCCTTGTTTCAGGCCGTTTCTCTGTTCCACCCAGTCCGATCTCTCTCCTCCCACTTTCACACAGCTCACGCTTCCCTTGTACATCTCCTGTATCCTCCTTATAGTCCATTTTTCTACTTCTCTATCCTCCAGGGACTTCCATACTTTGTTTCTGCATACACTGTCATATGCTTTCTCAATGTCCAGGAAGGCCATCAGTAGATCTGTTCCATACTCACAGTGCTGTTCTTGTAACTGCCTTACAGCAAAAATCAAATCCACTGTGGACCTTCCTGCTCTGAAGCCATGTTGTTCTTCCCTCATCCCTCCTTCTATCCTTGTCCTAATTCTCCTTTCCAAAACTTTCTCAAACATCTTTGCACAATGACTCATCAGTTTTATTCCCCGATAGTTTCTGCATTCTGTTCTACTACCTTTCTTGAAGATCGGGACAATTATTCCCTTTTTCCAGTCCTCTGGGATCTTCCATTCCGTGGTGTAATAATAATAATAATAATAATAATAATAATAATAATATAGGGATAGGGATATAATTGACCTTCCGTAGCACACCAGCACGTGTAAATCACGTGAAAAAATTCTAGAGTACCCCTTGACCTCCTTAAGCGCATTATATGTATTGATGAATTTTACAGCTTAGTTTGGTTCCATTATAACCTTCTATCCGTTTGCAAACTATCTCAGTAATGTAATAAATGGAATTGTATTGCGTCTTATATTACAGCAATAGATGGACCTGTGAATTTCTGTAGCCATGGTTACTGGCTAGCTTCCTTTCATTATTGTATTAAATGAAATTAATTTTCTGGGAATATCTCAAAAACTGTTGGTTTTAGGGTCTTAAGATGTGGTTTTCGGGGGCCCTGAGTTTCCTTTCTCACATTGAGGGGCTGAAAATGAGCTTTGTCTCGCCCTTCTACTCCTATTTCAGCAAGTATTTTAAGGGGGTAGGCCCCCTTTTATGAGAGGTATAGAGAAAAGTTACATCAATGATTGGTGTCGTGCCTCTGAAGGATATCTGTACCTAATTTTACGTTGATCCACTCAGCCGTTCTCGAGTTATAAGAACACAAAATATTGTCCACAGACAGACAAACAGACAGACAAAAATTTTATATTCGCGCGCATCCGTCATAAAACAGTCTAAAACGCGTAAATAACGCAAATTTCCGTATACATTCAGAAAAAACAGACAAACTTTCATTCTTATATATAGAGAGATTACTATAAAAACCATGTACAGCGTAACGCGTAAAGACATGGCGTAACTTGAAATTTGGTCCTTTCCATTTGTGATTTTTCATTGCTTCAGTATCGAAAAATTCACTAGGAATTTGACGTGCTTTAGTTTTCCTTTCTTCCAAGACCGCGTCCAAGGCAGCCGTGTTGGGTATCTTGAAGAGCGATTTGATATCTTCCAGAAAGGATGTTTCATTTTCAAGAAGATATGCGATTCGATTTTCCGAAAACTTGGATATTTGTAGAATGCGTTTTAAGTACCTGGCTTTTATAGTTTCAAGTCGTTTTAAGTTTGTTACCGAAAGATTATTCCATGTGAGATGAATACCATATGTTGCTACTGGGGCCACTATAATTTTAAATAGTGCCATTGCTGTAGGTAGTGATAGATTGTAAGCTTTAGGAATTTCATACATTGCTTTGAAGGCTGCTGCTGTTTTTCCTTTAATGTGTGTAGTAAAGGCTGTTCCTGTTGTTTGCAGAGTGATTCCCCGGTATTTGTACGAGGTAACAATTTTAAGCTGGTCTTCGCCGCAGGTGAACTTGTCCGCTGCGCACAGTTTCCCACCCCTTCTAAATCTCATAACTTTCGTTTTCTCACTGTTAATGCTCAAGGAGTTATCCTTCGCCCAGTACCGGAGTCTATCTAGGCAATTCTGCAGGATGACAGGATCCTTGGCTAATAACACCATATCATCTACATACATTATAAGCTTTACATTGGTTTCATGAAGTATTTGAACAATGTCTGTTGTCATCACATTAAAAAGTAAAGGACTCATAGGATCCCCCTGAAATACTTCTTTTGATTGAATTATGGGTGATGTATAAGTGATTCTATCAAATATCTTCACAAAGTTAACGGTCAGGATTAGCTTCAATATCTTCACTTCATGTTCCATTACGCCTGGGATTGTCTCAAGTTTGTGGATTAGTAAGTTTCTATCTATGCTATCAAACGTTTTGGCATAGTCAATGAAAATGCGATATAGAGGTGTACTTGGTTGGGCTAGGGCTTCGGTGATTTCCCGGAGGACTTCTCCAACTGTTTGTAACGAAGATCTACCTTCCTCAAAACCATATTGATTTGGAGGTATTATTTGCTTTACCCATGATGACATCAGAGGCGTATTTTGCGGGTGTTCAAGGTGTCCACTGGACACCCTATAAATTTGTGTTTTGTCTTTTTTTTCCACTCTCTCTCATTAGAAGTTAACTGTATATGATTCAAGAATATATTTAATATATTACCATTTAAATCTCAAATGCCTGCTGGCTGGATGAGTACATAATCGCCAGAATGACGAGGAAGCTAGTCAATTGGCTGCTGCGGCCATCTGCTCAGCCTGTGTTCTGCATGGCTTTGGTGGGCTGTGCTGTTCCTGGCTCCGGACATCTTAGCTCCAAAATACCGCTGTTCTTGCCTGCGCGCGCAACTGGTGGGGAGGGGGAACTCGCGAGTCACAAGCGCCCAGGTCGTGCGGCAAGCCAGCAGCTCAGCACATGCTCGTATAACATAAGTACGGTGCTGTGTTTAGGTTTGATTGGAGTTTTTAGTTGTGTTTCAGTGCAAGATAGGCCTAGTGTGGATCTTCCGTGTTGACACCTGTGCTTGGAAATGTATACTGTTCTAGATCTCTTGCAAAACCCATTTTCTCTTCGAATATTAGAAGACAAATTAGATATTGTGAGTAAGGGTAGGCCTACCCCACCACTTCCGAATTTAGTGCAACAATATAAAACAACAAGTGAACAATATATTAGACATTTTTCTATTTCATAGTATGAAACTGTAGACTGGTTAGCGGGTTGTGAAACTTCTAACAGATTATTTTGTTGGCCATGCTTATTGTTTTCTAACAAAAATGATGTTTGGAGTAAGCATGGGTTTCCTGACTTAAATCACTTGTCTAGTGCACAACAGAAACATTCAAAATCTCAAACCCATGTCCAATGTTTTCTGAAATCAGGACCTTTCGGCAGACAGCGAATTGATACTTTACTTGATGATCAGCGTAGAATTGATACCAGTAAACATAACGAAGAGGTAAAGAAAAATAGAGCCATATTAATACGAATTATTGATGCTATTTGCCTCCAAGCTAACCAGGATCTACCTCTACGGGGACATGACGAATCAGATGGCTCTTTCAACAAAGGCAATTTTTTAGAATTTTTGAATCTTAAAAAAAAATATGATTCACTTTTAGAAAGTCATCTAAATTCTTCCACAGTATTTCGAGGAACTTCTCCCGCGATTCAAAATGATATCATAAGGGCTATTTCTGACGTAGTAAAAGAAGAAATAAGAAATGAAATTAACTCCGTTTCATTTGTAGCTATAATGCTGGATGAAACGTCAGATATTGAGAATACATATCAACTATCTACAGTTCTCCGCTATGCAAAGGGCACCACTGTCTATGAAAGATTCTTGGGCTTCGTAGATGTTAGTGCTGATAGAACAGCAAATGGTTTATTTGCTCATGTGGAACAAGTAGTAAGTGAATTTAGAATTTCCATTAAACTAGTGGGTCAGACGTAAGAAGGGGCTTCTGTAATGAGCGGTCATGTGAATGGCTTACAATCTAAAGTCTTATCGGCCTATCCAAACGCAATATTCACCCACTGTTATGGCTATGTTCTAAATCTTGTTCTCCAGCAGAGTGTATCGGTGATTAAAGAATGCAGAATATTTTTCCAAACATTGACTGGACTCTCTGCTTTCTTTTCTAAATAATCTAAAATGACACATGCGTTGCAAGAATTTGTGCAAAAGAAATTACCCAAAGTAGCACCAACCAGGTGGAATTTTACATCACGACTTTGCCACACTGCAAAAGAATACAGATCCGAACTTTGTGAGTTCTTCGAAAATATCATAGAACATTCTGGTGACTGGGATAGTGAGACAGTCATAAAATCATGAGGTTTTTTGGCTTTTCTTCAAGATGTTGAAGCTATATTTCTATTGGAAGTATTTTCTATGTTGCTTGCTTACACAGACATATTGTACAATCTTCTACAAACAAAGGATTTCGATATTCTTTACTGTAGCAAGAAGGTAAATGACATCAAAGATCAACTTCAGTATGATAGAGAACATTCTTATTCATTAGTTTGGAACAATGCAATTTCAAAGAAGGATGAACAAACTCAGATCAAACCAAAGCGGCACTGTCTAGATAACAATGAACAAGAACATCGTTATCGCCGTCTATACGTGGAAATTGTCGAGTGTTTAATTCATCAGATTGAATGTAGGTTCTCTCAACTTGAGAAATTGGAATATTTTCATTTGCTACATCACCATAGGTATATTGAATATAAGAAAACATTTCCCGAATCACTGCTACAAAAACTTTTGGCTCAATACGGAAATTTATTTGACCGCATTGGATTGAAGAATGAATTAAGTGTTCTCTACACATCAGCTGAATTTCATGGGAAAGATGTTCACGAACTTGTTAGTTTTACGCATGAAAATAACCTCACTTCTGGATTTGGTGAAGTTTATAAACTTGCTAAATTAATACTGACAATTCCTTGTGCTACAAGCTCTGTGGAACGTTCGTTTTCTGCATTAAGAAGAATCAAGACTTACCTACGAAGTACTCAAACACAAGAAAGACTGAGTAACTTAAGTTTGTTATCAATCGAAAAGGAGCTAGTACACAAAATGAAGGACAAAGACTCATTTTATAATGCTGTGATTGAGAAGTTCTCTTCTCAAGAACGAAGAATACAGTTGATGTTTAAATGAAAGAGGTAGGCCCACGTTGTTTTAATTACTAAATTTATGAAATATAACCTATATGTCACTTGTAAGAGTCCTGTGAGGCCATATATCAACTGTATATATATGTTTCAACAGCACACCCATACTTTTGGTCCAGCATACGCCACTGGATGACATGCGATTCTTAAAGAGTTTTGAGAATATCTTAAAAATATTGTTTTCCAGCGCTATCCCGCGATATGAGCTAGGATCGTCCTTACTGCCATTACCTTTAACAGAGTGAGGATGGTTGATTCCCTCAATGGTTCTGTGATATCCTGTTCCGACGCTCTTAAAATATCGTTATAGATTCCATCTGGCCCTGTCGCTTTTCCACTTTTTAGATTCTTTATGCAATTCCTCACTTCTTGCGTTGTGAAAGGTTGGAATGTACTTAATGGTGGCTCCTTTAGACCAAAATTATTTGAAGCCGGATTTCCAAAGAGGCCTTGAAAATATCCCTTCCATTGCTCTGGGTTATTAATGGAGGTTTGTGTTTGAGTCTTCTTAATTATTAAAATTCTATATTATGGGTTCTCCTCCGCTTCTGATATTAACTTCTGTTATTTATTTATTTATTTATTTATCGTTTGGCAATATAATCAATACAAGATTTCAGAGTACAAAGAAAATCACTTTAAAATCTACTGTACATTATTTTTACTATTTACACTGTTTACAGTCTCAGGTCTAATGAATCTATCCATTGGACCACGTCAGGTGTCACCAACAGGAAGTCGATCCAGTCCCTTCCATATGCCCTCAGAGGACAGTCAGTTGTAATGTGTTGGATGGTTTGATTAGGAGCACCACAATCACACTCAGGAGACGAAATTTTTCCCCATTTGAACCAAGTTCCATTGCATACTCCGTGGTTTGTCCGAATCCTATTGAGAGTTTTCCAAGCCCTCCTAGGCAGATCGGAACCTGGAGTGGATGTTCTTGTAGGGTCCAGGAAGGAGCTCGATGAGGACAAGCTTTTAGTGTCCATTCACTAATCCACTTCATGCTGGAATCAAAATGGTTTCTTACAAGCCTCTGGGCATGACAAATGGGTGGATTCCTGGATTTGAGCCTGTACATTTGGAGAGAGGGGATGTCTTCATGAATAGGTAGTGTTCTTGGTTTAGATCAAACTATAGCTTCTTTGCTTTAATTAAATCTTTATAGCATTTCCTCTTTTCAGCATATATTTGTAGCGTATACCTATCGTCATTCTTCTTGGCCTTATGTAGATAATATAATGTCTCTTGTCTAGCAGAATAACATTGACTATCAAACCAGCGTTTTGCAATTCTTGAATTTGAGAAAGTTAATGTCGATGCAAGTAGTAAGTGTTGTCTCATAAGCTGAATGAATATCACCTATTTTGATCATTTGTTCTACTTGTGCAATTTTCTTCTTATTGTCATCCCATGCTTCCTCATTAATGTGCCGAGAGTGCCGTTTTGGTAATTCAGGACTTCGAATAGTATTCACTCCCTTCTCCAGTCTGAATTGAATTAGAACCGGTAAATGTTTCCTGATTGGCGTTGCTGAGAGAACAGTTGATTCAATCTGTGCAATCCCCAATTGCTGAGATATTTCAAGTCTATTGTGCTTTTCCCATTTGGCGCTATGTAGGTGTAGGCTTACTCACTTTCAATGTTCACCAGTTTCAAACCGGATTCTATAAGGAATGATGTGACTGTATCTGATTTTGAATTCTTTTTATCAATACGGCAGTTAAAGTCTCCTGCAACCATGGGCGGTTTCCGAATGTCCTCAAGGGTTTCAATTGCTTCTCCTAAGCTATCAATTATAGTTTCTAACTCCATATGTGGATTGAAATAAGCTATGATGATATTTAGCCCTCTTGTCGTTATTGCTATTGTATTACCGGATCGAAGAACGATTTTCATGGGTTGCAAGATTGGTAAGATGAAACAGCTAACACCTCCCTCCTGACGCCCTCTTTCCCCTTGTCTGGCCAATACATGCACACCGTAATAACCAGCTAGTTGTACTTCCTCCGTAGCAAATGTTTCTGTGAGCATAATTATATCAAAAAGATTCCAAATTATATTCGTTTCCATAGTTAATACTGATTTTATTCCTTCAACGTTCCACAGCATGCTCTTAAGGATCCTCTGCGTTGTAATACTATATTGGGGTGGGTGAAGTTGTGATTTAATGGAAGTTAAAGGGACGAAAAGTTACTCTTTCCGGCCAGAATTCCGAATTATGTATTACTTCTCGATAGCTAAATGGCACAGCAATTTTGAATGCCTTGTTTCGGCTTCTGGAGGGAATTTGAGAGATATCTCGAAGCTCTTCAACGCCATTGTCACTTAGATACTCTCTTATATCTTGTTCCGTACTTGAGTTATGTAATCTATGTATGTAAAACCATGCCAATTTTTCCGCTACTTTCAATTTGCCGCTTTTTTTCTTGTGCCAATATTGCCCCGTTTATAATTCTTTCCCATGCTATCTACACCTCTGAATGTTGATGCTCTGATAGAAATTAATTGGTGATTAATGTTACCTTGGTGCAATTGTGTTCCCTCTTTTCTATGATGCCATGTCTGATCATAGTCACGGGCATTGATTACACCAATTTCACTATTGCTCTGTTGATGTGATGGTCCTGTACGAAGTGCAGGTGTGTCTAATGATGTTCTGTTAAAACTTGTAGCTTGCTTCGTGCTGGTCTTGGGCGAATGTGCTTTCTCCTGTCTAAGACATCGCGGCAGATCTTTATTGTGTGCAGATATATTGAGCGATTGTGCTCCATCTTGTGTAATATCATTATTGTGGGGTAAATATATATTTTGTGGCGAAACAGTTTTCCATTTAGTGTTTTTCTGCACTTGGGTCTCTACGAAGACTACGCGACTTTGATGCGTTATAGATGTCATATTTGAGGTGGTTGCTTGTCCCTCTTCAGTATCCGTTATGAACGAGGTATTTCCTCGCAAATCATCCTTAATATTTTGGTTGATAAGGTCACAATCATGTATTGTAGCTCTTACGATAAGTTCCTCACGTACCATCCTCTTGATTTTAGCTGATAGGTTCCCTAACATATTGTTACGTACCGCCGCGAACCGGCAGGAGACTATCGGGTGAGCGACAGTGTGCCAGACCAAAGCAGCTGTCTCGTTGGCCTTGGACCGAACCATCAGCCGGAGAGAGAAAGTTCCCACACCCTCCCGGCCCCTCCCACCGGCAGACACAATAGCGGGACATCTGTGAGTCATCCCGGGCGGGCCAGAGAATACGTGAAAAGTCTGGACTTAGAACCATCGAGAACAGACTCAATGCGGCAATAGGTTGTGACATTTCGAACTTTCCAGGCCAGAGACTGATCCCATATAAACCAGCGAGCCGCGGCGAGGAGGCAGTGTATTGGAGTGTATTGGGGAGTGCATTGGACGGTGTATTGGATATTATTGGTCAGTGCTAGTGTGTATTGAAGTGTGGCCGAGTGAGTGAGTGAGTGCGCAGCAGTACAGCGATTATTACTGGACGTCTACGGTAACAGAGTGGAAGCCTGTCTGCCAGGGTGCAACTTTGAGTCAGGACTGTTAGTGCTTGGAGGTGTCGCAATGCTTCGTGGAAGACATGGTCGTGGGATCGACACGGGACGAGCAACAGCGCACAAGGAGCAGCAAGAGGACTCTGGAAGTAAGTGAAGTGGCAGGGGCAAGGGTGTAGAGAACCTGTGTAGACTGTACGTGTGAGTGTAAGCTGGAACACTGTAACGCCTCACGGACAGAGAGAACATAAATAGCGAGGACAGTGGTGTGAGGGTAAATGTTGGAAACTTATAGTGACCAGTAGTGTATCTGAAGTTAGACTCAGTGTGTGTGTGTGTGCACTGTGCATGTTTGTAGACCTGTAATAAAATTATAGTTCGTAAAGGAACAATTGTGTTTGTGCTTTCACCCACCGTAATCCAGTTAACGTAAGTGCCACTAGGGGGTGGCTCGTAACAATATCTTGCATATCCTGCGTTATTTTCCTTGTAACTCTCTCCTCCATTTCACGATCAGTGTGGCTGTAACTGTTGCCCAATTGGAGGTTGTCCGGTTCCCACTAGATGGCATCTGGTCCTGGCCGCGCTGTTCTGGATTCATGGCCCCATCTCTCTGATCACTAGTTGTGCTCTCCATGCTACTTCCGTTGCTCCAAAAGCAGTTCCGTGGAATTCCTCTAGATAGCACTTTTGCAGGTCCGTGCTGGTCTGTATTTCTTGCGTTAACTCGTTGATCACTAGTGAACCCATGTGCCATAGGGTCCAAGGAGGTCGAATCCATGTATTTGGGGAAGAAATGAAAGAAACGTACAGTTTCTAATGTAACATAGAGAAAGATCAAGCCAGGATTCTAGCCTAACATTGTGCAAGCAGCGCGAGCCAGGTGTTCGAGAGATGAGATCACGCCTCTTGACATTCAGAAGGAGCTGGTCATGAGTATTAATAACCGAGTGGAAAATTTCGGCTGTTAGACAAGGAAGCCTGACTCGGAAATAGAGCTGAGCTTGCTTGAAAACGACAACACCGCCTATGCGCCAGAAGAGGAATAATTAAATTTAACCCGTTTACGAGTATAAAAATAAGTAAACAATTACAGTACGGTGAATCATTTTGAATTAGAGATTTTTGTGTAAAGAAAACCCCTTTAATAATTGCACAGGAGAAAACTGCAAACGCAAGTAGACGTCATAGGGGATTTACCAAGGCCTGTGGAGAGGGGAGAATGCAAATGAACAGCAACACCCACACAGTTGAGGACGAGAAATTAATTAATATCTCCGAATTGCACGATCGATTCTTATGCGCAATGAGATTATTTAACATTGAGAAGACGAGCTTTTTGAAGGTATAATTTTTATAATGGTGCAACCATTATTTTAAAAGTTGGGCACGGAAAGGGCTAGAGTCTTATCTTTTTGTAGCGAAAGAGTATAAAGCTCCTGGCATCACCAAGCCAAACATGCAGTTATTCTGACAGCCCGTGAGGGGGTGTTACTACGCATCAGTACAAGCAGTTACAAACAGCCCGAGGGGGGCGTTGCTACGCATCAGTATTCAGACAGCCGTGTGGGGTGTTACTCTGCTTCGCACCGAAGACAGTTTACCAGTACTCCTTGAGGGGAGAAACGCTGTATTACACCGCAGAATAAATATCTGATAGCCACAGGCGTCGCAGTATTAACAACTTGCGTGCCTCCATAAGGAGTTGTAAAGAAGAAATATTAAAGTATCGCCGTGTTGAAAAATTAGGAAAATCCTAGTTACAGGATTTAGGTCCGACAGTACACCAGTATACAGTGAAAAGTTCGTAAAATATAGTCAGAGCAGGCTGCGAACGTTGGACTTAAGGCGATAGGTCTTTAAATAGACGACCGAAAATATCATAACGTACGGAAGTACCGTAATAGAAAGATAAACAGTTATCTAATTTAAAGAACCCAAATAGGGAAAAACAGAGTAAGGTTCGCAACGTATTTCAGAAAAGTAGGAGTGCGAGAACCGAATAAATAAAGAAGAACGGAGACTATAGACATTATCTCCAGAAAGCAGACGAACTATTCTAAAGCACTAGACTCGAGAAGTACTAGCTGCTATAAAATAAATCCATCGATCATCGATAGGTTATCGAGGGGACCTCGATCAGAACAGACTTTCACTAGGATCGATAAACTAGATCTAAAAAGGAAGCCGTTCAAGCTAGAGAAATAGCCGGTCACCCAGAATAGGATTCGAAGAATTAGGATTCCAGGGAAAGTAGATGTTTCGAGACTTTCGTATTCTGCAGGATAGGAAGCCGACATTGAATAAATTTCACCCTTGGAAACGGGAGATTAAGAGGTCACGTGTGATAGGCTAGGAAAATACGGCCTAGTGATCAAAGGTTGTGAAGTGTAAATCTATCAAGATTGTGTGTTAAAATAATATTTTTTAGTGTTTATTGTGTGTTCTAAATGGATACACCAGTGTATTAAAAATGTTGTCAATGTTAAGTGTATTGAAGATGTGTCAAGAAGTGTTTGTACAAGAGATGAATTTCTACAATATGGAGTAAGTTAAAAGTGGGCCAAAATGAAACACCGCACAAGGATAAAGATCATGAGACGACCTTAAAAACATGTGAGTAATGAATTTCATTTTATTTTGGTGTCGGGAAATGATTGTGTACAAATCCACCGGAGTTTTCGAGTAAAAGGGATGTGTTTAAATAAATAAATACTGAATAAAGAAAACGCGGTCTGAACAATAATAGAAATTTGAGAAACTATAAATAATTATGTAAAAGAATAAATCCAGTAAAGGAAATATAATTATGAATACAATGTCAGTGTATTTGACGAATGTCATAAGAGCAAGCGAAATATTAATAATTATCATGAAAGATATTTAAATAAAATTTGAGTTATATGAAAGAAATAGCTTTTGAGCTTGTGTAAAGAATGAAGATATGAAATAATAATAATAATAACCAAGTAAGGAAATATTAAATAAAGATCAAATTAATTGATGTGAACATAAGAGCGTTAGAGCCTTAATAAAAAGTATAGACATGGTGTTCAAATGCATGTTCTTAAAAGGGAGAAAGTTATTGTCAAAGGAAAAGAATAATATAAAAATTGAGATGTGTATCAATTGTTAATATGATATTATCAGTTCTTTGGATGACGCTAGGCTTAAAAATAAAGTATAGCGCAAAAAGAGCGCAATTAAAGTAAAATGTCACGCTAGGAACGCGTAAAAGTTAATGTACTTGGTAAATTACTTATGAGAGGTAGTTGATTGTAGTGAATTGAGAATTGGTGTAAGTCCTCTATTTGTGACGTAGTATCACGAGGCCATTGTGTATGTTGTATTGAAAGGGAGCAAATGTATGGTATTGAGCGTAGGTCTTATAAGCTATAGGCTGACCCTAAATCGCATTTTGTATAGTCCTCTATATGGGAATGGTTCCCGAGGCATGTGAAGAGATTCGAACTCAGAATCTTCTTATTGTGAAAGCCCCTTTATTATTCGTCGTAGAATGTGTATTACTCTTCCCCAATCAATGAGGACCTTTCATAATTAATAAATGCCAAGATTACGAATGTGGTTTATGAGCCCAATAATATTGTTGAATTTAAACGAGGAGTAGAATGCCAGGTCTCCCCAAAGAACTGAGAATGAACGAAAAGCGGTTTGTAAAAGCATTAAAGAGAGCTCTAGCTTAGGCTAGACGGGAGGGTTCCCGCATAGTCATAAATAACTCTCAAGTATCACGGTCAGACCCTTGGAATAGGAGGGGTGTCTGAAGGCCGTCTTGTAAGGAGTAATGAATACACCGTGAGTGTTTAAAGTTGTTAATGACCCGGGCGTTGAACCGAGGTCCTTGTAGATTGATATTTCCGCTTGCCTGTTCAGATCGTAGTTTTTTTATGTGATAATGGTCTTATAAGACATATGAGATAAATAACAATCCCTATTGTAATGTTTTATGGAAGTAGGATTCCATGAGTTAATTGAAGGCAACTAGGTTTCGGGAGTGACCATAGTTTTTTTTACTGTGTCAAGTATCTTCATACTCTGGAGTACACAAGTAATTTCCTGATTACCTTAATGTATTTGTAAAACTAGAGAGAGATGATAAAAGCTGAAAACCTGTGAAATGCCCAAATATTGAGTTAGATATTTAACATGTAATTTTAAATGTAATTATACATTTGTTTGATGATTAAGAAAATATAAAAAAGTAGTATTTGAGGTGTACAAAGAATGACACCATTATTATAGAAAGCATTGAGCCAAAAGAGCTCGGAGTTATATGAAACTTACTGTTGATGCCTTATGGAAGTAAAAATAATTAGGAATTGTTGGTTTATATGGAAACCATATGTTTTAATACAATATTTGTTTTATTCTTATGTTATTCCTTGTTCATTTGGAACAAGTAGATGATTATGGGTCAGTAATTTAATTGTTTAATTGTTTGTAGCGCCATAATTTTTATTAATTAAATGTGTTAAAATAGGAGTTGATTTTGTTGTTATTTTTGCAAGTGTGTCCTCTGATTAATCCAAAATATGTGAGTCACAGAGTGGGTGAACTTACCGCTACCCCGAAAATCCCGAATTGAGCTACGCTGGTATACTGTGATCTGCATATTTCTTGCTAAAAGGGCACACTAGGTGTCATCTTGTTGTTCACTTGATTACTCTGTGGCCCATCATAATTCTCCGTATCCAAAGCTATTTCATGTTAGTTGCCGTGAGATGGCACCACGTGTTCTGTAGTTATTCTGTCTGACGTTATCCTATCTTCTTGGTTAACCTCATTGACCTCTTGTTGAGAAGCCAGGTTTCTTGTACTATTATATTAATCTCTAGCATGGTTTTCATGTCATTAAAACAGTTTACAATGACACTTACCATTTTATGAATATCTTCTTTGGTTTTCTTCTTAATATATCCGCCTACATCTGCGGTATTCTTTAGAAATCTGAGCGCAATTTGTAACCGTCTTTCGATCTCGTCCGTCATTTTTATAAGATCACCTTTTGACCGCGTGTGTGTATGTGTATGTGTGCGTCCGTGTTGGTCTCCCCCTAATAAATTCTAAACGGCTAGAGCGATTTCAATGAAACAAGATCATAGGCCCTAGTACTGTTTTGGCCGACTCCGACCGTGCCCTTCAAATTTTATTACGTCTCACCAATCCAACATGGCGGCTGTGCGAAATATATAACCGGCATTCTAAATCTCCGAAACAATTACTCATATCACCCTGAAATGTTTTACGGTGATAAACGGCATTATTTAAAGTTCACCTATGTGACTTTCAAAAACTTGTTAACACAGTGAAACTTGGTACAGTAAATTCATCTACACAGTTTTCAGATCCCCCATGTTAATATAATGAAATGTAGGAATACACCTACTCTATGATTTTATAAAATAAATAATTATACGAAATTGAAATTGATGGGATGTGTCCATGGCTCACACATCCTTACGAAGAAATTAATAGTAATAATAATAATAATAATAATAATAATAATAATAATATTAATAATAATCATTTGAATAAATTAAATGGCTACAATATTGCCAAAATTACACAACTCAATAATACTAATAATGACTCCAACGACTTAAGACATAGTTACTAAGGCGTCATTTTGAATATATTACAATACGGCTGGGAGGCGTGACTAGTCATAAGGAAATGTTTCGAAAAGAGCAGCATTGTCTAGTACGTTGTATTGCAAGTTCAGCGACGATATGTATCCTTACAAATCAAGAAATTCAATTCATTCATTGTTTATTTAAATTCTCGTATTTTTAGCCTACTTTCGATTTTTGCAAATAATGAAAGCAACACAGGGCGAAAAAAAGTGTGTCTGTCTGTGTGTGTGTATGTGTGTGTGTGTGTGTGAGTGTGAGTACTCTGAATGTCTGTCCTCCCCTATCAATTCGAACACGGTGAACGCGAATTGAACGAAATTTGGTACAAAGGTAGCACTAGCAAAGGACACCTCAGTGTCATGTTTTATATCGCCGCCATCTTGACGGAAACGTAATGGCGGCCACACAAATGTTCAAAGCTTAAATCAAATTACGACTAACCTAATCATCCGATCTCTACCAAATTTTGCAATAACATATCTTTATGGGGGGAGCATCCTTTGACCAAACTAATAGGTCATCAGCCTAATAGTTTGCGGATGGCGGCCATCTTTGTGTGAAAATCGATTCCCCCTATTAATTCGAACACGGTGAAACCGAATGGAACGAAATTTGGTACAGAGGTAGTACTAGCAAAGGGCACCTCAGTTGTTGTTTGAGTCTTCAGTCTTTTGACTGGTTTGATGCAGCTCTCCATGCCTCCCTGTCCTGAGCTAATCGTTTCATCTCTACATAGCTCCGACACCCTACATCAGACGCAATCTCTTTAACATATTCTAACCTTGGTCTACCCCTACAGTTTTTGTCCTCGACCCTTCCTTCCATAACTAAGCTTGCTATTCCTGGGTGTTTTAGTATGTGTCCTACCAACCTATCTCTTCTCTTCATTAGCAGTCGCCAGAAACATATCTCCTCTCCCACTCGTCTTAATACCTCTTTGTTTGTAACCCTATCTACCCATCTGATCTTCATCATTCTCCTGTAACACCACATTTCAAATGCTACAATTCTCCTCATTTCTGCTGCACCAATAGTCCAAGTTTCACTTCCATAGAGCGCCACGCTCCAGACAAAGTCTTTCAAAAATGACTTCCTAATACCTAAATCTATATTGGATGTCAGCAGATTATTTTTTTGTAGAAATGCTTTCTTTGCCTGAGCCAACCTACTGTTTATATCCTCTTTGCTTCGTCCATCACTTGTTATTCAGCTTCCTAAGTAACAGAAGTCTCCTACTTCCTTCAGCTTTTCACCTGCCAATTTGATCTCCATAGAGGTTTCTGATTTATTTCGGCTGCATTCCAGTATTTTTGTTTTACATTTATTAATTTTCATCATGAATTCTTTCCGTAAGACGGAGTCCATACCATTCAAAAACTCATTCAAATCCTCAGGCTTGTCGGCCAAGATGACGATGTCATCAGCAAATCTCAGAGTTGAAATTATTTCTCCTTGAATCTTCACTCCCACTTTAAATTTTTCTCTAATTTCCTTCATTGCTTGTTCAAGGTAAAGATTGAAAAGTATGGGTGATAAGTTGCAGCCTTGCCTTACACCTTTCTGAATACCAGCTTCTCTCTCATGTCCTTCAACTCGAATGACTGCTGCCTGGTTTCTGTACAGATTGTATATCACCCTCCTATCCCTGTACTTTATTCCAATCGATTTCAAAATGTCAAGCAATTTAGTCCAATCAACGTTATCAAAAGCCTTTTGTAAGTCTACAAAAGCCATCAACGTTCTCTTATCTTTCCTTATTCTACCTTCCAAAATCAGCTTAAGACTTACTACAGCTTCCCTTGTTCCTACATTTCTCCTGAAACCAAACTGGTCTTCACCCAACTCCGTTTCTATCTGGCTTTCAATCCTCTTGTAAATTATTCTAGACAGGATCTTTGAAGCATGAGTAATCAAGCTGATTGTACGGTAATCTTCACATCTGTCATCTCCCACTTTCTTTGGTATAGGGATGATTACATTCTTCTTGAAATCGGGGGGTACCTCACCTGTCTCATAAATCCTACACACCAAGTGAAATAACCTGATCAGACCTTCATCTCCTATGCAGCGTAGCAACTCAATCGGTATATCATCTATGCCTGGTGCTTTGTTCCTGCTTAAGTCTTCCAAAGCTCTATCAAATTCTGATCTCAATATTAAATCTCCTTTCGCATCCTCATCAATTTCCTCCTCCCTTTCCATTACATGATTCTCAATCTCCTTTCTCTTATACAAACTCTCTATGTAAGCTTTCCATCTCTCAACCTTTTGTTCCCTATCTGTTATAGGCCTTCCATTTGTGTCCTTAATATTACAGCACTTAGTCTTCTTTTCCCCAAAAGTATTCTTAATCCTTCGATAAGCTGTGTCTACTTTTCCTAATTTCAGACAATTTTCTATACTTGCACATTTCTCTTTCAACCATTCTTCTTTCGCTTCCTTGCACTTCTTGTTAACCTCATTTCTCACACGTCTGTATTCTGCTTTCCCCTTTTCATCTCTTACATTCTTGTGTTTCCGCCTTTCATCCATCAATTCTAGTATATCCTGAGTGGTCCACGGTTTTCTACCTATTTTTTCTTTCCTACCAATGTTTTCTTCTGCGGATTTTGTTATTTCATTCTTCAAAAGTGCCCATTCGTCTGCAATTGAAGTTTTTTTAGGTTTTTCATTAGTCCTTCCTTTATACTCTTCTTGAATCTTTCGTTCACATCCTCATCCTTTACATTCAGTCTGTCTATTGCCCACCTTTTTGGATTTTGACTTTTCTTCAGTTTCTTCAACTTTAATCAGCATTTCATTACAACCAGATTGTGGTCAGAGTTTATGTCAGCACCAGGATATGTTTTACAATCCAAAATCTGGTTTCGAAACCTCTGCTTGACCATAATGAAGTCGATTTGGTAACGCCCTGTATCTCCTGGTCTCATCCATGTGTATATTCTTCTATTGTGGTTATTGAATAAGGTGTTAGCTATGACTAATTCATGCTCGGTGCAGAATTCTACCAGCCTTCTTCCTCGATCATTCCTTTCACCTAATCCGAAATCTCCTACTATCTTCCCTTCTCTCCCTTTTCCTACCACAGCATTCCAAGCTCCCATTACTATAACATTTTCATCACCCTTGATATACCTCAGAATTTCGTCTATTTCTTCGTAGACCTTTTCAACATCCTCATCATCAGCTTGACTGGTAGGCATATAGACTTGTACCACTGTGGTGCAGGTAGGTTTAGTATTGATTTTTGCTACAATAATCCGTTCACTATATTGCTCATAATATTCCACCCGCTGTCCAAATGTCCTACTCAATATGAGGCAAACCTCTGCTTGGCCATTGTTTGATTTACTGCTAATGACCCTATAGTCTCCTGACCAAAAGTCCTGTTCTTCCTGCCAGCGCATTTCACTAATCCCAACCAAATCCAACCTCAACCTATCCATTTCCCTTTCTAAGTTTTCTAACCTTCCACTTCCTAGCAGACTTCTAACATTCCACACTCCGATCCGTAGAATGTCAGATTTCCTCTTTGTCACTTCTGTGATGTTAACCTCCTCTCGAGTAGTCCCGACCCGGAGATCCGAACGGGGGACTAGTTTACCTCCGGATTGAAATTTTACAAGGGAGGAGGCTATCATCACATGTAATTATGCATAGAGGGGTGCATATCCTCGGGAATAGCATACGGCTGTAGTTTCCCGTTGCTTTCAGCCGTGCAGCAGGACGCAGTGTAGCCATTAATTGGCTTATATTATCAATATCTTAACCGTCTATAAGACTAGTAAAGAATTGATTTATTCTGAAAGGCTGCTACTCCCTTTCAGAATAAGTAAAGAGCAATTCTACCAACAAAAATACTAACCTTCTACCGTACTAACAATTAAATACCAAAATTCTACTAACAAAAAAAATACTAAAGTTCCATCAACAACAAATACTACCACTAAATCAGTCTGTCACCAGATTACTTAGATTTATATGATTCCAGCAGGAAATGCCCAATTATTTACAGAACATTTTAACTTTCATTTGCAGTTAGATGCTATTTACCTCAAAGAAACATCAGGCTGAAATTGTTCAGATAATTTTTACATATGAATATTATTACTCCAGCATGGCATCACTTGTTCAGTAACTAGATCGGCTTCCCTGTATTCCCTCAGCAATAATAATGGTTTTTTTATCCAAATAAGAGTGTATACACTAGTATACAGAATTAAAGCAATAGCCAAATTCTTTCTCTATGTCCATTTAACCACATAATAGCATCAGGTGATAGTACATGATACCGGTAATCTGCCCAGCAGATGGCATGCCTGTTTTCGTACAACCATGAAAGAGATGACATCAGTGCCCTCAAGAGCTGGTTTACATAATGTGCACTACCGTATTCCCCTAACTGCCACGTTCAATATATACTGATATCGCGCCAGGAGTTGGCAGTTGGGTTTGAACTGCAGATGTCTTCCCGCTCACTGCGTATCGCGCATTCCAAAAACATTCAGTTTGTCACTACTTGCTTCACTCACTCAGCATATTCCTTCTTTCACTGGCTGCGTGTCATCCGCTGCAATAATAACCATTGGCATACGTGAACCCGATATATTTAAGTTTGGAATAGGCGGACCGCGCATGCGTACTGCAACCCCCGCACCCCGTCGCAGCGTGTTCAACTGCCATCTCCTGCCACGATGACAGCAAACATTCAGCTATGACTCAGTGTAGATGTCTAGACGTCCCTGTGGTGGAGGGCAATTGGACGAATGGAAGCTGGACAGTTATAAGCTGAAATGGCCAGATAACTTATGAATTGGTCTCTTGTTTCCTGATGTAGCACCAGGTTTGAGAGTCTGAAAATGTGTCCAAGAACCAGTACAAAGACAACCAAGAGTGACATTCGAAAGAGAGAAACATTAATTGGTCGTAAGGACGAGATGATAATTATTTTAAGGGGTGGAACAGCAAGGTCATCTGCACCTAAGGGTGAGCTGGTAGAATTGTAAGAATGCACGGCAGCTGGCATCTGACCTCACAGCAGCCACTGGAACAGTTGTATCGAGGCAAACAGTATACAGAAGGCTTATGACAGGTAGCTTTACTGTTGGCTCCAGGCAGTATGTGTACCCTTGACGCATGTGCACAAAAGACATCTAGAATGGATTCAACAACATGTCACCTGGACAGCCAAACAGTGAGGAATTGTTCTGTCTAATAATGAGTCCCAATTCAGTCTTCAGAATGATTCATGACAAATTCGCATGTGACGAGAATCTGGAACATTACCTCAACCTTCAGTCATGTTTTATATCGCCACCATCTTGACGGAAACGTAATGGCGGCCACACAATTGTTCAAAACTTAAATCAAAATACGACTAACATAATCATCCGATCTCTACCGAATTTTGCAACAACATACCTTTATGGAGGGAGCATCCTTTGACCAATCTAATATGTCATTAGCCTAATAGTTTGCGGATGGCGGCCATCTTTGTGTCAAAATCGATTCCCCCTATTAATTCGAACACGGTGAAACCGAATGGAACGAAATTTGGTACAGAGGTAGCACTAGCAAAGGGCACCTCAGTGACATGTTTTATATCGCCACCATCTTGACGGAAACGTAATGGCGGCCACACAAATGTTCAAAGCTTAAATCAAATGACGATTAAAAGGAAGGAAGGAAGATTGTAGTTTTACGTGACCGTGAATCTTGTGATTATGAGCCACGGGACCTCCTTTTTACGTGGAATCCGAACCACAGGACATGGTATTTCACTTCGAAAATCTCACATGCATTCAAATGACGATTAACCTAATCATCCGATCTCGACCAAATTTTGCATCAACATACCTTTATGGAGGGAGCATCCTTTGACCAATCTAATATGTCATTAGCCTAATAGTTTGCGGATGGCGGCCATATTTGTGTCAAAATCGATTCCCGCTATTAATTCGAACACGGTGAAACCGAATGGAGCGAAATTTGGTACAGAGGTAGCACTAACAAAGGGCACCTCAGTGACATGTTTTATAACACCGCCATCTTGACGGAAACGTAATCGCGGACAACCAAATGTTAAAAGCTAAAATGTAATTACGACCAACCTAATAATCTAGTCTCTACCAAATTTTGCAAGAACATATCTTTATGTGGGAAGCTTATTCTGACCAAACTGCAAGATCATCAGCCCAATAGTTTGCAGATGGTGGCCAAGTATGTGTGCAAATCGCCAACTTAAACCAACGAAACAAAGCAAAAAGTCCGGATTGTTACATTACCAATAGAGAAATAAGTATTCCTGCCACCAATATGAGTGTGAAAAAGTCGCTAAATGTCTAACAAGAAAGAACTAAAAGCATCTTGTATATATTTAATAGTCGCCAGATATAGTGACAAAGCAATTGGGAATCCTGAAGCTGCGTCCTCTGCTTTGTGCTGCCATATGGTGGTTGAAATATAAATCACTTGAAGCAATTCTAGCTTGCGCTTGCATGCTGCATTCTGGTATATGCGCCACGCGGCTGTTGGCTCTACCTGGAGTAATCTGTGGCCCAACACAACACAATACAGCACATGCCAAGCCAAGCCAAACTAGTCTCTATTGGTGCTGAGTCTTATTTTCGAGGGTGGAGCCCGCGTAGCCTGGCGCACTCATTCTGGAAAGCGCCGCCAGAGCGTATGTCAGTTCGTGCGCTCGTTCAAATTAATGCACAATAAGATATGAAGGGCCAGGGGGGAAAAACGATGAGAGTCATGAAAATGAAAAAATTGAGTTATTAGTGCTAGTCGGTAGCTATGGTGATGCTTTAACTTCCAGCAATACTAGCATGAGGAAAAGTGATGGCAGTCAATAGATATGAGCAGGGAAATATTTGCCACAAGGGGGAAAAGTGATGAGAGTCAAGCTGCTAGATGGCAAGACTGATGAGGGTCAGCCAGCCGCTCCCAGAATTCCTGGCTGATTTGTGTTTTTTTCTCAGTATGTTTTACTTATCATTAAGTTACTAGTACATGTGACGAATTAAGAGCAAAGGAACGAGACCTCCAAGTGAAAATCGACAACGCAAAAGAAGACATAAAAACTGTACAAGATGAAATGAAACAAATCAAAATTATCCGTGAACTTCACTTAAGGAAAGCTGAAGTTTTTATGAATGTAAGAGGTCAGCAAGAAAGGCTTCCAAAAATACTGAAAGTATAGAGGCAATATGTATGGACTTCCAAAAAAAGAGTACACAGTTAAAAATGGGCTAATGCTTATTTGTGTGTTCAGCTGAAGCGCAATGCGATTAGAAGCATACCAAACTAATGCGAGGCTAACCGAAAAACTCAACTTGATGAAAACTTGCTACGACAACTCAAGAATTGATTGATTGATAGATTCTTCAAACTCAACTAATGACTCAATTTAAGACTCAACTGAACTTTGGTTGGTTCCTTAGATTAGGGGCTGCGACAACGCGGTCATGTAGCCCCGTGTACTTTGTGTGTGCGTAGGATCTGTCTGATAACCGGTGTTAATTTTGATGGCTGTTTTAGTGTGTGTTATCTGTTTCTAACTCAAGTATAATAATAATAATATCGTATGGCCTTGGCTGCCGGGTGCAAGCGTTGTTATTTGACACCCAGAGGGTAGCTTGCATGTCGAATTTCGTTGTTCCTTGAATCACTATGAAAATCAAGGCGGTTAGATATCTTAGCTCCTTGAACACTACAGCGCTTTCTAGTAGAGAATTTAGGAACTTCGTGTTGGCGGAAACTCCCGCGATTAATTTTGCTATTATGAACACGGCCTACTGAATTCAAATGGGTTACTTGACATGTCAACATCGTATGACATGCGTGTCGTAATTTTTTGCCGCCTTTCAAAAAAATCACTTACCACGAACCTGCAAGCATGGGGGTTAGTAAACTGACACGTTAACTACTCACTCAAGTAAGGACTGTAGACGTTCAATTTTCAAGTAGTTCCTGCTTTGCTACCAAACGCCACAGTCAACGACAACTAGTTCTGAACTTGGTTACTAGATGCCACCGCAAAGCTGAACTTTAAAAGTTAAATTAAAAAGAGAATAATGTTTGAAAAACTTTAGTGAAATGACATCCTGGTTTGATAGTTTATGTAAAACTTGTCTACTGACTCTCATCGTTCATCACTCTGACAATATGTATTAAGTGTATTTAAAAGTTTATAACATTTTGAAATCTTGAGGAAATAAAAATGTTGTTTTAGAATACTGTTGTCAAGTTTATTGTTCATTTACAGTCGCACATTACACATTGATAAAGGCTACTTCAGAATAGAACGTTTTGAACTTTAAAATCGTGTTATTGAAAAACTCATCCTTTATGACTCTCATCGTTTTTCCCCCTGGCCCTTCATATGCTTGCCATTTAAATTTAATTTAAACTGTTAATGACGTGGTGGTGCCATGGCACACCGGGACCACCTCACGGGCCGCTCCTGCGAATCAAAGCACAGTAGAACACTACCTCAAACCATGTGCTCGCCGCTGTCCCAACACCGATCGCTGTTGCTACGGAGACCACTCACTACACCACTCATCATCTCTCCACACCTCACCCTTCAAGCGTAATACAGAGTATAGCCCTCAATTTTAGGTAACTTTTTTCACGTCACTTCGGGCTGCTTTAAATGTGCATATCATTGTCACTGTGTATCCGTTTCGTTAACCTTTAAGTACACGCGCTGGTGTATTAAGTAGGCTACACCACGTAGACTACTAAAGATGGCATATTTTTGGTTGTAATGTTTCTCCAGACTGTTAGGTGCCATCTAACCTACCCCTAAAATGTTCCCAAAACCGGCCGCGGTGGCCGCGAGCGCTAACGCACTACCTCGTGCCTCGCTGGCATCGGGAGAGTGTGGGTTCGAATCCCACCTCGACCGTCCTGAAAATGGTTTTCGTGGTATCGCATTTTCACCACCAGGCAAATCCCGGGACGGTTCCTTCCAATATCCCTTCCCTGACCCGTCCTGAAAAGAAAAGGACATGACCATTGGCTGCATTTATAAAATTATTAAAATATTCCCAAACGACTACAAGCAGTGACATTGTTGCCGGATTCGTTTATTCACAGAAATACCATAAACATTGAGCTGTTGCGTAGTGTGGTGAACAAAGTACTCCACGCCTGTATCTATATAAGTCTAATATTGATTCAGTTCTTTAACTCAGTCTTATTTTTAAATCATATTTTAATAGAATTAGAATCTATCTCCGTGTCTCGTACGGTTCTGTGTTATTAGGGGTTGTATACGAGCTAAAAATCCGAAGCGACTTGCTGAAGAGGAAATCAATGACGCTATAGCGTTAGCAGAATCAGAAAAAGGAGTTGTATAAGACGCAAATACTTTGAAGGAAGAATGTATACAGTAAAATGATCACGATACAGAATAAACTTAACTATTCTGCTTGTAGAACAGTTGATTTAATGTGTTTACTAAGATAAAATGGTAGGCTAAGTGATTTGGTGACATTATCTTTTGGTATACAAAATTCACCACGCATGTACTTATTATGTATTAATAGGTGCGTGTAGTCAAAGGTTAAAGAAGATTTGGTACTTGAGGAGATTCTGAAATTTATTCCTACGAATAATACAGATAAAACCATCAAGATAGGCAGATTTTGAGAGTCAATAGTAGCTCAATGGCAGTAGGAACAAGGAGAGCAAAAACATTTTCTCTCACATAATTAAAGCCCTGCGCGGATGTGGATATCCGCGGATAGACCCTCGGATATCCGCAACATTTTTCACCATGCGGATATAGTTTGCATGGTTGTGGGGATATCGGATAAGCTGCGGATAATGTTTGGAGTAAATTTGCGGATAGTTTTTAGAATACAATCCGAACTTGTTGAATATCATTACTAAGATCCGGATGTTTATGACACATGTTATTTTTCTGTTATGTTTTTTTTTCATGATGTAAGACGATGATTTACGCTAATCTCTTTCAAATTATGTCATTAAGCCAAATTATTAACACTCCGAACTGAAAAGGGTTGACATTCTGGCTGTATAACATTCATTTTAAACATGGAACTTGACACACATAGCCAGTAGTTTTTAACAACAATTGTACATCCGCATTAGCCAATACATAAACGAAAGGATATATAATTAGATTTGCTCCTGGTACATGTTTCAGGGATTAATTGCTTTTATCCCCTTCATCAGCCAATATTAATACCTGAAGAAAATTATAAAATAGCGTAGCACTAAAAAAAAAATGTTAAAAACTATTTCGTACATCAATACGGAACCATAATGGAAAGTAATTTAAATAATAGACACATAGCCAAAGAAAACAACTTTCTCCTCAAAACGAAATGTGTTGTTTTAATATTTTACTTAATTGTAAATATTGTTGTAATGCCAGTAGATTAGGATAACAAACGTGCGGGTGAGGATAAAAGTCATGCGGATGCGGGGCGGATACGGATAACAGTCGTATGGATGCGGGCCGGATGCGGATAACAGCCGTACGGTTGCGGACCGGATGGGGACAACAGCCATGCGGTTGCGGGCCGGATGCGGATAACAGCCGTACGGTTGCGGACCGGATGGGGATAAAAGTCGTGCGGATGCGGGGCGGATACGGATAACAGTCGTATGGATGCGGGCCGGATGTGGATAACAGCCGTACGGTTGCGGACCGGATGCGGATAACAGCCGTGCGGTTGCGGGCTGGATGCGGATAACAGCCGTGTGGATGCGGGGCGGATGCGGATAACAGCCGTGTGGATGCGGGACGGATGCGGATAACAGCCGTGTGGATGCGGGGCGGATTTGGATAACAGCCGTGTGGATGCGGGGCGGATGCGGATAACAGCCGTGTGGATGTGGGACGGATGCGGATAACAGCCGTGTGGATGCGGGGCGGATGCGGAAAACAGCCGCGTGGATGCGGGGCGGATGCGGATAACAGCCGTGTGGGTGCGGGGCGGATGCGGATAACAGCCGTGTGGGTGCGGGGCGGATGCGGATAACAGCCGTGTGGGTGCGGGACGGATGCGGATAACAGCCGTGTGGATGCGGGACGGATGCGGATAACAGCCGTGTGGATGCGGGGCGGATTCGGATAACAGCCGTGTGGATGTGGGACGGATGCGGATAACAGCCGTGTGGATGTGGGACGGATGCGGATAACAGCCGTGTGGGTGCGGGACGGATGCGGATAACAGCCGTGTGGATGCGGGACGGATGCGGATAACAGCCGTGTGGATGCGGGGCGGATGTGGATAACAGCCGTGTGGATGCGGGGCGGATGCGTATAACAGCCGTGTGGATGCGGGGCGGATGCGGATAACAGCCGTGTGGATGTGGGACGGATGCGGATAACAGCCGTGTGGATGCGGGACGGATGCGGATAACAGCCGTGTGAATGCGGGACGGATGCGGATAACAGCCGTGTGGATGTGGGACGGATGCGGGTAACGTTTTGTTTATTCGCGCAGGGCTCTACACATAATATCAAGATTATAAGCAGTCACAAATGTACCACTACATCATTTCAGTTTCAATATTTAGTTACTGTTTACGCCACGGTTTAGGCCGGTCAATCCCGGTTTCATAATCGTACAGAGGTCAGTCGATGAGCCTCTGGCATGTGCAATTGATACGCGAGTTTTCAATTGCGCGGAAAGCAACTCTCCTTTCAACTGCACATGCCTGAGATTCACCACCTCTCCTCTGCATGACTGTGAAACCGGGACTCACCGACTTCAAACCGTGGCGTCAACTGTACTGTTATCCATATATATATAAAGAGACAGTCAGTCTGAAACACTGGCCTTTATATAATTTTAAAAGCTGAAAAATCAGAACGCTAGAAAGTTACAAGTCATGAGGGAGCTGGAGCGCGCGGTGAAAGGAGGGAGCTGGGTGGATGACGTCACGCTCGCCGTGTCGTTGCCGTCTCGTAACGCCAGAGGTCACCAGTGAACTCAGTACACATGCACCAAGCGGTACCATGACGTCACACACCTCGATGCATTCTCGGTACATTTCGTGACGTCGCCGTAACGTAACGACGAAGTCGACTAGATCATTTAAAATGATAAAAATATTGGATTTTCTTTTTTTTTTTCTTTTTTCGGATTTTCCCAATTAATTGGGGTCACCGGAGCTAACAATGCTCATTTTGGTTTTGGCCGGGGATTTAAGGCCGGATGCCCTTCCTGACGCCACGTGATTTTTCAGGTGAAAATTCCACCCCGCTGTCACCAGGCGTCCGGATGAAAGACGAGCAACTAAGCCACTGCGCCATCACGCCCCCCATTTTCAATTTTTATATTGTGCTGGAAAATACAATTAAAATACTTTTCATCGCGGGTTCAAACCCGGCCACAGCAGCGTTAAAAATACCTCAATATGCCTTCCTTCGGAGGGGAAGTAAAGCCGGCGGTCCCATGTCATAGATTTATGGCATGTTAAAGAACCTTCCACTAATTACACCTGTGTGAAGCTAAATTGTAGGTTAGGTTAAACATTTGACAAACGCTCTTAGGTTCCGACGTTCGTCGCCAGGAGCCGACTGCGATGGTGACTGGTAACCAGTTCTGAACTAGTAGTCGTTGACAGTGGCGTTTGGCGGCAAACGTAAGAACTACTTGAAAAAACTCAATGTATGCTGTCCTTACTTGAATTGAAAACAGATAACACACACTAATACAGACATCACAATATTAACACCGGTTATCAGACAGATTCTACACACACCCAAAGTACACGGGGCTACATGACCACGTTGTCGCTGCCCCTAAACTGAGGAACCAACCAACCAAAATAATTTTCAGGCAAAGAGAATGTTTATTTAATTATTGCTTTTTATAAATAATAATCGAATTATCATGTTAATAATGAACATATTGTACGAATGAAACCCCCAGAAAGATATCCTGTGTACGCCACTGTAAATTGATTCGGAGTTTCTCGGTGTAGCGAGGGAAATTAAATTAATAATATTATTGTCAACTTACGTTCCTCTGTAGTGATTATTGTTGTTTTTTTTAGGGGCGGAACAGCGAATTAATTTGCCCCTTTACTTCTGTATTGTCTGAGTACATATTCGTATTCCAGTCCCATATTGTCCAGGATTCGATTCCCACCTCTGCCATCCTAGAAGTTGTTATCCGTACTGCCCCACGTTTGCACCAGAAAACATGTTAGTATGATTCCTAACCTAAAGCCACGCTCACCTCATTCCCAACCCTACACGTAATGTACACACACGTTTGCAGACTTTACAATAACACAGGCTATCCGAATATTCTACATACTCATCCACGCACGTGGAGCTGATAGCCATGATGTCCAAACCTCTGAGTGAAACAATATAAAAACCACCACAATGAAGAAGAAATAGAAGAAGATGAGGAAGAAGAAGAAGAAGAAAAATAAGGGGAAGAAGGAGGAGAAGAAGAATAATAATAAGAAGGAGAACAACAACAATAACATATACCATGCCCTTGTATCAAGTCCACATCGTGGTGTAGTGGCTAGCATTCTAGGCTGTCGCCCGGGAGATCTGGGTTTGATCTCTGGCTCAGTCAAGGAATAAAATTCTGGTTTGAGGGCTGGAACAGGATATACTCAGCCCTGTGAGGCTGAAATTAGAAGATGTGGGTTCGATTCCCACCTCAGTCACCCTGGAAGTGGTTGTCCTTGGTTTCCTACTTCTACTCCAGGCAAATGCTAGGATGGTTCCTATCGTAAGGCCACGGCCGTCTCCTTCGCAATACTCACCTTATTACCAATAGCCTACATACCGTACACTACTACAGACAACCCAATAATACAGGTTATCAGACACACACCTAAGTACATGGAGCTAAATGATCACGATGCCCATGCCCCTCATATGAAGCAACAACAACAAGTCCTGTATGAGATGTGAACCTGCATCCTGTCGCGTTCTAACATTCTGCACTACTTCTGCCATCTAGCGAACAAAGCTGGATTTAAACTCCCTGTAACTTCTGAAAGCGGCCGCTACAGAGCAGCACAATGTAGTTCGCGTTTAATCCCTTAGATTGATATCAACCTTCATTCTAATGGGAGAAGAATGGAATAAATTTGATGGTGACACAATTGATCTCCATCGCAATAATATAAACAAATACAGTGCGTTATGCATCTGGTAATTCGTCTTATACCGTAGTAAATTATATCAGTATGTTGACTACTTATAGTCTACTATTTCCGTTTCAAAGAGGTCGGGGATGAAGTTAGATGAACTGAAGGCTGCCCTACAAGAACGTTGTATATCACATTTGTGAACTTTTCAGTATAAAAAAACGCATTGTGCCTAAATTAATACCCAGATATGTTAAATAAAGGTCTATACAGTAAAGTATCAGTCCTTCTTCCAACACTAAGCGACTATATTTCTCTTAAATGGTAGGATGTAGGACTCACCGTGATTTTAGTGCAGTTTCCCTGCAAGAACGTTCTGTATCACAAGCTATTTTCTATGGCTAAAAATAAAGAAAAATAATGCTCAGGTACATAATATAGTACAGAATTTTGTATTGCTTAAAAGTCATACACAAAACAAGAAAATAATATGGGCATATTCTTATACGAAAACGACTCCTTAACAAAACAAATATGTTAAAGTTCTGAGGATTTGGATACTACTCAAATTACAACGTGTAGCCTACACAGAATGGAAGGTAATTGAAAATGACATTCAGTAATTACACAGCATCTGTATTTTTACATCCTATGCCAACAATAGGTACGGCATTAACAAGCAGTTGGTAACACCTCCATAACATCAGCAAACTTCTACTCCCCATTGACAGATGGCAAGTTCTCATAAACTGTCGGTGCTGTGGCAGTAAATACTGACACATGTCAAGCAAATCTTTCTTCTTCTCATCTTTGAGTGGAATTAAGGCTGAATAAGAAGGAGGGAACGGGATTACTGGTAGAGGTATTTTGATTATTGCCTGATTACCACGTCTCATCTTCATTACAGAATGCCGAATCCCTGGCTGCAAAACATTATGGCATTTCCTCACGAAGATTGCCTGGGGATCATCTGACAAAAATTTGAGCCACATGGCTTCGGTAATTTTCAATGCAGGATCACGTTTCAATGTTGCCTCCATAACACTTAAGTTCACAAAATCTGACTGATCCATTTCCTGTACAATGAATGGTCTCTGAACACATGCCTCAGCTATTACATGCTTCCAGTCAGATGGGATCATTGCACTTGAAATCCTTTTCTGCTTCTCAATCACAGCAAAGTCCCTGTCACAGGGCAAGAAGCTATGTCCCGAAACAAGAAATTTCTGGTGAATTTCAGTGAAATACCCCATTTGAATCAGATAGAGGTACAGGGCAGTGGCATATGCTGGACCAAAAGTATGGGTGTGCTGTTAAAATATAAATACAGTTGATCTATGGCCTCACAGAACTCTTAAAAGTGACATATAGGTTATATTTCATAAATTTAGAAATTAAAACCACGCAGGCCTACCTCTTTCATTTAAACATCAACTGTATTCTTCGTTCTTGAGAAGAGAACTTCTCAATCACTGCATTATAAAATGAGTCTTTGTCCTTCATTTTGTGTACTAACTCCTTCTCGATTGATAATAAACTTAAGTTACTCAGTCTTTCTTGTGTTTGAGTACTTCGTAGGTAAGTCTTGATTCTTCTTAATGCAGAAAACGAACGTTCCACAGAGCTTGTAGTACAAGGAACTGTCAGTATTAATTTAGCAAGTTTACAAACTTCACCAAATCCAGAAGCGATGTTATTTTCATGCATAAAACTAACAAGTTCGTGAACATCTTTCCCATGAAATTCAGCTGATTTGTAGAGAACACTTAATTCATTCTTCAATCCAATGCGGTCAAATAAATTTCCGTATTGAGCCAAAAGTTTTTGTTGCAGTGATTCGGGAAATGTTTTCTTATATTCAATATACCTATGGTGATGTAGCAAATGAAAATATTCCAATTTCTCAAGTTGAGAGAACCTACATTCAATCTGATGAATTAAACAATCGACAATTTCCACGTATAGGCGGCGATAACGATGTTCTTGTTCATTGTTATCTAGACAGTGCCGCTTTGGTTTGATCTGAGAATGTTCGTCCTTATGAGAAATTGCATTGTTCCAAACTAATGGATAAGAATGTTCTCTATCATACTGAAGTTTATCTTTGATGTCATTTACCTTCTTGCTACAGTAAAGAATATCAACATCCTTTGTTTGTACAAGATTGTACAATATGTCTGTGTAAGCAAGCAACATAGAAAATACTTCCAATAGAAATATAGTTTCAACATCTTGAAGAAAAGCCAAAACCCCTCGTGATTTTATGACTGTCTCACTATCCCAGTCACCAAAATTTCTATGATATTTTCGAAGAACTCACAAAGTTCGGATATGTATTCTTTTGCAGTGGGGCAAATTCGTGATAAAAAATTCCACCTGGTTGGTGCTACTTTGGGTAATTTCTTTTGCACAAATTCTTGCAACGCATGTGTCATTTTAGATGATTTAGAAAAGAAAGCAGAGGGTCCAGTCAATGTTTGTAAAAATATTCTGCATTCTTTATGCACCGATACACTCTGCTGGAGAACAAGATTTAGAACACGGGCATAACAGTGGGCGAATATTGCGTTTGGATAGACCGATAAGACTTTAGATTGTAAGCCATTCACATGACCGCTCATTACAGAAGCCCCATCGAACGTCTGACCCACCAGTTTAATGGAAATTCTAAATTCACTTACTACTTGTTCTACATGCGCAAATAAACCATTTGTTGTTCTATCAGCACTAACATCTACGAAGCCCAAGAATCTTGCATTGACAGTGCTGCCCTTTACATAGCGGAGAACTGTAGATATTTGAGATTTATTCTCAATAACTGACGTTTCATCCAGCATTATAGCTACAAACGAAACGGAGTTAATTTCATTTTTTATTTCTTCTTTTACTACGTCAGATATCATTTTGAATCGCGGGAGAAGTTCCTCGAAATACTGTGGAAGAATTTAGATGACTTTCTAAAAATGAATCATATTTTTTTAAGATTCAAAAATTCTAAAAAAATGCCTTTGTTGAAAGAGCCATCTGATTCGTCATGTCCCCGTAGAGGTAGATCCTGGTTAGCTAGGCGGCAAATAGCATCAATAATTCGTATTAATATGACTCTATTTTTCTTTACCTCTTCGTTATGTTTACTGGAATCAATTCTATGCTGATCATCAAGTAAAGTATCAATTCGCTGTCTGCCGAAAAGTCTTGATTTCAGAAAACATTGGACATGGGTTTGAGATTTTGAATGTTTCTGTTGTGCACTAGACAAGTGATTTAAGTCAGCAAACCCATGCTTACTCCAAACATAATTTTTGTTAGAAAACAATAAGCATGGCCAACAAAATAATCTGTTAGAAATTTCACAACCCGCTAACAAGTCTACATTTTGATACTGTGAAGTAGAAAAATGTCTTATGTATGCTTTATATTGTTGCACTAAATTCGGAAGTGGCGGGGTAGGCCCACCCTTACTCACAATATCTAATTTATCTTCTAATGTACGAAGAGACAATGGTTTTTGCAAGAGATCTAAAACAGTATACATTTCCAAGCACAGGTGTCAACACGGAAGATCCACACTAGGCCTGAACACAGCACCGTACTTATATTATACGGGCATGAGCTGAGCTGCTGGCTTGCCGCACGACCTGGCCGCTTGTGACGGGCGAGTTCCCCCTCCCCACCAGTTGCGCGCGCAGGCAAGAACAGCGGTATTTTGGAGCTAAGATGCCCACCAAAGCCATGCAGAACACAGGCCAAGGAGGATATATGGGTAGAGCTGCAACTTAATGCAAAATTTTGACACCAACCTATTGCTCGACGCAAATAGTTCCAACTGACAATATCAGATGGCGCGACGATGCACTCTCTAGCGCGATCCGTCCCCGACCTGGCCTACTCGCTCCTCTCCCCTCCCGGCCCGTGCCTACCTCACCCTTTCCACTACTCTATCCCCCCACCGCTACTTTATATTCCTTTCTTTCTCTCTTTCTTTCATATTTTAGTAATTGGTCTAATAATAGGTGATTTCTTCCCCCCTGTGATATCAGGTAGAGAAGAAAACATAGGCTCTATCAGAATAGTTGTGGATGTTTCCACAAAACACATAGCATGACATAGGCCTACCCCACAGATATGTACAAATAGAAAGAGTAGGCTACTATACTACAATATTAACAAGTAGTTCCATGAAGAACTATACAGCCTATTTTCATATATCCTACTCATGTTAATTGCCACTATCAACATACAAAATTTCAGTTTAATTGCTGTAACAGATTCGTAGATATTGAGAACCGTCTAAATATTTCTGATTGTCGCCAGTTTGGATTTTTATTTTTGTACTATTACATTAATATTATTGTGTACGTGTCGTATTCAAACTTCAATCGCATGATTAGAACACAAGAAGTAAAAACGAGATTTTAAAATTATGCACATCAGCCATCTTGTGATTATGCAAACAATTGAAATAAATTAGATGCCAGTGGATCAACATTTGTATAAGCATTTAACTTGCAACGTTTCCGCGGCACTCGGATAGTTAATTCACGAGAAACGTCCATTTAAATATTTATACTTTGCGTCGCCGCCATGTTGGATCTGTGCTCACCAGGTTATTGAAGTCCTATAGGTGAACATGTGTTCATCGTCTCTATGAACATAAAAAAAATTCAGTTTGGTTCCTGTAAAAGATTCATAGATATTGAGAACCGTCTAAATATTTCGGAAGCTTGCCATTTAGGATTGTTATATGTATAGGCCATAGAGTTATGTACCATTCAAGGACAATTATTGCCTAGGTTCATTATTCAAACTTTCACTTCGATCGCATAATTACGACACAAGAAATTTAAACTTAATTTTAAAGTTTCGCACAGCCGCCATCTTGAGGTTAGGTAAACAATTGAATAAAATTAGATGGCAGTGCATTACAATCTGCAAAATCATTTACTGTACCACATTTCACTGCGCTCAGAGAGTTAAATCACGAGAAAAGTCTTTTAAATGATTTCAAATTCGCTTGGTCGCCATGTTCGTTTTGTACTTTACAGATTTTTGAAATATACATAGGTTAACTTGTATCAGTACCCTTTATCACCGTACAAAATTGCAGGGTGATATCTGTAATAGTTTCGGAGATATAGAATAACAGTGAAATATTTCGCACAGCCGCCATTTTGAGGTTATGTAAACAATTGAACTAAATTAGACTCCAGTGCATTACAATGTGTATAAACATTTGCTGTACCAAGTTTCATTACTTTTGGATACTTAAATCGCGGGAAAAGTCTATTTAAAAGTCTCAAATTCTCTTGGCCACCATGTTGGTTTTGTGGTCACCAGGTTTTTGAAAGTCTCATTGGTGATCTTCTAGTAGTGCTCTTTATCACCGTACACAATTTCAGGGCGATATCGGTAATAATTTTGGAGATACTGAATGCTGGTGATATATTTCGCACAGCCGCCATGTTGGATTGGTGAGACGTAACAAAATTTGAAGGGCACGGTCGAGGTCGCCGGGAATAGCGCCATGAACTTACCGAGTTTCATTGAAATCGCTCCAGCCGTTTAGATTTTATTAGGGGGGGACACACACACACCTCACACACACACACACACACACACACACACACACACACACGCACACACACACGGACAAAAGGTGATCTCATAAGCCTATTTTTTCAAAATTGAAAATAGGCTAAAAATGAATTGTAAGACAAAATTACAGCTGCACTTATCACACACCAGTATTATTTAATTGTCCGTGCGGTACTTCCTGTCAATGGAATTAAGAAATATCACTTTTGAATTACGGGAAGCGTTGGAACAACCAGCTCTTAGTTTGAATTATATCGATAGTATCTGATATCGTTTTCGAGCGCAGTGTATCGTCTAAAATCGATGTGTGATTCAATATAATTCAATTTCTTCGTATAATATTGTTCGAAACCGATTGTATTCCTTTCTAAGCACTGCAATATGTATTTACTATTGATATATATTCAAATATTAATTAAATATACAACATTAGCAAGAATACTCACAAATTTTCCGATTTTGCTGCCATCTATAGAAGTACAACTCAACTACTTCGTCGTACGCTATGACAGCTAGCGTTTTTAACGTTGTCAGCAGGTACTACTACAAGGCAAGCTAGCGTTGGTACCAAAGCATCCTATAAAGTTTCACCCACTCGACACAGGCCGAGCAGATGGCCGCAGCAGCCAATTCACTAGCTTCCTCGTCATTCTGGCGATTATTTACTCATCCAGCCGGCAGGCATTTGAGATTTAAATGGTTATAAATTAAACATATTCTTGAATCATATATAGTTAATTTCTAATGAGGGAGAGTGAAAAAAATAAAAAACAAAAAACAAATTTATAGGGTGTCCAGTGGACACCTTGAACACCCGCAATATACGCCTCTGGTACAGGGCAACATCCTTCCAGTTATTGTTCTGGCCGACACAGCGGTCCGACCAGGCAGCTTCCGTTCCTGGCCATGTTGTCGAGACTGGTATAAAGTTGTGATATACTTTAACAGACAAGACACGATTTTATAGTCACATGAGTAAAATTCATCGAACATAACCTCCTTTTCTTGGACAGTAATGTTTCCACAGCCTTCTTTAAAGCACCCTTTTGGATTGCAAATCCGGCCCTAGAATTAAAATAACACGGTGATAATAAAGGGATTCTATTACTAATTTTTTGTAGTAGCTTACATACAAATTGTAGTAGCATTATAATTAAAACACGTTCCTCATGCTACACTCACCCAGCTGATTGATATACAACGCTAGTAGTGGAAATGAATCGGTTCTATATCCACCGCCACCGCTCCACCGCTGGAATACTAAAATAGCAATATCTCGCGAACCAATCAGGCTAGAGACTTGTACGAGGTGTCATTGAACTCGGGCTAACATCCCCTTTCCATTGGGCAACATATTTGCACCCCAAAATAAAACCTACCCATACTATGGGGTGAAATTGTATTTTTTTTAAAATCTCGCTTTCCAAGTGCAACATGTGAGAGTTTGAATGCCAATATGGAATTAAACGTTGTTCCACATAAAGTGCATGTGTTCGGTGAAAAGCCACTATGAATTAACATGCTTGTTTTCCGTTTTTTACACACATGTCCACTCATGACTTTTGTAAGAGGGCGGGCTTTTTAAAATATGGTGGCTGTAGTGTAACCTAACCTAACCCAACCCACGAGGGGTGATCAAAACGTTTTCCAAGTGGTGCTTGTCGATAGGCAAACTGATAAACAAAGAGGGGCATGTTCGGCCTTGAGGTGAGAGCCCCTGTTATTGTTGATGAGCCCCTGTGGTCGGGCCCCTGTTGATGGGTTATTGTTGACAGGTCATTGTTGACGGGTCATTGTTGACTGGTCCTTGTGGACAAGTCCTTGTGGACGAGTCCTTGTTGACAGGTCCTTGTGGACAAGTCCTTGTGGACGAGTCCTTGTGGACAGGTCCTTGTGGATGAGTCCTTGTTGACAGGTTATTGATGACAGGTCCTTGTGGACGAGTCCTTGTTGATGAGTCCCTTTGGACTTATCCCTTTAGACCGGTCCCTTTGGACTGGTCCCTATGGACTGGCCCATGGTCTCTAATGCTATGATGAAATTAAACGTTGTTCCACATGAAACGCATGTGAAGAGACGATTGCTACTATGAATTAACATGTTTGTTTTTTGTTTTTACGCATGCGCACTTGTGGTTTTTGTAAGCGGCGCTACACACAACAAGCTTTAAATACTTGAGGCTAATAATCTATACACACACACTCGCTTGTTCTAAACTAAACTGTGTTGCTGTCAGTGCTCAGACAGTAGGCTGATGACAAAATGCATTGCTAACAGAAATATAATCATTTCCGGTTGTATAATGTTACCAGCTATCCATTTTGTGTTGCAGTGTTAAGCACTTTTAGCTCTTGTACTGGTGGTCTTAACTCGATTTCCAAGTCTGAGGCCTAGAACGAGTCAAACTAAGAAACAAGGGCATGGTGGTGTAGTGGTTAAGCTGTTAGCCTTTTCACCAGGGTTCGATTTCAGGTTAATATGCATGTCATAAACATATTAAACAAAACAAAACAGAGATAACGTTTAAAACTTATTACATTTGTGTCTTTTCAAATTATTACTTGGATTACAAATACAAAGGTGAACTGGGTTTGATATACAGTTAATGCTGTCTATCACACATTAGACTGTAAGAAAGCCAAATAGCAAAAGGCGTAGGTAGAGCAGTGGTAAAATTGCTATATGTAGAGAACTACCTAGCGGTTTTAAGAACTGGCAAAGCTATATCGCATAAACAGTGCAGGATACAATCCAGCAATCAAATTTGTATCTTGTGGAACAGAGAAAATGCACTTTTACCTTGATGGATAGCGAATGAGTGCAGATGAATGACCTATGCATTAGCCTACCATAGGGTTATAACCACGAGGTGGAGGTGTGATTTCTATATTTTATTGTTTAGAGACTGGAAGCAGGCTGTGGATTTTCATTTTTCATTGTTTAGAGACACGACTTTTTTGTAACCAGTAGATTTAGTATTTTGTAAATATTCATTTTTGTAATTGTAAATAGTGGAAACATTTTTTTGTAATAGTAAATGTTAAATGTATAACTAAAAGTTATTTGGGATAAGTGTACATGTCAAGGATAAATAGCGTGGTTGTATTTGTTTTTAAAGACAGGTATGGTTGTGTGAATGTATGACTATAGATAGAAAGATAGAGAGAGAGAGAGAAAGCTTGTGTGTGTGTGTGTGTGGGTGTGGGTAGCATTGATTATTCAACCAAAGCAAACACGGCAAGGTAGGATGGTGGGGTTATTAATGTATATAGCAAATTGTAAATAGTATACTGTGTTTTTTTAATGCAGCGGTAGATAGGTGTTATTTTGTAAAACAGTCTTACCTACAGTAGTAGTAGTAGTAGTAGCAGTAGGCCTATATGTTTTGAAAACAAACAGAAAGAGAATGCACTATTGCCATGGCCAAGCACTTCCATTAAGGTGATTTCAAGAAAATTTAAATCAGCAAATGTGTGTTTAACAAAACTAAACTTTCAGCATGGACTAAAACATAAACGTGTCGTCTGTGATATGGAAAAAAATAGGAAATCCATGTTTCCATATCAACACAATTTAAAAACTTAAAACTGACATTTAAAAAAATGTAAATGGGAAATTCACAAATGTGTAAACAACAAAATGGAAAATTCTTGTTTCCATATCATGAAATCCAAAAACTTTAAACTGACATTTTCAAATTGTGTACATGGAAAATTGACAAATGGCAATGTGTGAAATGTGAAAATGAAAAAAAAAATGAACAAATGGCTATCATTATTTAAAAAAATAAAAAACCGTCGTGTTCTATCGTTAAAGTGTGAATCAAACCACATCTACTTATTTGGATCACCCGAGACTGAGTAGACCTGTTTTAGTCCAAATATACTTTTAAAATTTTAAGTTAAAGCTCAAATTGAACTCAAGAGCTTTAGAGTGCCAGCTAACTATTATAACCGTTACATCACAAAGACAACTTTACACTACTCTTAATGAACAATAATAAGAAAAAGAATAATAAATGTTGAATTTTTTTAAGGATGAACATGGTGACACTGTTTCTGTTGCACAGTCTGCTAGCTACTAGCCAGCAGCTGGGGCCTTAGAAAACGATACAGTTGACATTTTGTAATGAGATGTGACATGTTTCAAAGTACAGTATTATGGGTTCCTGTTGAGTAAAAACTAATCCTGTACAAGGAAGCAAGGGTTCGAACCCCTTACCTAACATTACTATTGCCTGAACATGGCTTGACGACACTGTATTATTATGATACTCGGTACACAAACCATATATTAGTGTATTGTTTAAGATCACTTTCTTTCTGAAAATAGGAGGAGACTGTTGATGGTTAACAATGGCATTAATATAGTAGGACGTGGGTATAGCAATTAAGAAAAAACAGACAATACCCATACAATATTTTTATTTATTTAATATAAATACTTGTACAATAGTTACATTCAAAATAAAATTCTTTTTTCTCTATTAATATTTAGTCCTTTTTGATTCTCTTACATATGAAGGGTAGATAACCTTGTAGTTCAGCCCCTTAAAACAACAACAACACAACCTTTTGCATAGTTTTTGATGTTGACGACTCTTGAGATGTGGAAGATGGATTAAACATAACTTTTACAGCAGGGGTTAAATGTTGCTCAATAAACACTGCACTATTTTGAATAGTAACATTTTTTTCTTGTACTAGCCTTTTAGCATTGTCATGATTATTTGTTGACACCAACAGTGTTTCATCTGGTACACCACATTGATGATCACTCACACTTAAAACCTTACCATTTCTACTTTTTAGATTGCCTCGACATCTTTTTGACCTCTCTTTTGAGCATCACCAAAATATTATTCCTTTTACATTTTGACGATGATAGTTATAAGAGTAGCCTTTATAGAGTACACGTTGTTTACCTTTGTTAGTTGTAGTAAGTTCCATAGTAGCAACTAACCTGTTAGTATGATTTGCTCACTACAAAGGTTATAACTGTTCTGATAATAAAATCATTTAGCGTTGGCTTTTATATTTAATATGTACAGTTTGAAGTGATAGCAAAAGTGAGAGCAAAATGGTAGCAGAGTGGTAGAAAATATAACATGTATTGTTAAGAAATAGTTTAAGCGGTTATGTGGATCCATTACATAATAATTTTAGCACGACGAAGCTCATTTTCTATATCCAATAGTTCTTCCTCATATTCAGTATAACCAGCCTGTTTATAGACATGCAGTTGCTGAAGCCGCCGGATTAGCTTACTTGGATTGTTCCAGTAGACAAATTTAACAAATGATTTTTAGTTGTAAACAAAGCATTACCATTATCATTATTATCTTCATCATCAACATCATCATCATCATCATCATCACCACCATTATCATTATCATCATCATCATTATCATCATCATCATGATCATTATAATCCTTATCACTATTACTATATAGTCCTTTTTGATCCTTTTGCAATACCACATTTTGCACAGTCTGTGTTGCCTTCGACAATGTTGGGAGTTTTTCAGACATTGACAACTGTCCTAACACGACTTTCTGAGGAGATGATACATGCTTCTTAATAAACAATGCACTATCTTGAGCTGCAATATCTTTTTCTGGGACAAGTGTTTTAGCATTTTGAAGAGTGTTTTTAAACAGCAACGATGTTTTATCTGGTACACTACATTGATGATCACTCACACTTAAGACATCACTATTTTTACTTTTCAGCTCACCTCGACACTGTTTTGAACGATGTTTTGAACAACGCCAAATAACAGTTCCATTTTTATTGGTTCGTTTTACAATATATGTATATCCTTTATAGAATGCGTATGGCATACCATTGCTATTTGTTGATACTTCCATGTCAATTGTCAAGCAGGAACTAATCTCTAGCAAAGTTCACTCGATAATATAAATAATAGTTTAAAGTGAGAGGAAAAGTGGGTGCAAAAGTGGGTCCCTTTGGACTGATCCCTATGGGTTGGCCCATGCATTTATCCAAATTATGTCAAAGGAACGGGTCCAAAGGGATTAGTCAACAGGACCTGTCAACAGGGACCCGTCCACAGGGATCCGTCCACAGTGACCCATCAGCAGGGGCCCGTCATAAATGACTCCCTTCAAAAAGGACCCGTCCAGAGGGACTAGTCAACGGGGGCCAGTCCAAAGGGGCAAATCAACAGGGATCAATCAAAAGGGGTTATCGCCTCAAGCTCTGTCATACCCCCCTTTGATTATTGGTTTGCTTATCGACAAGCGCCGCTTGGAATACTTTTTAATCACCCCTCATGGATCAGCCGCCATCTTTAAAAAGGTCGTGGGAACATAGGTGTTTACCAGCAGTCTTCGGCAAAAAGTCCAACAATACCTCATACAATGCCCTAGTCTAATTGGTTCGCGAGATATTAACAAAGTGCACTTAGACCCTTTGTCAACATTTCAAAAATAGATTCAGTGTTGTGCAATCAATAATAGCTACCTCTTTAACTATATACTTGTTTTTGTTGACCGTGAAGCCTTGAGTATCCATCATCAGTGTATGAGACATGTTTACGCTTGCATAAATCAAAACCAACTGACTACTCACTACTTGGGTTTAGAAATTACATTTACTCAAATCACATTCTAGTAAAAATCGTGCCTACTATAAACTGCACCCAGTTTTACATTCACTTTTGCACTCACTTTTGCACCCACTTTTGCACCCACTTTTACACTTACTTTTGCACCCACTTTTGCACCCACCTTTGCACCCACTTTAAACTATTATTTCTATTATCGAGCGAAATTTATTGGAGATTATTTCATGCTTGAAAATTGATATGGAAGTATCAACGAATAGTTATGGTGAGCCATATGCATACTATAAAGGTTATACGTATATTGTAAAACGAACCAATAAAATGGAACTGTTATTTGACGTTGTTCAAAACATCGTTCAAAACAGTGTCAAAGTGAGCTAAAAAAAGTAAAAATAGTGAGGTCTTAAGTGTGAGTGATCATCAATGTAGTGTGACAGATAAGACATCGTTGCTGTTTAAAAAAACTCTTCAAATGTTAAAACACTAGTCCGAAAAAAAGATATGGTAACCCGCGTGCTGTGAAATCAATGATAGCCACCTCTTTAAATATATACTGTACTTGTTTTCGTTGACCTTAAAGCCTTGAGTATCCATCACCAATGTATGTGACATGTTTACGCTTGCATAGATCAAAACCAACTGACTATTCACTACTGGGGTTTAGAAATTACATTTACTCAAATCACATTCTAGTAAAATTCATGCCTACTATAAGCGGCACCCACTTTTGCACCCACATTTACATCCAATTTTACACTCACTTTTGCATCCACTTTTGCACCCACTTTTGCACTCACTTTTACACTCCCTTTTACACCCACTTTTGCACCCACTTTTTCACCCACTTTTGCATTCACATTTGCACCCACTTTTGCACTCCCTTTTGCACCCGCTTTTGCACCCACTTTTGCACTCACTTTTGCACCCTCTTTTGCACCCACTTCTGCACCCACTTTTGCACCCACTTTTGCACCCACTTTTCCTCTCACTTTAAACTATTATTTATATTATCGAGTGAACTTTGTTAGAGATTAGTTCCTGCTTGACAATTGACATGGAAGTATCAACAAATAGCAATGGTATGCCATACGCATTCTATAAAGGATATACATATATTGTAAAACGAACCAATAAAAATGGAACTGTTATTTGGCGTTGTTCAAAACATCGTTCAAAACAGTGTCGAGGTGAGCTGAAAAGTAAAAATAGTGATGTCTTAAGTGTGAGTGATCATCAATGTAGTGTACCAGATAAAACATCGTTGCTGTTTAAAAAAACTCTTCTAAATGCTAAAACACTTGTCCCAGAAAAAGATATTGCAGCTCAAGATAGTGCATTGTTTGTTAAGAAGCATGTATCATCTCCTCAGAAAGTCGTGTTAGGACAGTTGTCAATGTCTGAAAAACTCCCAACATTATCAAAGGCAACACAGACTGTGCAAAATGTGGTATTGCAAAAGGATCAAAAAGGACTATATAGTAATAGTGATAAGGATTATAATGATCATGATGATGATGATAATGATGATGATGATGATAATGATAATAGTGGTGATGATGATGATGTTGATGATGAAGATAATAATGATAATGGTAATGCTTTGTTTACACCTAAAAATCATTTGTTAAATTTGTCTACTGGAACAATCCAAGTAAGCTAATCCCGCGGCTTCAGCAACTGCATGTCTATAAACAGGCTGGTTATACTGAATATGAGGAAGAACTATTGGATATAGAAAATGAGCTTCGTCGTGCTAAAATTATTATGTAATGGATCCACATAACCGCTTAAACTATTTCTTAACAATACATGTTATATTTTCTATCACTCTGCTACCATTTTGCTCTCACTTTTGCTATCACTTCAAACTGTACATATTAAATACAAAAGCCAACGCTAAATGATTTTATTATCAGAACAGTTATAACCTTTGTAGTGAGCAAATCATACTAACAGGTTAGTTGCTACTATGGAACTTACTACAACTAACAAAGGTAAACAACGTGTACTCTATAAAGGCTACTCTTATAACTATCATCGTCAAAATGTAAAAGGAATAATATTTTGGCGATGCTCAAAAGAGAGGTCAAAAAGATGTCGAGGCAATCTAAAAAGTAGAAATGGTAAGGTTTTAAGTGTGAGTGATCATCAATGTGGTGTACCAGATGAAACACTGTTGGTGTCAACAAATAACCATGACAATGCTAAAAAGCTAGTACAAGAAAGAAATGTTGCTACTCAAAATAGTGCAGTGTTTATTGAGCAACATTTAACCCCTGCTGTAAAAGTTATGTTTAATCCATCTTCCACATCTCAAGAGTCGTCAACATCAAAAACTATGCAAAAGGTTGTGTTGTTGTTGTTTTAAGGGGCTGAACTACAAGGTTATCTACCCTTCATATGCAAGAGAATCAAAAAGGACTAAATATTAATAGAGAAAAAAGAATTTTATTTTGAATGTAACTATTGTACAAGTATTTATATTAAATAAATAAAAATATTGTATGGGTATTGTCTGTTTTTTCTTAATTGCTATACCTACGTCCTACTATAGTAATGCCATTGTTAACCATCAACAGTCTCCTCCTATGTTCAGAAAGAAAGTGATCTTAAACAATACACTAATCTATGGTTTGTGTACCGAGTATCATAATAATACAGTGTCGTCAAGCCATGTTCAGGCAATAGTAATGTTAGGTAAGGGGTTCGAACCCTTGCTTCCTTGTACAGGATTAGTTTTTACTCAACAGGAACCCATAATACTGTACTTTGAAACATGTCACATCTCATTACAAAATGTCAACTGTATCGTTTTCTAAGACCCCAGCTGCTGGCTAGTAGCTAGCAGACTGTGCAACAGAAACAGTGTCACCATGTTCATTCTTTAAAAATATTCAACATTTATTATTCTTTTTCTTATTATTGTTCATTAAGAGTAGTGTAAAGTTGTCTTTGTGACGTAACGGTTATAATAGTTAGCTGGCACTCTAAAGCTCTTGAGTTCAATTTGAGCTTTAACATAAAATTTTAAAAGTATATTAGGACTAAAACAGGTCTACTCAGTCTCGGATGATCCAAATAAGTAGATGTGGTTTGATTCACACTTTAACGATAGAACACGACGGTTTTTTATTTTTAAAAATAATGATAGCCATTTGTTCATTTTTTTTTTCATTTTCACATTTCACACATTGCCATTTGTCAATTTTCCATGTACACAATTTGAAAATGTCAGTTTAAAGTTTTTGGATTTCATGATATGGAAACAAGAATTTTCCATTTTGTTGTTTACACATTTGTGAATTTCCCATTTACATTTCTTTTAAATGTCAGTTTTAAGTTTTTAAATTGTGTTGATATGGAAACATGGATTTCCTATTTTTTTCCATATCACAGACGACACGTTTATGTTTTAGTCCATGCTGAAAGTTTAGTTTTGTTAAACACACATTTGCTGATTTAAATTTTCTTGAAATCACCTTAATGGAAGTGCTTGGCCATGGCAATAGTGCATTCTCTTTCTGTTTGTTTTCAAAACATATAGGCCTACTGCTACTACTACTACTACTGTAGGTAAGACTGTTTTACAAAATAACACCTATCTACCGCTGCATTAAAAAAACACAGTATACTATTTACAATTTGCTATATACATTAATAACCCCACCATCCTACCTTGCCGTGTTTGCTTTGGTTGAATAATCAATGCTACCCACACCCACACACACACACACACACAAGCTTTCTCTCTCTCTCTCTATCTTTCTATCTATAGTCATACATTCACACAACCAGACCTGTCTTTAAAAAACAAATACAACCACACTATTTATCCTTGACATGTACACTTATCCCAAATAACTTTTAGTTATACATTTAACATTTACTATTACAAAAAAATGTTTCCACTATTTACAATTACAAAAATGAATATTTACAAAATACTAAATCTACTGGTTACAAAAAAGTCGTGTCTCTAAACAATGAAAAATGAAAATCCGCAGCCTGCGTCCAGTCTCTAAACAATAAAATATAGAAATCACACCTCCACCTCGTGGTTATAACCCTATGGTAGGCTAATGCATAGGTCATTCATCTGCACTCATTTGCTATCCATCAAGGTAAAAGTGCATTTTCTCTGTTCCACAAGATACAAATTTGATTGCTGGATTGTATCCTGCACTGTTTATGCGATATAGCTTTGCCAGTTCTTAAAACCGCTAGGTAGTTCTCTACAAATAGCAATTTTACCACTGCTCTATCTACGCCTTTTGCTATTTGGCTTTCTTACAGTCTAGTGTGTGATAGACAGCATTAACTGTATATCAAACCCAGTTCACCTTTGTATTTGTAATCCAAGTAATAATTTGAAAAGACACAAATGTAATCAGTTTTAAACGTTATCTCTGTTTTGTTTTGTTTAATATGTTTATGACATGCATATTAACCTGAAATCGAACCGTGGTGAAAAGGCTAACAGCTTAACCACTACACCACCATGCCCTTGTTTCTTAGTTTGACTCGTTCTAGGCCTCAGACCTGGAAATCGAGTTAAGACCACCAATACAAGAGCTAAAAGTGCTTAACACTGCAAAACAAAATGGATAGCTGGTAACATTATACAACCGGAAATGATTATATTTCTGTTAGCAATGCTTTTTGTCATCAGCCTACTGTCTGAGCACTGACAGCAACACAGTTTAGTTTAGAACAAGCGAGTGTGTGTGTATAGATTATAAGCCTCAAGTGTTTAAAGCTTGTTGTGTGTAGCGACCATCTTGTCCCGGTAACCACTGAGGATTTTTTGTGTGTTTTAGCTATCCTCTTTAACCAATCAATTAAAGATAGTCTACTCTTAATTCTTGAATCGATAAATCAAAGTTAGTGTACACCGTTCGCCATTTATTAACCCATACCTGCAACCAATACTCTCTCTATACTGCAGTTTGATCTGAAAAACAAGTTCCAATGACTTGTCAGTCACCATACATGTAGCCTACACTAATTCTTTCTCTACCTAGCTATGTTTCATCACACATGGTAAACATCTCACATGTTCGTATCCGATTATTAGTTTATAAAATCGCAGGTCGATGACCTTGATGTATTGGGTATTTTGGGTAAATTCATTGGTCGTGGGAAAGGGTTGACCATTCTAAGTCTTATGACACCTCACATGTTGATATTCGATTATTAGTTTATAAAATATTAGGTCAATGACCTTGCTGTTTTGAATCTTTTGGGGGTAAATTCATTGGTCATGGGAAAGATTTAACCATTCTAAGTCCCATAACACCTCACTCGAGCCTCTCTGATTATTAGTTTATAAAATCATAGGTCAATGACCTTGCTGTTTTAGATCATTTGGGTAAATTCGTTGGTCATGGAAAAAGGTTGACCAGCCTGAGTCCTATGACACCTCACTTGACCCTCTATGATTATTAGTTAGCGAGATATTAACAAAAGTGCAGTTAGGCCCTTTTGACAAAAAATAAATAATATATTCAAAAACAGAATGTCACCTCAAGTCCAACGACCTCTTATACAGGTCCCTAGCCTTATTGATTCATGAGATATTAAAAAGCTAATGACCTTAGATCTTTTGGGTAAATTCGTTGGTCATGGAAAAGTGTTGACCATCCTGAGTCCTATGACACCTCACTTGACCCTCTCTGATTATTAGTTAGCGAGATATCAACAAAAGTGCAGTTAGGCCCTTTTGACATAAATAAATAATATATTCAAAAACAGAATGTCACCTCAAGTCCAACGACCTCTCATAAAGGTCCCTAGCCTTATCGATTCATGAGATATTAAAAAGCTAATGACCTTAGATCTTTTTGGTAAATTCGTTGGTCATGGAAAAGGGTTGACCATCCTGAGTCCCATGACACCTCACTTGACCCTCTCTGATTATTAGTTGGCGAGATATTAACAAAAGTGCAGTTAGGCCCTTTTGACAAAAAATAAATAATATATTCAAAAACAGAATGTCACCTAAAGTCCAGCGACCTCCTATACAGGTCCCTAGCCTTATTGATTCATGAGATATTAAAAAGCTAATGACCTATTAGTTTTGGATCTTTTGGTAATTTAAAAAAAAATAACTCATCTATAAATCATTATTCAAAAAGCCCGTCCGCTTACAAAAACCACAAGTGCGCATGCGTAAAAACAAAAAACAAACATGTTAATTCATAGTAGCAATCGGCTCTTCACATGCGATTCGTGTGGAACAACGTTTAATTTCATCATAGCAATAGAGACCATGGGCCAGTCCATAGGGACCAGTCCAAAGGGTCCGGTCTAAAGGGACTCATCAACAAGGACTCGTCCACAAGGACTCGTCCACAAGGACTCGTCCACAAGGACCTGTCATCAATAACCTGTCAACAAGGACTCGTCCACAAGGACCTGTCCACAAGGACTCGTCCACAAGGACTTGTCCACAAGGACCTGTCAACAAGGACTCATCCACAAGGACTTGTCCACAATGACCCGTCAACAATGACCTGTAAACAATAACCCATCAACAGGGGCCCGACCACAGGGGCTCATCAACAATAACAGGGGCTCTCACCTCAAGGCCGAACATGCCCCTCTTTGTTTATCAGTTTGCCTATCGACAAGCACCACTTGGAAAACGTTTTGATCACCCCTCGTGGGTTGGGTTAGGTTAGGTTACACTACAGCCACCATCTTTTAAAAAGCCCGCCCTCTTACAAAAGTCATGAGTGGACATGTGTGTAAAAAACGGAAAACAAGCATGTTAATTCATAGTAGCTTTCCACCGAACACATGCATTTTATGTAGAACAACGTTTAATTCCATATTGGCATTCAAACTCTCACATGTTGCACTTGGAAAGCGAGATTTTAAAAAAAATTACAATTTCACCCCATAGTAGGGGTAGGTTTAATTTTGGGGTGGAAATATGTTGCCCAATGGAAAGGGGATGTTAGCCCGAGTTCAATGACACCTCGTACAAGTCTCTAGCCTGATTGGTTCGCGAGATATTGCTATTTTAGTAATCCAGCGGTGGAGCGGTGGCGGTGGATATAGAACCGATTCATTTCCACTACTAACGTTCTTCTCTTACCTGACTTGGACGATGTTTTTGTTCAACTGCATGCCCGGAAGTTGCTGTATAAGCTTTGCCGCTATTCTTCAGTAACTTCCGCACATTGTTCTTCCACTGAAATTGATTAATCGTCCTTTTTCTGCTCTTATTCAGTGCTAAAGAAGAGCTTGGCGACACATTCAAGTTGACAAGATCCGCCAACTTTGTTGATGTACAACCTTCTTGCTGGGAAGCCAACTTTTGGACCCAAAATTTTCTGTCCATTTTTTTTGAAATTGACCAATTTTTGGTTTGCAAAGTGTCGGTGTGATGATATCCAACCTTCTTCATCAAATATCTCAACATGCTCAATTAGTGATATACAACGTTCTTGTAGGGCAGGCTTCAACTTCTGTGATGTTTCTTCTCGCTATTTCTTAACTGACGTTAACCTTACTAAAGGAGGAATACAATATCAAGGACGACCAATGGTGTAGTTCGAAACACCGTCTTACAAGTTCACAGGTAGACTAGCTTGGCACTAGCGAGCATAAGTACCGCTCTCTGTGTCTTATATTACCGTATTTTAGAATGCTCTTTAATTTTTCTTAACCATTTTTGCTTAAAATTACAAAGACCCAGCCATAGGGTCGTGATGATGACGGGTGGAACATTGAGGTCATCAGCCCCATATCTTCAGGAACGGACAGGTTGATACTGGCCATGCGAATACTGTCAACTAACTTTTACCTTATGCCTAGAAGCAAGTGGATGTATTACAAAGGAATAAGGGGAAAAAGAGACAGGAAAAGGAAATTCCCTCACTCTCGAAGAATGAGATTGAGTAGCTTGCAAAAGCCATGAAAGGCAGGCAGGTAGGTGAAAAAAGAAAGGTTCAGTTCCATAGCCACTTGATAAAGGAAGAACTGGCTCAGCCCAGTAATTCCAACTCCCGAGTTCTTGAGGGCGCACCATGCGTGGTGGACTACACACTTCCTGCTCCTTTACAACAGGAAAGGTTTGACCCCTTCAAAAGATGAGGCTAAGAGCCAATGGAGACAGGGAAATGAAAGGTACTTTAATTAAAAGGGGACCGTTACAGTAAACCACCTTCAAAATTTCGATTTTTCAATGTATTTTTTAATGTACAGCCTCACTCGTCTAACTCATTTTGGTGAAAGAATTATTGAAATATCTGCAATAGCTTAGGAGTTATGATTTAAAAAGCTAGACATTGCAAAGGCTTTGCGGTTAATTTTCAGAAAACTATATTTTTCAAATCCGTTTTACTTGTAACTCCAATATTAGACATTGTATTACAACGATACTTTTCTTTAATGTTCTAAGTGTTAGAGACTACAAAACTGACCAAACTCATGTTCCTAAGGTTGATAATTATTGGGATAAAGAATTATTTACATCCCAAAAATTGACCAAAATATGCCATTTTTAAGTAACACAAAATTAAAAATACTAATTTTGAACATATAATTCTGGAAGTGGTCAGATTTGTAGCTGTAACCTTTAAGAGTACATTTAAAAAGCAGAACACTAATATATTGATAAATGGTCCGGCTATGAATATAACGCTGAGCACTGACACGCAAACAGCTGCCATTTTGAATAATTAGCGAGTTTGATAATGCTAAAATCAATTCTGAGATATGTGCTTACTAGTAAATATATAGGATGCTTTATTTAGAAAGTTTCATTACTGTACATATTATTAGGAGCTGAGATAAGAATTACTTAAAATGCCAACATTTGAAGGTGGTTTACTGTACCGGCCCCCTTTAGTCTCGGATACTCTTAATACCGTCGGAGTATTAAGACAGTAACCTAAGAGTTGACCAAGGGAGGTCTCGGCACAGCAAATGGAAGCTATGTTACCAACACACGGCCCACTGGGTAGAGATCCGCTACAATTTGGTGCCATAGCCTACTTAACGTACGGTATTCATAGACTACTAGGGGACCTGCGCGAGAAATCTCGCATTTTCATTTACTGTTATGTGGCCTTATATAAATATGTTTATTTGTTTAAACGCACTTTTTAAACAACTTGTCGATATTTATGATATCAGAGTGCGATTCGTCACTGTTTAAATATTCTTTTCAATGCACAATGGGTTGTGTGTGCCCCATGTGTATAGACTACCCGCCCGGCTTTATTGTTATGCGTACTGGATGAGACGCAATTCTGCCAGGGGCTATCGTCTTGTTTATTTCTTTAAACACACTATTTAAACAAACAAATATATTTCCGTTGACATTTCAAGAAATGCAAGAATTGGCCTGTACTCTTGAGACGATTTGGAAGATTTTGGCACAAACCGCACCTTATAACTGCTTCTGGTTTAGGAGCTTGAGTTTTTTTCGGATTAAATTAGCGTATTATATGATAGATACGTTAAACATGGCATATTTCGATGGAATTTTTACTTTTTTTTTCAGACGAAAGCTTAAATCTTCCTATTATTTAAAACGAATGTTTTTTTTTTAGGGAATGAGGAAAATCTTGCGTGAGATGCTCGTGGGAGTCCGAATTCCTCAAGGGTGTGGGATTCTTACCCACTAAAAACCACGACGTGTGACTCCACCCCGGAACCGCTCTCGCATTACTTCAGGGCGGCATCGTACATGAAGCCTCTTATGCTTCTTCTTCTTCTTCTTCCTTCAGCTCTTTTCGCCATCCTGAGTGATCTCTGTCCTGATAGATTCCAGTGTTCGCTGAGAATAAAGATGTCTGCTCCAATCGCATAGGTCATCTGTGTCAATAGGTCATTGACAGTTTGACTCCTGTGCATATTTGCCTGATGAATCTGCATCATTTTCCACTATATTTGGCCTTTTCAAGAGGTTTACTAAACACGATGCACTCACCTGAGCCAGAAACATGGTTTCGTTTCGCATCTTCAATATCCTTGTCTGTACAAGGTATGCATCGTGAATTTACTTTGCAGCCTACTGCCTTATGCCCAGCTTCTCTGCACTTAACGCAAAGCTTACTTCTGTCCGCACCTTTGCAGTTCCGTGCATGATGTCCATAAGATACACTTCGAAAGCATCGAGGCATGGACATGTTTCAAGCATAAATGGGCTCAGAAAGTTGATTTAAATGCACCAGGGCGCAAGTGTCTAATATCATAATGCAAAATGTTGAACTTAATTTACAGTACTCAATATCTAAGAATTGTGTGTTCAAACACCAATAACTTAAGTCAAGTTCTAATTCACCTCAACAGGGTCTCAAATTAAAGATCATTAAATTATTAATTTGGGAGCCTCCGTGGCTTAGGCCGCAGCACGCCGGCCTCTCACCGCTGGGTCCGTGGTTCAAATCCCGATCACTCCACGTGAAATTTGTGCTGGACAAACCGGAGGCAGACAGGTTTTCCTCCGGGTACGACGGTATTCGCTGTCACAATTTCATTCCAGCAACACTCTCCGCTATCATTTCATTTCATCTGTCATTCATTTAATCATTGTCCCAGGGAAGTGCGACAGGCTTCGGCTGCCGGCACAGTTCATATTCTCGCCGCTAGATGGGTACTTCATTCATTCCATTCCCTGACCCGGTTGGTCGATTGGAAGCACGCAGTGGATTTTCATTCCTTTTTTTTTTCAAATTATTAATATCGTAAAGCTGAGAAAAAAATATGCCCTCATTCAAAACAAGTAGTTCCATGAAGAACTAAATAGTCTATCTTCATAAAACCTACAGGTCTTGCTTAGGACACGAGAAATGAAAACGAGATTTCAAAATATTGCACAGCCGTCATTTTTAAGTTCCCACAAAATTCCATAAAATTAGACGTCAGTATATTAAGACTTGTATGAAGATATACTGTGCCAAGTTTCAAAGCGCTCGGATGAACTGTCGCGAGAAAAATCTATTTAAATAAAACTCAGCAATTTTTCTAGTGTCCGTGCCGTGACTGTGGGGGTCCAGGCACCGACACCAAGAGCCCGCTGATGAGCTTATCTTGGTGTTCATAGGCGAAAATCCGCACAAGATACGGCATAAACCCAGAAAAAATTGTTGAGTGATAATTCTTGGCCGAGAAAGCCAATATACTATCCATTTACATATTTAAGTTTTGCGTCGCCGCCAAGTTGGTTTTGTGCTTACCACGTTTATGAATGATCCATAGGTGAACTTACGTTAATATCCTCTGTAAACATACAAAATTTCAGATTGATTGCTGAAATAAATAGATTCGTAGATATTGAGAACCGTCTAAGTATTTTGGATGGATCGCCATGTTAGATTTTTATATGTGTAGGCCATAGAGTTATGTACCAATAGATGAAGATTATTGCGTAGGTTGATTATGCAAACGTTCACTTCGCTCACATGATTAGGACACAAGAAAAGAAAACTTAATTTTAAAATTTCGCACAGCCGCCATCTTGAGGTTATGTAAACTATTGTACTAAATAGAAGCCCGTTCATTACAATGTCTGTAACGATTTACCGTACCAAGTTTCACTGCGCTCGGATGGTTAACTTGCAAGAAAAGTCTATTTAAATGTTTCAACTTCGCTTGGCCGCCATGTTCGGTTTGTACTTAACAGGTATATGGAAGTCACATAGATGAACTTCTAGTAACCCTTTATTACCGTACAAAATTTCGGGGTGATATCTGTTACTGTTGCGAAGATATAGAATGCCAGTGAAATATTTCGCGCGGCCACCATGTTGGATTGGTGAAACGTATTAAAATTTAAAGGACACGGCCGTGTTTGGACGAGGTAGTAGTATGCACTTACTACGTATCATTGAAATCCCTTCGGCCGTTTAGATTTTATTAGGGTCGCACACACATACACACACACACGGACAAAAGGTGATCTCATAAGCCTATTTTAAGCCTACTTTTCGCATATTGCAAAATGAAGAAAAAGTAGACTTATGCGATCGATCCGGGCAAATGTCTGTCTGTCTGTCTGTCTGTGTGTGCCCCCCCCCTTCCCCCTATCAACAGCTAAACGGCTGCAGCAATCGAAACCGAATTTAGTATGAGTAAAGATCTATACATGAATATCTCAAGTCCATATATGAAAATAATATCAGTGCTACCAACAGCTGAAAAACTTCAATTGACATTTGAGCTCCATGTTGGATATCTTGGAAGGTATGCATTGTAGCTATTCCAAAATTGGCACACATATAGATAATAGTATTTCAGTTTAATTTCCAGGAGGCCATAGATGATAGTGTTGCCAAAATGATTCTAAGCCTACTGTTAGGTCCAATTTTTAAATGCATATAACTTCTACACTATCAATTGGATTTTAACCAAATTTTGTATGTACTATATGTACTTAAACAGATATGAAAGAGCTTATTCTTAAGAGCCACCAGGGCTGCCAACTGTTAGTAATGCTCTCTCTATTATTTTAAACCAAATACCAATATATCAGAAAGTATGCAAGTCAACAGCTCTAAACTTTACACACGTATAGTACCTGCCATTCTAGATTAATTTGGAGTAACTAACACACGTCAGTGCTGCCAAGATGATTCTAAGCCTGCTGACAGATCCAATTTTAAAATACATGTTTCTATACTAACAAATGGATTTCATCCAAAATTGGCACAACAATAGATGATAATATTTCAGATTATTTTTGACCAACACATTGTTGCCAACATGATTTTACGATCCAATGTGTAACTGCATGTAACGTCCATGCTATCCATTCGAATTCAACCAAACTTTGTATTCTGTACCTTAAGAGATGGAACTAAGAAACTATTCAGTTACCAGGGCTGCCAACTGTAGTGCTCTATTAGGCTACATTATGCCAGGTATATTTCGAACTAATTAGAAATTTCGATATTACCAACTTAATTTCGTCATTCTAGATAGGGCCATATAGATTAATCGATGGCATGAATCTTAAATTTAACAAAAGTAGGCTCTGTAGTTCGTCACGGAACTTCTTGCTTTTTCATAAATGAAAATAGGTTAAAATCTGAATATGAAGGAGGAAAACGATAGTTTTGAAATTTTGCATTTTTGAAAGAATGTTATATGTCTTGGTATAATAGTGATACACTAGGGGCAAGAAACACACTAATGTTAGGCGGCTTCGGTGGAGTACTTGGTAGCATGCTGAGCTTCTATGCTCAAGATCGCGGGTTCAAACCCGGCCGAAATCGTCGGATTTTTAAGAGCGTTAAAATCCTTCAGTATGCCTTCCTTCGGAGGGGAAGTAAAGCCGGCGGTCCCATGTCATAGATTTATGGCATGTTAAAGGACCTTCCACTAATTAAGTGAAGCTAAATTACAGGTTAGAAATTTGAACAACGCTCTTAGGTTCCAACATTCGTCGCCAGGAGCCGACTGCGGTGGCGTCTAGTAACCAAGGTATGAACTAGTAGTAGTTGACGGTGGCGTTTGGTGGCAAAAGTAGGAACTACGTGATAAATTCAATGTCGGCAGTTCTTACTTGAATTAAAAACAAATAACACACACTAATACAGCCATCACAATTAACACCAATTATCAGACAGATTCTACACACACCCAAAGTACACGGGGCTACATGACCGCGTTGTCGCAGCCCCTAAACGGAGGAACCAACCAACCAACCAACCACACTAATGTTATTAGTTATGCGAATGAAAATTGAAATACATTCTTGGTCGTAGTTGATAGGTGAACTGCCGGCCCCGTGGTGTTGGGGTAGCGGGCCTGCCTCTCACCCGGAAGTCCCGGGTTCGGTCCCCGGCTCCGTCAGGGATTTTAAAACTGACGTGAGGGTTGGAACGGGATGCACTCAGCCTCGTGAGGACAATTGAGTAGCTGTCTGACAGTGAGACAGCGCCCCGTTCAGGAATACCAAGATTAACGGCCGAGGGGACCCGACGCGCTGATCACGCGTCACCCCAATATCTGCAGGCCAAATGGCTGGGCAGCGGTCGCTTGGTCGGCCTTAGCCCGTCATGGGCTGGATAGTGCCAGGGGTTTTTTTACTTTTTTTGAGTTGATAGATGATCTCAAAAAACAAATCATCGCATCTCATTCTTGACCATGTTGATACGGCAATAATTAGGTGTACCTGCACAAAATAAGCCTAACTGATTGTTTATTGTTTGTCTCCAGGTCTGGACCCCGCAGGCATATTGTTCTACAGACCATTGCAGTGCATTTCGCCGCTGTCGAAGGACGACGCTGCATGCGTTGAAATTATCCACACAGACGTATTTCCCTTCGGTACTGTAGATAGAACCGGCACAGTAGATTACTGGGTCAATGGAAGAAATTCAGTTCAACCAGGTTGCTTGCAAAATCCATGTGAGTATATCGTTCATAGGGCTGAGGACAAAACTGGGCCCTAGATGGCCCAAACAGGCTGGACTCCTTTCCAACACTATAATAATATATTTAACGCAGCCAAATAGTCATAACTGAAAATATATGTTACATTGATGGGTTACATATTTGCATAATCACTTGTAGACATTGTTATTCTTGTACAGAATTCTATGTGGTACCGTTCACACATTTTTCACATAGTGTACACTCACAGTCTCTTACTTGTGTCATGGAAGTGTTTTGATTAGCAGAGTAGGTGGTGAAAACCGTGAACTGCCAATCTTGTAATGACATGTCTTAGTTCGAAATTAGCTTTTGTCCACGAGCGGTCAATCATGGCCCCTGTGCCATAGAAGTCTCGTTGTACTTCTTCTCTCTTCTCCGTCAAAGTTGCCAGCAGTTTCTCTGATGCACCAGTGCTCGGTAGGGGTATGTTTGTCCTGAGGTCATCTACGAGGAAAGATTCCTTTGCCAGGAGATATACAAGTCCCTCATCAATGCCAAAAGGAATGCCTATCTTGCCCATCTTCAAGACCTAACTTCCAACACAAAGAGAGATAAACTACTGGAACTCAAGGGTAAATGTCAGACGCAGATAAGGCAGATTAAAAATACTTGGTGGCAACAGAAGGTTCAGGAACTTCAGATACTAACGGATGCTCGAGACTTGAGGAACTTCTATGCAGTACTCAAGGAAATATATGGACCATCTCGCTCATCATCAGGTACACTGAAACGCGCTGATAATTCTACTACCTTTACTGATAGTCGAGAAATCTTGGAACGATGGAAGGAGCACTTCTCCAATCTCCTAAATCGACCATCAGCAGCTGCTGAAGACTTCCTTTGTGATGTTCCGCAACAACCTGAACAACTGTGGTTGGCAGTACCTCCTACTTATCATGTATTCAGTGCAGCTCTCATCCAATTGAAACCCAGAAAGGCATACATCCCTCTGGAACTAATTCAAGCCGGAGGTCATTCCCTCAAAACAAGGATTTTCACCCTTATCCTCAGAATATGGGAATCAATAAAGGTACCTGGAGATCTAAAGAATGCCACTATAATTACTATCTTTAAAAGGGGTGATCGCAGTGTATGTGCGAACTACCGTGGTATATCACTGCTGTCAATTGTGGGGAAGATTCTTGCAAGAATTCTACTTAACCGTCTCAAGGTTATCTCTGAGAAGATCCTCCCAGAGTCACAATGTGGATTTAGAGCTTCCAGGAGCACAATTGATTTGATTTTCTGTGTGAGACAGCTACAAGAAAAATGTAGAGATCAACAGAATCCACTCTTCTTAGTCTTTAATGACTTGGAAAAGGCATTTAATTCGGTTCCAAGACCAGCCATGTGGGCGGTGCTGAAGCGGTTTGGTTGCCCTCAGCGTTTTGTAGATCTAATCAAGGCTCTCCATGATGGCATGACACGTCAGGTTTGCCATCAGAATAAGATGTCCGATGAATTTCCTATTACCCATGGACTGAAACAAGGATGTGTACTGGCTCCAACGCTTTTCGTGCTGAACTTGGCTGCAATGCTTTATGATTCACCCACAAACATCCCAGGTGTGCAGGTCAAGTATCGTTTTGATGGAGGTCTTTTCAACCTAACTCGTCCCCGCTCCTTGAGGAAAACTCAGGTTACTAATGTTACTAACATGTTGTATGCAGATGATGCTGCGTCGCCAACTCTCACACCAGAAGAGCTGCAAGAGTGTACCAAAAGTGCATGTGATCGCTTTGGTCTTACCATAAATGTCAAACAAGACTAAAGTCTTGCCAGAACCTTCACCAGGCACACCTCTTCCTCAGTTCAATCTCTCCATCTCAAATTTGCCATTAGAACAGGTAGACCACTTCTCGTACCTGGGCAGTACCATTTGTGTGAGCTGTATCTGTGAGCAGGATGTGGATAAGAGAATTGGCACAGCCCATGCAGCATATGGACGATTAGCGCACTGGGTCTTCATGAATAAAGATCTGTCCATGAGTACAAAGCTTATGGTGTACAAAGCAGTAGTCATTTCTACATTGTTGTATGGCTGTGAAACGTGGACCCTTTACCGACGTGATTTTAGGAAGCTTGAGCGCTTCCACATACAAAAACTTCGATCAATCCTGAGGATTAAATGGGAAGATCGCATTACCAATATTGCTGTTCTTGAAAAGGCTCAAATCAACAGCATAGAATCATCCATAATAGGTCACCAATTTAGATGGATTGGTCATGTCCATCCGATGGATGATGTGAGATTACCTCGTCAAATGCTATATGGTGAGTTATGCTATGGCACCAGACCTCATAGTGATCCTAAGAGGCGCTACAAGGACTAATTTAAGCAGACTCTGAAATTGATAGGTCATGATTCACAACCCTTGGACATGCTGGCTGATGACCGCTCAACTTGGCGCCGTGCCATCTCGGATACTGTAAAGACGTTTGAAAGGGATCGACGCACACATGAAGAGGCCAAGCGTCAAGCTAGGAAACTTCGTGCAACCCAACCACGTCCTCCTCCAGCAATACTATGTGACTTGTGTGGACGCTCCATGCCAGGATTGGACTCTTTAGTCACCGTAAACACATCCACAAACTGGACTGAAGGAAGACGATTTATACTCGGATTCGAGTTAAAGCCGATGATGATGATGATAAGTCTAGATCGTGTCGATTTTGATACTCCAACACTATACAGAATAGACAAGAAGAGGCATGGTTGGTGGTGTTGATTACTGTTTTAGGGGGCGAAACTTCTAGGTCATCCGCCCGTAATGTTATGGTTAATAGTGACGGTGATTAAGAAAATGAAAACGACTGACTTACATGCTACAGAAAGAAAACATAAGCAGGTATTAAAAATCCCTCTCGGCACACCGGAAGGCGGAGGTAGATTTCAGCGGGCAAAGAAAAATTATTCAAATTCACTAAATTTGCCAATTTGTATAGCCTTCAAAAGTTCCACATGTTTTGCATACCAAAATGTTTTGCACAACCCTTGGCATAAGGGTGGGTTATATCAAAAATTATTTCAGACAAATGTTTAAGGTAATTTTTAGAGGATCATTGACCATTTCAAACGGATTTGATATTGTTTCTATTAACTGAGGTATTAATAACCCCATTTAAAACAAAGTTTGGTGCTTTTCAGTCGGTCAACACGAATGTACCCAAAAAGAGCTGGGTTATGCCCTAATCCTGAAATAAATTACATTAGATTAATAAATACACTAGGATAACCAGTTTCGATCGTCAAGCGATCATCATCAGATCCATTACACTTAGGCTATAACATCTATGTTTGAGAATACAGGTGAAAAATATATGCAATATGTACAATTATTTAGTTGCAGTGTTGGTAATGCAACTGTCGGCGTATGCTAAATGTAGTATATCTAATGTTAGGTGAACTTCTAAAATGGTGATAAAAATCCGGAATTTGTCTGTTTGGCGTGATTATATGGTTATACAAAATCAACTATTGTTATACTGTAATAATACAGGCTGATACTTATCCGGTTGTCTCCCTAACTGGAACTTCAAGCAGTTTCGTGTTCACTCTGGCACCAGTTATGGTCGACTAACCCGGGTGTTAACTGGGCGGAACTTGTTTTTCCCTTTCTCCCCCTTTTGTTCCTACGTTCTTTCTGAGGTCAGTGCCATGTTTATTTGTGTGACGTTGCCAAACGTTGCCAAAGTATCAGTGTAATTGATCTGATGATAATCGCTTGACGATCGAAACAGGTCATCCTAGTGTATTTATTAATCTCATGTAATTTATTTCAGGATTAGGGCATAACCCATCTCTATTTGGGTACATTCATGTTGACCGACTGAAAAGCACCAAACTTTTGTTTACTTAGGCAACATTGAAAAATGGCTTCAAACCTCACAATAACCCCATTTTCCCCACCCCTTTCGTCAATGGTTGGCGCTATCAAATAACTTAACTGGGATACGTGTTTGGTCTTTATCTGAAGAATATTATGAACTAAAAATGGATTCTATTTTTCATATATAAGAATATTTTAGCGATATTTCACGTTTTAGAAAAAGGCCCCCCATTTCCACCCATTGGTCCGATTTTGCCCATTAACGAACTCGACCGAGATTTCGAATGGTAATATGTTATGTATAAATATGAAAGTGATTGGTGAAATATGGCGGTGTATTATTTATCGTGTCCATAAAAAGTGATATAGCCTATGTATACCTGTTTCAGAAATACTTTTACAAACTTTGGGGATTGGTTCCTTACACCAAAACAAAAAAAAAAGTTCTTATGCACATATGTCCCAAAATCATTCGTTTTAACTTTATTAATGAAAGAACTTTGTACAGTGACACATTAATTGACAGCCTGTTTGGAAGTGTTTAACACATGAACTCATATCAAAGCGTTCCTGACACCACATATAAAAGTCTAACGGACCGTGCAAGCCATGGAACGGGTCCTCCTCTGCCCAACCATCTGTCCTGGAAGATCTCAGTCGGTGCAGTGCGAACAAGGTGACTAAAGTGTGCAAGAGCCCCATCATGCATCCACCACATACGTTGTCGTATTTGCAGGGGCACATTGTCATGCAGTAAGTCTGAAAGGGTGTTCTGGATAAAGCCTCTGGAGACAGCGCCTGTAAGACGTGCGGGTAGAACGTATGGACCTACTATGCCAGCCCACACATTAATCCTAAACTGGTGCTGATGGCGAGCCTGTCTGGAACACCTGTGCATTTGACAGTTTTTCCATCTGTCGGTGTCAGGAACCTTTTTTGATATGAGTTCATTTGTTAAACACTTCCAAACAGGCTGTCAATTAATGTGTCACTGTACAATATTCTTTCATTAATAAATCAAAAACGAAGGATTTTGTGACATATGTGTATATGAACTCTTTGTTTTGGTGTAAGGAACCAATCCCCAAAGTTTGTAAAAGTATTTCTGAAACACCCTGTATACACTAGTGTCCAAATGTTAAGCATAATCACTAAACGAGGCCATGCCGCGTGATAGGATTGACAGACGGTTTGCTGAACAAACGGAAGCTGAATCACACACCATATGTCACACAACTTGTCCAAAAGACAGTGTCAGAAAGGTTCTGATAGCTAAGGTACACCTTTGACAACAACTAACAAAACTTGTCAATGTCTTCCACAAAAAAATATGCTGTTAATAGGGTGTATGGTTACCCCAAACGGCCACAAATGCTTCGCAGCGACGTGGCATGCTCTCTATCATATGGTCCAAGAGCTCTTGTGGCAGCCGATCCCATTCCTTCGAAAGGGCAATGTGAAGGTCTTGGAGGGTCCTTGGTGGAGGCTGACGGAATTCAATTCGCCTCCCCAATGCATCCCAGGCATGTTCTATGAGATTAGGATCCGCAGACCTCGCTGGCCAGTCCATGCGATGCATCTCTTCCCCAGCCAGAAATGCTCCCACCAGAGCAGCGCGGTGCGGTCGGGTATTATCGTCCATTAAGAGGAAGTCTGGACCAACTGCACCTCTGAAGAGTCGAGCATGTGATCTCAGTACCTCATCCCTGTATCTCGGACCACTCATGAAGATGTGCAGGTCCGTACGGCCATTCAACATGGTGCCGCCCCACACCATGACACCACCACTACCATACTGGGCCCGTTCCACGATGTTCCTGTCTTTGTATCTGATACCCCCTTCCCCTGTGACAGGTTAGGAGAGACAAAATAAAAGCAGAAAGTGCTGAACCAAACTGCTACCATATCCTAGGATAATTGAATTAGAGCGACTATCTACTACCAAGTTTACGATCGATTGAAAACACAGGAAACAATTCAGTGCAATGTAATTAATACACCAAAACTCTTACATGCATAATATAACACCAATTAAATAAGGAAAAAATACAATCAGGAAAATTAATAGAAATAAATAAATCAAATCTAAGCGAGGAATCAGACGCCGAAAGAATAAATTAATTAATATGACCAAGCTGTAGATCAAGCCCTAAGGAATTATATCGTAGATTAGGTTGAGAAATAAATCAATTAAGGTACAATTACCTTATCTGTGCATATAGCACAGTAACAGAAAATATAAGTCCAATCGCTATTCGCTATCGTTTTACCCTCCAGGGTTGGCTTTTCCCACGGACTAAGCGAGGGATCCCACCTGTACCGCCACTGAGGGCAGTGTCCTGGAGCTTGAGACTCTGAGTCAGGGACACAACTGGGGTGTGTGACCAGCACTACTCCAGACGGCCTCACCTGCAAAGCGAACAGGGGGCCTGATGAAGGGATGGGAACAGTGGGACGGTTAGGCAAGGAAGTGGGAAGGAGGCGGCCGTGGCCTTAGAGTAGGAACCATCCCGGCATTTGCCCGAAGACGAAGTGGGAAACCACGGAAAACCACTTCGAGGATGGCTGAGGTGGGAATCAAACCCCCTCTACTCATTTGGGCCACCCGAGGCTGAGTAGACCCCGTTCCAGTCCTCATACCACTTTTCAAATTTCGTGGCAGAGCCAGGAATCGAATCCAGGACCTCCGGGACGGCAGCTAACTATGATGACCGCTACGCTACGGAGGCGACCTAAGTCCAATCGAGAGCCGAAATTAATTAGAAATGCTTAAAATCATGACATTATTAGGAGTTCAGCTTAAACACGTCTACACCGAATGTTAACCAATATGTCTTCTCATATCAAGTTCATAAACAAAAACGTTAATTGTTTTGAGAAAATATAACAGAAATGATTAAACAATACCTAACCCGGCACTAAGGAAACGAAGCCATTACATAAATAAAATACGTATCTCAACAGGTGATACATGAAACAGGATTCATATGGATTCATACTAATTTGAGACAAGGATAAACGAGAAAATTAAAATTACTTTAATTGAATAATAAAATTAACAAATCCTTGCTCAGGGAAAGTTGAAGATCTGTCCCTACACAGCTTGGTAGAACTGATCGTTACGCGAATAGAAATCTCCCAAAATGTTTACATCTTCATATAATACTGTAGGTTACTGGAACTATTTTAATAGAATAGTACCACACACTTATCTTTAAACGCTCACCAACTTGCATATTGTAGATTATATACTCCACAGAAACAACTGCAAGATATACAAATATCATAAAGTAACACAATCATAACTTAATATATCTCAAACCATCATACATACATTAACCACCGCCAAAACATTTTAAAATAAATTCCAGTAACCTCTAATATTGTTTTACCATACCTTTCGTAACAATCTGATGGCAATTAGTCTATCTTCAATTTATCATAACTTTAAAAAAAAGTCAGAATCCCGCGGGGGACGATACAAGAATCTTCTATGTTTAAAACGTGTCGAATAGTCAAGGGTAAGGTCATTAGATAGCCAAGAGGCAACCTAACCCCTTATATCACATCTCTTCAAACTCAATCCATAGCGGCTTCAGTGGCGTAGTTGGTAGCATGATGAGCTTCTATGTCCAAGATCGCGGGTTCAAACCCGACCGAAATCGTCGGATTTTTTAAGAACATAAAACATCCCTCAGTATGCCTTCCTTCGTAGGGGAACTAAAGCCGGCGGTCACATGTCATAAATTTATGGCATGTTAAAGAACCTTCCACTAATTACACCTGTGTAAAGCTAAATTATATACAGTTAAACATTTGACTAAACGTTCATAGGTTCCTACGTTCGTCGTCAAGAGCCAACTGCGGTGGCATCTGGTAACTAAGTTCTGAACTAGTTGGTCGTTGACGGTGGCGTTTGGCGGCAAAAGTAGGAACTACTTGAAAAAAATCCAATATCTGAATTAAAACAGATACACACACTAATACAGCCATCACAATTAACACCGGTTATCAGACAGATTCTACACACACCCAAAGTACATGGGGCTACATGACCACGTTGTCGCAGCCCCTAAACTGAGGAACCAACTAACCAAAATCAATCCATCTTTTCTCGGCTACCTATTCCGGCTTAATAATCATCGACAACAATGGATTGGTTCACGTAACCGTAGGTTACCATTCGGTATAAATCGATAAGAGTTCGATGTCACGATCAACACATCTATACGACAAAAACAGGTCAAGATACTACAGTACACGCTACCTCGCGGCCTTATTATTATATAACTCTTAGTACGAACTCCCCTCACTAGGTGGACTTATCGTACAGTATTTTTTGTTCACATAGGTATGACGCTCATCAAGCATGAAGTTTCCGCGAATAGATGGCGTTGAGGTACGTATTCTATTCTCATATTAGAAGAAACCAGGGTTCTTTCCATTTAAACAACGCTTGGTACTCTACAACAGTATTGTAACGTATCCGTATCGGCTACCCGTTCTCTCCAGATTAATGTGCGACGGGAATCGTTCGGCAAACTGAAGCGGGATTCATCTGTGAAGAGCACATGCCTCCATTCATTCCTGGTCAGGTTTCGACGTTGACGACTCCACTGTAAACGGGCCCGTCTCTGTGCTGGAGTGAACGGGACGCACACCGCTGGACGTCTGGCAAACAGCCCTGCTGTTCTGAGCCTCCAGTACACAGTTTGCCGGGAAACGGCAACCCCTGGACGGCTGCAAGCTCGGCCGACAATTGTCTTGTAGGTGCACTCCGATTTCGTCGGGCGGTTAAGACCAGGGGGTTACTCTTGGCCGACCTGGTACTGGCCTGCGACTAACATCACCTGTGTCTCGGAATCGTCTCCAAAGCCTGGAAATGGCACTTCGTGGCACATTCAAGAATACGGCGACTTCGGTCTGTGTCTGGCCTACTTTCAGGCGGCCGAGTATTCTACCCTGCAAAACGGGGTCCAAATGACGTCGTTGTGCCATTATGTTGTCACGTTCACCACAAGGCTACACTCCGCACACTATAACAGGGCAAACACGACTGAAGGAATATGGGGTGGAGGCACTGGCTGTGTTTACCTTGCGGTTACACCGCTAGTCAAAGCAGGGAATACTCCTTTCCTATACAGAGCGAACACGTAAATAAGGTCGGTAGGTGCATATGCCGTGCGATTTGCGGTCTATTTTCTGTTGCCCTGCTTATTCGTAGGCTAACTTATGTTTAACTTTTGGACACTAGTGTATATAAATTATACATAAACATTTGAACTGACGGTGGTTTTGGGGTCTGGGGGATGTGAAACGCGAAGATATATCGACATTTTCCGGAATGGTTGTTGTTGTTGTTGTTGTTGTTGTTCGAGTCTTAAGTCTTTTGACTGGCTTGATGCAGCATTCCATGCCTCCCTGTCCTGAGCTAATCGTTTCATCTATACATAGCTACCACACCGTACATCCGATGCAATCTGTTTAACATATTCTAACCTTGGTCTACCCCTACAGTTCTTGTCCTCGACCCTTCCTTCCAATACTAAGGTTGCTATTCCTGGGTGTCTTAGTGTGTCCTACCAACCTATCTCTTATCTTCATTAGCAGTCGTTAGAAACATCTCTCCTCTCCCACTCGTCTTAATACCTCTTCGTTTGTAACCTTATCTACCCATCTGATCTTCATCAGTCTCCTGTAACACCACATTTCAAACGCTTCAATTCTCCTCTTTTCTCGGGGGCGTGGTGGCTCAGCGGTCTAGCTGTATGCCTCTCACCAAGGCGGTCCGGGTTCGATTCCCGGTCAATGCATGTGAGATTTTAGAAGTGAAATGCCATGTCCTGTGGTTCGGATTCCAAGTAAAAAGGAGGTCCCGTGGCTCATGATCTCAAGATTAACGGTGACGTTAAACTACAAGCTTCCTTCCTTCCTTTTCTCCTCTTTTCTGCTGCACCAATAGTCCAAGTATCACTTCCATAGAGCACCACGCTCCAGACAAAGGCTTTCAAACATTACTTCCTAATACCTAAATCTATATTCGAAGTAAACAGATTCCTTTTTTGTAGAAATGCTTTCCTTGCCTGAGCCAACCTACATTATTTTATGTCCTCTTTGCTTCGTTCATCACTAGTTATTTTGCTTCCTAAGTAACAGAAGTCGGCTGGCTGCGTGGCTCAGGGGTAACGTTCTCGCTTGCTGGGCCCAAGGTTGCAGGTTCGTATCCTGGCGCAGTCAGCTGGCATTTGAGGGTGCGCAAATGCGAGGGAGCCGTGTCAGTAGATTTACTGGCACGTTAAAGATCCCCTTCGGGGCAAAATTCTGGCACCCCGGCGTCTCTAAAAGCCAGAGTAGTTAAAAGGGACGTAAAACCAATAACATTATAATTATTAACAGATGTCTCCTACTTTCTTCAGCTTTTTCACCTGCCAATTTGATGTCCATAGGTTTCTGATTTATTTCGGCTGCATTCCAATATTTTTGTTTTACATTTATTAATTTTCATCATGAATTCTTTCCTCAAGATAGAGTCCATACCATTCAAAACTCATTCAAATCCTCTGGTGCGTCGGCCAAGATGACGAATGGTACCCAATGAAATAGGTAGCTTTCTAATGGAATCTACCTAAAACGGAATCAGGAAAATAAAAGACAGCGAAAAGCAAGGCTCTGAACACTCAAGAATGAGGATTGAGGATATTGGATAGAAGTAGAGCCATGAAAGGGAATGAAAAGAGCGTCCGACCCCTAATCATCGAAAAAAAGGGGAAAAACGGACCCAGCCCAGGATACTACGGGGTCGCCAACTCCCAAGCCCTTGAGTGTGGAACACTATTATTAGAAGCTTTTCAATCGGTCAACACAAGAGAGCAAAGATTAGATGTCTCGGATACCGTAATACCATCGGGGTCGGAAGAGAACAAGAGTTTACTAAGGGAAGACGACAGGAAAGGAGTCCGGCACAAGTAAGTGGAAGCAATGGCGGACTCAGCCGGGGTCCCGTGGTCGACAACCCACGTCCCAATAGTTGTGAGCCCCAGAGGGGCTGACTTACTTCTAATGGAGCTCGTATCCACACAAGTCCATGTGATGGTGACATCCTATATTTATAACTTTGTACAGTAATACTTTTCCATCTACCAGGTCCAGATTGCTTACAGTATGTGAGCGGTGTGGTTAGTGCTGTCTACGAAACCGTGCAATGTACTGTGAAAAGGGAAGGGAATCTTTGACTTCATTCTGTAGTCAAAGTTGATTGATTCCTTAGTTTAAGGGCTGCGACAACGTGGTCATGTTGCCCCGTGTACTTTGGGTGTGTGTAGAATCTGTCTAATAAACGGTGTTAATTGTGATGAATGTATTATTGCGTGTTTCCTGTTTTTAATAGCTTGCCACGGTGGGTGAGTGGTTATCGTGTCGGATTACTATCCCCCAAGCTTGCAGGTTCGCTCCTGGCCGTAGTAAGTGATTTTTGAAAGGTGGAAAAAATACGACACGCATGCCATACTATGTTGGATGTCAAAGAACCCATTTGAATTCAGTAGGCCGTGTTCGTAATGGCAAAATTAAACTCGGGATTTTCCGCCAACACAAAGTTCCTCATTTCTCTACTAGAAAGCGCTATAGTGTCAAGGAGCTTAGACATCTAACCCCCTTGCCTTTCATATTGCTTCAAGGAACAATAAAATTCGATATGCAAGCTGCCCTTCGAGTGTCAAATAACAAAGCTGGCACCCAGCATCCGAGGCCATACGATATTATTATTATTATTATTATTATTATTATTATTAACCGTTTTTAATTCAAGTAAGGATTGGAGACGATAATTTCAAGTAGTTCCTACTTTCGCTACCAAATTCTACCGTCCACGACACCTAATTTGGCTGCTACTAGATGCCATAGCAACCCGCGCCTGGTGACGAACGTTGGAGCTTAAGAGCATTAATCAAACCTAACCTACACATTTTGCTTCACACAGGTTTAGATAGCGGAAGGTTCTTTTAAATGTCATAAATCTATGATATGGACCCGCCGGATTTACTTCCCCTCCGAAGGAAGGCATACTGAGGGATTTTAACGCTCTTAAAAAATTCGACGACTTCGGCCGGGTTTGAACCTGCAACCTTGGGCATAGAAGCTCAGCATGCTACCAACTACGCCACCGAAGCCGCCGTAGTAAACGTTAATGAGGGTTTTAGTGTATCCCATTAACGATTATTATTATTAATTTTTTATGGCTAATAGCTACAATAAATTAATTATACAACGTATTTACAATCATTTGATATATAAGTTCACATAGACTTGGGTGTTATAATGTCGGTTGCTAAGTACCAAAACAGGGCACAAGATAAGAATGGAATATTGCATGTGGTTTTGAAACGCACAACAGGTGTATTGAATTTCCACCACAAATTAATCGCCTCACTGTGGTCTGAATTCCGTGCTCCCTGGTCTGTAGACTAGCAATTTACAGAATATTATTTAACATTCAGTGCAAAGTAGTTTTGTTTTTGTTTTTTTGAGAGCATTTCTACTTGTAATGGCCGCTGCATAATATGGTGAGGCAGCGCACCAGAGTTCATTGTGGGCCTGCATTATACTGGGTGTGACCAGGATTGTAATTGTTATGTCAAGGGACAAGGGACAACTGCCGGGTGGAGAAATGCGAGTAGTAATGAAAAGAGTATGGGAAATACAATAGAGAGAAATCAAGCACCCTCAACCCTTGAAGAAATTTGTTTTTTTGTTTCAAGGGCTGTGACATCGCTGTCATATAGCTCCGTGTATTGAATTTGTGTGATAACCTGTGTTACTGTGATGGCTGTACTAGCGTGTGAATTTGTAAGTTGGGAATAGGATTGGGAAGGAGACGGCCGTGAGATTTGCAGTAGTTAGGGAGTATCCCAGCATTTTCCTTAAGTGTAAGTGGGGACAACCATGGAAAACCAATTCCAGGGTAGCTGGGGTGGGAATTGAACCCTCCTCATGTTTGCCTGTCGACGCTTAGTGTACCCAGTTCCAGCCCTCAGACCAGAATTAAAATTTCTAGTCAGAGCCGGGAATCGAATACTGATATCCGGGCTGACAGCTAAGAACGCTAACCGCTGCACCACGATGTGGTCATGTGTACTGCACATTAACATATGAACATTTGAGATATACGAAATTTGAACCATAAATTTACTTCGTGTAGGATCTTAAAATCCCTCACGATGGTATCCTCATCTTGTCGTGATGTGGGGGCTTGAGAGCCCAAATGATCCAGCGAGCTATGCCGGCGGGAGCGTGAGTTCCTGGTAGGGCCACCCATGCCGGACAGGTCAAAGGTGATGGGTCAGACAAAGAGGGATATCCTGGTCCTCCAGGTTGGGGGTTGATCATGAGGCTAACAACCCCATATCGAAAAAATAGCCTGTTATGAAACTCCAATACAATAATAGCCGGACTGATGATAATGATAAACGACCTATGCAAGGAAAAGGAAAATGTAAACGGAAGAATGATATGTACATAGTAACCTGGAATGTGAGAACATTGAACAAACCTGGAGCGTTGAAGGGCCTTAAGGAAGAGATGGAGAAATATAGTATAGGAGTGGCAGCGATCCAAGAGATCAAATGGAGAGGAGATGGTATATTGAGAAGTGATAACCATACAGTAATGTATAGTGGAGGCGACATTGGAAGAATAGGTGGCACAGGTTTCCTCGTGGATAATAGATATAAAACAGCAGTACTGAATTTTAAGCCTGTAAATGAAAGGATATGTACTTTGAGAATGAAGGCACGATTCTTTAATATCACCGTAGTATGTGTATATTCCCCCACTGAAGAGGATGAGTATGAGGTGAAAGACACGTTCTACAGTCAGCTTGAACAGGAACTCGAGGGTATAGCAAGGCAAGATGTAAAAATCATGTTACGTGATTTCATGCGAAGGTGGGAAAAGAAGAAGCATTTAGAGAGACGGTAGGAAAGGAAAGTCTGCATGAGGTATTAAATAATAATGGACAGAGACTCATCGACTTTGCCATGGGAAATGAAATGATTGTGAAAAGTACATGGCTTCAGAGAAAGAATATAAGGAAAGTAACGTGGTGCTCACCAGATGGAACCACATTCAACCAAATTGACCATGTGGTAATTGATAGAAGACACGCATCTGATATACTCGAAGTTGATAGTTGTAGAGGAGCGGATTGTGACTCTGACCATTTCATGGTAAGAGTCAAGTATAGACAGCATATAGCAGTGTACAAATCTGGAAAGATGAGGAAAGACCCTAGAAGGTATAAAGTCTTAAAACTAAAAGAAAAGGAAACTGCCGAACAATATGAAACACGTTTACGGAAGAAGTTGGAGACTAAACAAAATTGGGATTTAGAGGGATTAGAAGGAAAATGGAGTATAATGAGGGACGCACTACACGAAGCTGCAGAAGAAGTACTGGGGACAGAAGAAAGGATTAAAATACAAATCTGGTTCGATGAATAATGTAAAATAGCTATAATGGAGAGGAATGCTGCAATGGAGAAAATGATAAGTAGACCAACGAGAAACAATAGAACATAAAAAGAAAAGGAAAGAGGCAGATAGAATTTGTAGAAGAAAGAAACGGGAATCAGAGAAGAAATGGATTGAAGAGCTAGAAGAAGAATACAATAATCAAGAAGTAAGAAAGTACTATAAACGAATACAGGAAGTGAAGAAGGGCTTTCAACCCCGAGAAGTTTTCTGCAGAAATAAAGAAGGAAATTTCATAGGAGGAGAAGAACAGATTTTAGATCGATGGGCTGAATATTTCAGCGAGCTGCTCAATGCTACTGCAGAGACGGTATTGCTAGAACAGGAGGGTCAAGAGAATAGCCAACCATGGTGCAAGGATAACACTGTTGCAATGCCAGTACCCGTGCCGACGCTGGAGGAGGTTAGTTTGGCAATTAAAAGCTTGAGGAATAATAAAGCCCCAGGAGGTGATAATATTTCAGCAGAGATGATTAAGTGTGGTGGGGAACATTTGGCAAAGCTGGTATACCAGTTGATTGTGGAGATATGGAAGAAGGAGGTGATGCCAGAACAGTGGAACACGGCCATTATTTGCCCAATCCCTAAGAAGAATGATAAAGCAAAGTGTGAAAATTATCGTGGCATAGCACTGCTTAGTGTGGTCTATAAAATCCTAGCCAAGGTAATGGCTATGAGACTTACACCTCTTGTTGAAGAGAGACTTGGAGAATACCAGTGTGGATTCCGACAGGGTAGACCGACAACGGACCATATCTTCACAATAAGGCAAATAATGGAAAAGTGTTACGAATATAATGTGGATGTGCACCAACTATATGTGGATTTCAAACAGGCTTATGATAGTGTAAAAAGGAAAACTCTGTATCAGACCTTGATGGACATGGGATTCCCACCCCAACTAATCAGATTGGTTGAAATGACTCTTACTGGCACAAAATATCGAGTTAAAGTTTAAGGAAGACTCTCAAAAGTTTTTGACGTAAACCAAGGCTTACGACAGGGAGACGTACTGTCCACGCTGCTGTTCAATATAGTACTAGAGAGAGTTATGCGGAAGATAGATATCAGCAATCCAGGAGGCACGTTGTTAAACCGTATGAGCCAAAATCTAGCGTATGCTGATGATGTAGGTATGCTGTCACGAAGACTGAAAGACCTTGAAGAAGGGTTGGGACGGTTAGAAAAAGAAACAGAAGAAGTAGGATTACGAGTAAACTACAACAAAACTCAATATTTATTATTATCTAGGAGAAATACTGTGGAGAAAGATAAATATATAAATTTATTTATAAACCTAAATGGGGTGAATTTTGAGAGGTGTGAAAGTTTCGAGTATTTGGGAGTACTGGTTACTGAAGATAATAGGACAGGAGAAGAAATAAAAGCAGGAATTACAGCCGGTAATAGAGCTTATTGGGCATTGATAAAAATCCTCAAAGCGCGCATCCTCAGTAGAAGATCAAAGGTGACAGTGTACCGAACAGTTATAAGACCAGTGGTAATGTACGGCTCGGAAACATGGACTATGACTGTGACAGAAGAGGAGCTTTTGAGAAAATGGGAAAGGAAAATACTGAGGAAGATTTATGGAGCAGTGAATGAGGCAGGAAGATGGAGAATACGGGAAAACAAAGAATTGGAGGAATTATATGGGCATCCTGATATAGTTTCGGAAGTAAAGAGTAATAGGCTAAGATGGCTGGGACATGTGGAGAGAATGGCAGGTGATAGAGTGGTTAAAAATACCTATAGAGGAAATCCAGGTGGAAGAAGATGCAAAGGAAGACCTTGGAAACGATGGTTGGATGACGTGGAGGACGACTTACGCAAGATGGGAGTAAGAAGATGGAGGACACGTACAGAAGATCGTCAGGATTGGGCAACGATTGTTGGAGAGGCCAAGGTCCTACATGGACTGTAGCGCGAGGAGTAGTAGTAGTAGTAGTAGCAGTAGTAGGATCTTAAATGCGGGGTTAGTTCTAGCTTTGAGGCACCGTAAGTTGAAGTTTTAAATTATTGATCATTTCTCTGTTTTACACGTAGTCCTAACTGTGTATTAATTATAAATGTTCTCACATGTTACTTTGAAGTTCTTATTGCAACTTAATTGAGCTGGAAATCAATTCCATCCTATCATACTGAAGTTAACTAATAAACTACCTACAAACAGAAATTGTGTTATCATCACCCGATAACTTGGCCCTTTTCGTATACACACCCCATTTTATTTAGTACAACCAAAAGCCAGAATCTAACAGTATTGTTTGTTGCGTGTATTGTGTTTCTATTTAATGTGTTTATTCTTTCACAGTCTATTGCAGTCACTCCCGCTCAGCGTTCATGTTTGCAGACGCCCTTTCGAACCCGGAGCTCTTCGCTGCTCGACATTGCAGCTCTTGGCTCAAGTTTTCACTTGGCGGCTGCAGGAGAAATTCCATCCCATACATTGGCCAGTGTAACAATGAGACGTAAGTCATTCTATTCTACCCTTACTTTATTTTGTTACCTATATTTTATTCTATTCTATTTTATTATTATTTTATCATGTTCTATCTTATCCTACCTTTATTTCCTTATCATATTTATTCTATCGTAAGTTTCTATCCTAATAATAATAATAATAATAATAATAATAATTTCGTAGTCAGTTTACCGTCCAGGTAGGCTTTTCCCACGGTCTCAGCGAGGGATCCCACCTTTACCGCCTCTACGGGCAGTGTCCTGGAGCTTGACATTGAGTCGGGGGATACAACTGGGGATGCGGGACTAGCGCCTCGCCCAGGCGGTTTCACCTGCAAAGCAAACAGGGGACCTCATGAAGGATGGGAAGAATGGGAGGGATAGACAAAGGAGAGGGAAGGAGACGGCCGTGGCCTGACGGTAGGTACGGTATCATCCCGGCATTTGCCCCGAAGACGAGGTGGAAAACCACGGAAGACCACTTCGAGGATGGCTAAGGTGGGAATCGAACCCCTTCAACTCATTTGGACCACCTGAGGCTGAGTAGACCCCGTTCCAGTCCTCATACCACTTTTCAAATTTCATGCCAGAGCTGGAAATCGAACCTAGAATCTCCGGGGTGGAAGCTAAACACGCTGACCACTACACGACGGAGGCGACTATAATAATAATAACTACTTGTCAAAAGTTAAACTGAAGATTATTCCTAGGAGTAACTTTCAAAGGAACAACCGTGTACGAAGAAGATATGATCCAAACAAAATTAAGGAGAACATGGAAGAATGGGACACATTAACCAGAGACCTAGAAGGCCAGGACTGGAGGCAGATGGAGAAGAGTCTTCTAACCAAGGCAGAACAACTTGCTGCTGTTACAAAGACGAAGAAGCATAGATGGTGGAACAATGAGTGTGATAGACTACTTGATCTGAGGAAGAAGGCGTGGCACGTTTGGCAAACCAAAAAGGGCGAGAGTACCTGGCAACACTTTGTGGAAACCAGGAAGATGGTGTCCAAGGGGATCAAGAAAGTAAAGAAGGAGCATGGCGACCAACTACTCAGGAAGATAAATGATGACTTTGCGAAGAACAATATGAGAAACTATTATCGGGTGTTCAAGGAAAACCTAAGCAGATATGACCCCCCCCCCCCCCCCAACTCTCCAACTTCAGGACGAAAACGGAAACGTGGCATATAGTAACAGCGGTAACTGTAAAATTCTAGCCGGCTACTTTAAAGAACTCCTAAATTGCGATGAACCACTCCAAAAGATGTCTTTCGATTGTGGACAAAAATCGTCTCCCAACCATGATTCTAAACCCCCGTCTGTAAGAGAGATTCAGAAGATACTGACTCGTATGGAAAATTTCAAGGCATCTGGAGAAAATCAGATAACAGCTGAATTATGGAAGTATGCCAGTGAAGATGCGATTGGCTCACTCCAAAAGCTTTTTGAGGAGATATGGAAGACAGGGATCATTCCAGTGGAATGGAAAATGGCCCTGATACACCCTCTTCACAAAAAAGGTTCGAAATCGGATCCTAGCAATTACCGAGGGATCTCACTGCTGGACGTGACATACAAAATATTTTCAAGAGCGTTATTAGAAAGAGCAGAACCACAGTTGGACTGCCAACTTGGGGAGTATCAAGCAGGGTTTAGAAAGGGGAGATCTTGCGCTGAACAAATTTTAAATCTCAGAAACATTATAGCATACCAGAAGCAGAGGGCGAAACCGTATATAGTGACCTTTGTAGACTTCCAAAAAGCTTACGATTCCATCGACAGAGAGTCGTTGCTCAATATTTTGGAAGAGTTTGGCCTGGACAGGAAAACCCTAGCCCTCATAAAGGAGACGCTCACGAATACGTCCTCTAAAGTTAGATTCATGGGCGAACTGTCTGAACCATTTGATATCAGAACAGGGGTCCGGCAGGGGGATGGTCTCTCCCCCCTGTTGTTCAACTGTGCACTTGAAAAAGTTATGAGAAAATGGAATGCTAAAACAAGAGGGGGAATAAGTCTAGGAACAAAAAACAAAGGAATCACGTTTAAGTGTTTGGCCTTTGCTGACGACTTGGTGCTGCTCTCAGAAACATGGGAGGAAACCAAAGAACAAATCACAGAATTACAAGAGATGGCGGGGAAAATAGGACTTAAATTTCCTTTGAAAAAACGAAAATTATGTCAAATAGTTTGGATGTGCCCAAGAGAGTTACAGTAGGTGCTAATAAAATCGAGGTGGTTAATAGTTTCAAATACTTAGGAGAATGGATCGACTGGAATAACCTTGAAGGAAAAACAATGGAGGCGAGAAGAATCAAAATGGAACTAGCCTTCCAGAAAACCAAAATTACATACAATAAGAAAACCCTCTCCTGGAACACTAAAATCAGGCATTATAACACCGTAATTAAGCCAGAGGCACTCTTTGCAGCAGAAACACTAGTCTTGAGGAGACAAGGGCAAATGGAAAAATTGGAAATCAAAGAGAGAAAAATTTTGAGGAAGATCATAGGTCCTAAATTCCAAAAAAAAAAACAAGTTTTCTATAGGAATGACATCCTGTATGTGAAGTCGGAGAGAATTTCAGATACCATACGGAAAATGAGGATTGATTTCTATGGACACATCTACCGGATGAATCCTGCCCGATTAACCAAGAAAATCTTTGACTTCTTTTCCAAAAAGAAGATCAAACCTAATTGGTTTACGGAAGTGGAAAAGGACCTGCGAGAGCTTCAGATTACTGAAATCATGTTGATGAATGGTACAGCCAAAACCGTGACCAAAGACAACACCATGAAGTTCCAAGCCAGAGCCGTCTCCAGAAAACCGATGCAGATATCACAAGAGGAAAGAAAGAAAGGAATGAAGCTTGTAGTTTAACGTGACCGTTAATCTTGAGATCATGAGCCACGGGACCTCCTTTTTACGTGGAATCCGAACCACAGGACATGGCATTTCACTTCGAAAATCTCACATGCATTGACCGGGAATCGAACCCGGACCGCCTTGGTGAGAGGCATACAGCTAGACGGCTGAGCCACCACGCCCCCAGGAAAGAAAGAGGAGATCAGAGAGAATGAAGAAGTATTGGGAGAAAAGGAGAGCACAAGCATCTAAGAAGTGATTGATCTGACGTACCCCAAAGTGGGTGATTCGAGAATAATAATACTAATAATAATAATGTATGGACTCGTGTGCCGTGTGCAAGCTTTGGTATTTGAAGCCCAGAGGGCAGCTTGCATGTCGAATTTTGTCGTTGCTTGGAATTGGAACGCTATGAAAGTCAAGGAGGTTAGATATCTAAGCTCATTGACACTATATCGCTTTCTAGTAGAGAATGGAGGAACTTTGTGGTGGCGGAAAATCCCGAGATTAATTTTGCCATTATGAACCCGGCCTACTGAATTTAAATGGGTTCTTTAACATGCCAACAACGTATGATATGCGTGCCGTGATTTTTTTCGCCTTTCAAAAATCACTTACCACGGCCAGAAGCGAATCTGCAAGCTTGGGGTTGGTATCCGACACGATAACCACTCACCCTCCGTGGCAAGTGAAGTTTCTATCCTAAGAATTAAGGTCGAGGTGTACTGTATAAAAGCCAATGCAGTGAGTTCTCAGTTGTGATCTACAGAAAGAAGTTAGTGTAGCGACGTAACTTTCCCTACAACGCTCAGTATTTAGATCGACCTTGCTGTATGGAAGTGAGAGCTGGGTAGATTAGTTAGTTATTGTTGTTTTAAGGGGCGGAACTACGAAGTCATCTGCCCCTCTGGGTAGATTCAGGATATCTGTTACATAATCTAGAGGTAACTGATATCAGGGTAGCACGAATGATTGCAAGAACAAATAGATGGGAACAATGGCAGGGAGGTACGGTACTCGTTATGAAGAGATAAAGGATAAGCTTGAAATGAACACGCTACGAGGGTGGATGGAAAGGTCCTTGCTCCTATTTTTACTCCCCCCCCCCCAAAAAAAAACCATACAGGTAATTACAAATATACATACTGTTCCTGGCAGGACACCGATTCACGTGCAACGATGACGCCAAGACACCTGTCCGACGATGGTTCCACAGTCAGTCGGCTGAATTCTACCACAGGGGCATCTCAAATTTAGTGCTTCGATGGGAGAAATGTCTCAAATGAAAATGTCTGAACAAATGTGGAGTCTATGAGGAAAAATAGTGTAAGGTACTTAGAACAGTATGTATATTTATAATTACCTGTTTGTATTTTTTGGCTGAAAAAATGGGGGCAAAATTCTTTTCGATCCACCCCTCGTAGATGAAGCTGTTCGTATGAGCCGACTCAGATGATGGGGTCATGGGATGAGATTGGGGGAGGAGAGATTATCTAAGAGGTTAATGAGTTCAGCTGTAGAGGGTAAGAGAATCAGAGGTAGACCTAGGAGGCGATGGTCAGATTCAGTGATGAACGAACTCAAAGTGAGAGGTGTATAAGCAGAGGAGGCCGCAGTGCTAACTGCTAATAAGGGATCATGGAGGCAACTTCTTCTCGAAAACAGAGGCTTGCAGACTAAACTGGACGATGGAAAGCAAAACAGTCTCAAATGAAAATGTATGTAAGCTAATTTAACTATACTTAAACTTAATCTAATCCCCTTTTCATTTCTGTCAGTAAATATTGTCAAAAGGCAAAGAATACCATTAATAAAACAAGTAGTTCCGTGAAGAACTATATAGCCTATATTCATATATCCTACTTATGTTAATTGCCTCTATCAACATACAAAATTTCAGTTTGATTGGTGGAATAGATTCCTAGATATTGAGAACCGTCTAAATATTTCGGATGGTCGCCATGTTGGATTTTTATATATGTAGGTCTTACAGTTATGTACTATTACATGGAGATTATTGTGTAGGTATATTATTCAAATTTCAACCGCATGATTAGGAGACAAGCAGTTAAAACGAGATCTTAACATTTCGCACAGCACCATAATATGGTTGTGAAAACAATTGAAATAAATTAAATGCCAGTGGATTAAAATTTGTGTAAGCATTTGCCGTACCAAGTTTCACTGCACTCGGATGGTTAAATCGTGAGAAACGTCTATTTAAACATTTATACACCGCGTCGCCGCCATGTAGGATTTGTGCTCACCAGGTTTTTGAAAGTCTCAAAGGTGAACTTCTAGTAGTAGCCTTTACCACCGTACAAAATTTCATGGTAATATCGGTAATAGTTTCTGAGATATTGAATGCTGGTGAAATATTTCGCACAGCCGCCATGTTGGATTCGTGAGACGTGATAACATTTTAGGGGCACGGTCGGTGTTTGCTCTCAGGGAGAATATAATTGTGTTATTTCCACAGTTGGCAAAGGACATTTATTTACGTTTAGGTTGGCAGCAGTGACCTGGACAGAGAGTGAAGTTGCCATCATGGCTGAATGTTTTTGTGTTTCGGAGCAGCAGCTCCTTCGCATATCAAGTGTTGTGTCTTTTGTAACATGTACATTTTTGTAAATACAGTCCACTAGAGTTAATTCGTCATTTTCATTTATCCCCTGATGTTTCATCTGGGGCACGTATGTCGCAGACAGACATATGTTTTGGTCCAACACGGGCAGGATTCCCGCTATATCAACTGAGGCCATGTGGTCTCGACAAACGCTAAAACTGCTGTATTTAAGTGAACCAGTGCGAAATACGTATGTAGAGACAATACTAGTACATTATTGTGAACAATGCAGGCGCAATTGCAATGTATTTATCAATGTTTGTCTGTTCGATCTAACTTATTTGAAAATTGAGCACAATGGCTGCCAAATAATGCCAACACCGAACCCATGTGCTATGCCTTCGTGTCGCCTCGGCTAGTGTCGTTTAGCTTCGGTGCATACATGTGCGTGAGGCAGCGCTCGCCAGCCTGCTTGATCCATGTTTACAACGCAGCTGTTGAATTACAAATTTACTACGTATTTGAATAAGTTAATACATGCAGCGGGACTTGCAAAATTAATCATGATGAATTGTATATTCGTAAAAGCATATCCAGTATTGTGAACGTTTCGGTGTGCAGTTGAAAGCATCAATGGACGCATGTTTGAGGCCATCCGTGAGTTCTCGAGAGTTCTATTCAGTAGTGCAGCCTTCGATTCCTGACGGACACAGTTCCATTCAGTAGTGCAGCCTTCGATTCCTGACGGACACAGTTCCATTCAGCAGTGCAGCCTTCGATTCCTGACGGACACAGTTCCATTCAGCAGTGCAGCCTTCGATTCCTGACGTACGCAGTTCCATTCAGCAGTGCAGCCTTCGATTACTGACGGACGCAGTTCCATTCAGCGGTGCAGCCTTCGATTCCTGACGGACGCAGTTCCATTCAGCGGTGCAGCCTTCGATTCCTGACAGACGCAGTTCCATTCAGACGTCCTGACTTCGATATCCGACCGTTGGGTGACGACGCAGACTGAAAGAACCTCTACACCAGATAAGTTAACAAAGGCATTTCATAGCAATTCCTTCCCATACTCAGCAATCCTTCCTGTGCGTGAACCATTTTAAGCATGTCTACTGAACGTGAGATAAAGTCACTGACCAAGCGCAGAGGTGTTCTCCGAGCATCCCTCACGAGACTCCATACCCAAATGAATGAATTTAATAATGAGACTCCTGCTGAAGTATTAAATGTGAAGAATGAACGTTTATTAGCTCTATTACCAGAATTTAATGAAATTCAAAGCAAATTGGAGGATTTGGACGAAAAGAATTCTCATGAGCAGGTCCGGTGTGAATTCGAAGATGATTATGATGAACTTAAGGCTAAGCTACAACAGTTACTAAATACCCATTGCACACATGCCTCGTCTGTCTCTAGCAACGGTAGAGAATCTACAAGTAGTAATACAGGTTCGTACAGTTTGCCCAAGATACGGTTACCAGAATTTTCAGGTGATGTTACACAATTCATGCATTTCCATGACCTGTTTGATTCATTAATACTGAAGAATCAGTCTTTGGGTAATGTTGAAAGGTACCATTACTTAATGTCAGCACTGCGTGGCAATGCTCATCAACTCATTCAAAACATTCCTCTTACTGCAGATAACTTTGAGCTAGCTTGGGAAACGGTCTGCAAGCGATACCGCAATTCAAAGGTAATAGTAAATGCACATATCAAATTACTGTTATCTCCAGATATCGTCCAAAGTGAATCATCTTCTAGTCTACGCACACTTTTGAATCAAGTACAGTCCAATTTAAAGGCTGTTGAGTCTTTGAATTTGAATATTCCCCTACATGAAATCATAATAGGTCAAATCATACTTGACAAGTTACCTGAAGCCACACGTAAGCAATGGGAAATGAGCAACAAATCCAAGGAACTATCTACACTTACGGAGTTGTTAGAATATCTTGAAAGGCGGGCTCAAACCCTTGAATTAATTGATTTTTCACCTACTAAGGGTCACAGTGATATGATCAGCAGATTGTCTCAAGATAAAACTTATAAGCATGGTTTCAAGCATGAGAAACAACCATTTACAAGTAGTTCATACATTGCAATTAACAATAATTGTGAAGCCTGTAAGGGGCAACATCCAATCTTCAGATGTGATAAATTTTTAGGTTATGATGTTAATCGTAAATACAACCTAGTTAAGCAGCATAAGCTTTGCTACAACTGTTTGCATGAATCACACGCTATAAGTTCTTGTCCTTCGAAGTCAACATGCAAAACTTGCAACGGTCGTCACAACTCACTGTTGCATTTTGATTCTGGGAATCAGCAATTCAATGCCAACTCGTCTAAACAGTCTCAGCAAGGAGCTATCAGCAGATGCTCAAACCCCGAGTCCAACCAGGCTCACAATGCTCAAGGTCGCGGTAACTCCTCCAGTTATTGCACCATGAAACTCAAACCACAAACTCAAGTTCTACTTTCTACAGCAGTAGTAAAGGTAAAGGATAGTGCTGGTAGGCTACACTTAGCTCGTTGCTTATTGGACAGTGGCAGTCAAAGCAATTTTGTAACCGAGAGTTTGGTTCAAAATTTGGGCTTAAGAAAGGTCAAGAATCTCACACCCGTCGAAGGTATTTCTCAGTCCATGTCTGAAGCCAAGTATAGTGTGAGCATTGAAGTGCAATCTTCCATAAGCAACACACGTCACAATGTTGAATGTCTGATCCTATCCTAAATTACAAGCGACATGCCTAGTCAGCAGGTACCCTGTGAAGAGTGGGAGCTCCCTAATGATATTCAGTTAGCAGATCCGAGGTTTTATGCCCCAGCCAAGATAGACATGCTTCTCGGTGCTGATGTATTTTTAGAATTCTACAGAAGGGACACAGGACGAGACCAGGGAAGTTTCCAGTCCTACAAAACACAGATTTTGGATGGATTGTGTCAGGTTCATATGAATCCACCTCGAGAAAGAGAAACAATGCAGCAGGAACGTTTTTCCTTCGTAATGATGTTCACCTTCATAACCAAGTACAACGATTTTGGGAGATCGAAGAACTTCACGAGCTAGTCAAGTCGCAAGAAGAGATTGAATGTGAACAGCATTTTTCTGATCATGTGACACGAGATGCATCTGGGAAATACATAGTCAGACTACCATTTAAGCAGGATCCAAGTATATTAGGCAATTCTTTACAAACAGCTACTAGCAGATTTCAATACCTTGAGCGTAGGCTTAACAATGATACGCAACTGAAGGTAGATTATGACCAGTTTCTCACTGAATACCAGGAACTAGGTCACATGGATATTGTTAATTCTAGTATGGCAACATCGGTAGCATACTACATGCCGCACCATCCGGTATTCAAGAAATCCAACACTACAAAAACTAGAGTTGTCTTCGACGCTTCTTGTAAATCGAGGTCAGGAAAGTCACTTAATGATATTTTAATGACGGGTCCTACTATTCAACAAGACTTATGTTCGATTGTCGCTAGATTTAGAACTCACGCCATAGGCTTTACAGCTGACATCGAGAAGATGTACAGACAAGTTAAGGTTGATTCCAGAGACAGCAGCCTTCAACGCATCCTTTGGAGAGCTTCTCCTAATGAGCCTATCAAGCAGTACCAACTTCAGACGGTCACATATGGCACATCATCAGCTCCATTTCTAGCAATAAGATGTTTAAGGCAATTGGCATATGATGAGGGACAACAGTATCCGCAGGCAGCATCTGTCCTTCTTCGTGATTTTTATGTAGACGACTGCATTTCAGGAACAAGTAAGGTTGACAATGCATTACTCCTACAACGTGAACTGATCCAATTGTTATCCAAGGGAGGCTTCAAGCTCCGCAAGTGGTGCTCTAACCATCCAGCATTGTTAGAGGCGGTTCCAAAAGACTGCAGAGAAACGCAGCTTCCCCTTCAGATTGATTCTGGAGAAAATATAAAGACTTTAGGTCTACTTTGGCATCCTGCGACAGACAAACTACAGATATCCAGTGGTGTGCAGAAAGAACAAAGAAGTGGATCTCCAGTGACCAAACGCAAGGTGTTATCGATTGTGTCGTCAATTTATGACCCTATTGGGCTAATCAGTCCTATTGTCATCGCATTCAAGATGTTTCTGCAGCAACTATGGCAAGAGAAGATAGGATGGGATGATGAACTTCCAACGGAACTTCTTACAAGATGGCGTACTCTGCATTCTCAAATACCCTTGATTGACAATATATATATTAACAGATTTGTGCTTCAAGAAAATTGTACTCAGGTGCAGTTGCATGGCTTCGCTGATGCATCCTTGAAGGGCTACGGTGCATGTTTATTCCTACGCTCGTCAACAGATCAAGGTCACGTAATAACACATTTCCTGTGCTCCAAGTCCAGAGTGGCTCCACTGAAACAGATCACGCTACCCAGACTAGAGTTGTGTGCAGCAGTACTATTGTCACAAGTGGTTAAAAAGATGTGTCATGTTCTCAATATTGAATTCCATAGCATTCATCTGTGGACAGACTCAAAGATTGTTCTCGCATGGTTAGCAGGAAAACCGTCAAAATGGAAAACTTTTGTTGCGCACCGTGTGGCTGAAGTGCAAGGCAATACTTCAGTCAAGGATTGGAAGCACGTAGCATCAGCAGATAATCCTGCAGATCTAATTTCTCGAGGAACTGATCCTACAAACCTTTTAAATAATCATCTTTGGTGGCATGGCCCTGAATGGCTACAGTGTTCGGAACGGAACTGGCCCACTTCCAGTGAACAACCTGAATCAGAGATTCCTGAGCAACGCAAGATAGTGCTTAGTTGTTCAGTCCACTCTAATCCTGCAGACGTGCTCACAAGATTTTCTTCCCATCTCAAGTTACAAAGAGTGTTAGCATACTGTTTAAGATTCGTGCACAACACTAAACACAAACCTTCAGAACGGAAACATGGTCCATTAACAATAGAAGAGTTGCAGCAAACTAACATGACATGTGTTAGACTAGTCCAGTCAATAGCATTCCGCGAGGAAATAGCTGATCTTTTGAAACACAATGCAGTGTCAAGACGTAGCAAACTTCAAAGTTTAGTACCATTTTTAGACAAGGATCAAATCTTGAGAGTTGGAGGAAGACTAGAGAACTCCAATCAAGACTACGATTTCAAACATCAGATGATTTTGCCCGCTAAACATCAGTTTACTGATTTAATAATCAAGAGGGAACATGAAAGACTCCTACATTCAGGAAACCAGTTGACTTTAGCATCCATCAGACAGTGCTACTGGATCATCAATGGAAAGTCGGTGGTTCGAAGAGTTATTAACACTTGTACAAAATGCTTCAGGTTCAAAGCCAAAACTACACAGCAAGTAATGGGACAGTTGCCCTCAGTTCGTGTGTCTCAAGCAAGACCATTCCGCAACACCGGCACAGACTTCACGGGCCCTTTCTACTTGAAGATCGGCAATCCACGTAGCAAGACCATTGTCAAGGGTTACATATGCATTTTCATATGTATGTGCACCAAGGCCATTCATTTAGAAATAGTTTCCGACCTAACCACTCAAGCTTTCCTCGCAGCACTCAGGAGATTCATCGCAAGAAGAGGATTATGCAGCAACATGTACTCCGACAATGGTACAAATTTCCAAGGTGCTAGTAGAGAGCTCAAGGAGCTCAAGAAATTGTTCACTCAGGAACGGACTAGAGAGGAGATCAGTAACTTCGCCAGTAGTTGTGGAGTTAAGTGGCATTTCATACCTCCTCATGCCCCTAATTTTGGAGGGCTTTGGGAGGCCGGAGTAAAATCCCTCAAACATCATCTAAGAAGAGTTCTCGGAACACTTCATTTCACATATGAAGAATTGGCTACATTAACTGCGCAAATTGTGGCTTGCTTAAACTCACGTCCACTTCTAACCCTGTCAAATGATCCTTCAGATGCATCTACCTTGACACCAGGTCACTTCCTTATAGGCGAACCCCTCACTACTCTTCCCGAACCTGATTTAACATTATGTAAACGGCCTTTGTTAACTAGATATAAGGTTCTGCAACAAAGACTCCAATCCTTTTGGAAGAGATGGTCATTAGATTACCTCACCCATCTGCAACAGCGCAGCAAATGGACGACCTCCTCCAGCAACGTATCACCAGGTACTGTGGTGCTGATACGGGAAGACAATGTTCCCCCACTCCAGTGGCCCCTTGGTGTTATCACAGAAGTGCATGGTGGTAAAGACAATGTGGTAAGAGTGGTTTCAGTGAAGTGCAACAGTGGTATTTTTAAACGACCAGTTTCCAAGGTAGCTCCGCTACCAATTGAGCAGACACATAATTTTGACTGTTAATATGTCAGTGTTTTAAGTTAGTGAATATTTTAGTGTTTTATGTCCTTGTCATTGGAACATTTCAGTGTTTCCATTTCAGATTATTGAAATCCATGTATTTCAAGGTGGGGAGTATGTTTGCTCTCAGGGAGAATATAATTGTGTTATTTCCACAGTTGGCAAAGGACATTTATTTATGTTTAGGTTGGCAGCAGTGACCTGGACAGAGAGTGAAGTTGCCATCATGGCTGAATGTTTTTGTGTTTCGGAGCAGCAGCTCCTTCGCATATCAAGTGTTGTGTCTTTTGTAACATGTACATTTTTGTAAATACAGTCCACTAGAGTTAATTCGTCATTTTCATTTATCCCCTGATGTTTCATCTGGGGCACGTATGTCGCAGACAGACAGTCGGGGTCGGCCGAAATGGTGCTATGACCTTCCCGTGTTTCATTGAAATCTCTCCAGCCGTTTAGAGGTTATTAGAGGGACACACACACACAAACACACTCGGACAAAAGTTGATCTCATAAGCCTATTTTTTTCATAAAATGAAAATAGGCTAATAAAATAGTGTCTAATGGAACTTTGCAAACTTCTTTAGTAATGTGACTAACTACAGAGTTACTTAAGCAACAATATTAATAATGTTTTGTTAATAAAATGAATGCCAAGTAATGTACGTGATTTCCTAAAATTTGTATAGGGCTTCTTCATAACTGCTTAGAAATTGAAAATATTCGACAGGAAATTAATAATACCTGGAATAGCCTAATATTTGCTCGGGAGGACGATTTGCCTCGTCTCGCCAACTGGCATTGTGGGCCACCTGCGGAGTGGTTGCCAATCCACGGCCCTCTAGTTGCTGGCCCCAAGGTGGGCCTTTGCTACAAGTTACTGTTGTTGCTTCATTTAGAGGTTTGGACATTGTAGTTCTCATCTCCGTGTACTTGGGCGTTGCGGAATCTGCCACTGCTGCCAATGGTACTGTTGGATAATATCAGGATTGGAACGGAGGTGATGATGATGATGATGACTGTAGTTTTAATGATTAGTTAGATAGTAATTGAGGTTTTAAGGGTCATCAAATTCATGTTTTAAAAGTATGCTGACATAAAGCATTATAACGGTTAATTTCATCAACACTATGAAACTTTCTTTCAAAAATCAGAAAAATGATATTGGGTAAGGGTACAATTGAAATCAAACATGTTTGCTTTTCCAACGAATTGTTATGTTGTTGCTTATTTTAGGGGCTATGACATCGTGTTACACTTGGGTGTGTGTGGAATTTGTCTGAAAACCTGAGTTATTGTGATGGCTGTATTAGTGTGTATATTTGTAATTCAGATGGGTATTGGGAAAGAGGCGGCCGTGGCCTTAAGTTAGGAATCATCCCGGCATTTGCCTGGAGTAGAAGTGGGAAACCACGGTAAACCACTTCGAGGTAGGAATCTAACCCGCCTCTTCTCACTTTTGTTTCACGAGGCTTACTATGCCCTGTTCAAGACCTAATTCATTTTTTGGCAGAACCAGGATTCGAACCCGGGCCTCCGTTGTGACAGCCAAGAATGCTAGCCTCTACGCAACGATGCGGAAAAATTGCGAATAATAACGGGAATTCGTTACTCTATCACTTACTGCTCACTTGGTGATAAATAGCCTACTAATTTCATCGAGTCATGCTTGTTATCATGCACTTAAATACATTGTTACCTTCAGAAATACGAGCAAGGCTCCGTGCATGTACTGAAGTGCTGCTATAAGCGGACGTTCCGAGAAGTTGCTACATGCTGCGACCAGCTGAGTATTGATGTACATCGAAAACGTGTGGACATGATTCTATTATTTTATACAGTAACGATGTCAAAAAGTTGTGTAGTATTGTTGGTTGCAATAATAGATATTGTAACACACAGAACAATGTAGGCTTAATATTCTACATAGTTTCCCTTCACGATCTCACAAAATTGATTTGAAAACACGGTGTATATTGACGGCGAATCGCAAGCAGTACATTTAAATTGTGCATTTGGGATTAAATTAGTCTATCTATAACTAGGTTTGTTGATGTTTAAAGTTAGTTTGGACTTTCAGCAAGCGTTTGAACACACGAAAACTAAAGGTAATTGCTTTGGAAAACAAGTTAACCTATGGGTGAAAATACACTTGCGTAGCTCATCAGCTCGGTCCCTTAACAAACCTTTTAGATATTTAGATCTTTCTTGGGATCTTGGGGACATCAGCTTCTCTGGTACCTAGTTTTACGTTTCTGGGATACCTGGAAGTGTTGCATTAATTCATGTCTAATATCATTTTTGTATTTATTATACAACGTTACACCACGACATTACCTCCTTAATATCTCGGAAATTTTCCTCAACACTTCTTCAAGGTTTGATGTTAAAAGTTAGTCTGAACTTTCTGCAAACGTTTTTTCTGAAGAAAACTATAGGTCATTGCTTTGGAAAACAAGGTAACCTATGGGTGAAAATACACTTGCGTACTTATGCCGAACTGCTCCTGAAACCCAATCTTAAAGCTCACTAGCTCGGCCCCCTCGCATACATTTTAGATATTTAGATTTTTCTAGGGATTATGGGGACATCAGCTTCTCTGGTACCTAGTTTTAAGTTTCTAGGATACCTGGAGGTGTTGCATTAATTTATGTCTATTTTAATTTTTGTATTTATTATACATCGTTACACCACGACATTGTCTCCTTAATATCTCGGGAATTTTCGTCAACTCTTCCTCGGGGTTTATCTTAAATGTTATTTTGGACATTGGGGAAACGTTTGAGTTCACAAAACCTATAGGTCATTGCTCTGGAAAAAGGAGTAAGCTACGGTTGAAATAAATTCTTGCTTACACCTTTCTTCTCCCAAGACGCCATTTCAAATCCCGCGAACTAGGTCCCCTCGAAAAATTTGGAATATTTTAGACTCTTATAGCGATCTTGTGAGTATCAGCTTCACTGGTACTAAGTTTCATGTTTCTAGGATGCCTGGAAATTCCTCATTGATTCATGTTTATTTTCAGAATTTACCTACATATCGCTCTACCTCGGCCATGGTAACATACTCGAGCTTATACATTTGGCCACTCATAGCGCGGCGGTACATTTCTCACCCCACCGAACGGAGCCTTAAGGAAAAGACTCACCATTCGAAAATACCAAAATATACAGTAAATTGATCTTATGATTAATCAATAATAATAAATAAGATACTCTCAAAGTCCAAGAACAAAAGATTGAAATAGTAAAAGAATTCAAATATCTCGGAGAATGGATTAGTTGGAGTGCTGGGGAAAATAAACTTCAGATAGTCTTCCAACTAACAAAAGATACATAAGTTACAAAAAGAAATCCCTATCACGGGGGTCCAAAATTAAACAGTTAAAGATTGATTAAACCAGAAGCACTGTTCGCAGCAGAAACCATGAACATGAATTTTAAAGGCCAGATGGAGAAACTCGAATTAAAGGAAAGGAAAATTTTAAGAAAATTCATAGGACCAAAATTTCAGGATAATAAGATAATATACAGTACATCAAGAAAGTGACTCTCTGCACGAAAATTGAAAAACTCTCAGGTAACTTAATATGCGAAAAAGCGAGGAAACATTTTTGCGGTCATCTTCTCAGAATCTTTCCGTTTGGCAATGATACCCAGAGGATTAAGGGAATTCTCGGAACTCAACTGACGTCACTGTGATTAGAAAGACAGTCCGGTACATGCACGTTGACGGTCGATCTTCAGTACGGCGTCGCGCTACCACGTGCTGCACTCAGAGCCGCGTCGCGGCATGGAATCATACAGCGCTTGAATTTGCTGCTGGGGAATACCGTCCCACGTGGTTTGTAGGCGCGTCCACAAACATCAACAGTGGCGGCAGGAAGACCTGAACGAACAAGTTGCCGACTGGCCATATCCAAGACATGTTCGATGGGCGACATGTCAAGCGAATGGGCAGGCCAGGGAAGCAGAGGTATCCGTCGTTTTGCGAAGAAGGCTTGCACATTCCTCGCCACATGCGGGTGGGCATTATCCTGCTGAAATATGGCCTGTGGAACGGCCTGCAAGAGAGGCAGTGCCGCGGGCTGTAAAACCTCCCTGATGTAGCGGTCACTGTTCAGATTGCCCGCAAGACGTACGAGGCGCGATCGCCTGTTATAGGCAATTGCGCCCCAAACCATTACACCTGGTGTTTGTCCGCTATGCCGCTCAACAATACAGTCTGCCTGATTGCGTTCTCCACGGCGGCGTCGAACGCGTATGCGGCCATCACTGTAGGACAGGTTGAATCGGGACTCGTCCGAAAACACTATATTTCGCCAATCAGCCTGCCAGTGTCGGCGTGCACGTGCCCATTGCAGTTTGAAGGAGTCGGTTGTTCCCAGTCAATGGAAGCCGACGCAGTGGCATGCGTGCTACCAGTCCAGCCCTCAAAAGACGGCGCCGCACCGTCGACGCAGACATGTCCACCTCCATTGTAGTGCTCCAACGTCGAGCCAACACCGAGGACGACGCCGTTCTGTCCGATACAGCCATGCGGATAATATGGTGGTCGTCTCGCGCTGTGGTCACATTGTGTCGTCCTGTACCCTGTCGGCGCAGTATACGGCCCTCCTCTCTCCACTGGATCCACATACGCCTTACTGTTGATGCAGCGTGTTCTGTACGAGCCTCAATATTCCGGAACGACAGACCCGCCTCCCGGAGCGCAAGCATTCTGTCCCGTTCAACCACACTCACATGCTGATAGTCTACACAGTAATGTCGGCGAGGCATCGTTGCACTTGCTTACAAGTTCCCACTTGGTATGACGGCCCCACGCCGACAGAGCTGTGCGGAACACTGACCTGTCTGGTCCCACGACAGAGGGCACTGGTGGGCCAATGTGCACGCCATCTCTCTGCGATATCAATCACTTAGTAGGCTTTGTTACCGCAGACCGACACTACTCCTGTTCTTGGAGTGTCTCCGACCATTTCTTCTGGGTGTTTCACTTTCTACAAACAGTACTGTAGATAATAATATTAATAATAATATGGCAAATGTAGCTGTCTGCTAAGAGCCTGTTTATACTTGTTTCAGTAAACCCGGCAGCTACTACATGAGGACTTCAAGACGTCCTCCATTTGGCATGGGATCAAGAGGCGCGCGCCCATGGACCTTGTTTGGATAAACACACCCTGGCCACATGAAGCGGTAGCTTTACGTCAGTTTTGGAGGATACAGCATTCCCTTCTGTGTAAAACAACCAAGGGTTCGGGAGTTTAAGACTTTAAACGGTACAAAATATGCAAGTAACTGTTCCTAAAACCTAGCTGAATATGACCTATGCAATTTAGGGGGGTATGTGGCAAGTTTTAGAGTGTTACTAATTGAATCGGCCGGAGCTGGAAAGCATTAAGTAAGTTTTCTCTACTTTTCAGGAGACAGATAAAATGTCATTGGCAGAACAGAACTTAACAAACACACTATATTAGTCATCTATGTTGTGAAGCAGCTATTCAGGATATGTATTTGTTAGCAGAATATCAATTTTAATTTAATAAACATATGTTAGAGTCAGATAAATATTAAAGGAAGAACCAAGGCTACAGTGGTATGGACACGTGATAAAAATGGGAGAAGAGAGAATACCACGGAAAATATTAGAAATGGAGTGGAATAAAAAGAGACCTAGAGGAAAACCAAGGGATAGGTGGATAAAGGGGGCGAAGAAAAGTGTCGAGAGAAAGGGAGTTAATTGGAGAACAGTAACAGAAGAGAAGTGGTGGATGGACAGAAAACGATGGAGAGGCTTGTGCTCCAAGCAGACCCAACCTGTGGTTGGAAACTGCTCTAGTTGATGATGATGAAACATATTTTTATAATCAATTTTGGGAACGTAACTTGATGCCTTTCAGCACATTGGTCAGTTTAGTGCGGCATAAAGCCATCCAGAATGAATATACCACATGATATTTTATTTTAAAATGGATTTGTAACATATAATCCCTGTACAAATGTAATTTACAATAGCACTAAAACACGCGGGAATCTTGCAGTGTGACTAACATAAAGTACGGAATATGGCGCTGAAAGGGAGCAAGTCATTGACTTAATGCTTTTCTCCTCTGATTGCTCTACATGTAGCAGTGGTTTCTGGCTTAATCAGGAGGCTGACTTGATTTTTCCTATGCCGTTCCAAGACCCTTAGATCAATACTTCAGAATAAGCTTACTATTTTTTGTTTAAATGGCAATTTTTGTCTAAATGCTTTTCAGCTCCAACCGATTCAATTATTACAGAAAGCTTTTCAGTCGGTCAACACAAATTGTGCCCCATTATATTAGGCGGGAAACAAGTATTTATACACTCTAAAGATATATTACATTAGATATTTTTTGTATCAAATACAATAATATGCTTTTATGTACAAAGTAAAGGGGCTCCTTAATTGGATGACATGTTTCGATCGTCAAGCGATATATTGTTATAAGAATTTTTTTTTTTTGAATTTTAGTTTGATAGAGCTCCATTACCTTTGGGCGATCAATTTGATTGTGTATGTGTATTGTTTGCGCGGGAGTTGGAGTAGGAGGCTATGTAGTGTCCACCAGACATAACCTCGTTGGACCAAATACAGAGGTGTGCAAATTATTGGACTGGTCGACAGTTTTCCAACATTTCATTTTTCCTTTTTATGAATTAATGCAGTTAAATTGTTTGCAAGGTGATGAAATTATTTCAAAAGTTCAATTAATAGTCTTAATTGCTTGCTTACTTACTTACTCCTTGGCACTACAGCCCATGTAGGGCCTTGACCTCCTGGACAATCTTCGCCCACTCCTCTCGGATCACGGCCTTGGCCTCCTGGACAATCTTCGCCCACTCCTCTCGGATTACGGCCTTGGCCTCCTGGACAATCTTCGCCCACTCCTCTCGGATCACGGCCTTGGCCTCCTGGACAATCTTCGCCCACTCCTCTCGGATTACGGCCTTGGCCTCCTGGACAATCTTCGCCCACTCCTCTCGGATTACGGCCTTGGCCTCCTGGACAATCTTCGCCCACTCCTCTCGGATCACGGCCTTGGTTCTCCATCTTTTAATAGCCTTAATTACATTTTATTTTTATGAAACTGACCAAGATAATTTTTTATAATTTCCACTAAAATAGTAGCCTTGGTAATGCAGAATGTCACACGTTTCATTTTGATTACTTTATTCTAATCCTTGTGTGAAATTAGAGCAAAGGTTATAAGTCTTTTATTACTGATGCTCCAGTCTTGAGCTATTCAAAGATTCGTGAACAATGGATTGAAATCACCTGATTTTGATGGTATATTCCAAATGGAATGAAATAAAAACTAGCGAACCTTACAGTAGTCGCATATGATGTGTAACAACTGACATGTTATCCTACTATGAAATTGAGATGAAATATATGTGAAGTCAATTTATTCGTCATATTATTGGTCAAATATATTCTAAGAATTGAAATATAAGTAGCCTAATTCTATATTAAGGTTCGCAAGTTTAATTCTAGTCGTGGTAAATACGCAATAGTAACTTAAATCATGAAGAAAATGAATCGGGTATGATTGGCAATAATTTTTATCGAATAATTATATCTTTAATGAAAATATTATTTAATTAACACAAGGAGTATTACAATTTATTTATAAAAAATAATTAACCTCAGATTTTATACACATATTTTTTTCACCACTGTATAACTGTAGATGAGTGCACAGCTGATACGTTCTCCTTCTCTATTTCCCTTTCTCTTTCTCGTCACACACACGCATACAGTATGTTGGCCGACAGTACGTTGTGGTACCAACCTCTGCCACCAGGTGCGCGCGCGCTCATTGCTTCCTGTAACACATTTCCGTCCCTTTTTCAAAATCACTCCTACAAAAAATATCCAGCAACCGAGAGGAAAGATGTTACACATCAAAAAGAAAAACAGGACTCAGCTCAGGTATCCCTCAGAATCTCCAATTTTGAAAATTCCCAGACGCAATATCTTAAGGGAAAAGTTGTAAGTCTACAGGGGAGTAAGCATCACTAATTAGGGTAATACAAATAAAATAAAATGTTTTTCCTTCTTGATTAAAGTCTAATAATTTGTATACCTCTGTAATTGCTCGCCAAGCGCATGAGAATTGACGATCGCAGAGCTGAGTTAACAAACAAGGTGCATGTGTTGTAGGAGAGTCACAGCAAGACTGTAATCAAGTTACTACCTCAAGTACCCACTTTATACTGTACAATATTCCTAATAAATATTTATGTCAGTTCCTTAAATCACTTATTGAAAACTGTATTTCAACTTTCTGAGAGTATGCCCTGTAGAAATGAACTGAAAATTTTTGACACCTCACAAGGGTCCTAACCCAAACCGACTTCGAACGCTAAAGTAGCGAATTGTAGCACCACTGTGATAATAATAATAATAATAATAATAATAATAATAATAATATCGTATGGTCTCGGGTGCCGGGTGCAAGCTTTGATATTTGACACCCAGAGGGCAGCTTGCATGTCGAATTTTGTTGTTCCTTGAAACACTATGAAAGTCAAGGAGGTTAGATATCTAAGCTCCTTGAACACTATAGCGCTTCTTAGTAGAGAAATGAGGAACTTTGTGTTGGCGGAAAATCCGGAGATTAATTTTGCCACTATGAACACGGCCTACTGAATTCAAATGCGTTATTTAACATGCCAACATCGTATGACATGCGTGTCGTGATTTTTGCCGCCTTTCAAAAAAACACACACCACGGCCAGGAGCGAACCTGCAAGCTTGGGGTTGGTAATCAGACACGATAACCACTCACCCACCGTGGCAAGCTACCACTGTGATGTATAGGCTATACTAAACAGACTGACTTGATCGCAGGCACAAGAAACCGTTTCGGGAAACAGCTTATCATTGCATCGGATCGGAACTTCCTTATATATTACCATGCAACGTTTACAAGCCCACTTTGCTAGCACACAATATAATACAGTAGTAGCTTGCCACGGTGCGTGAGTGGTTATCGTGTCGGACTGCCAACTCCAAGCTTGCAGGTTCGCTCCTGGCCGTGGTAAGTGATTTTTGAAAGGCGACAAAAATCACGATACGCATGTCATACAATGTTGGCATGTTAAAGAACCCATTTGAATTAGATAGTTAGCTAGTTATTGTTGTTTTAAGGGGCGGAACTACCATTTGAATTCAGTAGGCCGTGTTCATAATGGCAAAATTATTCTCGGGATTTTCCCCTAACACAAAGTTCCTCATTTATCTACTAGAAAGCGCTGTAGTGTCAAGCAGCTTAGATATCGAACCTCCTTGACATTCATAGCGCTTCAAGGAGCGATAAAATTCGACAAGCAAGTTGCCCTCTGGGCGTCAAAAACAGAGCTTGCATCCGGCATCTGAGGCTATACGATATTATTATTATTATTAATACAGTAGTAATCATTCAGTATGGACACTTCGGGCTGTCACCGTTACATTTTCTCAAAACGACCGGAACCCGAAAGCAAAGCACGCACGTACACATAGGCGTTAGTTGACCTTGCATCCACGAGAGAGCAACATGTCAATTTTGTCAGCATTGTGAAGGGCATAGTATATTCACCTTACTAATATTGTAAGTTGAAAATCATCCACCTTAGTCTGTTTGGCGACTGAACTATGTGGCACGTAATATTTACATTAAGACGGAACTAGGTAAAAGTATATAATCAAAGCTAAAATCATTATAACCTACAAATTGCCAATATCAATACATTGAGCAATGTATTGTGAAGAACATTCTGTGAAATTATAAAAAATACACAACACGATGCAATCATTTAAACAGTGCTATGATTTAACCAGTAAAAATGAGTGATTTAAGTTTAATAAAATAGACACAAAACATCCAGCTGTTTATCATGTGGGGGACGTAATAGCGTAGCTGTGAAGCTGTTGGCCTCTCACCACGCCGGACCGGGCTCGATTCCCGGTCAATGCAAGTGAGATTTTCAAAGTGAAATATCATATCCTTTGGTTCGAATTCCACGTAAAAAGGAGGTCCCGTGGCTTATGATCTCGAGATAAACGGACACGTACAACTACAATCTTCCTTTTTTGTTTATAAATGTGGAGCTATCGGCTATAATCTGAAGGTCACGCTTATATGGCAAGGGATTTGTCAGTGTTTTAAATTTATTCTTCGGGTTTTAGTCACGTGTCCATACTGACTGATTCATTTGTTTCTCCATGCAATATTGTTCATCTTCATTCGAAAGTGAAGAGTTAGGTATTTATGTACTATGTACGAACATCATTGGGTTACCCTTACAAATCTAGCACAACTATACTGTGGAGTGTTTCTTCGGCTTGCTCCAAACTATTGTATATTGCACCTTAAATTATTATGGTAAGGGTTTGTAAATGTGTGTACACATATAGTACCTTGTACAGCTTCCCGCGATGCAATGGGCTCGTTCATTTTCTAGGTGCCCGTTGATACTCGAATGGTACGTGGTTAATAACGAACGTAGCCGGACAGTGCATATTCCTCATTCTTGAATATTGGTAACCAAGATGCGTGCATGAAGGAATTTCAGAATGAACTTGGGTAAACGACGCGTACCGTATAGGCTATGCAGAAATTGGTTAAAACTTTTGACATCAGGAAATATTGGCCAGATCGTCCTTGACTTTCATAGCGTTCCAAGGAACGACTAAATTCGACATGCAGCTACCCTCTAGGTGTCAAATAACAAAGCTTGCACCCGGCATCCGAGGCCATACGATATTATTATTATTAATATAAGCTACCAAACTTCCATTAACATCCAGCAGGGCAGTCAGTGCACACATAAATTAAGAACGGAGTCCATTATTATGTCACATTGTGTACACAGAAATTCTGTAAAACACATCCGTGTCACAACGTGGGTATACCAATGCATTTCGATTTGTGCTTCGGTTAAATGAATGAAATAGGGTTACAAGAACAACTTGCTCATTTATTAATAAGATTTGTGCTCACGATCTATTGCCCTTACGGCCGATAACCAAGATGTTAGGCTTCTCAAATCAACAATTATCATCATCAACCTTACGGAGTAATGCGGGCCCACTAGTCAATATACGAGAGATGATGCAACACAACGTTATTCCGTTATCAACGCAACCAGGGACGGTGCGTTATTAAGGGCCGAAAGGGCCCTGCCCACCCAAGGCCGTTAGGCAGCATTGCAAATAATTTGTTTAATTACTGTCTTTAAAATTACTTTATATTACACATACTCAACCTAAAATAAGAGTTTTACCCTTCAAGAATCTCTAAAGACAATTCATTATAAATAACTCATCCCTAGCTTAAGATCCTGACAGTCTCGTACGGTGTATCGTCATAGCGAGGGCCTCTCCACAGTAAGTTCCATGTAAAGTATATGGCTTCATGGGCCGGGTGAGGAAACAGTTGACATAGCACTGTCTTGCACGCGAATACTTCAGTGCTATGAAGGGAATTTTCTCTCTCTTTAAGGGCCAGCAGATTGGGCCCATAGCATTGCTTTGAAGCTTCCTGCTCCTGTCTCTCTCAAACAGGATTACGGGAGAAGGGTTCACCCCACGCCCTTAAACTGGTATTCAGCTATTGTTTGCAGATTGCTGACATAAGACAAACATATAATTATACATTTTCAGTTGTCTGATATTCCAAATACAGTACAAACGTGTTATTGAGTTCTGTCGATGAAGCTGTAATTTCTACTACATGAATGTTTTTTTAATTTTATTTGTGGCACGGTAGGTAATTATTTAATATGTCGAAATAGGAAAACGAAAGTGGAATTTTTAAACAAATCCATTTTCTTCGATAGCTCTGAACACAAAGTTAGAAATTAAAGAATTATGACCTCATCAACCAAGTTGATGGATAAATTTGCTTCATCCAAGCACAGGAGAGAATATATATATTATTAAAGAGCCATGTGGGTACAGTTTTTAATGCATCAACTATTTATTAAAACTTGTTAAAAATTTTGTGTTGTGTGGAATTATGTTAATGGCAATATTGGCAACAAAAATACCAAATACAAAACAATATTTTAATATGTAACAACAATTGTATCATCTGACCCACCCTAGAATTTTAATCAGGAGCCGCCCCTGAACGCAACAATAGCCTTTTCTTTACTAATTCACATCAACAGGATTCTAAGAAACGTTTAGCATTTGAACGTATTAAAGGGTTTTTCGAAAATCTTTTGTTCTGATTTTCCTCCTCTTAAAGTGATGGAAGTAAAACTCAGCAATTTTTCTAGGTTGGTGAGCCAGCTTGGTGTTTCTAGGCGAAACCCCACACAAAACACGGCATAAACGTTATAAAATTGCGGAGTTTTAATTCACTGGCCGTGAAAACCAATATACCATCTTGTTGGAAGTAAGCTTGTAGATTCACGAGACCGTTAATCTCGCAGTCATAAACCAAGTGAAATTCTAACCACAGGATATAAGTCCTCCGGAAATCTCACTTGCAATAACCAGCATAGCCACCCACGTCTTAGTGAGAGGAAAGAGTGCTGTAACTGTATATCAATAGCATCATCAGGCACCACAATCAATAACATAAATCATACCTAATTTTTAAAGGTTGCTAAGAGTTTTACTTACTGAATGATTTGGTGATGAAGGGCGTATGCAATATACTAATTATATACGACTAAAAGTTTCGATATTTAAGTATTGTTTAGACAGATCTATTATTTTTGGTGGCTTCAGTGCCGTAGTTGGTAGCATGATGAGCTTCTATTCCCAAGATCGTGGGTTCAAACCCGGCCAAAGTCGTCGGATTTTTAAGAGCGTTAAAAAACCTCTGTATGCCTTCCTTCGGAGGAGAAGTAAAGCCGGCGGGCCCATGTCATAAATTCATGGAATGTAAACGAGCTTTTCACTAACTACAATTGTGTGAAGTTAAATTTGTAGGTTAGATTTGGTTAACGCTCTCAAAGTTACAACATTCGTCGCCAGGTGGTGATTGTGGTGGCATCTAGCAGCCAAGTTCACAGCTAGGTATCGTTGATGGTAGCATTTGGTAGCAAAAGTAGGAACTAATGAAATTGATCGTCTGCAGTCCTTACATGAATAATTACAGGTAACACACACTAATACAGCCTTCACAATTAACACTGGTTATCAGACAGGTTATACACACACCCCAAGTACACGGGGCTACATGACTGCGTTGTCGCAGCCCCTAAACTGAGGAACCAACAGATCTCCAAGTATTATTTGCCTACTCATATAAGGGAAAACTGAAGACGGATAAAATTTACTCTATTCGCCCTGGTTATTTATTTAATCGTATGGTGATACAATACAGAATACAAATAAGACAAAATTAAACTTTAAAGTCCTTCCTTTTCAACCATTCGGTTAGACTAGGTGTGAGATCAAACAAGTCGTCAGGAATTCCAGGGTATGAATGAAGAGGACAGCGTAGGACCAGGTGTTCAATCGTCTGTTCTTCTAAGTTACATTCACACATTGGTGAACTGATCCAGCCCCACTTGTACCTGAAATAATTACAACACCCATGTCCAGTCCTCAACCTGTTGATACGGCACCAGAGGTTCCTTGGTAGGTCAAAACCATTTGGCTTCTTTGTGGGATCAAGATGGTGGACACTTGTTCCCAAAGTTTTTTCGCCCTGGTAATACTGTACGGTACCGTACGTTTTTGACAATAGTTTCAGAATCTCCCTATGGAATTGAGATTCCACGGTGGAGCCATCACTGCCTTCGAAGTTCCTTACAGGAGATGGAAATCCTCCACCAAGCGTATTGTTAAAGTGCTACTATGGAAGCCTGTGTTTAAAACTAATTCAATCTACAAATTCCCTTATTAGCCGCTTGTTTTACCTCATATTTCACTTTATCACCAGCTTTACTTTAGCGGCTGTTTTAAAGAATAAATCGTGTAATATGCGAAGCTTCACATTAAATTATCGCGATCCTTTAAAGTGGCGTATCTCGTTAATCACGGGTGTCTCGAGTGGCTGCAAAAAATGTTAGCGTTAGCGCAGTAAATTTGCTTCAGCTGTCCTCGTGAGCTCCACTCGTAACCCATGCCACGCAATTGGTCGCATATCGCAGAACGTACTTTCCGAGATCTCTCTTTAGGCCCCTATAAGCACAGTGGAGCAGATTCGGGCAGATATTCTCAAATAGGTTGGAGCACCGTTATTACTAAATGTACGATACCCTCGGAGATAATTTAGTGTACAAATTTGAAAATGAATAGTATTTTGGATGGTGCTAGGATTGAAAATCTAGCACAAGAGTCATCTTATGGTGGAGCAAGGGGTTTGAATTCGTTAACTGTACATTGCTAAGTGTCTGGAACTGCTGTGCAACTTTTATCGTATGTTCTGGAATATTGTCGCTATGGAGAACGACAACAGAACGTACGTCTTCACTCAGTCAGGAATAGCTGAAAGGAATCTGTTTTGAAGTTACGGTATAATTATGAGGAAGTTCAAAGAGATAAGATTAATTCTGAGAAGAAAAGTATCTACGAGCCTATAGCTCCCTTCTTTAAAGAAAAGTACATCGAATTGGATGCGTTAGGGTTAATGATAGAAGCTGAAGGAACCATTCCATAGTCATATTGTATGAAGTCAACCTCAAATTGCTGCCAGTTAAAAGGTTCAACGCCCACATTGAGGCATGTCTTATATCATCATTAGGCAGAACGGTGAAGAGACAGGTTTGATTCCCATCTCAGCCATCCCAGAAGTGGGATTGTATGGTTTCCCAATTCTACTGCAGGCAATGACGGGATGGTCACCCCCACTTCCTGCCTAACACTAGTACAGCCATCACAATGACACAGGCTATCGGAAAAAATCCACGTACACACCCAATTACACGGACCTACATGACCACGAAGTTACAAAACCCCTAAGTGAATCATCATCAACAACAACAAGATGTTCAGTAAAGAACATATAGCCTACTTTCTCCTAAATGCATGGGTATTGTTATAACTCTTTGTCCTTTTCATGGAGTATAATTGAATGTTGGTTGTAGTAGCTTGTTGAAATACAACGTGTTATACGGATATAAAACATGAATATGAGGTGCTCTTTGCTAGTGCTACCTCTGTACCAAATTTCGTTCAATTCGGTTTCACCGTATTTGAATAGGTAGGGGAATAGATTTGCAAACATACATGGCCGACATCCGCAAATTATTGGGCTGATAACCTTGTAGTTCGGTCAAAAGATTCTTCATACATAAAGCTATAATGTTGAAAAAAATTGGTAGAGATCAGACGATTAGGTTGGTCGTAATTTAATTTAAGCTTTTAACATTCGGGTGGCCGCCATTACGTTTTCGTCAAGATGGAGGTGATATAAAACATGACACTGAGGTGTCCTTTGCTAGTGCTACCTCTGTACCAAATTTCGTTCAATTCGGTTTCACCGTGTTTGAATTGATAGGGGATTCGATTTCCACACATACATGGCCGCCATCCTAAAACTATTGCGTTGATAACCTTTTAGTTTTATCAAAACACGCTCGCCATACAAGTATATGTTGTTGCAAAATTTGGTAGAGATCGGATGATTGGGTTAGTCGTAATGCGATTTAAGCTTTGAACATTTCGGTGGCCGCCATTACGTATCCGTCAAGATGGCGGTGATATAAAACATGACACTTAGGTGCCCTTTGCTAGCGCTACCTCTGTACCAAATTTCGTTCAATTCGGTTTTACCGTGTTTGAATTGATAGAGGGGAACAGACATTCAGAGTACACACAATCACTCACACACACACACACACAATTTTTCGCCCTGTGTTGATCTCATAAGTCTACTTTCATTTTTTGCAAAAATCGAAAGTAGGCTAACAACTAGGCAACACCTCCATCTACATTCATCAGTTGGACGCAGAACGAGCTTCTAATGAGATATCTGATGTTGTTCACTGGGTTACAAGTAGGCTAATAAGGTACAATACTGGCAGATTGTGGTGTGGTTGGTGCTATTGTTATTTACAGTATGAATTGCAGCCATTGGGCATTGGCTGGGTATTTTTTGATTGAACGCCCGAGGGCTCCCAACAAGTAACAAGTACAATTTCAAGTAGTTCCAACTTGGCTACCAGATGCTACTGTCTCTGATACCTAGCGATGAACGTTGGAACTTAATAGAGCGTTTGTAAATAGCCAAATATAACCAAAAATTTTTTCTACGCACTACCAATTGCAATGGTAGGTTCTATTACGTGCCATAAATCTATGACATGTGCCCGTTGGCTTTACTTCCCATCCTAAGGAAGGCATACTGAAGGATTTTAATGCTCTGAAAAAAAAAAAAACGATGACTTCGGCCGGGTACCCGTGATCTTCGGCATAGTAGTTCAGCTGAAACACAAGTTTAAGTGCTGAAAATATTTTTCTTTATTCTCTCTTGCTATTTTGAGCTCCGATAACTTTAATTTGAACGTAAGTCTGATAACATTCACTTGAACATCAAGGTGCCAGTCCATAATCATCGTGGGGGTGTTCAACATAAAATCCTTGAATGAACGTTTGTCGGAGCTCACGTAGAGACACTTCAACCTCCGTCAATCATACCATTACATTAAACACAACTGCAACAGGTTTATTATTCGCCAGAAACATGACTGTTGAATGTGAACCATACCTTTATTATGAGACACTGCTTGATGTTCCAGTGAATGTTATCAGACTTATAGTTTGCCACGGAGGGTGAGTGGATAACGTGTCGGTCTATTAACCCCCCAGCTTGCAGGTTCGCTCCTGGTCGTGGTAAGTGATTTTTGAAAGGCGGCAAAAATTACGACATGCATGTCATACGATGTTGGCAAGTCAAAGAACCCATTTGAATTCAGTAGGCCGTGTTCATAATGGCAAAATTAATCTCGGGAGTTCCCGCCAACACAACGTTCCTCATTTCTCTACTAGAAAGCGCTATAGTGTTCAAGGAGCTTAGATATCTAACCTCCTTGACTTTCATAGTGCTTCAAGGAAAACGAAATTCAACATGCACGCTACCCTCTGGGTGCAAATAACAAAGCTTTCACCCGGCATCCGAGGCCATACGATATTATTATTATTATTTTTATTATCAGGCTTATGTTCAAATGAAAGTTATCGAAGCTCAAAATAGCAAGAGAAAATAAAGAAAACTATTTCCAGCACTTCAACTTGTATTTCAATCACTACTCCATAGCACCAAAGACATGCACCAACCACAGCCTTGTATGTTTTTACCACACTCCTTCCAGGTAATTGCCAGGATTGTACCTCATGTAAAAATCGTGGAACCCTTACCTCAATCCCATATCCTACACACACTACTACAGTCGCCACAGAAAAACAGGTTAGCAGACAAATAGAACAAATACACGGGACTGATGAGCATTATAGTATATCCCAAGCCCATGGGCGCCCGCAGGATTTTTTCCAGAGGGGGGCCAAGTTATAATTATCATTTCATAACCCCCTCCCCAATTTTCGTTCAATTTCTTACTTGCTTCGTGAAATTCATTATTTGACTGCTCTGAAAGCGTTGGCTAGTTTATGGCAAGATTTGGAGGAATGTTTTGTGTTTAGTTTACAGTTTGTCCATGGAAGTTCACGTTTCTTCTATTGTGATTCATTGTCAGAGTGTTCAGTTCTTAACAACAGGTAAAAAATAGTGGTATCACCATGTATCGACAATAATATAAAAATCAAGCAGTTCAATGTAAATCCAATTCGCTTATTGTCTAATTTTCTAACTGGAGGACATATTTTCAGATTTTTCCAAATTTCTGAATTAAATTAAGCTTTGGAAATATCCCCTCATATGAATCTGCCCAATAATTCAGATAGCACTGTTTCCAAACATCTAGATTGCACTGGCCGTTAGAGCGGATCCATCCCGTTTTTCCTATTCTTCACAAGCTATCAGGAATACTTCGATTGCTCTTCTTAGCATAATGAATTTTGTGCGAAGTGATAAATTCGTATTTCACGTTACTCGTACTTGTCGCGCCCATGGTTTTAGCATATTTTCGTTTTAGAAAGAAAATATTTCATTTGATTATTGCTGGCCGTAAAGTAAAATATACGTATAAAACTCACTAAATCATGTACTTCTTAATTAGTCACTTTGGTAACGACAAACATAGCAGGATCATTTAACTACTCTATTATACATTCGTACGGTACTTAAGAATGTCACATAAATGTTCCTTGAGTTAAGAGCCTGCCAATGTCTGTTCTGTAATTTTCTTCTTTAAGTAGCACATAATTTTCATTTCCCCCTTTAACTTTGGCTTTATTATCTAATTGATCTATATTGAATTGTAACTTTCAGTCGGTCAAGCCCAATTCAATTTGGATTAAATTAGCTTCTCCGCTCATATAAGTAGGCTACATGTTGCGCATTGAAAATTGCCTTGAAGGAAGATTCCATTGGAATCATATAGCCTACAACATTAGGAAGTCTATCAGTATTGAATTCACCATTTTGTCTCAACTGATCTAACGTCTACATTCGATTGAGAGTGCGAATCTCAGTCGCTTTGATAACGGCACTAAAATACGGCAGAAAAATTTAACTATTAGCGTATAAATTGCTTCGATCGTAGAAGATTTAACACTACCCTGTTCTCAAGAAATGGACCACAGTACTATGGCACAGCTTGAATAAAAATATACGGCATTTCGCAGCACGAATAACGATCGCAGTAAGGCAACGGCGCAAAATTAGACGAGTGTACAACACAGTCAGACCCGTATTTAGAGCTCCTGAAGCCCCTGGGCAAAAATAAAAATAAATAAATAAATAATTCGTTGCTACCCCCGACTTAAAATATGTAGATTTATCCAAGTTCCCTTAACATATGGGACTGTTTCTACACCGAGCGTGTATTTAACTATGAGTGGCAAACACTGTAAATATGTTCTTACTAAAATTACAAATAGCAAAAAACTTAATACAAATAATTTACATTTAAATTTTAAAAGATATCATACACAACCAATTGCAAAAACACCAATTATTTAAATAACAAGGGGATTCCTTCCTGCTTTGTCATTTGCAAACAAGATTAGGATTTCATTAGTCCAATTTAACTTTCAAGTCAGATTCAAAAGCAAGGACACCAAGATGACGAACACAATCCCGCTTAGCGTGTCCTTGAATAATCAACATTGCAAACGAGCGACAATGAACAACTCTCGTGTGTGTGTGGGTGTGTGTGTGTGTGCGGAGGGGGGGGGGGGGGGTTAAACTTTTAAACTTTAATAACTTGGCGTTTAATGCCCAAGCGGTTTTGTACAGTTTTCCAGAATGTTTTCGCCCCTAAAACCTGCCACCCTGGGCAGCTGCCCTGTTTGTTCTCCCGTAAATACGGGCTTGAATACAGTAAATGACCCAATATTGTAAGCACGACCTTAAGGGAACAGTGTTTTACTAGTCAGCAAAGAAACCCTCTTTACAGTGGCTGAAATCCGCTATCGGTGTTGAAATGTATAAACATATCTCCAGAACGTGCTTTCGTATCGTCACTGCCAAAATGAGGTGGCGAAATTAGTAGCCAGCCTAACAACTTTTGATAGTGTTGGGTATATATGCACGGTATTTAACACTAGGCATAACCATATTGAAAAATGGAGCTATGTTTCCATTGGTGGTCTAGTGCATGACATCATTAGAACCATATATATTTTTGAATATAAAAACATATTACGTCGGCAACATTAAAGAAGTTTTCTATTGTAACATTTGTCAGTGGATTAGCAGAAACATCAATTTATGAAATAAACTGGTGACCATGACCAATCGAATATCAACATTCTCGGAATTCCAGGGGGGGGGGGGGGGGCTAGGTCTCCACATTGCCCCTCCCTGTGGGCGCCCATGCCCAAGCCTCTAAAATAAATTAACAATTTACGTTCTATGATATTTACGTTACCAGCACGTTTAAGGCGTCTCTAAAGCCGCAGCAGTTAAGTAATATGTTAAACCTATTTCCTCGTTATGCCCATTCATAGATCGCGTTTGAATTTGTTTGTTAGATTCTCCCAAAATCTCTTCATGAACTCACTGTATTGCCTCTTGCGTTCTTCTGGCCAACTTGCACCATTCCTGCTGCTATATTTCACCCTAAATTTGTATTAATTTACTGAGGTTCTGAAGATTTCTCGGTTTTTCCTTATGTTCTCGATGTTCAACTCATTCAGGTGTCCCCCCCCCCCCCTCTCCCCCCTTGTTTCCTCTACCAATCCATCCTAGTATGTTGTGTATTATGTCGCCTCCGTGGTCTAGTAGTCAGCATTATTAGCTGACACCCCGGAGGTCTGAGGTGCGATTCCCGCCTCTGCCACGAAATTTGAAAAGTGGCAATGGACTGGAGCGGGGTCTACTCAGCTTTGGGTGGTCCAAATGAGTAGAGGAGAATCCGCCTCAGCCATCCTTGAAGTAGTTATCCGTGGTTTCCCACTTCTTCGGACAAATGCCGGGATGGTACCTAACGTAAGGCCTCCTCCTTCTCTCTTCCTTGCAAAATCTTCCCACTCTTCGCTTCCCTTCATAAGGCATCTGTTCGCTTTGCAAGCGAGGCCGCCAGGGCAAAGTACTAGTCACACTCCCCAGTTGTATCCCCCAATTCAGAGTCTCAAGATCTAGGACACTGCCCTCAGTGGCGGTAGAGGTGGGATCCCTCGCTTAGTCCGTGGGAAAAGCCAACCCTGGAGGGTAAAACGATAACGGATAAAAATGTTGCGTATTAAATATATTGACTCATCTTTTTGTTAGTCTATTGTTGTCCATACTAAATATGTGCCCGAACGTATTACAAACGTCTGCGTACAGTGTTTGTGAAACTGTCTGTCAGACTATAGAGGTCTACAGTTTGGCTATTGATCCTAATTCCATTTTCTTGTGCAGGGGCGCATAGTTTTTTTTAAAAGAATTTTGCGATCTTGCTTTTAATGTCTGCAAAATTAAACCTAATTATTATTATTAGTCTACATCGTTTATCCCATCTAAGGAGTGCGATTGAATGTATCTAACTGATCTTGGTTCCTTGTCCTCTCAGAATCACTTCACCTTCTCGCTGCGCTCCTCCATCAAGGCTCTGTTGGCTGTAATGTTTAGGCCAGGCTTTTCTAAATCCACGAGTTTGAGTTTGAGTATGTGTTCACGCGAGTACTCAGCAGTGATGCTCGGAGTACGGTTGGAGAGGGACTGGGGGTGATAGCCAATACGTCACTGGGTGAAGGTCATAGCACAAGTCCATGAACTTCCTGCCAGTCTTGATGTATCCACCGCGCAGCGACGGCAGTCCCCACAGCAGAGCTGTATTCCATGTTGCAGGTTTACTCACGCAAGGCGGCGAGTACTCCATTGCTCACCGGTGAGCAGCTCGGCTGGAACAGCCTGGTTTAGGTGGTCTAAAATCGATGATTGTCAAATACAGTAATTCCTTGAATTTAAACATGTACAGTACCATATCTCTTGAGATGTCTATTTCCCGAAGGCCTTGTTCAAATTAAAACTGCCAGTTATTATTGGCTTTCATTGAGAGAGTAAGATTTAGAATTCTTTCAGTCAGCCTGTGATTATTATTACTATTATTATTTATCAAATAATCCACGTAGACAAAGGCGGCCTAGGTTTGAATGTCCAGGGAAATGGTTGCTCAAGGTTCTCCACTGGTCTCAATTTGTGGTGTATTCTTTGGAATACACGGTAAGATAGAGTAAGCTTTTGCTTCTCTTTGCTATAGTTCATCCATTCCTTTTTTTCTCAAACACCAACAGTGATCTTCTGTTTTCTCCTTGTTGGTTATGTCTCTCATGTTATCTGTAAGTCTGTTCTAGATATATATCTTCCATGACCCACCTAGCGTCATCTTGCAGTGAATCTCTGAAGTTCTTCAATTCTTCCCTGTACAAGAGGACTTCTTTATCAATCTGGCCACCAGATCTCGTCGCCATCGCCAGCTATCATCTCCGTGATCAAGAGAACTTCGTTTACTTTTTCACCCTCCAGGCTGCGCTAGTGTTGCCTGCTATCAACTCTTTGAAGATAATTTCATCAAGAGAAATTAACGTTTCAATGTTGGTTATTCTTATATGTATACCTTTTGTCTCCTACCCCCACTCTTTTCCCTTCCCTGGTCCCTCCGTGCTTCGTTGAGCGTGTCTCACTTGTACGTCGGAAGTCGAACCAGTCAGTTAGAGCTTAACTAAAGCTCGCCTCCTCAACTCGAGAGGCAAACTTTTAAATTCTACGCCATGTTAGAATTTTAGTATCAACCGTCAAAAGGAACATCGCCTTCGCCATGAAGCAAAGCTAAGTACTACTTCTACGTTCTTCAACTTATTTTAATTGATTTTAAATAGCTACATGCTTTTTAATGATCATTTTATAGGCAGTGTGAGATTTCTATATTTGGGGCAATAATCATCCTTCGCGGAATTTTCGATGTTGGGCTCTTGTCTATCTAAGCCAATCTTAACAGGAAGCAGCATTTCCTATGCTTATTAAATGAGAGATTTTCTCACAACGTGGGATACCATTAAATTACCCACTGTCTATAAAATACTTAGCTCGTTCCACCGCTGGATTAACTTTTGCCCTATTCTTCAGTCATGATTGCTCTGGAACCTTCCAGAATCTGCACTCTATATACCAGTTATACTGTCATGTATTTTCCACTCACATATGGGAATACTTTTTCAAACTAAGGAATCTTCCTTATGAACTACTAGAGCTCGCGTCAGCTCGGAAGGCGGCAGGCTCTGTGGGATTTGCGCAGAGAGAGACAGAGATACATTTCCACTGTTGCAACAGATCCACCATGTCCGAGTTCCCACACCGCAGGCTGCTGCCGTGAGTTCCTGCGGTATGACAACACCTCATCGAGCCTGTCTCTTTCACGTTGCTTTACACTTAGTTTTCCTGACAACACACTAGCTCAGATTCTCAAGACAGACTGACTGTGATTGGTGGGATGTAAGTGAGTCATGACGTAATGGTAGCGTTGTGTTCTGCGCACCGCCTTCCCGGCTGGCTCGAGCTTTAATCAATATCTAATTTTTCTTCCTCCGTTGGGATTTTCTCTGGCGCATTCAACTATAATCTACAACTTTCTCAAGCAATAGACTCTCGCATATCTATTGTAACTAGTTATTTTACATCATTGCAGTAACTTTAGTTAGTTAGTTAGTTAGTTATTGTTGTTTTAAGGGGCGGAACTACGAGGTCATCTGCCCCTTTGCAGTAACTTTCTTTTCCATAAACTTTTTGTGCTACTACAGTGAACTTTTCAACTATATCAACAGACTATAATGAAAACAGTGCTTGTTCAACCTTTCATCCGCGTCGCGTTCGTCCGAATACAATAAATACGGCCATGAACACTTTTCCACAATCCCATTTGATCTTTCCCAAACCCTTTACTAACAAACCAAAATAATAAAATTGTTACTTTAGGTCTTTTTTCAATGAGGTGTCACTCGCAATAAGTGCCCTCCCTCTCTTGCTTTATGTACAACGAATTAATGTCTGTAAAACTTCGTGTCCAGTACACGCCTTAAATTATATTGTTTCTCCCTTCTAATTAGGGAATACAATTCTTTCAACTCATAAGTGAGTTATCTCTAGGTTTCACGAAAGGGAAACTTGCCCCATTTGTCTCGTGATCCCTACTTAAACATAGGAGTTCTAGAAACTTCCTTTCGATTTTTCTCTTCAGGTTTCACAATAAGTGACCTGCCCTATTTGTATAATCATTAAAAGTAATTCAGCATCAATACAAGAAGTTATAGAAACTTCTATTTTATTCTTCCTGCTTTTTGTTGTTGTTGTTGTTGTTGTTGTTGTTGTTGTTACTTTCGAAGTTGTTACTCTTTCTAAGATATTTACCTAGAAATTCTTAAAGTACACACCTCGTACTTGATTTATTGTGTACCTTTAATTACGTCAGTTATCTTTAAATTTTTCATTTATTTATCTTCGTCATTTCAAAATCTTACGAAGATTTTAAAGCATATAAAAGGTTTGAAACCAAAAGAATTGTTAATTGCCTGGCGCAAGCTTTAGATGTTTTCGGAGGTCTGCGACCCCAATTGTTTATAGAAATCAAAATTATATATTTGTTACAAAACTACTACCCAACATTGTTAAATAAATTCAAGATTTCTTTTTGGCTTTATCATTTCTCTAACATAACGGTTAGGCAGGATCCTGTCTTGCTTGACTCTTCCCACTTAATGCAATTAAATCTAATGATAGGGCTTTCACCACTTGTTGCATTTGAGCAAGAACTCTTAGTTGATAACTTAGTAAAGTCTCTCTTAGCTTTAATAGCTAATTCTAACTGGCCAGTTAGGCAAGCATAGCTCGCTACGCCAGCTTCCTGCTTGTGGAGATTCTCTCCAACACTTATGGTTGGTTTTTCAAAATATAAGTGTTTCTCATTGTCTAAACGTTTAGACGGCACCTTGCTGGGTAAAAGCTTAGCCATTTCTAAATGCAACTATTGGTATACTTACCAAAATTATTCCCAAAGGTATAATTGCTTTATCCCTATCCTTCTTGGAGGCATTTGGTCGCTCTTTAGAAATTCTACAATTTCAAAAACTAAAAATCTCGAAGCTGATTCAAATTATTGGCATTCTTCAAATTAGTTGTTTAAAAACAAACTCCTTTGAACAGATACACAATAAATCCGTTACTCTTTGTCTTGCCAGACCATCACCCTTCCCCATAGTAGGCATATGTAAGCTTGAGAGGGAATACACTAAAGCAGCTTTCTCGAGAACAGCCCAAGTTCCAGCTGCGTTTCCCGTTAGCTTTGCCCAGGTCCCTACCCACTTTAGGTATCGGAGAGCGGATTTGCAGTGGCAACTGCCTTTAAGTATATTTAAAGTTAAACTTATAACTTCTTTTGGACTCTCTTCCTATTTTTCCATCCTTTTTCTCCAGTCCGAAACCCACTTCCTTTTCTTTATCATCTTCCCTTGGGGGTTAGGTTATTCCCAAGCTAATAATCTACTTAATTTGTATGTATTCCCATAGGTCTCAACATACATTTATTATGTCTGCGACAGATATACCACGAAGTCAGGCCCTTCAGGCCATCTCTAGCTATAACCTTAAGTAATTTCTACGAATCTAAAACAAGTTTACTGCCAGGTCCCAACAACAGCACTTAAAAATCCATAAATATTGCACAACTATTTCTTGCGACTGCTTTAAAACATAAAATAGTTTTAGGTGTTAGGTCGTAATGTGTACATGAACTACTGTACAAGCCATAAAGATGTTAACCAGGCAGTTGAAATGTCTTGTTACGACCAGGACTCGAAATAAGGACCTTCAGATATCCGGCTCGGTACTCCATCCATTATTTGGTATACACATCGTCGATCCAACAGATATCTCTGCAGTGTCTTCTTGGTCTAAGTCAGTTAAACGCTGCGTGGACCAATCCCGGCCTGCCGAGGTTGCAGGAGATTTAGGTCCGAATCTCGACATTGGTCAAATTTTCTACTTTTATTGTAAAAATGTGGGTGAACTTTCCGAAGAAAAAAAAATGCGTTCTAGCTACTTGCTCTCCGGCCAAGGACCGGCTATGAACTCGATAGTTCTTTTGTATCGATTCTAGTTCATCGAAGGAAGGCTGTTATGTAAGGAGGTGTGCGATGGCTTTCAGGTAAATTAAGTTAGGCTGGCGGCGCCTTGTGAGATGAAAGTGCTGAAGAACATTCTCATTTGTATTCTTGAGATCATCGGTAGAGTTTACATCGACACACGGGTCACCCTAGTATGCTGGGCTACCTGTAGGTACTCGTACAAAACACTGTATAGGGCGTTTAAAAATAATTATAAAATACACTTCAGGGCATTACAGATTACCCTTAGGGTATTAAAATATTCTAAACGTAAACGATTTGCCGGAGCTTGAAACAGACGCCCTCCTATTCGAAGATGGGGGTGTGTTAACCCTCCACCAGGCGCAACCTAAATAATAACACCGTCGGGCGCAACTAGTCTGTCAGATTAACCATTAAAATATCTTGCCACGGTGGGGGAGTGGTAATCGTGTCGGATTACTAACTCCAAGCTTGCAGGTTCCCTCCTGACCGTGGTAAGTGATGTTTGAAAGGCGGCAAAAATTACGACAGGCATGTCAGACGATGTTGGCATGTTAAAGAACCGATTTGAATTCAGTAGCCCGTGTTCATAGTGGCAAAATTATTCTCGGGATTTTCCGCCAACACAAAGTTCCTCATTTCTCTACTAGAAAGAGCTCAAGGAGCTTAGATATCTAACCTCCTTGACTTTCATAGTGCTTCGAGGAACAACAAAATTCGACATGCAAGCTACCCTCCGGGTGTCAAATAACAAAGCTTGCACCCGGCACCCGAGGCCATACGATATTATTATTATTATTATTATTATTATTACAATTAAAATATATTATTTACATTATACCGCCTAGAAACAGTTGCCCACTAGACTTCGACATCTCATTTAACTGCTGTATTTTTAACTCGAAGAAAGGAAAATATCCAGTTGAAATTATGAAAGTTATAAAATTCTCAATTTTTACTAAAATCAACAAACTAAATACCCATGTAATTAACATACTCGAATTATGCAATCATATTACACTCAAGCTTCTCTACTGAGATATAAACAAGCTATAGATTGAATTAACTAAAACAAAGGAATACATATTCAAAACCAGTTTGGTTGCCACGGAGGGTGAGTGGTCAACGTGTCGCTCTACTAACACCAAGCTTGCAGGTTCGCTCGTGGCCGTGGTGAGTGATTATTTGAAATGCGGCAAAAATTACGACACGCATGTCATACGATGTTGGCATGTCAAAGAACTTATTTGAATTCAGTAGGCCATGTTCATAATGGCAAAATTAATCTCGGGAGTTTCCGCCAACACGAAGTTCCTCATTTCTCTACTAGAAAGCGCTATAGTGTACAAGGAGCTTAGATATCTAACCTCCTTGACTTTCATAGTGCTTCTAGGAACAACGAAATTCGACATGCAATCTACCCTTTGGGTGTCAAATAACAAAGCTTGCACCCGGCAACCGAGGCCATACGATAATATTATTATTATTATTACAATGAAAATATAGGTATGTTTATTTAAATTATATCGCCTAGAAACAGTCGCCCAATAGAATTCGACATCTCATTTATATCCAGTTGAAATTATGAAAATTTAAAAAATTCTCAATTTTTACCAAAATCATCATACTAATTACCCATTTAGTATTAATATTTTGCAAAAGTTCCGCCTAATCAATACCTTTATTGTACTAAATATAAATTATCACTTAGTGGTCATTGGTACATGTTTCGGGGCCTAATTGTTTTGGCCCCTTCATCAGCCTGATGGGTTTCTTGAAGGGAATATTTTATGAGTGTTAAGCTATCCGACCACCTGTTTGCCTTGGCTTTTTATCTACACAGGCTGATGAAGGGGCCAAAACAATTAGGCCCCGAAACATGTACCAATGACCACTAAGTGATCATTTATATTTAGTACAATAAAGGTATTGATTAGGCGGAACTTTTGCAAAATATTAATACTAATTGTTGCATCAATACGGAACCATAATGAACCATTCAAATACTAAAAACTAATTACCCATATAATGAACATACTCAAATTCTGCAATTATGTTACTCTCGAGATTCTCTGTTGAGATATAAACAAGCTGTAGATTGAATTAACTACTGTAAAACAAAGGAATACATATTCAAAACTAGTTTTGTGAAAGAAAATTAAAGAACCATTGAAATCACTAATACTTACGCGATCGGACACACATGCTCTCCTGGAAGAATCGGCTCACCACTGAATAGCGAAGGGCCCTGTAACAATGACGACCTGACCCTGACGCAACTGGCGGGAGAGCGGAAGCCATTGTGACGTGCGAACCAAGCCTGGGAGGGAAAAAGGTATTTCCTCTTAATCTCAGAGATTCGGTGCGCCCAACGGAGGGTTAAACAAAAAGGCTGGAACACTTAACGCACAAAATGTGCTGGATATTATTGGTTTAGGGGACAAAACATCTAGGACTTCTGTCCCTCATAGTTAGGGCGGTAGTGAAAATGATGATGAAATGAAAAAACCACAATTAAAACTAACCACTGACCTATAACTAATATAATAGAGGAAGAAATTGACAAAGAAACGGGGGAAGAGAAATGCCCTCATCCCTCGAAGAATGAGGAGAGAGTTCGCCCCAAAGACAATAGTAAAAGGGGAAAACGGACTCAGCTCAGGAATCTATTGGGGTCACCAACTCCCGAAGTCACCAGCCGTGAGCCCTTGAGAGTGTAGCACTATCCAGGGTGGGGCTACACACACCCTTCCTCCTTGAGGGCCTTGTGCAGAAGGCAGGAGATCCCATGAGAAGAGGTCTGACCCCTCGAAGAATGATGGTAACAGGAAAATTGGGGCAAGGGTCAATTAATGCGAGAAAATGAGACATCCTAGGCCTCGGATACCTTAATACCGTCGGAAGAGAACAAGAATTGGCCAAGGGAGCTTGTTAGAAATGATGACAAACAGAAGCCTGGCAAGTGGAAGCAATACCGGTTACTCGGTCACCAACCTACGGTCCGTTAGTCGAGGAGAAACGCACAAAATGATGATGACGATGATGAATGGCGTACTTGTTCAAGGGAGCTTATATGTTTCTGCTTTTTATTCCCGTTCTCAACGGGACCGGGGATGAGATGCGATGTAAGTCTACAGTATGTGGCGGGTGTTCTTATTATGGCCGAGTTTCCTTCCTAACGCTTGCCACGGTGGGTGAGTGGTTATCGTATCTGACTACCAACCCCAAGCTTGCAGGTTCGGTCCTGGCCATGGAAAGCGATTTTTGAAAATCGACAAAAATCACGGCACGCATTTCATACGTTGTTGGCATGTTAAAGAACCCATTTGAATTCAGTAGCCGTGTTCATAATGGCAAAATTAATTTCAGGATTTTTCGCCAACACCAAAGTTCCTCCTTTCTCTACTAGAAAGCGCTATAATGTCAATGAGCTTAGATATCTAACCTCCTGGACTTTCATAGCGCTCCAAGGAACAACAAAAATTCGACATGCAAGCTGCCCTCTGGGTGTTATTTAACAAAGCTTGCACCCGGCACCCGAGGCCGTACGATATTATTATTCCTTCCTGACGTTAACCTAATGGCAGTAGTTAATTAGTGATGAAATGTATGAAACCGGGCAAGGAGATGGAAGGAAGCGGCCGTGGCCTATTGGCAGGTACCGTCCCTAGTTTCTCCGTAAAATTTATGGATTTGTTAAGTGTATTTTACTGTTTTACGAATGAACCATAATATTTTACGTAGGTACCGAGATCTTCACTTTCAAGGAGCTTCCACAGGCCACCGATAGATGGTGTGTGGCCAGCGAATATTTGATAGTTGGTCTCATTTGTATTTTGACGAACAGGTTTTGATTGCGATCTCGACTTTCCATTAGTCGCTTTATATATATATATTTTTTTTTATGAAAGATTCATTCATCGTAGAGCCCTTTCTTTCTTTTGTCCTTCACCATGAGTTGCGACAGTTGTGAAGCTGAGGCCGTATTGCACGTACGAATTACGTTGTGTAAATTCATTTTCAAAATATTTCTAGGACATTGAGGTCAAATATGTTGTGCTACTTTGTGAGGATCCGACCACCCTCCGGGCTGACTACCCAAACAGACTACCCATGTTAAGTCAAGTCTGTTCGCAGAGTCGGTTGGTTAGTTTCTTTGTTTAGGGGCTGCGACAACGCGGTCATGTAGTGCCGTGAACTTTGGGTGTGTGTAGAATTTGTTTGATAACCGGTGTTAATTGTGATGGCTGTATTAGTGTGTGTTATCTGTGATTCAGGTAGAAGGACTGCACACGATTAATTTATTTCAAGTAGTTCCTACTTTTGCCACCAAATACTACCATCCACGACACCTAGCTGCGGACGTGGCTACTAAATGCCCTCGCAGTCAGCACCCGGTCGTGACCGTTGGAACTAATAGAGTGTTATCAAACTAACCTACAAATTTTAGCTTCCACAAGTGTAATTAGTGGGACGTTCTTTTTCATGCCATAAATCTATGACATGGGACCGCTGCTTTACTTCCTTTCCGAAGGAAGGCATACTGAGGGATTTTTAACGCTCTTAAAAAATCGGACGACTTCGGCCGGGTTTGAACCCACGATCTTGGACATAGAAGAACGCAGAGTCGAGATAGTGGATTTAACACAGTTGTACACGTGACTGCAAGGCTGCCCGCCCGCAAGGGGTGTATCTTGAACGTACGTCAACTTCAGTGCTGTGTATATCCTACATGTGAGGCAGGCTGACTTATAGGTTACATGCTACAGCGCGGTGTATTTATTGTTCGTTCATGTATTTCTTTCTTTCTTTCTTAGTCGTTTACCCTCCAGGTTGGTGGAACCCACGGACTCAGCGAGGGAACTCACCACTACCGCCTCTACGGGCAGTGTCCTAGAGCTGGGAACATCTAATCGGAGTGGATACAACTGGTGAGGTGGGATTGGCACCTCGCCCAGGCGGCCTCACCTGCAAAGCGAACAGGGGCCTCATGAGGGAAGGTAAGGGATGGTTAGAATGGATAGGCAAGGAAGAGGGAAGGAGGCGGCCGTAGACTGAGTAGACCCCGGTCCAGTCCTCATACCACTTTTCAAATTTCGTGGCAGAGCCCGGAATCGAACCCAGGACCTCCGGGGTGGCAGCTAACCATGCTGACCGCTACGCTACGGAGGCGACTGTTCATGTTTTTAATTATTTAATTAATTGATTTATTAATTAATTAGTTGTTAACTGCTTATAACAGGCAACAGTATACAGTGCAGCACAGCACTAAGTGCAGCGAGTCTTGTCTTTTCTAAGGCTACGGCATGACTAATGATATCGGAGCTTCTTGGCTACCCCTGTCCGGCAGAGCCGATGACGTGAACCGGGCGTGTTTCCCTGTCCGGGCAACCAGGGGAACTCTCTCGACCCGGCGAACAGACTTTAGAAGAGAAGGCTGTGCGTTCTCGAACAATATTTGAAATGGCGGAGAGATATATGCAATGAAGTTAATGGTGACAACTGTAATTACTGTTATTTTATTCAATGAAACATGATTTCAACCCACAATGGGGTCATCTTTTCCTCAAATCTAAATTACATTTCTTCTATCGTAGTCAGTTTACCCTCCAGGCAGGCTTTTCCCACGGACTAAGAGATGGATCCCACCTTTATTGCCTCTACGGGCAATGTCCTGGAGCTTGACATCGAGTCGGGGGATATAACTGGGGAGGCGGGACAAGCGCCTCACCCAGGCGGCCTCATCTGCAAAGCGAACAGGGGGGCTCATAAGGGATGGGACGGGATGGGATGAATGGGAGGGATAGTCAAGGAAGACTGAAGGAGGCGGCCGTGGCCTAACGTTATGTACCATCCCGGCATTTGCCCCAAGACGAAGTGGGAAACCACGGTAAAAATACTTCGAGGATGGTGGCTGAAGGGAATCGAACCCCTTCTACACATTTGGACCACCTGAAGCTGAGTAGATCCCAGTCTTCCTCATACTACTTTTCAAATTTCGTGGCAGAGCCGGGAATCGAACCTCGGACCTCCGGGGTAGCAGCTACGCACGCTGACCACTACACAACGGAGGCGACATTCTTAATTACATATGGTATGAAATGTCAGCATCAGTTCCTCTAATTTGACTTATATACAGAGTGGTTCACCAGCTCCTTACTACTTAGTTTTATGAAGCCCATCTAACATTACATTTCTCTCGGTGGTCGATATTGTTCTGCACTTTGCCTGTGTGACAGCAATGCAATTGAGCCATGGGTCTTGCAAATGAAAGACGACCATGAGGATTTCAGCACCAAATACTAAGGACCATACTATTAACATGTGATTTATTGCTCCCTGAAAGAACACACAAACACGTTATACGATCGAATTAATAGTTACACTGCGTGATCTGTAATGGTAGGAAATTAAATCAATACCATATAACATGATTGAAGACTTTGACATGGATAATAATGTTTGAGGTGGGATGTCCACTGTAACTAGTACACGTGAAGCGCGTGGTTGTGGCTGAATCGGTAAAATTCCTGCCGGACACGGTGGGTAAGAAAGGGTAGAATGGTGCTTCGAATCCAACCGTTGGCATACTTTTTTGAACGACAGCTCGTGCTCGACTTTAGCGCGGATGTAATACTAGGCCACACCTACAAAGTCACATTGCCACATTTATTAACTTACGATGTATTCCTGTGAAGGGTACTTTGAATGTTGCTGATTTATAAAGAGAATACGATTGAATCAGCAGTTTATGTATGCCTCGTGACCTGTAATGGCAGAACATTTTAAAATCTGACATGGATATTAACATAACATATCGAAGTGTCGCTCCGGAGGTCCCAGTTCGATTCCCGGCTCTGACAAGAAATTTAATGCTGCTCCGAGGACTGGAATGGGGTACACTAAGCCTCGTGGGGCAAAACTGAGAAGAGGTGGGTTCGATTCTCACCTTAGCCACCCAGGAAGTGATTTTCTCTGCTTTCGCACTTGTACTGCCGGCTAATGCCAGAACGGTTTCTAACTTAAGGCCACGACCGCCTCCTTCCCAATCCTCACCTCAATTGCTAATACACACATTAATAAAGATGCCGCTATAGCACAGGTTATCAGAGAACGTCTACACACACACACCCAAGTACCCGGGGTTAAATGCCTGCGATGTTCTAACCCATCAATTGAAACAACAACAACATATCGAAGGAGATTCTGATCGCCAGTGATCGCATCGCAGTACACGTATTCCTGAGAATTTCCCGTGTTTTTTTTAGTCGTTTACCCTCCAGGTTGGTGGAACCCACGGACTCAGCGAGGGAACTCACCACTACTGCCTCTACGGGCAGTGTCCTAGAGCTGGGAACATCGAATCGGAAGGGATACAACTGGTGAGGTGGGATTGGCACCTCGCCCAGCCAGCCTCACCTACAAAGCGAACAGGGGCCTCATGAGGGAAGGTAAGGGATGGTGAGGATGGATAGGCAAGGAAGAGGGAAGGAGGCGGCCGTGGCCTTGAAGAAGGTACCATCCCGGCATTTGCCCGAAGACGAAGTGGGAAACCACGGAAAACCACTTCGAGGATGGCTGAGGGGGAATCGAACCCCCTCTACTCATTTGGGCCACCCGAGGCTGAGTAGACCCCGTTCCAGTCCTCGTACCACTTTTCAAATTTCGTGGCAGAGCTGGGAATCGAACCCAGGACCTCCTGGGCGGCAGCTAACCATGCTGACCGCTACGCTACGGAGGCGACTATATTGTTATTAAATTCTAAGAAAACGAAGGCAACTCTATTTGAGGTGTACATATTCAGATGTTTCGTGTAATACCGGATTCGAACACTATGTAACGTTCATGGAATCCAACCAGCAAATGCATCTGCTCGCTATGTTACTAGTGCCCCATCCTCAATAATTACTGTAACTGTAATCTCTTGTATATTTCTGTCGTAAGACATTGGTAAAGCGGCCGACACGATAAAAAGTTATGAAATCAAATTATAAAACTCCCCGCCTAATAAGTATCGAACCCCAACTCTTTCAATCCGCAGTACAACGAGTTACCATTTCAGCCACGGATGCTTGCACACTGCACAAAGATAGAAAGTGTGAATTATTTGCATTGGACACAAGACTTTCTTTATCTAAAACGTTCTTATCGGTTCGAATACTTTTCTTTAGTTGACAGACATAATAAAGGCAATGTTCATGTTCTTTCCATTTGTTGTGATGGCTTCGAAATGTGCAGCCGCCGCCTGCTCGATCGTATGATATAGCTACCGGAGCATCATGGTTAGCGGAAACAACATTATGTCATGGATTAATTTGAATTAGAAATAGTGTGATATTTTCGCGGCATTTTATCTGGAGTAGAAGTGGGATGCCACGGAAAATCACTTCCAGGATGGTTTAGGTTGGTCTCGAATAGATGATAAAGATTTGAAAATCAATTCCACAAGCATGCCAACACACTTTATTTTGTTTGTACAAAAATAATCCTACCTGAAAATTATTTCAGCATGCGCTCAGTTCGCAGCTTTCATTTCTAATAATGGCAGCTTCTCTCTTAGCATAGGCTATCTTTTGTGAGAACGGTCATGCTAACAGTCTAATTAACTCAATACACTACGGTATTTCTCATAAGTGGATCAATTAATACTTTTTATATTTGTCAAACGTAAGAATGAGGACTGGCTTACATGACGGGGTTACAGAGGGCTATGACTTGACACAGCGTAAGAATGAGGAATGGTTTACAACCTGGTGTTACAGAGGTTTTTGACGTGACACTTGTGGTGGCCTGAGTGAGTCTGAGTTTTCTTTTAAACCAAAGAGGTCATCATTTAGAACACTTAATACCCTGAATATACAGAATACCTTGCTTTCGTTCCACAGAATATTATGTCGTCGTCCGGCTTGCCTACGGACCATCGGATAAAAACGATCCTTTTCAGGACCAAATAAAACATCACTCGTTGGAACAGATAGATATGCACCCATAATGAATACACTATAAACGACATTAAGCAAACAAATTTGTACTTGTTCAGGGTTCGAACCTGCTACCTAACGGCTTGCCTACTAGCACGCATTGAATCTATTCGTTGACACTTCCTGTCCAATTGTAAGGTGGTGTTATTCGGAGCTGGGGTTGTTTTAATCATGCATTATATTTGAGGTCATTGAAATAACACTGCCGCTAATGATTTCTACTATATTCACGAGCTGAACTCAACGGTAAAGTTGTACTAAGGCCGTAAAGGAGCAGGTACTAATGTTTTTAGAATGACTATGACATATGGGTTAGTTGGGTTGCCTCTCCCTCCCAAAAATAAGGGGCTGCTGCACCACTCTGTAAGGTATAAAACGAAAAAACTTATTATCATCTATCTTCTATCTTCTATATACGAGGCACGTCCAGAAAGTAAGTTCCGTTTGGTAATAAAATTAAATTGTGTACAGATACAGAAAAAATATTTATTGCACAACATTCTACACATCTTAAACTACTTTTCCACATAACTGCCGAACTTTTGCAGGCATTTGTCATAGCGTGGCACAAGTTTTTGGATACCTTCTTCATAGAAGTTTGCCGCAGACCCGTAAACGAGAGTGAAGACTCCCCTGTAAGATATCCTACTGTTTGGCCACCACTCTTAGGCAAATTGCGTATGTGGTCAGGCGAACTCCTAAACATTCGCAGTTCTTCTGGTAAGCACGCAATTTGCCTAACAGTTGTGCCCAAACGGTAGGATATCTTACAGGGGAGTCTTCACTCTCGTTTACGGGTCTGCAGCAAACTTCTATGAAGAATGTATCCAAAAACTTGTGCCACGCTATGACAAATGCCTGCAAAAGTTCGGCAGTTATGTGGAAACGTAGTTTAAGAGGTGTAGAATGTTGTGCAACAAATAATTTTTCTGTATCTGTACACAATTTAATTTTATTACCAAACGGAACTTACTTTCTGGACGTGCCTCGTATATAAAGCACAAAGTTTGTCTGTCTGTCTGTTATGTATACAAATCTACACCGTTTCACCGATCTGAACCAAAATTTGTATACTTACCCTTTGGAACCCGACGAGTAACCCTGTCAACTTTAAATTTCGGACAGACCACCCCGTTCTCTGCATTTAGGCCCTTTTGCACAAATCTACACCGTTTCACCGATCTGAACCAAAATTTGTATACTTACCCTTTGGAACCCTGCGAGTAACACTGTTCACTTAAAATTTCGGAAAGACCACCCCATTCCCTGCATTTAGGCCCTTTCGTCCAAATCTACACCGTTTCACCGATCAGAACCAAAATTCGTATTCCTACACTTTGGTACCCTGCGAGTAACACTGTCTGCTTGAAATTGCGGACTGACTACTCCATTCCTGCATTTAGGCCCTTTGGCCAAAATCTACACCGTTTCACCGATCTCAACCAAAATTTGTATATTTACCCTTTGGAACACTGCGACTAACACTGTCTGCTTGAAATTGCGGAGATGCTACTCCATCCCCTGCATTTAGGCCCTTTGGCACAAATCTACACCGTTTCACCGATCTGAACCAAAATTTGTATACTTACCCTTTGGAACCCTGCGAGTAAAACTGTCCACTTAAAACCCATTCCCTGCATTTAGGCCCTTTGGCTAAAATCTACACCGTATCACCCATCTCAACCAAATTTTACATACCTACCCTTTGGAACCCGACGAGTAACACTACTTAAAATTTCCGACAGACCACTCGATTACCTGCATTCAGGCCGTTTGAGAAAAATTTACACCTTTTCACCCATCTCAACCAAATTTTACATACTTAACCTTTGGAACCCAACGAGTAACCCTGTCTACTTGCAATTTTGTGCAGACCACTCCATTACCTGCATTTAGGCCGTTTGAGAAAATCTACACCGTTTCACCCATCTCAACCAAATTTTACATACTTAGTCTTTGGAACCCAACGAGTAACCCTGTCTACTTGAAATTTTGGGCAGACTACTCCTTTCCCTGCGTTTACTTTTAAATTTGGGCAGACCACTCCTTTCCCTGCATTTAGGCCCTTTGGCAAAAATCCACACCAATTCACCCATCTCAACTAAATTTTACCTTTACAAGACGAAACTTTTAACCAGATAGCGATCTAAGTGGGAGCTCTTTGGTAAAAAATAATCAAGACTTTCCCGAAATGTGAGTCCTAAAAATAACTTTTTATATTATTTTCTGAGTTTCATATGTCAGTTATGTAGTAATTTTCAATATCATTCTGATTAGTAGGGCAAATTACCTAGATGTTACGCCCTCAACGTCATTAGGGGCAAATAACCTAGATTTTAAGTCCATTATATTTCTAATCACCACCACATAAAGTCTTCTACGACTAAGATGTCACCAATTCTGGGACCGCTAACGACATATCTCGAATCGGACTGAAGACAAATATCATGAGAATGATCATTATTTTACAGAGCCTTCCCATAGTGACTTAAGTATAAACATTGTCACTGGGTTTGATAATGTAAGAAATGAGTACATAAATAAATATAATTTATTACGTTGAGTGTTAAGGTGACTGAGATATTATCATCATTCCACCGGGCGAAGCCGGGTACTACTGCTAGTACTAATATATAACAAGAAGTTCCGTGACGAACTAAAGAGCCTACTTTTCTTAAAATTTAAAATTCATGCCAATGATTAATCTACATGGACCTAGGCTATCTAGAATAATGACGAAATAAAGTTGGTAATATAGAAATTTCTAATTAGTTCGAAACATACCTGGCATTATGTAGTCTGATAGAGCACTACAGTTGGCAGCCCTGGTGACTGAATATATTCTTAGTTCCATCTCTTAAGGTACACAATACAAAATTTTGTTGAAGTACAATGGATAGCATGGACTTTACATGCAGTTAAACATTGGACTTAATGCAGCGTGCGTAAACTGATGTATGCAACAATGTCATGCATGTGTTGGTCAGAAATAATTTAAAATATTATCATCTATTGTTGTGCCAATTTTGGATGAAATCCATTTGTTAATATAGTAGTTACTGGTATTTTAAAATTGGACCTATCAGCAGGCTTAGAACGATGTTGGTAGCACTGACGTACATTAGTTGCTCCAAATTAATCTAGAATGGCAGGTACTACACGTGTGCAAAGTTCAGAGCTGTTGGCTTGCATACATTCTGATAGCCTATATTGATATTAGGGCAAAAAATATAAACAACATTTATTAACAGTTGGCAGCCCTGATTGCTCTTAACAATACGCATAGCCATATATGTGATGGTACACATAGCACAAACGAAATTTGGTTGAAATCCAATTCATAGTATAGAAGTAACATGTATTTAAAATTGGTCCTATCAGCAGGTTGGTAGCACTGACATACATTAGTTGCTACATATTAATCTAGAATGTCAGGCACTATACGTGTGCGAAGGTTAAGGCTGTTGGCTCGCATACTTTCTGATATATTGGTATTTGGATAAAAATAGGGAGAGCATTTATTGACAGTTGGCAGCCCCAGTGGCTCTTAAGAATACGCTCAGTCATATCAGTTTATGTACACATAGTACATACGAAATTTGGTTGAAATCCAATTGATAGTGTAGGAGTTATATGCATTTAAACATTGGCCATATCAGTAGGCTTAGAATCATTTTGGCAACACTGTCATGCATGGCCTCCTGAAAATTAAACTGAAGTATAATTATCTATAGATGTGCCAATTTTGGAATAGTTCCCATGTATATATTCCAAGATATCCAACATGGAGCTGAAATTTCAATTATGATTTTTCAGCAGTTGGTAGCACTGACATCATTTTCAAGTATGGCGTTGAGATGTCCTGGTATAGATCTTTACTCATACCACATTTGGTTTCGATTGCTGCAGCCGTTTAGGAGTTGATACGGGGGGACACACACATAGACAGGCAGATAAACAGACAGAAGGACAGACAGACAGACATTTTTGCAAAATGTGAAAAGTAGGCTGAAAATGAGATGGTGTATGTCTTTCTGTCTGTGTGTTACTCAATAACGCAAGAACCACTGGTCTGATTTATATGAAATTTTGCATGGATGTAGCTGATTTACCATGTTTATATATAGGATACTTTTGATTTCGATGCTTTGCACTATTTAAAAATAGCGACCATTTTAGTGACGTCACTACACCCTTTGGTTTCAAAATTTCATATTTCCATATCAAATAAATAGAGAACGCTAAGATATAGCATACCTTTGATTGCACATACGAGATTTGAAATTTAATTTCCTATCCGGAGGGCCCTTATCACTTTTCGTGTATCTCCAACGGTTTGCGAGTAAAACCCACATATGTGACGTCACTACACCCTTTGGTTTCAAAATTTCATATTTCCATTTCAAATAAAAAGAGAACGCTAAGAAATAGCAAACTTTTTGGGCATACACGAGTTTTAAATGTAATTTTCTATCCGAATGGTTCTTATCAATTTTAGTGTATCTCCAACGGTTAGCGAGTAAAACCTAAATATGTGCAATAAAACACGTTCAACACCGAGCGGTGCAGTATATCTCTCTCTATATATAAAAATGAAAGTGTGTCTGTTTTTTTCTGAATTTCTACGGAAATTTGAGTTATTTACGCGTTTCAGACTGTTTTATCATGGATGCGCGCGAAAATATTTTTTTTGTCTGTCTCTGTTTAGGCCTATTTGTTTGTCGGTGGACAACTTTGTTCCCATACAACTCGAGTTCGGCTGGATGTATATACGTAAAATTTGGTACAGATAACCATCAGAGGAGGACACTAATCATTGATGTAACTCTTCTCCGTACCTCTCATAAAAGGGGGCCTACCCCCTTCAAATGCTTTCCCCTCAATGTGAGAGACAAAACTAGGGTGGCCCTGAAGGGTCCCCGAAAACCACATTTTAAGGCCCTAAAACCAACCGTTTTTGAGATATTCCCAGAAAAATAATTTCATTTAATAAACTAATGAACGAATGCAGGCAGGTAACCATGGCAACAGATTCTCAGAGGTCCATCTATTGCCGTAAGACGCAATGCAATTCCATTAATTGCATTAGTGTGAAAGTTTGCAAACGGCTAGAAGGTTATTACGGAACCAAATTAAGCTGTAAAATTCATCAATACGTATAATGCGCTTGAGGGGGTTAAGTGGTACTCTAGATTTTTTCACGTGATTTAGACCTGCGGGTGTGGTACGGCAGGTCTATTATATTCCTATCCCTATATTATATTATTATTATTATTAGTAGTAGTATTATTTTATGGCGTACAGCGACGAGACAAAGCCCCTCGGTGCCAGAAACAAAATTCGGGGGCCCTAAAGGGTCCTCGAAAAGTGCATTATAAGGCTCTAAAACCAACAGTTTCTCATATATTCCCAGAAAACCAATTTAATTTCATTTATTTTAACAAACTAATGAAGGAATGCAAATCGTTAACCATGACAACATCATCTCAAGGGGTGGCATCCAACTTTCCATCTATTTCTGTAAGAAGTAATGTCACTCCATTTATTACATTTCTGTGAAAGTTTGCAAATGGCTATAAGGATATCACGGAACCAACGCAGACTGTATAATTCATCAATGCAATTAAGGTGGTCAAGGGGTAACCTAGAATTTTTTCATGCAATTTTCACGTGCGACATAGGCTATAGTACAGAAGGTCTATTATATCTCCAAACAGCAACATTATTTTCAAAAATTCCTGAATTGAATCAGCATTTCTTGCGGCTTTTAGGAATTTGGGCTATTTGAGGCTAAATAACCTGAATTTTCATGCACCACAGGCCTTAATAATTTATGAAAGGGGTCTTCCTGTGTATGGGGACCTAACACAACCTAGAGGGTCAGTTTTTATGTGACGTGTATTGCGTTTCGTCTACAAGGCTTTCAATTCTATTTCACGTCAGGAAGTACACGTTAGGTGAATTTAGTTTGAGAGCACATTTTAACTAATTTTTTTTTGTGTCGACATATGGGATCATCGTAAGGATGATTTTGTTTGATATTGTGTGGTAGATATACCCATATTTGGATATCTGGGTGATATGTTGTAGACAAAAGAATTGTCTGTCTGTCTTCCTGTGTATCTTTATGTACGCCTGTAACTCGTGTTCGGATGCTTGGTGCATCGTAAAATTAGGTATGGTAACCATGAGATTCAATACACCATTCTTTTATAAAACTCTTCACCGTACTTTTCAAACAGTATAAGGGTGGATGTTCGAAAAAACTTCTCAAAATACATGCTAAAATAGGCGAAATATAAAAATTATCCTAGAAGGACGACCAAAGCATATGTTGCGCTTCTCAATGTGAGACACAAAATTCGGGAGTCTATAAAGGGTCTCCGAAAACCCCATTTTAAGGCCCTTAAATTAACAGTGTGTGAGATATTCCCAGAAAACTAACTTCGTTCTGATAAACTCTTGAAGGAATAACAAACCGCTAACCATTGCAACAGTAGCTCAATTGATAATGTCTGGTGTTAACACCGAACACCGTTCGAAGAACGGGTACTTCTGCTAGTATCATATAAATATAGATTCTAGGAATAACAATATGAACTACAATACTATTATTGATTTAAACAAGTAGTTCCGTGAAGAACTAAATAGCCTACTTTCATATGTCATATTCGTCTGCATATTAGAAGTATTTTCCGAGAAACATCTATATAACTATTTAAATTTCGCATCGCCGCCATGTTGAATTTGTGTTCATAAAATTATTGAAAGGCCTATAGGTAAACGTATGTTAATAGCCTCTATCAACATACACAATTTCAGTTTGATTTCTGTAATAGATTCGGAGACATTGAGAACGTTCGAAATATTTCGCATGATTGCCATGTTGAATTGTTCTATATGTAGGCCATAGAGTTATGTACCATTAGATGAAGCATATTACATAGTTTTATCATTAAAATGTTCACTTCAATCGCATGATTAGGAAACAAAAAATTAAAGAGTAATTTTAAAATTTCGCACAGCCGCCATCTCGTTGTTATGAGAATATTTTAATCAGATGCCAGTCGATTGAATCTTGTACAAACATTTTTCCAACCAAGTTTCATTGCGCTCGGTTGATTAAATCTCGAAAAAATGCCATTTAAATATTTTAACTTCCCGTGGCCATTGGTTTTAAACTTACCATGTTTTTAAGCACCACATAGCTGACCTCAACTGAGTATTCTCTATCACCGTACACAATTTTAGGATGATATCACTAATAGTGTAGCTTGCCACGGTGGGTGAGTGGTCAACGTGTCGGTCTACCAACCCCAAGCTTGCAGGTTCACTCCTTGCCGTGGTAAGTGATTTTAGACCATGTCATACGATATTGGCATGTCAAAGAGCCCATTTGAATTCAGTAAGCCGTGTACATAATGGCAAAATTAATCTCGGGAGTTTCCGCCAACACAAAGTTCCTTATTTCTCTACTAGAAAGAGCTATAGTGTTCAAGGAGCTGAGATATCTAACCTCCTTGACTTTCATAGTGCTTCAAGGAATCACGAACTTCGACATGCAAGCTACCCTTTGGGTGTCAAATAACGAAGCTTGCTCCCGGCACCCGAGGCCATACGATATTATTACATTATTATTACTAATAGTGTCGGTGATATAGAATGCCGGTGAAATATTTCGCACAGCTGCCATGTTGGATTGATGAGACGTTTAAAATTTTGAAGGACACAGTCAGGGTTGGACAAAATAGTACTATGTTCTTACAGAGTTTCATTGAAATCGTTCCAGCCGTTTAGATTGTATAAGGGATATACACACACATACACACACACACGGACAATAGGTGATCTCATAATCCTATTTTTAGCCTACCTTCGATTTTTGAAAAAGAATGAAAGTAGACTTATGAGATCTACACGGACCTAAAGTTGTCAATCTGTGTGTGTGTGTGTATCTGTCCCCCCTAGCAATTCAAACACGACGAAACCAAATTGAACTAAATTTGGTACAGAGGTAGAACTAGCAAAGGGTTCCTCAGAGTCATGTTTCGTATCGCCACAAGCTTTTCCAAAACTGAATGGCAGCCACTCAAATGTTCAAAACGTAAAATCAAATTACGACTAAACGAATCGTCCGATCTCTACCAAAATTGGGTAACAACATAACTTCGTATGCGACGCGTCTTGCTCCCAAACTACAAGGTCATCAGCCATACCATTTCAAGATAGTGGGCGCGTGAATTGTGCAAGCATTATACTTATTAACTTAGGACCCACCGATTCCGATTATTGAACCGAGGGTGGTTTAAGCTATCCTAGAGGACGTGACCCGATGGTTATCATAATTTTATTTTATAGACTATAACATTATACTAGCATTATTAAGTTCGAACCAAGATCATTACGATAACCTGGAAAAAAGTGGACGGATGAGAGGAAGCGGGAACATTCCGCGAGAATGAAGAGATTTTGGGAGGAGCGGAGGAGACACGCCTCCAAATGACATCATGTGATCCAAGTTTAATCGCTCTCCTGTAGGGGAATTTTCGCTTAAATAAATAAATTATACTAGCAGTGACTTACACGGCAAGATGACAGATGACCTCTCGAAACTGATCTATATTTCAGTAGTTTGAGTAAGTTGCATGCAATGTAGCCTGCTGATAGAAATAATATAAACATTGTATGAATTGTACTGCACTGAATAAATCGTTTATTTCAATTCATTATTTGGTTCAAAACTTACTAGAGTGAGCTTCTTTTACTTGAATTTATTGTTTTATAACTACCAGACGTCATTAAATTAAGCGTTATATTGTTCATTTTACAATGGAAAATATATATTTAGTTAAAAGTCCGGGCCGTAGAAACTGGATTATGAAGGTGGCTGAAACAATATAGAGCAGTGGTGTTCGATCACAGATTGTGCATATCGTCGTTACCTAGAACATCCTAAAGAATACATAGCGCTTTCTGAGAGTAAGCAGTGTTAATATAATCACAGACCAGAAGTAGGGCGGGTAGGTTTGTAAATCCCTGGCATCCTGAAGTATATTACAATCTTGTAATAGTTCAACTTCTAGTCATGACCACGCTCCGATTATCATTAAGTGACGTAAAGAAGAGTGCACAGTTCCTTGTTCAGTGGAACGTGGCTAATTCAAACTTCTTTAATTCGAATTTTTCTCGTGGTCCCTAGCATTTTATATACAATCAATGCTAAAAAATCGTGGTTAATTTGAATTATATTTTGGATAATTCGATGATTTTAGTGTAAAAAGCCGATCGGAAGCCAAACAGTTGGGTCAGTTCCCGAAAAAACTGTTCCGAGTGCAGCCCAAGTAACAAACCACATCACAATACTTAGGAATTTTTTGAAAGTAGAAATGACGTAAGTGGTTCTGTTTTCCGTTTCTTGAATTTGTTAGATTCTTTTGAGATGGCTGAGAGAATTAATTGTAGGAAACGGGTAAAAATCTCACACTATTTTGAAAAACAGTAGATTTCTCTGAGGCTTAACTAGATTGCTGGATTACTACTGTCGTTAAATAGGTGAATAGTACATTTTATTTTTATTTTTCATTTGAAACTTTTGAGGTTATTCACGTTACAGTCTCTTTAAACTACCATTGTCTGTTATTCTGCTTTGTTGAACGTAAATCATTATGTAAACGCAATACAATATATTTTATCTACCCTTTTCAAAGAACTTTCTTAATGCGAATTTTTGGATAGTTCGAATTATTTTACTGGTCCCTTGAGGTTCGAATTATCCAAGTTCCACTGTATAAGAATGGCTGAAGTCGATCCTTACTTACTAATGGCGTCTACCGGGTTCTAGGAGTATCACAATAAGCCACAAATGTCTAGGGAAACCTTTATGATTGAGGACTTAAGAATGCAACTGCAGCAAACTCTACTGCAACGAACATTCAATGATAGTGTGCACTTTGATAAGGACAAAGAGTTATAACTATACCCATATATTTAGGGTACGCATAGGTAAGAATGGAAGCCTCCGTGGCTTAGGCAGCAGCACGCCGGCCTCTCACCGCTCGGTCCGTGGCTCAAATCCCGGTCACTCCATGTGAGATCTGTGCTGGACATAACGGAGGCAGACATGTTTTTCTCCTGGTACTCCGGTTTTCCCTGTCAAAATTTCATTCCAGCAACACTCCACTATCATTTCATTTCATCTGTCATTCATTTAATCATTGCCCCGGAGGAGTGCGTCAGGCCTCAGCAGCCGGCACAGTTCATATCCTCGCCTCTAGGTGGGGGCTTCATTCATTCCATTCCTGATCCGGTCGGAGACTGGAAGCAGGCTGTGGATTTTCATTTCATAGGTAAGAATGGGGTGAATTAATGCTGAATAGGCTAGAAGTGCGTTTGTGGTGTTAGTTGACCCATGGGGTGAATTAGTGGGTAGAGGGTTAGAATCTGACCTCTAGCTTTTGAAGTTATGTTTTTAATGTGTTGGTTTAGTATTAATTTTCTGCCAAGTGTTATGCCTAGATATTTATAGGTATTAGTGTAAGGTATGCTATATTTATATTGTAGAGAGTTATGGATGTTTCGGGATGTTTGAGTTGCCAGGTGAAGTGTAATGCTTTGGTTTTGTCTAGGTTTACTTTGATTTTGTATTTTGTTAACCAGGGTTGTAGTAAGTCGGCGTGTTGTTGCGGATATCGTATAGCCAGATCGTTTTTTTTAGACCTGACCCTAATGACAGTTTCGTCCGAGAAAATGGCTGTGGAAGTGTGTCTAGTTTTGGGTATAGCATACTAATATATAACAAGAAGTTCCGTGACGAACTAAAGAACCTTCTTCTCTTAAAATTTAAGGTGCATGCCAATGATTAATCTATATGAATCTATCTAGAATAATGACGAAATTAAGTTGCTAATATCGAAATTTCTAATTAGTTCGAAATACTGTACAGCTGGCATAATGTAGCCTAATAGAGGACTACAGTTGGCAGCCCTGGTGACTGAATATATTCTTAGTTCCATCTCTTAAGGTACAGAATACTAAATTTGGTTGAAGTCCAATGAATAGCATGGACGTTACATGCAGTTAAACATTGGATCTAACAGCACGCGTAAAATCATGTTGGCAACAATGTCATGCATGTAATGGTCAGATAATAATCTGTAATAATATGATCTATTGTTGTGCCAATTTTGAATGAAATCCATTAGTTAGTACAGAAATTACATGCATTTTAAAATTGGACCTATCAGCAGGCTTAGAATCATGTTGGCAGCACTGACGTATATTAGTTACTCCAACGTAATCTAGAATGCCAGGTACTATACGTGTGCAAAGTTTAGAGCTATTGGCTTGCATTCTTTCTGATATATTGATATTAGGGTAACAACAATAGAGACAGCATTTATTAACAGTTGGCAGCCCTGGTTGCTCTTAAGAATACGCATAGTCATAGCTGTTATGGTACACATAGCACATACGAAATTTGGTTGAAATCCAAATTATAGTATGGAAGTTACATGTATTTAAAGTTGGACCTCTCAGCAGGCTTAGAATCATGTTGGTAGCACTGACGTATATATGTTACTCCAAATTAATATAGAATGTCAGGTACTATACGTGTGCATAGTTTAAAGCTGTCGGCTTGCATACTTTCTGATATATTGGTATTTGGATAAAAGAAATTAAGAGCATTTATTAACAGTTGGCAGTCCTGGTGGGTCTTAAGAATACGCTCAGTCATATTTGGTCATGTACACATACAACATGCGAAATTTGGTTGAATTCTAATTGATAGTGTAGAAGTTATATGCATTTAAAAATTAGACCTATCAGCAGGCTTATGCCATGTATGGCCTCCTGGAAATTAAACTGCAATATTATTATCTATAAGTGTGCCTATTTTGAAATAGCTCCCATTCATACCTTCCAAGATATCCAATATGGAGCTCAAATTTCAATTGCGATTTTTTAGCAGTTGGTAGCACTGTCATCATTTTCAAATATGGCCGTGAGATATTCAGGTATAGATCTTTACTCCTACCAAATTTTGTTTCGATTGCTCCAGCCGTTTAGGAGTTGATAGGGGGGGGGGGGACACATACACAGCCAGCCAGACAGACAGACAGACAGACAGACAGACAGACAGACAGAAGGACAGACAGACAGACAGACAGAGGGACAGACTGACAGACATACACACATTTGCCCGATCTCATAAGTTTACTTTTTCCTCATTTTTGCAAAATGTGAAAAGTAGGCTAAAAATGAGATGGTGTTTGTCTGTCTGTCTGTCTGTCTGTCGTCCTGTTACTCAATCACGCAAGAACCACCGGTCCAATTGAAATGAAATTTTGCATGGATAGCTGATTTACTAGGCTAATTTTGATTTCGATACTTTGCACTATTTAAAAATGGCGACCATTTTATTGACGTCACTACACCCTTTGGTTTCTAAATTTCATATTTCCATTTCAAATAAAAAGAGAACGCTAAAAAAATAGCAAACTTTTGATGGCACAGAGGAGCTTTAAAATTTAATTTTCTATCCGAGAGGTCCTTATCACTTTTCGTGTATCTTCAACGGTTAGCGAGTAAAACCCACATTTGTGACGTCACTACACCCTTTGGTTTCAAAATTTCATATTTCCATTTCAAATAAAAAGAGAACGCTAAGAAATAGCAAACTTTTAATGGCATGCACGAGCCATTTAATTTTCTATCCGAAAGGACCTTATCACTTTTCAAGTATCTCCAACGGTTAGCGAGTAACACCTAAATTTGTGCAATAAAACACTGTCAACACCGAGCGGTGCAGTCATTTCTATATAGGCTACAGGTATATAAAAATGAAAGTTTGCCTGTTTTTTTCTGAATTTCTACGGAAGTTTGAGCTATTTACGCGGTTCAGACTGTTTTATGATGGATGCGCGCGAACATATTTTTTTTGTCTGTCAGTTTGTTGGTTAGTCTGTGGACAATTTTGTTCCCTTATAACTCGAGAATGGCTGGGTGTATCAACGTAAAATTTGGTACAGATATCCATCAGAGGCACGACATTAATCATTGATGTAACTCTGCTCCGTACCTCTCATAAAAGGGGGTCCACCCCCTTATAATAAATGCTCAAATAGGCGTAGAAGGACGAGACAAAGCTCATTTTCAGCCCCTCAATGCGAGAGACAAAACTCGAGGGCCCTAAAGGGTCCCCGAAAACCACTTTTTAAGGTCCTAAAACAAACCGTTTTTGAGATATTCCCAGAAAACTAAATTCATTTAATGAACTAATGAACGAATGCAAGCCGGTAACCATGGTAACAGATTCTCAGAGGTTCATCTATTGCAATTCCATTAATTACATTAGTGTGAAAGTTTGCAAACCGCTAGAAGGTCATCACGGAACCAAATTAAGCTGTAAAATTCATCAATACGTACCATGCGCTTAAGGGGGGTCAAGGGGTACTCTGGATTTTTTTCACGCGATTTACAGCTGCGGGTGTGGTACGGCAGGTATATTATATTCCTATCCCTATATATTATTATTATTATTATTATTATTATTATTATTATTATTATTATTATCATTATTATTATTATTATATTATGGCGTACAACGACGAGACAAAGCCCCTCAGTGCCAGAAACAAAACTCGGGGGCCCTAAAGGGTCCTCGAAAACTACATTATAAGGCTCTAAAACCAATAGCTTCTGTAATATTCCCAGAAAACTAATTTAATTTAATTAAACAAACTAATGAAGGAATGCAAATCGGTAACCATGAGAACATTATCTCAAGGGGTGGCATCCAACTTTCCATCTATTTCTGAAAGAAGCAATGCCACTCCATTTATTCCATTTCTGTGACAGTTTGAAAATGGCTATAAGGGTATCACGGAATCAACGTGACGGTATAATTCATCAATACAATTAAGGGGGTCAAGGGGTAGCCTAGAATTTTTTTCATGCAATTTTCACGAGCGACATATAGTACTGAAGGTCTATTATATCTCCAAATAGCAACATAATTTTCAAAATTTCCTGATTTGAATCAGCATTTCTTTCGGCTTTTAGGAGTTTGGGCCTTTTGAGGCTAAAGAACCTGAATTTTCATGCACCACAAGCTTTTATATTTTATGAAAGGGGTATTCCTGTGTATGGGGACCTAACACAACGTAGAGGGTCAGTTTTTATGTGACGTGTCTTGCGTTTCGTCTACAAGGCTTTCAATTCTATTTCACGTCAGGAAGTACACGTTAGGTGAATTTAGTTTGAGAGCACATTGTAACTCATCATTTTTAGCCTATTTTCAATTTTGAAATAAAAATATGCTTATGAGATCACCCTTTGTCCGTGTGTGTGTGCGTGTGTGTGTGTGTGTGAGGTGTGTGTGTGTGTGTCCCCCCAAATAAAATCTAAACGGCTGGAGCGATTTCAGTGAAACTCGGAAAGTTCATAGCGCTATTCCCGGCGGCCTCGACCGTGCCCTTCAAATCTTGTTACGTCTCATCAATCCAACATGGCGGCTGTGCGAAATATTTCACTAGCATTCAATATCTCCGAAACTATTACCGATATCGCCCTGAAATTGTGTACGGTGATAAAGGGCAGTACTAGAAGTTCACCTATGAGACTTTCAAAAACCTGGTGACTACAAAACCAACATGGCGGCAAAGCGAAGTTGAGACTTTTAAATAGACTTTTCTCGCGATTTAAATATCCAAACGTAATGAAACTTGGTACAGCAAATATTTATACATATTGCAATGCACTGGAGTCTAATATAGTTCAATTGTTTACATAACCTCAAAAAGGCGGCTGTGCGAAATATTTCACTGACATTCTATATCTCCGAAACTATTACAGATATCACCCTGCAATTTTGTAAGGTGATAAAGGGTACTGATACAAGTTTACCTATGTATATTTCATAAACCTGTCAAGTACAAAACGAACATGGCGACCAAGCGAATTTGAAATATTTTAATAGACTTTTCTCGTGAGTTAACTCTCTGAGCGCAGTGAAATGTGGTGCAGTAAATAAGTTTGCAGATTGTAATGCACTGCCATCTAACTTAATTCAATTGTTTACATAACCTCAAGATGGCGGCTGTGCGAAATTTTAAAATTAAGTTTTTATTTCTTGTGTCGTAATCATGCGATCGAAGTGAAAGTTTGAATAATGAATCTAGGCAATAATTGTCCTTGAATGGTACATAACTCTATGGCCTATACATATAACAATCCTAATTGGCGAGGTTCCGAAATATTTAGACGGTTCTCAATATCTATGAATCTTTTACAGCAACCAAACTGAATTTTTTATGTTCATAGAGACTATGAACATATGTTCACCTATAGGACTTTCAGTAACCTGGTGAGCACAAATCCAACATGGCGACGACGCGAAGTATAAATATTTAAATGGACGTTTCTCGCGAATTAACTATCCGAGTGCCGTGAAATGCTGCACGTTAAATCCTTATACAAATGTTGATCCAATGGCATCTAATTTATTTCGATTGTTTGCATAATCACAATATGGCTGCTATGCGTGATTTTAAAATCTCGTTTTGACTTCTTGTGTTCTAATCATGCGATTGAAGTTTGAATACCACACGTACACAATAATCTTAATGCAATAGTACAAAAATAAAAATCCAACCTGGCGACCATCTGAAATATTTAGACGGTTCTCAATATCTACGAATCTGTAACAGCAATTAAACTGTAATTTTGTATGTTGATAGAGGCAATTAACATGAGCAGGATATATGGAAATAGGCTGTATAGTTCTTCACGGAACTACTTGTTTTGTTGTCTACATACGGGTTCGTCGTAAGGATGATTTTGTTTGATACTGTGTGCTAGATATACCCATATTTGGATATCTGGGTGATATGTTGTAGACAATAGAATTGTCTGTCTGTCTTTCTGGGTATCTTCATGTTCGCCTATAACTCGTGTTCGGATGCTTGGTGCATCGTAAAATTAGGTATGGTAACCATGAGAGTCAATACACCAATCACTTATAAAACTCTTCACCGTACTTTTCATACAGTAGAAGGGTGGATATAGGGAAAAACATCTCAAAATACATGTTAAATTAGCCGAAATATAAAAATTATCCTAGAAGGACGATCAAAGCATATGTTGCGCTTCTCAATGTGAGACACAAAATTCGGGAGTCTATAAAGGTCTCCGTAAACCACATTTTAAGGCCCTTAAATTAACAGTGTGTGTCATATTCCCAGACGACTTAACTTCATTCTGATAAACTCATGAAGGAATGACAAACCGCTAACCATTGCAACAGTAGCTCAAATGATAATATATGGTGTTAACACCGAACACCGTTCGAAGAACGGGTACTTCTACCACTGTGCTACAAAACACGGTCAACGCCGAACGATGTTAGTCTATGTTAGCCTCTATATGAACTGTTTTATTTATAGAGGAAGTTTGTGGGGTCCGAAACGAGACGTGATTTTGAGTCTGATTTTATACTCTTTGTGCCAGTTATTGTATGTGAGTATTTGGATCTTTACGCTGTTTCACAATGTTATATCATCATCATCGTACTAATATATAACAAGATGTTCAGTAAAGAACATATAGCCTACTTTCTCCTAAATGCATGGGTATTGTTATAACTCTTTGTCCTTTTCAAGGAGTATAATTGAACGTTGGTTGTAGTAGCTTGTTGAAATACAACGTGCTATAGGGATATTAAACATGAATATGAAGTGCCATTTGCCAGTGCTACCTCTGTAAAAAAAATCATTCAATTCGGTTTCACCGTGTTTGAATTGATATGGGGAATGGATTTGCACACACACATGGCCGCTATTTGCAAACTATTGGGCTGATGACCTTGTAGTCATAAGATGCTTTCCACAAAAAGGCATGTTGTTGCAAAATCTGGTAGAGTTCAAATTATTAGGATGATCGTAATTTGATTTAAGCTTTTAACATTTGGGTGGCCGTCATTCCGTTTCCGTCAAGATGGCGGTGATATAAAACATGACACTGAGGTGCCCTTTGCTAGTGCTACCTCTGTACCAAATTTCGATCAATTCGATTTCACCGTGTTTGAATTGATAGGGGAAATCGATTTGCACACATACTTGGCCACCATCTGCAAACTGTTGGGCTGATGATCTTGCAGTTTGGTCAGAATATGCTTCCTAAATAAAGATATGTTGTTGCAAAATTTGGTAGAGACTAGATTATTAGGTTGGTCGTAATTACATTTTAGCTTTTAACACTTGGGTGGCCGCGATTACGTTTCCGTCAAGATGGCGGTAATATAAAACATGCTAGTGCTACCTCAGTACCAAATTTCCTTCCATTCGGTTTCACCGTGTTCGAATTGATAGGGGGAATCCATTTGCACACAAAGATGGCCGCCATCCGCAAAATATTAGGCTAATGACCTATTAGTTTGGTCAAAGGATGCTCCCTCCACAAAGGTATGTTGTTGCAAAATTTGGTAGAGATCGGATGATTAGGTTAATCGTAATTTGATTTAAGCTTTGAATATTTGTGTGGCCGCCATTACGTTTCCGTCAAGATGGCGGCGATATAAAACATGACACTGAGGTGCCCATTGCTAGTGCAACCTCTGTACCAAATTTCGTTCCATTCGGTTTCACCGTGTACGAATTAATAGGGGGAATCGATTTTGACACAAAGATGGCCGCCATCCGCAAACTATTAAGCTAATGACCTATTAGATTGGTCAAAGGATGCTTCCTCCACAACGGTATGTTGTTGCAAAATTTGGTAGAGATCGGATGATTATGTTATTCGTAATTTGATTTAAGCTTTGAACATTTGTGTGGCCGCCATTACGTTTCTGTCAAGATGGCGGCGATATGAAACATGACACTGAGGTGCCCTTTGCTAGTGCTACCTCTGTACCAAATTGCGTTCGATTCGGTTTCACCGTGCTTGAATTAATAGGGGGAATCGATTTCGACACAAACATGGCCGCCATCCGCAAACTATTAGGCTAATGAACCATTAATTTGGTCAAAGGATGCTTCCTCCATAAAAGTATGTTGTTATAAAATTTGGTAGATATCGGATGATTAGGTAAGTCATAATTTGATTTAAGCTTTGAAAATTTGTGTGGCTGCCATTACGTTTCCGTCAAGATGGCGGCGATATAAAACATGACACTGTGGTGCCCTTTGCTAGTACTACCTCTGTACCAAATTTCCTTCCATTCGGTTTCACCTTGTTTGAATTAACAGGGGGAATCGACTTTCACACAAAGATGTCCGCCATCCACAAACTATTAGGCTGATGGCCTATTTGTTTTGTCAAAGGATGCTCCCCCTGTAAGGGTATGTTGGTTCAAAATTTGGTAGAGATCGGATGATTAGTTTAGTCGTAATTTGATTTAAGCTTTGAACATTTGTGTGGCCGCCATTACGTTTCCGTCAAGATGGCGGCGATATTAAACATGACACTCAGGTGTCCTTTGCTATTGCTACCTTTGTGCCAAATTTCGTTCAATTCGCGTTCACCGTGTTCGAATTGATAGGGGGGGACAGACATTCAGAGTACACACACACACACACACACACACAGACTCACACACACACATACACACACACAGACAGACACACCTTTTTTCGCCCTGTGTTGATCTCATAAGTCTACTTTCATTTTTTGCAAAAGTCGCAAGTAGGCTAAAAATGAGATTGTGTTTCTCTGCCTCCTGTTACTCAATCACGCAAGAACCACTGGTCCAATTGAAATGAAATTGTGCATGGATGTAGCTTACCAGGTTTACACATAGGCTACTTTTGATTTCAATATTTTGAACTATTTAAAAATGGTGACCATTTTAGTGACGTCACTACACCCTTTGGTTTCAAAATTTCATATTTCCATTTCAAATAAAAAGAGAACGCTAAGAAATAGCAGACATTTGATGGCACACTGGAGCTTTAAAATTTAATTTTCTATCCGAAAGGTCCTTATCACTTTTCGTGTATCTCCAACGGTTAGCGAGTAAGACCTACACTGCACCCTTTGGTTTCAAAATTTCATATTTCCATTTCAAATAAAAAGAGAACGCTAAGAAATATCAAACTTTTGATGGCATATATGAGCTTTAAAATTTTATTTTCTATCCGAAAGGTGCTTACCACTTTTCTTGTGTCTCCAACGGTTAGCGAGTTAAACCTAAATATGTGGTATAAAACACGGTCAACGCCGAGCGATGTTACTCGATGTTAGTCTCTACATGAACTGTTTTATTTATAGAGGTAGTTTGTGGGGTCCGAAACAAGACGTGATCTTGAGTCTAATTTTATACTCTTTGTACAGGTAATTGTATGCGAGTATTTGGATCTTTACGCTGTTTCTCAATGTTATAGTGCTTTCTACTTTGCACGGTATGCTTTCATCCTTTTTATCGATTTGTTTTTTGTTAACTGAATATTTCTGTTGGCCAATATTTATCTGCTTTTTGTTGTTTTTTACCATGATCAGAAACCCAAATTCACAGACGAATGCCCTCAGGGGCTCACATATTGTGGGACGTGGGTTGGCGACCACGGGACCCCAGCTGAGTCCAGCATTGCTTCCCCTTACTTGTGCCGGCCTCCTCTCTGTCTTCTTTCCTGTCGACCTCCCTTGGTCAAATCTTGTTCTCTTCCGACCCCGACGGTATTAGGGTATCCGAGGCCTAGGGAGTCTTTCACTTTCCCGCCTTAACTGGCCCTTGTCTCATCTTTCCTGATTCCCTCCTTCTGTGAGGGGTCAGCCTTCTTTTTCTTTTCCTTTTACCTCCTGCCTTGTGCTCATGGCCCTTAAGGAGGCAGGGTGTATGTAGTCCCACCACTTCTGGTGCACCCTAGATAATGCTACACCCTCAGGGGCTCACGGCTGGTGAGTTCGGGAGTTGGCGACCCCGAGGGATTCCTGAGCTGGGTCCGTTTTCCCCTTTTGTCCCTTACCTTTGGGGCGGACCCTCTCCTCTCCTCTTTTCCTTATATTTCCTTTTCTCTTTAAGATTACCGCACTGTTTTTGTTACTTGGTTCACCGTGTATATAAATTCCCTTTTAGCGATTTTTACGGCATTTTTAATCTACGTTGCATTTTGTCCTTTTTTTTCGATCTAAATTACATTTCGCGATTATTCTCAACCTCAATTGCATTTTGTACAGATTGACAATCTAAATTGCTTTTTAGTAAGTCTTTCAATGTAGGCACAGGACATTTTAGTGAGATTATTGAATTTTAAGTGCATTTTGTATTTTCAACCTAAACCGCATTTCGCAAGGATTTTGAATCTAAATTGCATTTTGTTTGGGTGGCATTTTGCAAATATTTTGATGCTCAATTGCATTTTGTGGATATTTTGAATCTAAATTACATTTTGTCACATATTTTCAATGTAAATTGCATTTTGTAAGTATTGTCAATCCACATGAGTCGTTTGAATCTACCGTACATTTTGTAAGCATTTTCAATTTCAATTGCATTTTGTAAGTATTTTGAATTTCAATTGCACTTTGTGAATAATTTGGATAGGAACTGGGATATTTCAATCTGAATTGCATTGTGTATTTTCAATTTAAATTGCATTTTGTAAGTATTTTGAACCTCAATTGCATTTTGTACGTATTTTCGATCTCATTTGCATTTTGTAAGTATTTTGAATTTCAGTTGCATTTTGTAAGTATTTCGACGCTACATTGCATTTTTTACGTATTTTGAATCTAGCCTACGTTTTGTGGGTCTCTTTCAATCTATTCTTTTTGTGACTCTTTTCGTTCTAAATTCCCTTTTGTAAGACCATATAGTGAGTTGTTTCCACTGAGTTTCTCTTTGTACGTAATTTGCGTCTCACATAATTTCCATTTCATTCTCATTTTCGCCATCATCCAGATCATTAGGGTCCGATAACCTAGATGTTAGGCCCCTTAAAACAACAATTATCATCATCATCGTCATCATCATCATCATCATCATCACAGACGAATGTGTCGAACACTACCGACTGTCACATTAGTTTGTTTAGTGTTCATATTAATCTTACTGCAGAACTGGGCAAATTTATTTCAATAAAGTTTTTTTTCCCTTTCACGGCCAATAAAATAACCCCGCACAAAACACGGCGTAAACCTAGAACAGTTAGTGAGTTTTAATTTCTTGGCCCTGAAATTCAATATACAATCATTTGGAAGCTTTTATAGGGAGTTGAAAGACTGTTTCTGCGTTTAGCTCTCGCAGTAAAGTAGCGGAGGTGTTCTAAATAAGAATTGAGGTATCGCGCAGTTTGCTACTCCTTTGGTAATCCGCAAATAGACCACAAGAGCCCGCTGATGAACCATCTCGGAGTTACTAGGCGTAATCTCGCACAAGACACGGCATAAACTTAGAAAAATTTTCTGTGATTAATTTGTTTTTGTTATTATTACTTGGGATGATTGAAGTTTGTTCCGTTACTGTTACTCTTTATCATGACATGGTACGTAGTTTCCGCAATATTACTTATTGCGGATATGATAATTGTTATCAAGTTTGATGTATTTTTAACATAAAGTTTATATGTTTAGATATAGTATGAAGACGTTAAACGATAGGTGCTCAATATTTAAGACAGGCTATTTAACTTTTACTACATAGAAGCTGATATTTATTTCCAATATATAAAGGCACTTTCTCACCTACAAAGCGGAGGCAGACAGGCTTTTCTCCGGGTACTCCGGTTTTCCCTGTCACAATTTCATTCCAGCAACAATCTCCACTATCATTTCATTTCATCTGTCATTCATTTAATCATTGCCCCAGGGGAGTGTTAAGGGTTCGGAAGCCGGCACAGTTCATATCCTCGCTGCCAGATGGGGGTTTCATTCATTCCATTCCCTAACCCGGTAGGTCGACTTAAAGCAGGCTGAGGATTTTCACTTTCCTACATCTGATTAATAATTGGGTGAGTGAAAATGCATGTAGTCTACACATTTAGTTTGGTAACATGGAAATAGCATAACTACATTACGAATGTGTGATTATATATATTAATCATTTAGGCTGGCAAGTACTAAAAGCCGTTCGAAGAACGGGTACTTCATCTAGTCTATATATATAAAAATGAATTGCTGGTCGTTAGTCTCACTAAAACTCGAGAACGGCTGAATCGATTTGGCTAATTTTGGTCTTGAACTATTTGTGGAAGTCCAGAGAAGGTTTAAAAGGTGAATAAATGTGAAAGTTGTAGCGCACGAGTAGATAAAAAAAAAAAAGTGACGGCACGCGAATCGCGTAAACAAAGTCCCGTATGCGTTCATATACCATTCATCAGATTGCTATGAAGCGTTGGTTATATTTTTGTGCACACTACAGGAAAGGTTTCTGACTTAGTAAATCCTTTTTACAATAGGTAGCGCACGAGTAGATTCAACAAATGAGCGACGACGGCCGAAGCGTTTCAACAAAGTCCTGTATACGTTCACATACCATTCGTCCGATAGCGATGAAACTTGGATGAGAGGTTGTGTACACTACAGGCAAAGTTTCTGGCTTAGTAAATCCATGTTATAATAGGTAGCGCACGAGTAAATTCAACAAATGAGCGACGACGAGCGAAGCGTATCATCTAAGTCCCGTTTGCGTTCATATACTATTCGTCTGATAGTAATGAAACTTGGGTGAGATGTTGTGCACACTTCATGGAAGATTTCTGGCTTAGTTAATCTACTTAACAATAGATAGCGCACGAGTAGATTCAACAAATGAGCGACGACGGCCGAAGTGTTTCAACAAAGTCATGCATGCGTTCACATACCATTCGTCCGATAGCGATGGAACTTGGGTGAGAGGTTGTGTACACTACAGGCAAGGTTTATGGCTTAGTAAATCCATGTTATAATAGGTAGCGCACGAGTAGATTCAACAAATGAGCGATGACGAGCGAATCGTGTGAACAAAGTCCCGTATGCCTTCATATACTATTCGTATGATAGTGATGAAACTTGGATGAGATGTTGTGTACACTTTAGGGAAGGTGTCTGGCTTAGTAAATCCACTTAAAAATAGGTAGCGCACAAGTAGATTCAACAAATGAGCGACGACGGGCGAAGCGTTTCAACAAAGTCCTGTATTCGTTCACATACCATTCGTCCGATAGCGATGAAATTTGGGTGAGAGGTTGTGTACACTACAGGCAAGGTTTTTGTCTTAGTAAATCCACGTCATGATAGGTAGCGCACGAGTAGATTCAACAAATGAGCGACGATGCGCGAAGCGTTTCAACAAAATCCCGTTTGCGTTCATATAGGCCTACTATTCGTCTGATAGCGATGAAACTTGGGTGAGATGTTGTGTACACTTCAGGGAAGGTTTCTGGGTTAGTAAATTCACTTTACAATAGGTATCGCACAAGTAGATTAAACAAACGAGCGACGACGCGCGAAGTGTTTCAACATAGTCCCGTATACATACATATACTATTCGTCTGATATCGACTAAACTTGGATGAGTTGTTGAGTACACTCCAGGGAAAGTTTCAGGCTTAGTTAATCCATTTTACAATAGGTAGCGCTCAAGCAGATTCAACATATGAGCGAAGGCGCGCGAAGCGTTTCAACAAAGTCCCGTATGCGTTCATATACCATTTGTCCGAAAGCGATGAAACTTGGTTGAGATGTTGTGTACATTTCAGGGAAGATTTCTGGCTGAGTACATCCACTTTACAATAGGTATCGCACAAGTAGATTCAACAAATGAGCAATGGCGTGCGTATCGTTAAAAAATCCGTATGCGTTCATATACCATACATGCGATTTCAATGAAATTTGGTGAAATGTTGTTTCCACTCCCGCAAAGATTTCTGATTTAATAAATCCATTTTACAATTGGTAGCGCACGATTAGATTCAATTAATGTGCGACAGCGCGTGAATCGTTTCAACCAAGTCCCGTATGCGTTCATATAACATTCATCCGATTATCATAAAACTTTGGGGAGTTGAGCCCAGTCCTGCGAAGGTGTATGAATTAGTAAATCCGTTTTTCAATGGGTGGCGCACAAGTAGATTCAACAAATGAGTGTCGTCGCGCGAATCGTTTAAGCAAAAACACGTATGCATTCATATGCCATTCATCCAATTGCGATGAAACTTTCATGAGTTGTTGTGTACACGCCAGGGAAGGTTTTCACATAGTAAATCCATTTTACAATAGGTAGCGTACGTGTATATTCAACAAAAGGGTGACGGCACTCGAATCGTTTCAACAAAGTCCCGTATGCGTTCATATACCATTTATTTCATTGCGATGAAAATTTGGTGAGTTATTGAGCACGCTCCCATGACTTTTTTGAGATAGTAAATCAATTTTACAATAGTTTAGAGGTGGTTAACGGAAAAAGAAAAACAATATTGGGAATCCAAAAGCACTTCAACATACAAAGTTGCAATGCCAACACTGCATTGATTGGCATTGTAACGCATGCCGGGTACAGCTAGTCATCTATATAGATAAGGAAAAGGAGTGGTCCCATTATGTTGCCTTGAGGCCCAGCTGCTTTTATTGTTCTGATTGATAATGTCATATTTTCGATTTTTACATAGAATTTCTGTTTTGCAGATATTTGTATGTAGGTCGAGGGGATTTTGAAATTGATTAATTTGCGTAATATGATTTTGTGCACTACACGGTCAAACGCCTGTTGATAGTAAATGAATAGTGCTAACGTGCCCTGATTATGTTGGTAACCATGCGTTATGTACTTGGTGACTCGTAGCAGTTGCTGGACCGTGGGGTGACCTATACGGAAGTCGAATTGTTCTGGAATTATTTTGTCGCTTATATGGGGCATAATTTTGAAATATAAAACTGTTTCGAATAATTTAGGTATTATGTTTAGTAGAATAATTGGTCTATAGTTCGTTGGTATTTTTTGATCTTTTCCAGGTAAGGGAAACAGATAACTTTGGCTAGTTTCCATTCGTTAGGGAAGTATTCTAATTTTATCATTGAGTTGGAAATGTGTAATAGTTGGATTAGCGCGTATGTGTTCAGTTTTTAGCCTACTTTCGATTTTGCAAAAAAAAATAAAAAATAATAATAATAAAAAAATGAAAATAGACCTATGAGATCAACACAAGGCAAACAAGAAGTTCCGTGACGAACTAAAGAGCCTACTTTTCTTAAAATTAAGATCTATGCCAATGATTAATCTATATGGATCTATCTAGAATAATGCAGAAATTAAGTTGGTAATATCGAAATTTCAAATTAGTTCGAAATACCGTATACCTGGCATAATGTAGCCTAATAGAGATCTACAGTTGGCAGCCCTGGTGACTGAATATATTCTTAGTTCCATCTCTTAAGGTACAGAATACAAAATTTGGTTGAAGTCCAATGGATAGCATGGACGTTACATGCAGTTAAACATTGGATCTAACAGCGCGCTTAAAATCATGTTGGCAACAATGATATACATGTATTGGTCAGAAATAATCTGAAATAATATGATCTATTGGTGTGACAATTTTGAATGAAATCCATTAGTTAGTATAGAAGTTACATACTTTTTAAAATCGGATTTATCAGCAGATTTAGAATCATGTTGGCAGCACTGACGTATATTAGTTTCTCCAAATTAATCTAGATTGCCAGGTACTATACGTGTGCAAAGTTTAGAGCTATTGGCTTGCATACTTTCTGATATATTGATATTAGGGTAACAAAAATAGAGACAGTATTTATTAACAGTTGGCAGCCCTGGTTACTCTTAAGAATCGGCATATACATATCTGTTATGGTACACATAGCACACACGAAATTTGGCTGAAATCCAAATGATAGTATAGAAGTTACCTTTATTTAAAGTTGGACCTCTCAGTAGGCTTGGAATCATGTTGGTAGCACTGACGTATATACGTTACTCCAAATTAATATAGAATGTCAGGTACTATACGTGTGCATAGTTTAAAGCTGTCGGCTTGCATACTTTCTGATATATTGGTATTTGTATAAAATAAATTGAGAGCATTTATTAACAGTTGGCAGTCCTGGTGGATCTTAAGAATACGTTCAGTCATGTCTGTTTATGCACACATAGGCCATACGAAATTTGGTTGAAATCCAATTGAAAGTGTAGAAGTTATATGCATTTAAAATTCGGACTTATCAGCAGGCGTATATTCATTTTTGCAACACTGCGATGTATGGCCTCCTGGAAATTAAACTGCAATATTATTATCTATACGTGTGCCAATTTTGAAATAGCTCCTATTCATACATTCCAAGATATCCAACATGGAGCTCAAATTTCAATTGCGATTTTTCAGCAGTTGGTAGCACTGACATCATTTTCAAATATGGGCGTGAGATATTTAGGTATAGATCTTTACTCCTACCAATATGCATGTTTACAATTTAGGCATCCGAATATAATTACGTTGTCGAAATGAAGTAGTGTGTTATTGCCATTGTATAGTAGTGTTTCATTTGGAGGATTGTATGCCGAGATTATGGTGTAGTTTATTTTGTTAATATTTATGGTGATTGCTGTGCATTCAATGTTTGTGGAAGGAGGTAGATATTGTTGATGGTGGGAGATGGTGTTTATTATAGAGATCAAAGTGTCTCCTCCTAGTTGTCCTTGTCTGTCGGTGCGATAAGTTATGTGGTATAATTTACTAATGAGAAGCGTGTTTTATCTGTGAATTTGGTAGGATATCTATGTCATGCTCCTTTATTAGATAGAGTACTTCTAGCATATTGTAGCGGAAATACGTTCCGTCAGCATTCTAGGAACAAAATTTTAGATATCCCATGTTTCGGTTATGGTTTTAGTGAGAAAAGATAGTCCGTCGCATAATCGTCATCTGGTTTTATAGAAGTTGGTTGGTTCCTAAGTTTAGGGGCTGCGACAACGCGGTCATGTAGCTCCGTGTACTTTGGGTGTGTGTAGAATCTGTCTGATAACCGGTGTTAATTGTGATGGCTGTAGTAGTGTGTGTTCTCTGTTTATTAATTCAAGTAAGGACTGCAGACTTTTGAATTTTTCAAGTAGTTCTTACTTTTGCCGCCAAATGCCACCGTCAACGACTACTAGTTCGGAAGTTATCTACCAGACGCCACCGCAGTCGTCTTTTGGCAACGATCGTAGGAACTTAAGAGCGTTGTTTACGTTCATAACCTATACAATTTAGCTTCAGAGAGGTGTAATTAGTGGAAAGTTCTTTAACATGCCATAAATCTATGACATGGGACCGCCGGTTTTACTTTCCCTCCGAAGGAAGACATACTGAGGGATTTTAACGCTCTTAAAAAATCCGACGATTCCGTCCGGAATTGAACCCGCGATCTTGGGCATAGTCTTCTATCATTTCAGCATATACGATTTGGGGGTTGCGCAGTAGTGTCTGTATGGGTATTTATAATTAACTGAAAGCATGTATTTTGTTGAAAAGTAATTTGGGCTATCCGGATCTAGATACTATTTATAAACCTTGTATCAATTTTCACAGCCGTGCTCCATTACAACATTAGCCTGTAGTTATCTCAGTATCATAGGTTTTATGTTGCAGTAGTTAAAATGTTGTACATGCATTAGCTTTGCGTAAATCAGCAACATTTTTAAGCCATGAGACAAATAAATTGGGATATAACGACACTTTTGACTGGGGTAATGGAATGTGACTGCAGAGCGCCATCTATCAGGGCAGATCGTAAACAAAATGTACTGGCTAGTTTTATCTACGGGATTAACAGCCTTCTCTTACAGATGATATATCACTGATTTTTAAAGTGTGAGTATTGTACATATGGTAAACAAATACACAGCACTATACGCTCGTTTGGTAATAACCGAGGAATATGACTGTAGACTGACATGGGTTATTATTAGAGGTGTCGATAGATTAACAAGACGTTCAGTAAAAAACATATAGCCTACTTTCTCCTAAATGCATTGGTATAGTTACTCTTGTCCTTTTCAAGGAGTATAATTGAACGTTGTTTGTAGTAGCTTGTTGAAATACAACGTGCTACACGGACATTAAACGTTGATTGATTGAATCCTCGCCTGAATGATAGACTGTATACACACACTAATACAGCCATCACAATAACACAGGTTTTCAGGCAAAATTCAACACTCACCCAAGTACACGGGACTAAATGACCATGATGACCGTGCATCTCACATGAAAAAACAACATCAACAGCTTCCTAACCAAATCCTTCCTCGTATAAAAGTACGCACACTAGTAAGCCTACAGACATCACAGTGACACAGGTTATCAGACAACTTCTACACACACCCATGTACACGGGGCTACAAGACCATGATGCCACAAAACACCTAAAGAATCAACAACAAAGACAACAATAACGACAACAATAGACTCTACCGTGGATCAAGGACAACGAATTTTAACCTCTGTAGTCGAGTGTTGAACTATGTGGTGTTATAAGTATGGCTATATACGAGGTACTTCCAGAAAGTAAGTTCCGTTTGGTAATTAAATTAAATTGTGTACAGATACTGAAAAATTATTTATTGCACAGCATTCTACATATCTTAAACTACTTTTCCACATAACTGCCGAACTTTTGCAGGCATTTGTCATAGCGTGGCACAAGTTCTTCATAGAAGTTTGCCGCCAGGAGCGAGGTCAGGGCTGTACGGAGGTTGGTCAATCACGCCCCAGCCAAATCCCTGTAGGAGGTTTTTTGTCACATTTGCAGTGTGTGGTCGTGCGTTGTCGTGAAGAAAAACAACACCTTTTGACAGCAAACCTCGGTGCTTATTCTGTATTGCGCGGCGCAATTTCCTAAGTGTCTCGCAGTAAGCATCTGCGTTGATTGTTTGACCACGCAGTAAGAAATCAATGAGTAAGATGCCTTTCCAGTCCCAGAACACTGTGCACATCTTTTTCCGAGGTGTCAAGATTTGTTTCGGCTTAAGCTTTGCTGGGGATGAAGTGTACCTCCATTCCATTGATTGCCGCTTACTTTCAGGGGTGTCGTAAGAAACCCAAGTTTCATCTCCTGAGACTATCTGTGTCAGAAATCCTTCGCCGCATTCATTGTAACGGTTCAAAAGCTGAAGTGCACTACCCATCCGTTTTGTTTTGTGTTGCTCCGTAAGAATCTTTGGTACCCAACGTCGGCAAAGTTTACGAAAGTTCAGTTTTTCGGTAACAATTTCATGAATTAGTGATCGTGAGATTTGGGGAAATTCCATAGCGAGAGCACTAATTGTAAACCTGCGGTTTTCCCGGATCTTGTCATCAATCGCGTGAACCAGTTCTTCTGTGACCAAAGATGGACGCCCACTTCGTTCTTCATCGTGCACTTCACTACGTCCTTCATTGAACTGTCGGACCCATCTTCTCACCATTGAATCACTCATCGCATTTTGTCCATACAATTCGCAAATTTGCCGATAAATTTCAATTGGTTTCACTTTCCTAGCATTCAGAAAACGATCACAGATCTTATTTCACAAGCGCCGGGATTTTCAATCAACACCGACATTGTACGAGTAAACATGCACAACAACGCGTACGTGGCTGACAGCGCTCTCCAAATGGCGCACGTTTCTTCTCCTTGATACAGAGCGTCTACCGCGCATATACGGAACTGCGCTGCAGCGGAACGTACAACTAGTTGAAGACACAGGCGGCAAACGTCTATGAAGAAGGTATACAAAAACTCGTGCCACGCTACGGCAAATGCCTGCAACATTTCGGCTGTTATGTGGAAAAGTAGTTTAAGGTTTGTAGAATTTTGTGCAATAAATAATTTTTCTGTATCTGTACACAATTTAATGTTATTACCAAACGAAACTTACTTTCTGGACGTACTTCATATATAAAGATCAATGTTTGTATGTCTCTCTGTTTGTTATTTATACAAATCTACACCGTTTCACCGATCTGAACCAACATTTGTATACTTACCCTTTGGAACCCTGCAGGTAACCCTGCCCACTTTAAATTTTGGATAGACCACTCCATCAAGACCCTGTGTAGCTAGTGACTGCAGTATTTTCAATCCTGCTGCACTCTTACGGACAGTCTAAGAAGTAAGCCACAAGCACGTGACGTCATGCCCTCAGCTCTCCCCACCTAACGCTAACTACGTGTGCGAGCGACCTGTGTATAGTATGGTGTGGTACCCTGCGAGCCCAGCTAGTGCTATTAGGGCCATGACCCAGGTGCACACTGTCAGCCCTGTCTATGCTGGAACTCGACAGTTCTGGTACCCGCGGCCAGCCTGACCCGGCAGGGTTTCTTAAAGTCGTTCTCCTCTTCTCTTCATATTATTATTATTATTATTATTATTAGACTATTATTATTAGCAATGAAATGTAATTGGGTACTATACCCGAAATACCTAACATCAGCTCGATAGTAACTGGATCGTAGAACCTGAAAACCCCGGCTAGAAAGCCCCCAGATTCTACCAACAAGTGACGAGGATAAAGGGGTACAGGAATTCCTAACTGAGACTACGTTATGAAAAACCAGGTAAACGACGAAAAGAAAGCTCAAAAGCACGAGCATTACGAAAAGACGCAACCTCTTACGTGTAGAAAACCACTGAAATACCCACCACTGGCCTTCTTAACGTGTTATCTTATAGTTTCTATAAAATATCACACTTCGAATATTTAAAATGAACTAAAATGATTTATTCAAAACGTAGAATATAGCGAAAATCACTATATTATGACAAAGGCAAAGTGCCTAACGTCCAACTGAAGTTTCACTATCATTGGGAATAAATGCTAGCCCCCAGTCACCACTGGAAATGACTGCATTACACCTTCATTTTTAACAAGAACAATATTATAAAGTCCAACAGTAATATTGGAAAACGATGAAATAATTTCATCGAGTTCCTTAAAATGCCACATCTATAAAAATTAATTTCCTACTCACAAATTTATGCCAAAAAAATGTTATAATACATACGTACATTCATGGTGTAACACTTTCTGAGTGTTATTTGCAAGATTCAGAATTGACACCTTCCATAAGTGTCTTACTCGATTCGTGGTTGCTTGTGTTACTTTATTTCATTCATAGCATCTGGCCAAGCAATTAAGCTAAGTCGATTTTTATTTTACATCCACCTATAATGAACTCTCATCAGAATTAGGGATGATTATAATACCTGATAAGCATCGCAATGATTCTAGGATTCGAAAATCTACCAAGTAGATTTAATTCTACATGCATAAAATGCATGATTCTTCACAACAGACTTTTTACACAAAAAGATACTGAAATTCAATGCCTTAGGTCATAATTACACTTGCTTTCAAAAATCCATCGAAGTGGATTGTACTTCATTTTACAACTCGGAATATTCCTCTGAATATCCTTTCAAAAATTAACGACAATAGCCCCTACATGGCTTTATTATCAAATATCATACTGCACTGAGCATTCATATACCCATTAATATTGCATTACTATAACTTAATGCCTCAAATAATCACCTTCCTTGGTGAAGAATTAGACACTAGGCTTAATTAACAGCTCAAATTCACATTAAAAATAGTGTTGCTAGAATTATACAGGTTTCGTTACATTTTAATTAATCAAGGTTTAATTATTGTTTCATTTAATCTTACAACATTCGTAGCGATCAAAGTGCGTTGCTTTCAATAGGTTTTAATTATAATCACAGATCTGGCGATGGATCTGCCTCCACATAAATCTAATCTGGGATTCACGTTAATAAATCAAAATCTTCAAAATTCAAACTGTGTAGAAGACACGTGTATATTATCCATCTACTATGGATCTCAAATGTATCTAACGAAGCGATCGTATTTCAAAATCTCAAAATGTTACTGAAGAAATAAATTGGATCAAGTCAAAGTTCGGAATAAATATACTCAAATGGTTTCATGAACGACGAATAGCGTCCTACATCACCGGTCTGGGTAATCATAACAATTAGCACTCCAATTGATCGGTTGGAAACACCATAGGCGTCTATCTGCCAAAAGAACAGAATAGAAATTCCTAACAAAGCAAAAGAATCCACTTTCTTCACTAGAACAGCTTCAATAAGCTTACTGCAAATTTTAATAATCAACCTGAATACTGAAATCCAACTTTCAAGTGTATCACAGTTCTTGTAGTCGAACTATAGTAGTAGCTCAAAATTGAGTCTACCAAAATTGAATAATGTCATAAATAGACATGTTACGAGTGTTCATTCACTATAAAAAAAACGTGGAATAAAGAATCTTGGCCTAATACTTCCTCTTATCTACATTAAATAAATTCCCAATTAAATAACTTGAACTTACATTTACTAAAATTTTAAACAATAATACATTCAATCAAAAATGGGTGCATCCTTTACTAGGATCAAAAATGGGTGCATCCTTTACTAGGATCAAAACCCTGTCTAGAATAGAATCAGTCTTGACAAAAATATCAAGCCTAAACTCCACTCTTGGACATTCGACAAAAATCCTATAAAATGTGGCAATGTGACAACTTTAGAATGATAATGCTTTACTACGATTAATGAGACTTTTTCAGTACCTAGGATGATTCTCGGAGCTCACGAAAGAGCAATGGCATGTCCATCATGACGATTCCTTCCTTATACATGGAAGTGGTATCGATTCTCCAGGAAAACAAGAATCGAACCCTGGAATTCCAGACATCTCTCCCCTGGTTCCCTTTGGTCCTCAGGAAACCTCCCATCCTGGTAGAATTGTCAGCTCCCACTCCACAGAAAGTTCCTTCCATCACAGGGTAACGTCCGTCTAATCGTAGCGAAATGATGTCCATTTCGGCTTGAGTTGAAAGTTCAATAGCCTCTCGGTACCGTGTCATTGCGTAACACACTGTACTTGGCAGCAACAGCTGTGCTGGCCGACACTCAAAACGCGATTAGCTATGCCGGTTGCATCGAAAGTGTTCGTGGCTTTGCCAGAATAGCGACACTCATGTTTAATGCGTCTAAGCGTCATGGTTAAATTAATATGACACATTATAATCTTTCCTCCTGACATCCAATTACTAAACACTGTTGTGATGTCAGAAAAACAAAGTTCAGGCTTCGTAAATAATGAAGCAGTGGTGATATCCATGCAATTGTATACTGAAATGCTTCTTGAGTAATAGCATTCACTGTCCTAAATACACACAAGATGTGTGCTTTATACTTGCCAGTTCCAATACAGTGAACTGTGCCTGCATTTGATATAAGTCCTTAAGCTTGTAAAGAGCAAGTATTAACTTCACTAGAACAGCCCATGTCTTGCTTATAGCGAACAGTTTTCTGATCTGACAAACTGTATTGCTCCTTCGCCCGCAATAACTTATGCGTATAAGAAATTGGAGTCCCGTTCGACACTGGGAATCTCCACGATGTACAGTGGTTCTACAAGTTAAACAACACGGACTTTCACTTCCGACTCGCGTGATATGACAATATAATCACCGGTACCACCCTGGATGTGAATACTCGAGTGATAAAATATGTTCCGACTTCCCTGCCGAGCAGGCAATCTCGCGTCTACAGCTGCACTGACCTCAGCGCTACCTGTACTCAAAATTGGCAATCTCGGTATACAGTTACCATAGTTCCCATGTTTCTGGGATTTCAATTACTTGAAAGTAGTTAATAATCCGTCACCTGCTGTTATGACATATATCTCGTAATGCTTCAAAACATATAAAGAGCTTTTATTCCCGCTTTATAGGCATAATTTTTCTCTTGGTGGCGGTCGATGTAATTAATATATCTGACCAACCAGTCGTGACGTCAGCTCTGCCAACGCATGCGCTAGGATTCTCTCGGCGTGACTGCTCTCCAAAGTCAGCCAGTGGGCCACGAAACATATGATTTTCAACCCCTCTCTGGGTTTCCAATTAATTTACATATTACACTCTAATGAAGGCATTCTAGTCATGAGGATGAGGGTACAGTACCAATAGACTACGTCTCATACTGTTCCCGAGTATATTGTAGATGAATTCTCTATTATTGAATGGATTCATTGATAACAAAATTAGGTCATTTATACTTAGGCATACCCAAACGTGATAAGTGATTAAAAAATGTTGATGTGGTTCCTCTCGCTTATTCGAAACGTACCACAAGCTTTCACTTCTCTTTGAAGCCTATCGTTTGCTCCAAACGTCCTGACTGGTTATGCCGATGGTTACTTCACATCTGATGGTGGGGTCCAGCAAAAATCTTGTATCCGTCATATGGCCAAAACCAATTATTATGCCCATTGTATTTTTGCTTCTAACACGAGAAAGACACGACAATATGGATCGCGTAACATTTCTGAAATGTTACAGCTTCATTTTAGATCTATTTCGGTGTTTCTTAACGTTAGTAGTGAATCCCCTTCTTAATTATAATTTTTGAACGTGAGCTAGCGTATCAGGCATTCCACAGTGATAGCAACATACAGATTTCTGTCTACGCCCATGTAGGTCCCACACAAGAGCAACATTTGCTTCCACCTTTTTGTGCTAGGCTACTCCCTATTATCTACTTCTAGATTTTCGATCTCCATAAAATATGTTGATTAGATCGTTTCTGTACCTCCGCAATCAACCTGCAAGTTAATTTGTGTTTTCCATAGATCTACTTCAGTCCGGCTATTTATATTCCCTTCGTTCCTAACTAGTAAATCACCGTCTTCATCGTTATCAGCATCTTCATCATCATTATCACCGTTCTGACAACCCCCTACATGATGATTACTATACTTTGGAAGTTCATTCACTGAAAATTGCAAAATTAGCTTCGAGGTTTCCCTATGCCCAGAACTTAGAATGCAATGAAAATCAAATGTCTTAAATACGATATGTGGAATGTGGATATATATATGCAATTGGATTAACACATGAGGGCTACTTGTAGCACAGGCCTTTGAGAATATTTTACGGAAGGTATTCCAACAACTCTACGAAGTGATTTGTCTCAGAGTTCCCATATCAATGTTCAAAATGCAGAATAAGAATGTAGAATAAAAAGAAAAAGATACGAGCCTTACAGTCGCATATGATGTGTAACATCTGACATGTTATCCTACTATGAATTTGAGATGAAATATATGTGAAGTCATCTGGCATGTTATCCTACTCGTATACTACACAGCTTGGACATTCTTAAAATGTTAATTTACGCTCCGTTTTCATACTGATACTATGTTGAATGTATATATTGAATTGGAGATATGATACTGTCACACTTGCTTGAACGTACATCACATATTATACTGTAAATGAAGTGGAGGAATGAAACCATTGTCTCTAGACTATCTATAGACTGCTAGAAATAATGTTCAATACAATCAAATTCCCCAACTCCTGCTTGGTGCAAAATATTAAAATTAAAATTAGATAAATCGTAATTTCATGTAGATTCTGTTTTTTTCTTATTTAGTCAATTTACCCTCTAGGTTGGTGGATCCCACGGACTCAGCGAGGGAACTCACCACTACCGCCTCTTTGGGCAGTGCCCTGGAGCTTGGAACATCTGGTCGGGATGGATACAACTGGGGAGGTGTGATCAGCACTTCGCCCAGGCGGCCTCACCTGCAAAGCGAACAGGGGCCTCATGAGGGATGGGAACGGATGGAAGATTGGGATGGATAGGCTAGGAATAGGGAAGGAGGCGGCCGTGGCATTACAGTAGGTACCATCCCGGCATTTGCCTGAAGACGAAGTGGGAAACCACGGAAAACCACTTCGAGGATGGCTGAGGGGGAATCGAACCCCCTCTACTCATTTGGGCCACCCGAGGCTGAGTAGACCCCGTTCCAGTCCTCATACCACTTTTCAAATTTCGTGGCAGAGCCGGGAATCGTACCCAGGACCTCCGGGGCGGCAGCTAACCATGCTGACCGCGACGCTACGGAGGCGACCAGATTCTGTTAAAATGACGCATAATGTTATGATAGATATCGTTTAAATCGATAATCTGGTAGCAAAAATAACTGCCGTGACTGGGGTTCGAACCTGAGACCTCATGGTTCACATACCAAGATGTCATCCACGCAGCCATTACAACCACTGGCAATCAGAGTACAAGACGGTTACTTATTTTCACGTGCCGGTAATAATATGGAAGTAATTTTTTATGCTCCATTAATATTTTGCTTTTTTCGATAATGTTCCTGCGTGGAATTGAGTCTTAAATTAGTTATGAATACGCCAACTTGGCAGTGAAGGTAATGCGTATAATGGATAAAAAGGCTAGCTCAGTTCCCGTATAAACATATGGATACATACTAGGTATTATATTGATAACTGCATTACCGCAATGTAGGTTAATATATGGATAGCCATTGTGCAGAAACATAACACCGGCATTGCCGACTAGTTACAATGTTTCATATTAGCGTATACCATCATTTAAATACTGATACGAAGACTTCCTTGTGGTTTGTGTTTAAATCAGTTGACACCAGAGTTCGCATGAGCGTTTCCCGTTCAGAATAAAAGTGTTGAGCAAAGTTACTCGGGAAGTGGATGCCCATCACTTTTATCCAGAGATTGAAACACAGACTCCTAATAAATCGTAATTGTTTTCAGCAAATTTTATTTAATGAATATTTTCACACCAAAGAACGACAACATGAAGATGATTTATTTTATGAATATCTCTTATGGCGCCTCCAAAACTTGAAGTAACCCCTACACGATATACATTCCACATGGCTGACAGTACGTCATGGTACTAATCTTCGCCACCGCGCTCTCATTGTTTCCTCGCACCACTGCCAGCTGGATCGCATCCCTCCTGCTTTAGCAGCCAGGAAGAATGCGACCCAGCTGGCAGTGACTCTTACACACTTCCGTCCGATCCACTTCCGTCCCATTTTTCAAAATCACTCCCACAGAAATATCCAGCAACCGAGTGAAAAGATGTTACACATCAAGAAAGAAACTCGTGTTCATTGGCCTGGTGCAATTCTTCGAATTTATCACCTCTTGGATGACTTACGTATCATCAATACCATTTCAGTACCTGAAACCGAAATTAAATTTCTTGGCAGGGCAGGGAATCAAACCACCGGGTTGACAGCCAGGAATGTTAGCCGCTACACCACAAGGTGGTGGTCTCTTCCATTTTCAGTGCAATCAATTGCACGATAGCATTTAATTTCTACACTGCGCGAACTATAATAGTACACATTTCTTAGTATTTTTGGCATTATATAGCCCCTAGTAAGTTAGGAAGACGGTTCGCGTACCATAACCCTAGAGCCGAACTATTCCAAAAAACTAACAATCAAAACAGTTTTAAGCACTCCACCGAAATAAATGCCGACAATCTAGTAGAAGGACAGACAACATATTTTGTAATTTCAGAGGAATATTGTTTTACAATGAATAGCACTCTTGGTCTCCATACTGTTGAAATAATGAAAATTGACCTAAAACTTCAAAAGTTAGAAGGATTCCATGCCAACTTGCTCATTTTGCCGTATATCTTATGCGGTGGTAAATTCCATGAGGTTGTTACAGGCCATGTTGAAAATAAGAATATAAATTACCTTAGATTGCGACGGAATATTTTTCATTTTAAAGACCTGATAAATTTACTAACGCATGTTTCTCGAATTCTCATATCCCTGAAGAGCATCAATATTCAATCTTGTCAGTAGGTGAATTCATAATATTCTTATTGAAATACAGGTTTATAGTCCTAATGTAGTCTTTTTGGTTCTACCCATAATTTCTCCGGTTGCTATGAGGTAGGGGATGTGGTGTGACAGTCCTTGTGGGAATGATTTTACGGATAGATGCCCTTCAAGACGTCAATCTCATGAGAGGGGTTAATCACAAATGTAATTAATGAGGTAAGGTATGTGTGGCTGTGTGTGGTCTTTCGAGTTCGGAGTAGTCTGACCTTGCACATTAACATGTGTAGCTACCTCCGCTGGTTTGTGACAATGTGTCAACAAATTAAACAAGAAGTTCCGTGACGAACTAAAGAACCTACTTTTCTTACAATTTAAGGTTCATGCCAATGATTAATCTCTATGGATCTATCTATAATAATGACGAAATTAATATATCAAAATTTCTAATTAGTTCGAAATACTGTATAACTGACATAATGTAGCCTAATAGAGCACTACAGTTGGCAGCCCTGGTGACTGAATAATATTCTTAATTCCATCTCTTAAGGTTCAGAATACAAAATTAGGTTGAAGTCCAATGGATAGCATCGACGTTACATGCAGTCAAACATTGGTTCTAACAGCACGCGTAAAAACATGTTGGGAACAATGTCATGCATGTATTGGTCAGAAATAATCTGAAATAATATGATCTATTGTTGTTTCATTTTGATTGAAATCCATTAGTTCGTATAGAAGTTACATGCATTTCAAAATTGGACCTATCAGCACACTTAAAGTCATGTTGGCAGCATTGACGTATATTAGTTTCTCCTAATTAATCTAAAATGTTACGTACTATACGTGTGCAAATTTTAAAGCTGTTGGCTTACATACTTTCTGATATATTTATATTTGGGTAAGAAAATAGAAACAGCATTTATTAACAGTTGGCAGCCCTGGTTGCTTTTAAAAATAAGCATAGTCATATCTGTTATGGTACACATAGCACATAAGAAATTTGGGTGAAATCCAATTGATAGTATAGAAGTTACTTGTATTTATAAATTGGTCCTATCAGCAGGCTTAGAATCATGTTGGTAGCACTGACGTACATAACTTACTCCAAATTATTCTAGAATGTTAGGTATTATACGTGTGCATAGTTTAAAGCTGTCGGCTTGCATACTTTCTGATACATTGGTATTTGGGTAAAAGCATAGAGAGAACATTTATTGGCAGTTGGCAGCTGGGTAGATTATTGACTGGGGAATAACCTAACCACCAAGGGAAGATAATTGAGAAAAGGAAGTGGGTTTCGGACTGGAGAAAGAAGGATGGAGAAATAGGAGGAGAGTCCCACAAAAGTTATAAATTTAACTTTAAATACACTCAAAGGTGGTTGCGACTGCAAATCCGCTCTCTGTTACCTAAAGTGGGTAAGGAGCTGGTCGAAGCTAACGGGAAACGCAGCTAGGACTTGGTCGGTTTGCAAGAGAATGGCTTTAGCGTATTCCCTCTCAAGCATGCATATGCCTACTATGGGGAAGGGTGATGGTCTGGCAAGACAGAGAGTAACAGACTTATTGTATGTCTGTTCAAAGGAATTCGTTTTTGAACAAGTGATTCGAAGAATGCCAAGAATTTGAATCGGTTTTGATATTTCCAGTTTTCGAAGTTGTAGAGTTCTTGAAAAGAGACCAAGTGCTTCCAAGAAGGATAGTGATAGAAGAATTATACCTTTGGGAATAATTTTGGTAAGTGAACCAATAGTTGCATTTGGAAATGGCTAAGCTTTTACCCAGCAAGGAGCCGACTAAAAGTTTAGGCAAAGAGAAACACTTATATTTTGGAAAACCAACCATAAGTTTTTTGGAGAGGATCTCCACAAGCAGAAAGCTGGCGTAGCGAGCTGTACTTGCCTTACTGACAGTTAGAATTAGCTATTAAAGCTAAGAGAGACTTTACCAAGATAACCACTAAGAGTTCTTGCTCAAATGCAACAAGTGGTGAAAGCCCTATCAATAGATTTGATGACATTAAGTGGGAAAAGTCAAGGAAGACAGGATCTTGCCTAACTGTTATACCAGAAAAATGAAAAAGCGAAAAGGAACTCTTAATTTATTTTAACAATGCAAAAGAGCGTAATGAATTTAACAAATAAGTAGTAGTTTTTTAACAAATATATAATTTAAACTCTACAACAAATGGGGTCACAGACCTCCGAAAAAACATCTAAAGTTTGCGCCAGGCAATTAACAATTCATTAGGTTTCAAACCTTTATATGTTTTCAAATCCTCGCAAGATTTTAAAATAGAGAGGATAAAGTACAAAAATTAAGGACAATTAAAGTAATTAAAGTTATACAGTAAATCGAGTACTAGGTGTGTACTTCCAGAAATTTCTAAGAAAATATTCTAGAAAGAGTAACAACTTCGAAAATGACAATAACAAAAACAGGAAGAATAAAATAGAAGTTCCTATAACTTCTTATATTTAAGCGAAATTACCTATATTTTTTCTTGGTTATACAAATTGGGCAGGTCACTTAATGTGAAACCTGAAGAGAAAGTCGAAAGGAAGGTTCTAGACCTCCTGTGTTTAAGTAGGAATCACGAGCCAAATGGGGCAAGATTCCCTTTCGTGAAACCTATAAATAACTCACTCATGAGTTGAAAGAATTGTATTCCCTAATTAGAAGGGAGAAACAAGATAATTAGAAACGTGTACAAGACACGTAGTTATACAGAAATTAATTAATGATATGTAAGCAAAAGTGGGAGGGCACGTCTCTAGCGTGACACCTCATTGAGAAAGACCTATAGTAACAATTTTATTATGGTTTGTTAGTAAGGGGTTTAGGAAAGATCAACTGGGATGGAAGGTAAATGTTCATGGCCGTATTTATAATAATCGGACGAGCGCGACGCGGAAGAAATACTGAAAGAACACTGTTTTTCACTATAGTCTGTTGAAAGGGATGAGAAGTTCACTGTAGCAGCACGAAAGTTTATGGCAAAGAAAGTTATTCCAATGATGGAAAATAACTAGTTGCACTAGGTAGGCGAAAGTCTATTGCTTGAGAAGGTTGTAGATTATCATTAAATACGCCAGAGAAAATTCCAACGGAGGTAGGAAAATTAGCTATTGAGCATTAATTTATAAGGAAGATTCCTCATTTTTAAATAGTATTCCCACAAGTGAGTGGAAAATACATGACGGCACGACTTGTAGATAGAGTGCAGATTCTGGAAGGTTCCAGAAAAATCCTAATAGAAGAATAGGGCCAAAGTTATTCCAGCGGAGGAACGAGCTTAATAGTTTATAGACAGTGGGTATTCCATAATATCCCACGTTGTGAGAAGATCTCTCATTTAATAAGCATCAGAAATGCAGCTTTTACAAAGATTGGTGGGTAGACAAAGCTCAATATGGAAAATCCCGCGAAGGATGATTAATGCCACAAATAAGTAATCTCACACTGCCTATAAATGGTTATTAAAAGCATGTAGATATTGAAACCGACGAAGATGAAGTTAAAACCTGAAGTCTGTACTTATCTTTGCTGCATGGCGACGATGAAGAAGTTCCCTTTGACGATTAAAGTTCCAACATGGCGTGGAATCTAAAGAATGCCTCTATAGTTCAGGAGGTGGCTCTAGTTGAGCCTTGACTGACTAAGTCGAGGGCCGACGTGCAAGTGAGACCCACTCAGCGAAGCGCAGAGGGACCAGGAAAGGGAAAAGAGTGGGGATAGGAGACGAAAGGAATACATATCAGAATAGACAACCTTGAAAAAATAAATGTTTTTCTTGATGAATGGTCTTCAAAGAGTTGATAGCAGACGATACTAGCGCAGCATGGTGGGTGAAAAAGTAGACGAATTTCTCTTGATCACGGAGATGATAGCTGGCGATGGCGACGAGATCTGGTGGCCAGATGGATAAGGAAGTCCTCTTGCACCGGGAAGAATTGAGGAACTTCAATGATTCGCTGCTAGATGACGCTAGGTGAGTCATGGAAGATATATATCTAGAACAGACTCACAAGTAACATAAGAGACATGACCACCAAAGAGAAACTAGAAGATCACTGTTGGTGTTTGAGGAAAAGGAAGGAATGAACAAGCAAATAGTATTTAAAAATATACTCTGTCTTAATTCCAAGAATACACCAGCAGCCCTGGTGGCTCCTAAGAATTCGCTCAGTCATATCTGTTTGTGTACACATATTGTGCCCAACTCCAGTTGCCCAGATTTGAGAGCACAGGCCCAGAGGCTAAGTCCAGAGCTGAGATTTTGAATAGCGCGCTCTCATTGTTCTTAGAAGTATTTCGAAGCTTTATGCAGCCAACAGATCGCTAAGTGACGTAGCAAGAGTGTCATAGTCGAGGCTATATTGGTATAAAATATTTTCCGATTGAGTAGAAACATGGGACTAATACCAAATTACTGGCACGGACAAGGGAATACGAACGTGCTATATTTCAAGAAAATTGATCAAGTGGAAGCTGAGATATGAGATGTTTTAGTTTGAGCAGATCTCAAGCAGTGACGTCAAGGAGTCCGCCCGCAGAGTATAAAATAGCTGGGAGCCATAGCTCAATGTGTTACTTCGATACAGTGCCTAGTCGCTGAAACATCACGTTACTACTTCGTAAGCGCTTTACCGCTAAGGACATCGTTATACTTTGTAAATATCTTCGTGCACATGGTTGCAATACACTAAGTTTTTACTAGCACACGGTTGCTGGGACTTAGTGAAATTCTACGACTGTACATGGTTACTGGACTTCGAAAAGTGTTTGAAATTTTAGTGATCTTCCAATTCTTCGTACGTTATCACTGAGGTGATAGACTTTGTGGCAGAACTTTGGTAATTATTACTGCTACACGGACATATGATAGACTTTGTCTATATTTCTTTCCACTGTCCACTAATTTTTAAACTGGATTATTTTTATCCAATGACCAGAACAAGCTTTTGTCTTGGTAACTATTTGACCAACCAAGATAAGTCAGTATTTTTCACGTACCATTCTTGCACGGTTCAGTTCATTTAGCCGACATAGGGAAACCAGCATGCCTAGCATTGTCTGGAGAGTGGGAAACTCTGCCCAGGGACTTGAACATCAGAACTTGTACCGGTGCTGAACAAGATTGTCAGAGTATTGATAGTACTGAATGCATCACAGTTGGGCCACGCTACAATCTGGTATTTTGCATCATGGATCATTTCGATCTGACCCCTATCAAGAATATTACTTCAGCTGTTGAAGCAGCTAATATTACAAACAGTTTTCATCAAGATTATCAGGCAACGAGTATGATTACCGCTATGTCTGGTTAGGCAACTTGCGGGTATATAATGGAGGCCGATACGAGAATTTAAGTACGTGTCCAAATGGGGACAGAAGACTGGAATAGTCTGGTTCAGACCAGATTATCTACATCAAGATCTACAAGAATGTAAGCTACATTTTGCATTATTTTTATGCCTAGTTAGTTGGAATTCTCAATTTTTCTACAGTCTTGCCAACACATATTTTTCTTCGATATTTTGCTGTTGCAATTTTTTTTTTGCAAGGCACGGGAAGCCTTGATCTGAGCAGTTTTTACACTCAGACATGAGAAGTAAATGATTTGAATTAACGGAGGAGCAAAACGAGCATTTATTTCATTTTTGATATTATTTTTCTAATCGCGGTCATCAGCCGTCGTAACTGTAAATTTAATAATAAATTTAAGTTGAGGAATGGATTTTTATCCATATTTAAGAGGTCGAGGATGATATTTCCCGAAGAGTTTAGCAACGTTAATTCCATGTGTGGAAATAATAATAATAATAATAATAATAATAATGCTGATTTAATAATATTAATTATTTTCAATGTTTTTCTGAGATAATAATTATGATTTATATTCTCTAATAATCATATCATGTAGTGTGATTTATAAAGTTGGTATTTAAAACAGTTTTCTAGATCGGATACTTTTTTCCGAAGGATAGTGGTTAACGCACGCCCACATTCAAATAACAGAATAATTCTATGGGAACATTTTACACTTGTATTATGCAGTTAAATCTTTAGAAGACACGGAAAGTAATGATACGGGAAGCAAAAAGAATGTATAAAATAGGGTTTTACTAGAGTTCGTATAATATAAATTCATTATGAGCAACGTCTTGTGATGGAACGTTTGGCTGGAAATAGACACGGTGTGGAATTATTAATGTTTAAACTAATGGTAAAATTACTGTAAACTCATTGAGGAGCTTACAAGCTTATAAATCTTCCAGTTTGAGTAACAAGCAATGGCTTGATTATTATGTATAATTTGGGAAGATATTATTGTGTGTGTGGAAATAGTTAAATATGCCATTCTGATTGTGCAATTTAAGTCGCAGGAATGAGGTTGTTATAAATGGAGTATCAACCATATTGTTGGTTGGATGACTTCAAAATATGTTGGGAGTTGTAATATTGTTGCAAGCCACACTTTCGTCGCATTTATAACCAAGGGTTATTTTATGGAACCATCATAGTCAATTCACTGTTTACCCACGTGTTCTATAAATTTTTCCTATATTAGCCCGGAATTTTGTTGTTAACACTTACCTTTCATTATGAGAAGACTTTACCGTTGTCTAAAGGCTAATTATGGTTATGTGATTTTTGACACATTTAAATCGAATGGGCCGATACTGTAAATAGTTTAAAACTGTTATTTCTTACACAACCACTACAATTTAGAGGCTATTTGTGATCCTGTCAAAAATATAAACATTATGTAAACTAATATGATAATTAACATTTTGACATCCTGTCAGAGAATTGTAATTTTGATAATAGCAAATAATATTATTTTTGTGATAAATTTTCTAAATAATATTTCCAAGTGATATTTAAATAATTGAATGGTTAAATTCATAGTTAAGAAATTTGATATTTTGTTAATAATAAATTTTGACTATAATATTGCTAATTGAGTCAAGAGCTCAGAATAAATTTTGGATCGAGAACAGATGATACAATAAATATTTTTCTGTTTATCGAAGTTCTTCGAATCCATGCTCGAATGTCCATGTAATTTTTTTAATTTTTTATATTTAGTCAATTTACCCTCTAGGTTGGTGGTTCCCACGGACTCAGCGAGGGAAATAACCACTACCGCCTCTATGGGCAGTGTCCTGGAGCTTGGAACACCTGGTAGGGAGGGATACAACTGGGGAGGTGTGATCAGCACTTTGCCCAGGCGGCCTCGCCTGCAAGGCGAACAGGGGCATCATGAGGGATGGGAAGGGATGGAAGATTGGGATGGATAGGCTAGGAAGAGGGAAGGAGGCGGCCGTGGCCTCACAGTAGGTACTGTGCCCGAAATACCTACCCTTTACCTGTTGAAATCCCTCGATGGTAGCTGGATCATAGGACCTGAAAACCCCCGGCTTAGAAAAGTCCCCAAATCCTACCAACAGGGAAAGGGAGTGATAGGGTGCAGTAAAACCTAACAGAGGTGGCATTAAGCACGACCAAAGCATAACAGCGAACAGCTCTAAGAACACGAGAATCGTGGGCAAACACCCTCTCAGGAGTGTGGGAAACTCTAGAAATATCTAGCTGTGGCCCCCCTTAAAGCGACCTCTTTATACTTCTGTAAATCATCACATCACGCGATTAAAAGAAATGACAAAGATTTATTTCCAAAAGAAATCTGACAGAAGTTCAGACCAATTTGTCCTTGACTGGAAACACACAAAGAAACTGGGCACTAGAATCATGCCAATAAATGCATTAACAGTCCCCATGGACCAAGAGTGCATTTAACCCTCAATAGAAATTGTTAATCATGCGAACAATAGAAAACCCCCCCAAAAAATTAGACAAATCGTCTTAATGGTTCTTCCACCCATTCCAACATTAGAGAACACGTGAATTAAATCAGAGATATATATATAAATATTTACTTATTTACAGCGAAATCATTATTTATGTTATTACACCATCAGATGTAAATGCCTTTCCAAACATGTAATTCTGCACTCCTTATCTGCTTTGTCAAAATTGAAATTGCATAACTCATATTGCCTTAGCAATGTATTCAAAATTTATTTTTATCAATCAAGCACTCAAGCTAAAAAGGACGTGAAATTCGTAATTCAGAATCTCCAAAGATTCAATAATATTTCAGTATGTATGTACTTATTTAAATTCATCCAGATTTTAAAATATAACGATCGTGAATCATATCTTGCATTGCTTAAATCTTGTAAACTGAGCACAACCGAAGAATTAATTAAATGGGGATGCCACACAAAAACAAACTCTGAGGCTTGACAAAAACTAGATCCATAATTGGAATTGCCAATATCATCAATGAATCGTAACAAGAAATGCAAAGAAGAACAGAGACTATGTTCTTTCAAAAACATTCATAAATTAGTATAACCTTGTACTGAATTACTGTCACTAAAATGGTCACTCATGACCTCGATTTCTGAATACGGTGGGCATTACCACCAACATTACCAAGTTTATATTTTATAACCGCATAACACATGATGCTTTTACTATCATTTTAATATGAACGTACTTCAACGAGTACCACCGTAAATATATATAACACGCCCATAGACGTTTCTTCACACACTATCACTCACATGGTGATTATTTTATTCGATAACTAGTGATCAGATATGATCAGCTGTATTTCTTAATTATTATGATTTCTCAATCCAATGCAACATAAATTTAACATGAGTGGCTACTTAATCAAGTGCACTGGATCACAAAAAGCTTGCCTTACAGAGTTGTATTCACAGTCACAAAAGAATTGATTTCCCCTTAAAGTTAATCCCTGGGATCTGTCTCGTAAAAGATTCTTGTTCTTCAAATAGTACTCTAAAGCAATGTTCTAAACAAGAAAAACTTTAAAGACTGAATCCAAGTTCAGTTATAGCAAAATTAATTAATATAACTATCAACGAGGTGTATCCAAGTACACGTGACTACAAAATCAAACGTTAAAGTTGATCAGACGAAAATAGAAATGTCCCCTCAAGAGAATTCACGAAAATTAGATTGGTTCTACAGCATGTATCCAGATAACGACTCCAGTTAAATTCTGTTGATACATTAGAATTGCAGTATGACCTCGATTACCCTCAAGAGAAAAGAAAATTCCCATTCTAAAAGAATGATCAAACTTCACATTCTATACTATACTTTACTAGTTATAATGCAAGAGTGCATAGGCAAATTCGAAATTCGCAATTGTCGAACACAAAAATAATGGAACGACAACCTCTCAAGCCAAAGCTTGATAAAAAAAACAAGTAATTCCCTCTGAGCAAAACGTATATTACTTCCCCTATGAAGATCTGTTCTCCACAATCAAGAAGTTCGGAATAAATTTAATGAATTTATATTTAATAGACTATTAAGCTGAAAAATGAACAATAAATTCATAATAAAATGTTATGAAATGAGTGCACCTGGTTAATCAGGCCTAAACTCGACTGAAAATGAAGTCACACATGACATGGAATAGCCATGCATAAACTCCACTCCACAATCATACTACTCAAATTGTAAGAAGAAAATAGATGGCAAAGTGTTTAAACTGGACTATCTACCTTGCAACGCTACATGAAAAGTAGATTCTCTACCTGGCTGAAGATTCTCGAAGGCGATATGGAGCGTGAAGATGCCCACCATCTGACTCCACCATGGTGTAGCAGGACTACACGGTTCCATTCCAATTTCCAATGAACGCACTGGGGATCCCTTACTCCAATGTCCCAAGTCCACTGGTAGTAAACGAACTGCTTCCTCATCTCGGAAATTGTCCTAGCCCAAATTTCGAATGGTTCCAGGTCGGACCGAAAATACATCACGCGCGCGAATGCAGCATCTCGATAAGCAAGTGAACACATGACGGTGGCCTGAGTTATTTTCGGCTGCATGTTACCAAAAGTTCATGTTGCACAAGCCAATAGCCCGCGTCGCGAATATGCTATGTTCCACTTCGCAAACAGCATTGTGATTACTCGTGACGCCCGCTGCATTTGCTTGGAGAGCGATGTCCACACTAAAATGCCTAGCCGCTCATGGCTAATATGTTTATATGCATTCTAAATATCTCCCCCAACACCTTGGACTTCCAAGCACTATAAATTGTTAAAAAACTTCACTCGGAATGTACTTGATATTTAGTTGCAATATTCTTGGCGTGAAAAAAGATAGCACGCCTTCTCAGTATGCATAGGCTTCAGAAACAAGCCTCCTTTATGTATCACTGCACTTCGCTCCGTAACTCTACATGCATTTAAGTCACGTGAAAAGAGTGATTCCACTAACAAAATACTGCCCGCATACAATGCCAGGCGCTCTGACGACTGAAGTTCTCATTCGACACTGAACTTTTAGTATAATGACCTTAATCCGTCACCACACGATGTATAAATGGCAACTAGCACCGCCGTGAACTCAAAATAGCTTGACACTTCTTCCAGCCGAAACAACATTGCGATACAAGTTCAGCTTAGGCGTGTATTCGTCTGAGTTGAAACGTGCTCTGCTCTTCGCACATCTGTGTCAGCCTGCAGGAGACAAACTGGCCCGCTGTCGCTAGTGCGCATGACGAGACGATCTCTCTGAGACAGGTCGATATATAAATCTATATTCTTGATGTTACAAATGCTATTACTAAAAAGCACGACTGCATTGTCTCTCTCTGCTGTAATATCGAACTCCAGTATATACTTGACCTCATATCTGTGCCTTATTTCCACAAAAAAAATATTCAAATGTAAATGTCAATCTTCCACTACTGCCGGCTCAAGGACACCTGCGCATCCTCGCGGCCTACAAGCGAAACACTCTCTTCCGAAGGTTGTTGATGGGACAAGAGCTGAGCCAAACGATCACATGGCTATGCGCGCTCTTCAAACTAGGTCATAACCTGCCGTTTGGTGTAGCGGTTCGTATAGGTACATGTACCGTAAATCAGGCCAAATAAAAGAAAACGGTACATCTCTCTCCTAACACCTCAAATAAAAGTTAGCTAGACTTTTATTTCATCATTCCAGATATTCCCGCTACAATACATGGCTACATACAGAGTTAAACTAACTTCTTGTAGTATCTGCGCATATTCTTGGCATTGAAGCGACCTATAATATCCCTTCCATCTATGCTGGTGACTTCATAACAATTGTTCCCAAAGCATCGAGCTATTCGGAACGTTTCCTCGGCTACAGATTTACTAGCCACTTCCTTATCTCTCTTTCTTGGTATATCCCAATGGTGGTGCAGAATTACCTGTTATCTCTAATTTCTTGTTCCTCCTTTTCTTTTATCTTTATCTCATTCTGGGGTTATTTCTCTACTACCCTGGCGACTAGTACTTGCATGAGTATCATTTATTGTATCCTTTCTCTTATCATCTTTCTTTCTTTCTTCGTCCTTCCCCATCGGACTTTTCCTGCTCCCCTCTGAGCCTTTCCTGGTCTCTCCTTCGATAAAACTCTTCCGTCCTATAGTTCTTGTACCTGCTGTACCCCTGACGTGGTCTGTAATTAGTGTCATAAGGCGCATCACGGTAATTGTTACGGTTCTTGCCTTAGTCCCTTCTATAGAAATTACGTTCCTCATAACGTCTCCGCCACGGTGGTTCCGTGTATTCCCTATACTGGTTTTGGTATCTCCCATCCTTTTGATAGTGGTATCGAGTTTGCCCTATCCTTTCCGGATTCCTCTGATCGGATCTGACCTGATCCGTTTGCTGGTTTCGGTGCATTACTACCGTGTTGATCCCTTTAGACTCCTGTCGACTAGCACGTGATATGATAGGTGTTGACATTGCGTTTACGTGGTCCAAACGACGTAACAAGTCGTCCATCGTGGCTAAGTCATTCACTCCTGATGAAATTATTGACTTTCTGACATCCACGGGAAGTTGCTGCGATATAGCTTCAACTAACTGACCCTCGGTCATCGGGGGTTGCAGAAACCGCAATTTCGAGAGCTGACACGCAAAGTACTCTGCATAGCTTGTGGGACATGTATTTGCATACTTTCTCGAGTAAACTTCTGACCTTATATTCTGTTGCACTTCAATGCTCCAGAATCTTTTGATAAATGCGTCAGCAAACTCCTCGAAATTATTGAAGGTGTACCTAAACGCCTTATACCACTGAAGTGGGGCATCAGTCAAATAGCGCTCCAATACTCTAAGTTCGCGTTTGCGTGGCACCTGCGATTCCACGAAGTAATCCCTTAATCCACGAATAAATTCGAGATGGGTAGTGCCATCTAAATTTCTGAATTTACGAGGTTTATCCTCAAAAATTCTAATAACAGTGATGTTAGACGCTCTTTCAACAGGCCTGTGTACATAAGCTCCTGTATTGACGTTAGTGTTGGGATAAGTGTACCCATATGGTTGTAATTGCGTGAAATTGGGCTGAGTCAAATTGGGTTGAGTTGGACCTAACCGTTCCGCAACTGTAGACTGAGGACTGATCCTAATGTCGGGAGACTCATGTGGCATAGCTTCATCTCTTTCCTGTAATCTAGGTTCCCTTTGAGCTAAAGCAGCGTGAAAGTCGCTGTTCCAGCTTGACCTTAATTGCTCCTTAATACTTTCTACGTTAACATTCCCCCCAAGGTTAATGGTTTCCAATTGCGTTCGAATTGCATTTAATTCCGAAGTTTTCTTTTCCCTGTCTTCGTTCAGTTCTATCTTGTTCTGATCCACCTTAACCTCAATGGACTTTAATTTATTTTCTAAACTAGTTAAATCATCTGCTTGAGAAATTTGAAGAACATTAATCTTCTTATCGACATCCTCCCTCACATCTAATATTTCTTTAGTAGCTTTTAACTCGCTAGTGGCAAGTTTTTATTCCATTTCCTGTTTCAGATCATTAAAAGAATCTTCATTAATCCTAATCATACCATTTCTTACTAAATCTATGTTTTCTTTAACAATTGCCTTAAGATCTATATCAAAGTCATCTTTCAATAATTTATTATGATCACTGACTTGAACTCGAAAAGAATTCATTTCCGTTCTCAATTGATCTATCGAAGCCAGAGTATTGATAGTGTCGTTAGTGAATTGTAGTTGCAAAGCTTCCAAATTATCCTCTGCCAACCGTTTACTGATATCTAAATCTAATTTAATATCCATTTGGAAATCTTTATTAGTTTTCTCTATTTCATTAATCTGGATTTGCATAAGGTTTTGGTTAGCTTCTACAATGCTAACTTTTGACTGGATGTTAGTTACATCTTCTTGTACATTAGTGACTTTAACTTCAATAATATTTTGACATGTTTGCATCTGGTTCTGACTAGCCTGCATTTGACTTTGACTGGATTCAACCTTAACAATTTTCGACTGAATGTTATCAATGTCTGCTTCTATTTTTTTGACTGGATTCAACCTTAACAATTTTCGACTGAATGCTATAAATGTCTGCTTCTATTTTTGTTTGACTACTCTGCATTTGACTCTGACTACTCTGCATTTGTTTTATACTAATCTGCACTTGACTTTGACTGGATTCAACCTTACCAATATTAGATCCAATATCTTTATTGCTGGACTGAAGGTCATTTAAAGTCTTTTATACTCTCTGCAAGAGCATCCTGAATATTCAACTGTGCCTGAAGCAGTTGATACAGTTTCTCCATCTCACTAGGAGATCCTTTCCCATCGTTCTCAGACATATCAAATATATATCACACAAAAGCTGAAACACATGGACACCACTCCACCAAACAAAGCATAGACATCACAGAGTAAACCACATTTGCCATCATACGAACTTCTTGATTGTGTTGCATTAACTTAAATTATAATTAAAATTACCAATCGGTGCTCAATGTTAGAATCGAGAAATTCCCAGAACCTACTCGTACTATGTGTGATGATTTATATCAGTATATATCCTAAGTATTCCTATTATGACCATCTTTAAATTTAAGAAAATGGTTTTACATTTAAAATGGGCTCAGAAATAGCCATCCGCCGGTTGTAAGAAAATGGGACACGTTGAGTGCAGCTCACCCACGAGCTACATCACAACGCCCTACTCGACTGATCAAGTCAATTCAGTTTTTCAGAGAATGTCTTTCATTGATCTTGGCTCTAGTCGTATATTATTTCCAAATCAGTCTAGCACCACTTAAAAATCCACAAAATCTATTAATGGTTGCAATTCTACACGTATGCCGTGTAGGTCGAGAATACTCTTAATTGCTTTATTCACGAATGAATTCCAATATCTTGTGCTAAAAACATTGGTGAACCATTATTTCCCGACGTTCATTCAGCGAGTTCACAATTGATCGCTGTAATGTTGTCGGAATTGACTAGCACATAACGTCACCACGTGTTCGAAAGCAAGATTCGAAACGATCATGAAATGGCGTCATATCGCCAGTCAGATGCCCTTCCACGAGGTTCGACATCTATAATGGCCTCAAACTATGTTCCCGTCTCTGGTATTCCAGTTTTCTCGAGTCCATCATCTGTATGCCATTTTACTCAATTGGCACCTCCCATAAAGACACGATATCTCTATTCGATGCCCCTTAAGTTTGGGCCGCCAATTTACTGTGCCTGAAATACCTACCCTTTACCTGTTGAAATCCCTCGATGGTAGCTGGATCGTAGGACCGGAAAACCCCCCGGCTTAGAAAAGTCCCCAAATCCTACCAACAGCGAAAGGGAGTAATAGGGTGCTGTAAAACCTAACAGAGGTGGTATTAAGCACGACCAAAGCATAACAGCGAACAACTCTAAGAACACGAGAATCGTGGGCAAACACCCTCTCAGGAGTGTGGGAAACTCTAGAAATATCTAGCTGTGCCCCCCCTTAGTGCGACCTCTTTATACTTCTGTAAATCATCACATCACGCGATTAAAAGAAATGACAAAGATTTATTTCCAAAAGAAATCTGACAGAAGGTCAGACCAATTTGTCTTTGACTGGACACAAACAAAGAAACTGGGCACCAGAATCATGCCAATAAATGCATTAACAGTCCCCATGGACCAAGAGTGCATTTAACCCTCAATATAAATTGTTAATCATGCGAACAATAGAAAAACCCCCCAAAAATAGACAAATCGTCTGAATGGTTCTTCCACCCATTCCAACATTAGAGAACACGTGAATTAAATCAGAGATATATATATACATATTTACTTATTTACAGCGAAATCATTATTTATGTTATTACACCATCAGATGTAAATGCCTTTCCAAACATGTAATTCTGCACTCCTTATCTGCTTTGTCAAAATTGAAATTGCATAACTCATATTGCCTTAGCAATGACTTCAAAATTTATTTTTATCAATCAAGCACTCAAGCAAAAAAGACGTGAAAATCGTAATTCAGAATCTCCAAAGATTCAATAATATTTCAGTATATATGTACTTATTTAAATTCATCCAGATTTTAAAATATAACGATCGTGAATCATATCTTGCATTGCTTAAATCTTGTAAACTGAGCACAACCGAAGAATTAATTAAATGGGGATGCCACACAAAAACAAACTCTGAGGCTTGACAAAAACTAGATCCATAATTGGAATTGCCAATATCATCAATGAATCGTAACAAGAAATGCAAAGAAGAACAGAGACTATGTTCTTTCAAAAACATTCATAAATTAGTATAACCTTGTACTGAATTACTGTCACTAAAATGGTCACTCATGACCTCGATTTCTGAATACGGTGGGCATTACCACCAACATTACCAAGTTTATATTTTATAACCGCATAACACATGAAGCTTTTACTATCATTTTAATATGAACGTACTTCAACGAGTACCACCGTAAATATATATAACACACCCATAGATGTTTCTTCACACACTATAACTCACATGGTGATTATTTTATTCTATAACTAGTGATCAGATATGATCAGCTGTATTTCTTAATTATTATGATTTCTCAATCCAATGCAACATAAATTTAACATGAGTGGCTACTTAATCAAGTGCACTGGATCACAAAAAGCTTGCCTTACAGAGTTGTATTCACAGTCACATAAGAATTGATTTCCCCTTAAAGTTAATCCCTGGGATCTGTCTCGTAAAAGATTCTTGTTCTTCAAATAGTACTCTAAAGCAATGTTCTAAACAAGAAAAACTTCAAAGACTGAATCCAAGTTCAGTTATTGCAAAATTAATTAATATAACTATCAACGAGGTGTATCCAAGTACACGTGACTACAAAATCAAACGTTAAAGTTGACCAGACGAAAATAGAAATGTCCCCTCAAGAGAATTCACGAAAATCAGACTGGTTCTACAGCATGTATCCAGACAACGACGCCAGATAAATTCTGTTGATACATTAGAATTGCAGTATGACTTCGCTTACCCTCAAGAGAAAAGAAAATTCCCATTCTAAAAGAATGATCAAACTTCACATTCTATACTCTACTTTACTAGTTATAATGCAAGAGTGCATAGGCAAATTCGAAATTCGCAATTGTCGAACACAAAAATAATGGAACGACAACCCCTCAAGCCAAAGCTTGGAAAAAAAACCAAGTAATTCCCTCTGAGCATAACGTATATTACTTCCCCTATGAAGATCTGTTCTCCACAATCAAGAAGTTCGGAATAAATTTAATGAATTTATATTTAATAGACTATTAAGCTGAAAAATGAACAATAAATTCATAATAAAATGTTATGAAATGAGTGAACCTGGATAATCATGCCAAAACTCGACTGAAAATGAAGTCACACACGACATGGAATAGCCATGCATAAACTCCACTCCACAATCATACTACTCAAAATGTAAGAAGAAAATAGATGGCAAAGTGTTTAAACTGGACTATCTACCTTGCAACGCTACATGAAAAGTAGATTCTCTACCTGGCTGAAGATTCTCGAAGGCGATATGGAGCGTGAAGATGCCCACCATCTGACTGCACCATGGTGTAGCAGGACTACACGGTTCCACTCCAATTTCCAATGAACGAACTGGGGATCCCTTACTCCAATGTCCCAAGTCCACTGGTAGTAAACGAACTGCTTCCTCATCTCGGAAATTGTCCTAGCCCAAATTTCGAATGGTTCCAGGTCGGTCCGAAAATACATCACGCGCGCGAATGCAACATCTCGATAAGCAAGTGAACACATGACGGTGGCCTGAGTTATTTTCGGCTGCATGTTACCAAAAGTTCATGTTGCACAAGCCAATAGCCCGCGTCGCGAATATGCTATGTTCCACTTCGCAAACAGCATTGTGATTACTCGTGACGCCCGCTGCATTTGCTTGGAGAGCGATGTCCACACTAAAATGCCTAGCCGCTCATTGCTAATATGTTTATATGCATTCTAAATATCTCCCCCAACACCTCGGACTTCCAAGCACTATACATTGTTAAAAAACTTCACTCGGAATGTACTTGATATTTAGTTGCAATATTCTTGGCGTGAGAAAAGATAGCACGCCTTCTCAGTATGCATAGGCTTCAGAAACAAGCCTCCTTTATGTATCACTGCACTTCGCTCCGTAACTCTACATGCATTTAAGTCACGTGAAAAGAGTGATTCCACTAACAAAATACTGCCCGCATACAATGCCAGGTGCTCTGACGACTGAAGTTCTCATTCGACACTGAACTTTTAGTATAATGACCTTAGTCCGTCACCACACGATGTATAAATGTCAACTAGCACCGCCGTGAACTCAAAATAGCTTGACACTTCTTCCAGCCGAAACAACATTGCGATGCATGTTCAGCTTAGGCGTGTATTCGTCTGAGTTGAAACATGCTCCGCTCTTCGCACACCTGTGTCAGCCTGCAGGAGACAAACTGGCCCGCTGTCGCTAGTGCGCATGACGAGACGATCTCTCTGAGACAGGTCGATATATAAATCTATATTCTTGATGTTACAGATGCTATTACTAAAAAGCACGACTGCATTGTCTCTCTCTGCTGTAATATCGAACTCCAGTATATACTTGACCTCATATCTGTGCCTTATTTCCAAAAAAAAAAATATATATATATATTCAAATGTAAATGTCAATCTCCCACTACTGCCCGCTCAAGGACACCTGCGCATCCTCGCGGCCTACAAGCGAAACACTCTCTTCCGAAGGTTGTTGATGGGACAACAGCTGAGCCAAACGATCACATGGCTATGCGCGCTCTTCAAACTAGGTCAAAACCTGCCGTTTGGTGTAGCGGTTCGTATAGGTAACTCAGGCCAAATAAAAGAAAACGGTACAGTACCATCCCGGCATTTGCCCGAAGACGAAGTGGGAAACCACGGAAAACCACGGAAAACCATTTCGAGGATGGCTGAGGTGGGAATCGAACCCCCTCTACTCAGTTGGACCACCCGAGGCTGAGTAGACCCAATTCCAGTCCTCACACCACTTTTCAAATTTCGTGGCAGAGCCGGGAATCGAACCCAGGACCTCCGGGGCGGCAGCTAACCATGCTGACCGCTACGCTACGGAGGCGACTCATGTAATTAAAATTGTGTTATATTCATTGTTATGACTTTATATTTGAACCAATTTTGAGATACTGATTCCTGGAAAAAGTGTTAATTTATTTTCTGCTACTATTTTGAAAAACAAAAACATTGATTTTTTCATCGAGTGATAATATTTCATTTCAACGTGTGAATACTTAAAAGTTACGAATCAGGATGGACAATTCAATTTGCACTGACAAACCCTATGATTGTAAATAATTCATTTGAACGAAGTCAACAGGACTAACAATCTGACCTTCGTTTCAAATGCCTAGTGTTCATGTGTTGGTAAATCTGTGAATGTGTATATGTAAATGTTTGAACCGTCATGCATCCATAATGATATTTTTTAGCATTTCTTCAGTCAATTTTTGAAACATGTTAATAAAATGAGATAATTTTACGAATTGTGTTATTTTCAGAAAATCTCCTTCTATCCTTATTGTTGCATCGAGCCGAAAATCAATAAAGCAATTTTTTATGGTTATTTTAGACACTTTAACCCTTATGACACTCTGGGATGTTTAGATTCTCGTGCTGACTGATTTTTGGTGAAAATGCATATGTGGTCGTCCGGACTTCGGACTAAACGGGCACAATATTACATACAAAATTTGGTTGAATTTCAATTGTTGTTTAGAAGTTATATGTATTTAAGTTTGGAACTATCAGCAGGCTTAGAATCATTTTGGCAGCATTGCCATACATGGCCTCCTGGAAATTAAACTGCAATATTATTATCTATACGTGTGCCAATTTTGAAATAGCCTCCATGCTTCCAAGATATCCAACAAGGAGCTCAAATTTCAATTGCGGTTTTTTTCAGCAGTTGGTAGCACTGACATAATTTTCAAATATGGGCTTGAGATATTCAGGTATAGATCTTTACTCATACCAAATTTGGATTCGATTGCTGCAGCCGTTTAGGAGTTGATAGGGGGACACACACACACACACACACAGCCAGACCGACAGACAGAAATTTGCCCAGATCGATCTCATAAGTCTACTTCTTCCTCATTTTTAGCCTATTTTCATTTATAAAAAAGGCTTATCAGATCACCTTTTGTCCGTGTGTCTGTGTGTACGGCTCGAGCAATTTCAATAATACTCGATAATTTCATAGCACTGTTCCGGACGACCCCGACCGTGCCCTTCAAATTTTGTTACGTCTTACCAATCCAACATGGCGGCTTTGCGAATTATTTATCCAGCATTCAATATCTCCGAAACTATTACGGATATCACCCTGGAATGTTTTACGGTGATAAGGGGAAATACTAGTTCACCTATATGACGTCCGGCTCTATGACTAACTGGTTAGCGCGCTAGGCTTTGGCCCAAAGTGCCCAGGGTTCGATTCCCGGCTGAGCCATCAGGGATTTTAATCTCCTGGGGGTTAATTCCTGTGGCTCGGGGACTGGGTGTATGTGTCGTCTCCATCATCACTTCATCCTTATTACGACGCGCAGGTCGCCCACGGGCTTCAACTAGAAAGACCTGTACTCGGCCTCTCCGGAGGCCACACGATTATTATTATTATTATTATTATTATTATTATTATTATTATTATTATTATTAATAATAATATTATTATTGTTACCTATGTGAAATTTGAAAACCTGGTAACTACAAAACCAACATGGCGGCCAAGCGAGGTTGTGACTTTTAAATAGACGTTTCTCGCGATTTAACCAACCAAACACAATAAAACTTGGTACAGTATATGTTTAAACACATTGTGGTGTTCAAACATTCTCTCTGGTAGCTATTAAAGGGAATCTCACACTTACTTACTTATGTAGTTTAATAACTTAAAACCAACTAGATCATAATTGTAACAAGAGAGGACAACATACAATAATATAAGACAAAGAGCCATGAAGTCAAAGATATGGCATTACACGAAATGCGCAAGATTCCCGACCGTGCTACGGGCGCTGCCGTACGTGGGCACTGGGTGAACTACCGTTAATATAGGGAGCAGCATCGTACATGCCGCCCCCCTAATTTGTCAAACAAATAACAAAAATGGTAGCAATTCATAGACGCACTTCTCCAACACAAGTCTCTAGCAACTCACAATAGAAACTGTACACATACAAAATAAGAAACAAAGGTGAAACACAGTACAGTGATAGTCCTTGAAATGAGCTCGTCAGGAAAAAGACTGATCCTTGTCACTGGTATTTTATATGACCCTTTGCTTCATCCCGGGATGAAGCTCTTCAATTGTTCCTGTTGGCCATGTGAGGGGGGGGGGGGAGAGGGAGTATTGTCTTCTTTCAGAAGTACCAGCCTTCCTGCTTTGAAGTTGGGTTGATTTTGAAACCACTTGGAACGCTGCTGGAGCTGGCCCATGTAATCAGTTGACCAGCGTTTCCAGATGAGTTGTCGGCACCGCTGGACCAATTGCCATCTTGACAGCCGTGATGATGGCGCTAAGAGACAATCAGGTTCAGGGAAAGAGACTAACGGCTCGCCAGTAAAGAAATTACCAGGGGTGAGGAAAGCATATTCATCAGGTCCGTGGGGTATTGCGACGATTGGTCTCGAATTTAAACATGCTTCAATTTGTGTGAGCAGTGTGGTTATTTCTTCAAAGGTTAGCACAGTGTTACCGGCAACCTTCTTCAGGTGGGTGTTCACTGATTTTATACCTGTTTCCCACAGTCCGCCGTAGTGAGGGGAATGAGGTGGTATGTGATGCCAACGAATTCCTTCTTCAGCTGTGAAGTTCAATACGTTCGTTGGATGATCTTCTGTCCGGATGTAGCGTGATAATTCATCTAATTTCCTTCTTGCTCCGGTAAAGCATGTGCCATTGTCACTGTACATGTGATAGCAACGGCCACGTATTGAAATGAATCTTCTTAAGGCGGCAATATAAACCTCCGTGGATAGGTCACTGACGGCCTCAATGTGTACTGCCTTGGTCGCCATGCACACAAACAATGCTATGTAGCATTTCTTGTGAGTTTTAATTCGTGGATTTCCATATTTCACATGCAGCGGACCTCCATAGTCCACACCACTATGAGAGAATGGCTTGCTAGGGATCACTCTAGACTTAGGCAATTGTCCCGTGAGTTGACTGGTGTCATTGGTCTTCGCTCGGAAGCATGTTACACAACTGCGGATCACCTGCCTGATAGCAGATCGGCCACTGGTTATGCACCACCGTTGCCGCAACGAAGCTAAGATAAGTGCAGAAGTCGTGTGTGTTCATACCAAATAAGCAATTTCGTGACATGATGCTTAGGTGGCAGTATCAAAGGATGATTTTGTTCAAATGATGCTTCAGCATTCTCTAGCCTGCCGCCCACCCTCAATAGATGGTCACTATCTAGGAAAGGGTGCAGAGTGAGAAGTTTACTCTGAAATGGCACTGCGTTCTTTTTATATACATTATTTATATCCTGACTGTACGAGCAATGCTGAACGATGCGAATGATTGCTGTCAGACTATCGCGAAGTTCGGCAGTAGTCAAATGTCCATGCCGTCTTACTGCTGCATCCTGCTTTAGATTGTGAAAAACCCTGAGAATGTAAGCAACTACTCTGTGTAGTTTAGTCCTGCTGGAAAAACGGATGAAAATGCTATCTGCATTGTGATTACTCGCCACGAAACACAATCTTAATCCTCGTTGATCAGGAATTTTGGTTGGTCGAACAGTGGTAATTTCAGGCCAGGTTGAAGGCCCCGCCCACCATAATCGATTGCTTTGGAGTCGGTGTGGCTCCGTTCCCCTGCATATAACATCTGATGGATTGTGTGGACATGCGCTTCTGGCAGAACAATATGCTTGCTGCTGGGATGCACTGAGTACCGGGCTAGCAGTACTGTTCATATTCTGGTGTATATGTAACAATGTGTGGTGACGTTTATTGCATGTTCTGTAGTTACCTGAGTTGCAATTATTGGCTACATGGTCACTTCTCAAGCAATTTAAATAAAGATTATATTACCTCACAACACCTACACGACTATTTTCGTCCATGTACTTGAACGTGGGAAATTTATGCAGACTGTGAGATGTCTTACATAGCACACAATAAGGTGACGTGGTGGCGAAGTTCGGTGAGGTCCCCTTGAACTTGTACCATACTTGACCTCATCTTGGGTTAGAGCAGCTGACTTGTTGGACGTGACTATTTCTAAAGTTTGGCAATTGTTTTCCAAGAATTGAATTAAGTCCTTCAAGTTGGCGTGCGTTTCATTTGACGTACCGTTCTCCCATTGCTTCCTGAGATTGATACTGATTCTTTCCAAAACTAAGTGCGAAAGCATGAGGTCATGTAAGGGCGTCTCAATTTTTCAAGCTTCTATGGCATTTAAGTTGCTGCAAAGTTGATTTATTAGCAAACGCAGCTCTTTAGGAGAATCATGCTTTGCGTTTGGGAGAAACAATAGTTCCTTGATGTGAAGGTCTGATATAAGTTTGGGATTGTAGTATCGATTACGAATCAAGTGACAGGCGACCTTAAAGTTATCCTGTGAAATGAGCAAGTTCTCAATGAGGTGATGAAGTTCACCAGACAAGCATGATAGGAGGTAATGATATCTTTCAATATCTGTGATTGTTTCATTGTTGATTATCAACGCTACAAATGAGTCATAGAACTGCATGAAATCTTGTAGAGCGCCACTGAACTTGGGTAGTGAAATAGTTGGAAGTTTTAGTGCGCAACTATTGCTCATGTAATCACTATTTACAGGCGGAGGTGGGTGTGTATATTCGGGGCACAATAGCGTTTCCATTTTTGACTTAATGACCAAACATAAATCATCAAAGGCTGCTCTATCTAGATCATGTGATTCGTTTTCAGGATCATCGATTTCCAATTGTATCTGAGTGCCATTATACTCATCCATGTACTTGAACCTGCAAATTCAATCACGAATGTACTTAAGCGAGTCACGCGAGATTGATGACTGCTCGTTTCTTTGTCAATATACGTTTTTGATTGGCATCCATAATGACTCAAGACACAAGAAATGATAAATGGGATGAACCAGATCGTACTTACTGGTGCAGTTCTGTGCTCTCTAACTCAACCAAGTTAGCTATTTTCATAGATATTTTCGTAGTTCACTTATATCCGGCCCGGAGGACCAAAATTATTGCGTTCAAGCATTCTCTCTGGTAGCTCATAAAGGGAATTCACATTTACCTACTTAACTAGATCATAATTGTAACAGGGGAGGAACATATACAATAATATAAGACAAAGAGCTCATGAAGTCAAAGATATGGCGTTACACAAAATGCGCAAGATTCCCGACCATGCTACGGGCGCTGCCGTACGTGGGCACTGGGTGAACTACCGTTAATATAGGGACCAGCACCGTATACACATTGTAATGCACAGACATCTAACTTAGTTTAATTGTTTACATAACCTCAAAATGGCGGCGGTGCGAAATATTTAACCGGCATTCTATATCTCGGAAACTATTAGCGGTATCACCCTGAAATTTTGTACGGAGATGAAGGGCACTACTGAAAGTTCATCTATAGGACTTTCAAAGACCGTTTTACTTCAAAAACAACATGGCGGCCAACCGAAGTTGAAAATTTTAAATAGGCCTTTCTCGCGATTTAATGATCCAAATGCAATGCAACTTGGTACAGGATATGTTTATACACATTGTAATGCACTGGTATCTAATTTAGTTCAATTGTTTACATAACCTCAAGTTGGCGACTGTGTGAATTTTAAAATTATTATTTTTATTTCTTGTGTCGTAATCATGCCGTCGAAGTGAAAGATTGAATAATGAACCTACGCCATAATTTCCGTTTAATGGTTAATGACTCTATGGCCTATACATATAACAATCCAACATGGTGACCATCCGAAATATTTAGACGGCTCTGAATATCTACGAATCTATTATTGCACTCAAACTGATTTTTTTATGTTCATAGGGGCTATGAACATAAGTTCCCCAAGAAGACTTTCAATAACCTGGTGATCACAAATCCAACATGAAGGCGACGCGAAGTATAAATATTCACATGGACGTTTCTCGCAATTTAACCATCCGAGTGCAGTGAAAATTGGTACAGTAAATCCTGATACAAATGTTAATATACTGGCATCTAATTTAGTTCCATTGTTTCCATAACCACAAGATGGCAGCAGTGCAATTTTTAAAATTTATTTTTACTTCTTCTGCCCTAATCATGCGATTGAAGTTTGAATGCTACACGTACACAATAATCTTCATGTAACAGTACATACCTCTAGGACCTACTGTACTTATATTAAAATCCAACATGGCGACCATCCGAAATATTTAGTCGCTTCTCAATATCTACGAATCTATTACAGCAATCAAAATGAAATGCTGAATGTTGATAGTGGCAATTAACATAAGTAGATTATATGAAAATAGGCTATATAGTTCTTCACGGAAGTACTTGTTGCAAATTGTGAAAAGTAGGCTAAAAATATATTTTTACTCTCCTGATTCCCTGTTACTATCACATGCATGGTTACCAATATGCTAGCTTGCCACGGTGGGTGAGTGGTTATAGTGTCGGACTACTAACCCCAAGATTGCAGGTTCACCCCTGGCCATGGTAAGTGATTTTTGAAGGCGACAAAAATCACGATACTCATGTCATACGTTGTTGGCATGTTAAAGAACCCATTTGAATTCAGTAGGCCGTGTTCAATGGCAAAATTAATCTCGGGATTTTCCGCCAACACAAAGTTCCTCCATTCTCTACTTGAAAGCGCTGTAGTGTCAAGGAGTTTAGATATCTAACCTCCTTGACTTTCATAGCGTTCAAAGGAACGACGAAATTCGACATGCAAGCTACCCTCTGGGTGTCAATTAACAAAGCTTGCACCAGGCACCCGAGGCCATACGATATTATTATTATTATTATTACCAATATGCTTGAATCCATTTTAGCTTACTTTTCACATTTTGCAAAATTGAGGATAAAGTAGACTTATGAGATCGATCTGGGCAAATTTCTGTCTGTCTGTCTGTCTGTCCCGCTGTGTGTGCCCCCCCCCATTATCAACTCCTAAACGGCTGCAGCATTCGAATCCAAATTTGGTATGAATAAAGATCTATACCTGAATATATCAAGCGCATATTTGAAAATTATGTCAGTGCTACCAACTGCTGAAAAACCGCAATTGAAATTTGAGCTCCATGTAGGATATCTTGGAAGGTATGCATGGGAGCTATTCCAAAATTGGCACACGTATAGATACTAATATTTCAGTTTAATTTCCCGGAGGCCATGCATGGCAGTGTTGCCAAAATGATTCTAGGCCTGCTGATAATTCCAAATTTAAATGCATATAACTTCTATACAACAATTGGAATTCAACCAAATTTTGTATGTAATATGTGTACATAAACAGATATGACTGAGCGTATTCTTAGGAGCAACTAGGGCTGCCAACTGTCAATAAATATTCTCTCTATTTCTTTATCCAAATGCCAACATATCAGAAAGTATGCAAGCCGGCAGCTTTAAACTATGCACACGTATAGTACCTAGCATTCTAGATTAATTTGGAGTAAGTTATTTAGGTCAGTGCTACCAACATGATTCTAAGCCTGCTGAAGGGACCAATTTATAAATACAAGTAACTTCTATACTATCAATTCGCCGGCTTAGGACCAGGATAGCGTATCTACAAAAATGGCCAAATTGGCGTATCGCATGGCTTTTCTTAGTTAGAATGAAGCATATTTACTGCCAAAACAGCGTAAGCGTAATCTCAATACTTTTTGAAATAAGCCTGTAGCGTATCTACCTTCCGCAAGATATCGTTAATACCTAAAAATTGTAAGTTAAGATACGTCACTTTGCTTCTATGGATTACGAAGAAAATGTTAGAGCTGTATCAGCGTAAGTGAAATACGCTACTTTGGTTCGAACCGAATTATTGGCACGCACTAAAGGTTTGTTATGCTTACCGCCTTTTCCTTACTAATGACTTGTATCTCCAAGCTCTAAGAACTTGTGGAGTGAGGTGACGTGGGGGGCAGGAAGAGACGGACCTGTCAACAGCCCGCCGTGTTATCTAGGATTCCTGTCTATTCCAATACTACTAACATAGGGCCGTTGCCTACACCAGTGTGGTGTTGCAAATGAGTGGTGATCGACCAATGTATTTGGATTTGTTACTACCTACGGACCGGAAACCCCCTACATCTCTCATTATCGTCCGCTATCGACACTCCTCTCAGGTTAACAGAACATGGAGTCGGGTGTGCTGTAGTAGCTTAAATGTCCTTCAGTTGTTGGCGAGTTCGTTCATTACTGTGCAAAGGTGGAATAGCTACGATGTATTTAAGCCGAGCTCAGAAGATTATGGCTGCATTAAATATACCAGGTAAGTAAATGTTGAGTTCTTAGGAGTTAGATCATTGTATTCAGGAATAGATTTTATAACCGAGTTGAGGAGAGGCCAAGTCAGTGATCATGGATTTTTATGAATGCTATCTTATGTATAAAAGTTAAAGTCTGTATGTATGTATGTGGGTATGTGGGTGGGTCTGTTCCGTATACAAATCTACATCGTTCCACCAATCTCAACCGAATTTTGCATACACATAGCTTAGGACCCAGAAGGAACCGCTGGCTACATGAATTTTCGATATTCTTTCTCATTCTTCTGATTTCGACCCTTTTGCACTCCAGCACATGCTAATCAAATCATAAAATATACTCATGAAGGAATGGCAAGGCGGATAGTTTCCATGGCAACATAGCTCAAGTCAAGACACGGCCGACTGGATGCCATTTGCGCTCTGCACTACCGGTATAGAAAATGAGGATCTTTACTTGAAATCCCGTTAGTTACTCAACTACTCACACAGCACTGTCAACCGAGTTTAGCATAACAAAGACTTGACACTATCTTCTACTATATATTTGTCAAATACTACTCACTCACTCATTCATTCATCACGAAATCTCAGAAACCATCAAACGGATTGGAATGAAATTTGGTATGCAGCTTCCCCAAGGGCCGCAAATGCCCACTAAGAGAGGATTTTTGGATATTCTGGTTCTAAAGGGGTGTTAAGGGGGTAGACCTGCATTTCATTGAACAGCAATATATCCCGATTGGTTTCATTGGGGGATGAGATACTTGGCACATAAACTCATCATTAAAAAATAAGAAGACACGAGTCGGAGGGTTTTTCGATGTGGTGTATATTATGAGGTGAAAGGGGTGAAAAGTGGGGATTGATAGATTCCTAACGGAGCGTGTATCTCCTAAACGACATAGGCGAGGAGTTTGAAACTCAGCGGGAAAAGATCAGCATAAACATAAGTAAATATGTGTTTGGCCGTTTTATCATAAATCCAATTTAAGGGGCCCATGGGGAGGGGTGAAATTCTGGAGGGGGGGGGGGAGAAACAGGAAAGAAAGTGTCCTAACTGATTGACTGACTGACTCACTCATCAAACTCAGGGGGAAAAACTGCTTTAAAGTAAGTAAATAGCTGTTCGACAGTTTTTTTCATAAATCAAATTTAAGGGGTTCATGGGGAGGGGTGAAATTCTGAAAAGAGAAAATTTAAAGAAAATGTCCTGACTCACTCACTCACTCACTCACTCATCATCACCCAGCCAAAATTATTGAAGTTAGAAACATGACAGTTTGGGGATATGTTCATTGTATTTCAAAACAGTCTACTAAGGGAGGATTTTCGAATATTCAGGTTCTAAAGGGGTCTTAATGGGGTTATACCTGCATTTCATTGAATAACAATATCTCCCGATTGGTTTCATTGGGGGATGTGATACACGGCATATAAACTCATCATTAAAAAGTAAGACACGTGCCTGAGGTTTTTTCGATGTGGTGTATATTATGAGGTGAACGGGGTGAAAAGTAGGGATTGAAAGATTCCTAACGGAGCGTGTATGTCTTAAACGACATAGGCGAGGAGTTTGAAACTCAGCGGAAAAAAATCTGCATAAAAATAAGTAAATATGTGTTTGACCGTTTTTTCATAAATCCACTGTGGGGGGGGGGGGGGGTGACAGGAAAGAAAATGTCCTAACTGATTGACTGACTGACTCACTCATCAAACTCAGGGAGAAAAACTGCTTTAAAGTAAGTAAATAGCTGTTCGACAGTTTTTTTATCAATCAAATTGAAGGGGTTCATCGGGAGGGGTGAAATTCTGAAGGGAAAAAAATGAAAGAAAATGTCCTGACTCATTCACTCACTCATCATCGCCTAGCCAAAAATATTGAAGTTGGAAACATGGCATTTTGGGGATATGTTCGTTGTATGTCAAAACCGTACACTAAGGGAGGATTTTTGGATATTCAGGCTCTAAAGGGGTCTTAAGGGGTTAAACATGAATTTCATTGAACAACAATATCTCACGAGTGGTTTCATTTGTGGATGTGATACTCGGCATATAAACTAAGCATTAAAAATAAGCAGACATGTGTCTAAGGGTTTTTCGATGTGGTGTATTATTATGAGGTGAAAGGGGTGAAAAGTGGGGGTTGAAGGATTCCTAACGGAGGGTGTAGGCCTATCTCTTAAGCGACATAGGCAAGACATTTGAAACGCAGCGAAAAAACATCAGCTAAAAAGATAAGTAAATCGGTGTTCGACCGGTTTTTTCATAAATTAATTTAAGGGGCCAATGGAGTGGGGTGAAATTCTGGGGGAAAAAAGGAGAGAAAGTGTCCTAACTGACTAACTCACTCACTCACCAAACTCAGGGGAAAAAGACAGCTTTAAAAATAAGTTAATAGGTGTTCAAGCGTTTTTCCATCAATCCAATTTAAGGGGCCCATGGGGAGGGGTGAAATTCTGGTAAAAATAATTGAAAGAAAATGCCCTGTCTGACTCACTCACTCATCACGCCCAACAAAAACTATTTAAGTTGGAAAAATGAAATTTTGAGAATATGTTCGCTGTATGTCGAAAACGTCAACTAAGGAATGATTTTTGTTTATTCGGGTTTTAAAGAGATGTTAAGGGGGTAAACGTGCATTTCATTGAATAACGATATGTCATGAGTTGTTCCTTAGGGGATGTGATATTCGGTATATATACTAATCATTAAAAATAATCAGACATATGTCTAAGGGTTTATCGATGTGGTGTATATTATGAGGTGATAGGGGTGAAAATTGGGGGTTGAGGGATTCCTGACGGAGCGTGTATCTCTTAAAGGACATAGGCGAGAAGTTTGAAATTCGTCGGAAAAAGAACAGCTTAAAATACAAGTAAATAGGTGTTCGACTGTTTTTTTCATCAATCCAATTTAAGGGGCCCATGGGGAGGGGTGAAATTCTGGTAAAAATAATTGAAAGAAAATGCCCTGTCTGACTCACTCACTCATCACGCCCAACAAAAACTATTAAAGTTGGAAAAATGAAATTTTGAGAATATGTTCGCTGTATGTCGAAAACGTCAACTAAGGAATGATTTTTGTTTATTCGGGTTTTAAAGAGATGTTAAGGGGGTAAACGTGCATTTCATTGAATAACGATATGTCATGAGTTGTTTCTTAGGGGATGTGATATTCGGTATATATACTAATCATTAAAAATAATCAGACATATGTCTAAGGGTTTATCGATGTGGTGTATATTATGAGGTGATAGGGGTGAAAATTGGGGGTTGAGGGATTCTTGACGGAGCGTGTATCTCTTAAAGGACATAGGCGAGAAGTTTGAAATTCGTCGGAAAAAGAACAGCTTAAAATACAAGTAAATAGGTGTTCGACTGTTTTTTTCATAAATCCAATTTATGGGGACCTTGGAGAGAGGTGAAATTCTGGGGGAAAAAAACAGGAAAGAAAGTGTCCTAACTGATTGACTCACTTATCACTCATCAAACTCAGGGGGAAAACAGCTTTAAATAAGTAAATAGGTGTTCGACCGTTTGTTTCATAAATCCAATTTAAGGGGTTGATGGGGAGGGGTGAAATTATCAAAAATAAATGAAAGGAAATGTCCTGACTGACTCACTCACTCATCATAGCCCAGCCAAAATTATTAAAGTTAGAAACATGAAATTTTGGGGTTATGTTCGTTGTATGTCGAAAACGTCCACTAAGGAAAGAGTTTTGAATATTCAGGTTATAAATAGATGCTAAGGGGGGTAAACGTGCATTTCATTGAATAACAATATTTCACGAGTGGTTTCATTTGGGGATGTGATACTTGGCATATATACTAATCATTAAAAATAAGCTGACACATGTCTAATGGTTTTTCGATGTAGTGTATATTATGAGGTGAAAGGGATGAAAAGTGGGGGTTGAAAGATTCCTAACGGACCGTGTATCTCTTAAACGACATAGGCGAGGAGTTTGAAACTCGAAGGAAACCAATCAGCTTAAAAATAAATAAATAAATAAATAAATAAATAAATAAATAAATAAATAAATAAATAAATAAATAAATAAATAAATAAATAAATAAATAAATAAATAAATAAATAAATAAATAAATAAATAAATAAATAAATAAATAAATAAATAAATAAATAAATAAATAAATAAATAAATAAATAAATAAATATGTGTTCGACCGTTTTTTCATAAATCCAATTTAAGGGGCCTATGGGGAGGGGTGAAATTCTGGAAGAAAAACGTCCCCTAAGGAAGGATTTTTGGATGTTCACTCTCATCGACCAACCCAAACGATTAAAGTTAGAAGAATGATATTTTGGGGATATGTTTGTTGTGTGTCGAAAACGTCTACCAAGGAGGGATTTTTGGATATTCAGGTTCTAAAGGGGTGTTAATGGGGTTAAACCTGCATTTCATTGAATAACAATATGACAGGACTATGACGCGAGCGAAGCGAGGCTAAAAATGAGATGATGTGCGTTTATGTATTACTCAATCACGCAAGTACCACTGGTCCGATTTACATGAATTTCACATGGGAGTAGCTGATTTACCTGGTTAACATATAGGTTACTTTTGATTTCAATACTTTGTACTATTTAAATATGGCGACCATTTTAGTGACTTCACTACACCCTTTGGTTTAAAACTTTCATATTTCCATTTCAAATACAAAGAGAACGCTAAGAAATAGCAAACTTTTGATTAAACGAGGTTAAAAATTACATTTTCTATCCGAATGGTATCTCCAACCGTTAGCGAGTAAAACCTAAATTTGTGGTATAAAACACGGTCAACGCCGAGCGGTGTAGTTGGACAAAATGTTCCATCCTTAATCTCCCTCTGCGCAGCACCTCGCCTATCCCCTGTTTTAACTGTCACCTTCATATTTTAATTTATTTATGACGCGTAGCGAAGCACGGGTACTTCAGCTAGTCATTAAATAAATTATAAAACGGATGTGATTCCCAGAGGCTATGACTGCACTAAGTAATGCATTCATCGCTTTTCCAGAGCCGCCATCCGCAATTCCAGTGCCCATTGATTCTAAATAAGAATTTGGAAGTGATGTGGATTCAGAATTAGATTCCGAACAGGAGAGAACTTTGGCAGAACTCACGAAGGTTTTTGGAAAACATCATAATTCTGAGGATCTGCAAGAAAGTTCGTGTGGTGTTAAATCTATAGTAAGTGCTATAAAATACAGTACGGCACCAGATAAATTTCAAGACTGCCCTAATGGGAGGGAAATCACCTTTGAAGGAGGTATTCGCATTGACGTAGATGACAAAAGTGATCATGAAAAATCAGAAATTTCGGAAGACTCGTTTGTGCCATCATCCTCGAACGCGATTACAACAGACGATGAATTGCATGACATGGAGGCCCACACTGTTAGGAGAAAAAGAAAAATCAGTACCAGCGTCAGTAGTGGAGTGATGCCGATTCTAACTCCCCCCACCACTACTCCCAATGCGAGCCGATAATTCCCGAACCCGTTGTCGGAGATTCACGAATAAAGTGTCGTTGGACTCGGGATGACGGGGGCTTTGCTATGGACCACTCGCTATATTTTTGAAATTTATTTTGTTTTTTTTTGTTTTCGAAAATAGGCGATAGTTTGAAAACCAAACAGGATAGAACGTTGTGCCATGGCTCAAACGAACAGTCTTTATGACCTTTATTTTTTGTAATAAAACTTTTTTATTTTTTATATTTTTTTGAAAACACTCGAATTTTGAAAATCCTATATTTTGGAAACTAGGAACTCTACAAAAAAAATTGTTTAACGTAAATCAATGGTCCCTACCCCCTCTACCCCCAAAATAAATTTCAAGTCTCTAGGATGAAAACCTGAAGTAGTGGGATGGGGAAAGAGCTGGACCACTTAGCAAGTGGTGAGCCCCTGCGACCTTGGAATGGAAGGAGCCATGCTAGGAGGGCGTGCTTGGATTCGTTTTTTTCGTCTCGTCGTGCTCTTTACGGGAATGTCGGTGTCGAAAATGTGAAAATCTGGAAACACAGTCTTTTTGGGGGTAAAAACGTGACTTTAGACTTTTTGCTATATCTCACGAACCAATAACGCTAGAGGCGTGTTCGACAGGTCCAAGGACTCGGGGTAACGTCATCTCTGCTATGGACTACTCGTTATAATTTTTAATAAAATTGGAAACTCGGTTTTGGGGTAAACACGTGTTTTTTGTGATTTTGTCGATATCTCACGAAGCAATAACGCTAGAGGCATGTACGATGGGTCCAAGGACTCGGAGTGACGTCCTCTTTGCTATGAACTACTCGTTGTAATTTTAAAAAATTTTGGAAACGCGATTTTGGGGTAAACACGTGTTTTTTGTGATTTTTGCCGATATCTCACGAACCAATAACGCTAGAGACGTGTACGAGGTGTCCTAGGACTCGGGCTAACGCCCCCCTTTCAAATGTGGTAGATATTGTTTCCACAAAATAATTCACAAAGGGCCTAACGCCATACATGTTGAGAAAAAAATTCTTTACCGTTACCTGTTTATAATGTCCATGAAGCGTGGCGGTTGAGAGAGAGACGATACGGCTGGGGGTGTGTGTGTGTTTCAACGAACCTGTCGCTGACCACGGTGGCTGTGTTCAATAGATCAATCGCTATTTCGACGGGTCGGTGTATGACAGAGCGAGGGTACGTTTTTTCACACCTTTTACCTTTAACGTGTAAACGGTGATGAGAACTTGGTTCTATGTTGGTTGAAGCGAGTACAGAAAACAAACTTACAGGAGGTGAAGGTCATTTGAGCTTATTGGAAGGCTCCGGTCTGACTTGACAACAGGTGACGCTTGAAGGTGAAATAATCTGACTATCGTGGTGGCAGGGGAGTGTGAAAGGCATGCACACACATGTGTGAAACCACAGGCACGCTAAACCAGTGACATCCTGTCTTGCTTCGTACGTGACAAAATGCAAGTTCATGTGAAATTTGATCTACCGCAGGTGTTCGCTTGGGACGTTATCTGTCCACGTGCGCGATAACTGTTAACAAGTTACATCCTGTTTTGCTTCGTACGTGACAAAATGCAAGTTCAGGTGAAATTTGATCCGGCACAGGTGTTCGCTTGGGTGTTATCTGTCCACGTGCACGATAAGAGAATGTTCAAAGCGTGGGAAAAAAAAAAGATTATACATGCAACGTAGCATATATAAAGACACGTCGCTGACATTTCCACTCGCACTTATGTGACTACTTTTGAACACGCTACAGCGTTGTGTGAAACACTTGGCCTTGTTTAACAGTTTTGGTGTTGGTGGAAAATACTTAACCTTGTTGTGGGGTAGGTATATATTTATTCATTTATTGATTTTATATAAATACATGCAATTATTTATTGATTAGGTATTTAATGATTTTATTTATTTATTTATTTGTTTGCAGATAATCGGTATAGCCTACTTGTCGTGTGTGTGTGTGTGTGAACGATATTAAAGAAAGAGAAAGGCAGACAGATTGAAAAGAAAACCATTTCCACACTAGCCCACGAGACGGGAATATAGCAAAGCATTACTCGTCAAGGTGAGATTTGTTTTATTATATAATATAACCTGTTTGATTTTGTTTTGTTTATGAAATGCATAAACTATATGGAATGGATATACTTATGGTGGTTTATTTTATTTCTTTTTAGAGTGTTGGAAAACGCTTGACCTTTGTTAATAACCAGGAACGTGTGTGTTTGGGACCATTGTCAAGCAGTCTACAGCTGAAAACTCAGGTGAGAGTGTTCTTTCTAAAATAATGTCATTTGCTACTGCTACCGATAGCCTAACTTGGGAACCTCTAAACAGTTGTTTCAAATCACGTGTGTGCTCTGGCCGCGTAGTCAATGTTAGAAAAAGTTTGATTCCCAAAGAATTTTTACAATCTTGTTTTGAAATTTTTAAAATTGAAATTTGCACAGCGCAAAGGTTGCATACGGCTTTAAAGGTGAATACAGAACTGGTGTGCGATTTCATATATAAAAAGAAGGATGTAGAGCATAAAGACACATTTTATATTTGTAGTAAAATGCAAGAGCTATTCATAGCCCATAATTTGGAACAGTGGTATGAAACCCACGTGGTGAATGTCTTGCTATCAAAATTTGATAAACTGCAACAAGGACCGAGTGGTCTAGCCTTAGACAAAATTCATCATCTACAAATCAACATTTGCCAATTCAACCCGTTGAATGCCGGGTCTAGCTATATTAAAACACCACCAGCAATAGCTTCGAAAAAGGCTGTGGTGAATATTGAAAATTTTGATGATGAATGTTTTCTGTGGGCTGTGGCTGCGTATTTGCAGCCAGCACAACATAATGGTTGTCGACCAGGAATGTACAAGACCAAGTTTGATGAATTGAAACAAACGTTAAATTTAACTCGAGTATCGTTCCCTATGGACTTAACCGAGATCCATAGGTTTGAACAAGACAACCAGGACTTTTCGTTCATGGTGTATGGTCTTGACGGTGATGAGATTGTGGGTCCTCTTTATGCCACAAAAGAACCGAAACGACACCACATTCATCTTTTATATTTATCTGTAGGAGAGGTGAATCACTATTGCCTGATTAAAAGCCTGAGTAGATTGCTAAGCAGTCAAACGTCTAAGCATGGACATAAAACACATATTTGCGACCGTTGCTTGCAATATTTTACAACCCCCATGCTCTTAGAACGTCATAGGGTAGATTGTGTTTCTCAGGAAGCGGTGAGATTGATATTGCCACAAGGGGACAAGGCTGTGTTAAAGTATAAGGACATTCATAAGCGTGACACTGTTCCCTATGTGGTATATGCAGATTTTGAAGCTCTCACTACACCCATGGCAGGATGTGAACCAGATCCCTCCATGAGCTCAACCACACCCATTCAAAAACATGAACCCTTTGCCATAGGATTTAATGTGGTGTGTGCCTATGACCCCACACAATCCGTATACAAATACTGTGAGGGGCCAGATTGTGCCAAATGGTTCTTGGATGAACTTGTCAAGTTGGCCGACCATGTACAGGAATTACTGGACCACCCAGTACCCATGAGCCTATCTCCAGAACAGCAGCAGCAGTATGAGCATGCCACGACATGCCATATTTGCGAAAAGCCTATTTTAAGTGGAGAGAAAAAAGTCAGAGACCACTCACACTTTACAGGGGAGTTTCGTGGAGCTGCGCATAGTAAATGCAATTTGAACTTTCTGGCTCCTCGTTTCATCAGTGTCTTTTTCCACAATCTGGCAAATTATGACATTCAGTTTTTGATTCGTGAATTGGGTCATGTCAACAAGGGCTCGTTTACCATTATTCCCCAAAACCATGAGCGTTTTACAGCCCTGACATGGTGGTTGGGCGACTTTAGCATTCGATTTTTGGATTCCTTTAAGTTTATGGCATCCTCGCTAGACAGCCTTGTGAATGGCTTGAATGAGGAGGAATTAAAAAATACTAGAATGCATTTTAATGATCCTGAGCAATTTCAATTGTGCATTCGGAAAGGTATATTCCCGTATGATTTCTGCAACAGCTGGGACGTGTTAAAGCAAAGAAAACTCCCTCCACAAGAGAAATTTTACTCGAAACTAACACGCAGTACCGTTTCCGATGAAGACTATGCACATGCATGTCAAGTTTGGCGAGTGTTTGGCATGAACACGCTAAGTGAATATGCTTTGCATTACCTAAAACTGGATGTATTGCTGCTCACTGATGTGTTTGAAAAATTCCGTAACTTGTGTCAACACATTTACGGTCTTGACCCGGCTCACTATTACACGAGTCCTGGACTCTCGTTTGATGCCGCTTTGAAATACACTCAAGTGGAATTGGATTTACTCACTGACGTAGACATGGTTCTATTTTTTGAAAAGGGCATTCGTGGCGGCTTTGTGTCACTTAACCAACGCCATGCCGAAGCGAACAATGTCTACATGCCTGATTATTCACCGGAAAAACAAGAATCGTACTTAATGTACTATGACGTGAATAATTTGTACGGTTACGCCATGAGTCAGCCTTTGCCCTATGGAAAGTTTGCTTGGCTGACAGACAAACAAGTGTTAGAATTTGATGTGAACATGGCTAGCCAAGAAACAGGCCGTGGATATGTGCTAGAAGTGGATATTGAATATCCCTCATCCTTGTATGATGAACATGCCGATTTCCCATTCTGCCTTGAGCAAATGGTTCCCCCTGACAGTAAAGTGAAAATTGAAAAACTCATGGGCACACTTTACAACAAAAATCGGTATGTGGTACATATCCAAATGTTGGTGCAATGCCTCGCCCAAGGCTTGGTGTTGAAGAAAATCCACAGGGGTATTTCTTTTGCTCAAAAAGCATGGCTTGAGCCATACATGCGACTCAACACAGAGCACCGACAAATGGCAACACAGCAGTTTGAAATTAATTTTTTTAAATTAATGAACAACTGCATCTATGGCAAGTCTATGGAGAATGTCCGCAAATACCGTGACATTAAATTGGTGAATGTCTGGGAGGGGCAGTGGGGTGCCCGGCGGTACATTGCCAAGCCAAATTTCAAATCGATCAAAATTATCGATGAGGATTTGGCTACTATTGAAATGAGTAAGACCAGCGTGACCATGGATAAACCCATTTACTTGGGTCAAGTCATTTTAGACTTTTCTAAATCGGTCATGTATCGATTCCACTATGAGTTTGCCAAACGCCATTTTGAGGACGTCTCTCTTTTGTATATGGACACGGACTCATTCATTTACCACATTCGCCACTGCAACCCCTATGACGTCATGAGGCAACATAGTGACTCGTTCGACACTTCTTGCTATAGTGCTGACAACGTGTTTCAGCTGCCCATAAAAAACAAAAAGGAAATGGGCGTTTTAAAAGATGAATGCGGTGATTCCATTATGACGGAATTCGTAGGTTTGGCTTCAAAAATGTATGCTTACCGCACACTCGACTGTAAGGAAGCCAAAAGAGCAAAAGGTGTAGGTAGGGCAGTGGTAAAATCGCTACGTGTTGATGACTATCTAGCGGTTTTACGCACTGGCAAAGCTATGTCTCATACACAGTGCAGGATACAATCAAGCAACCATCATTTGTATCTTGTGGAACAGAGAAAACGCACCCTAGCTTCCATGGATAACAAGTGTGTGTGGGCTGATGACCTGCTCACCAGCCTACCCTGGGGTTATGATCTCAAGGAGGAGGAGGTGTGATTTCACTGTTTAATCGTTTATGGGACATAGCTTTATGTAACTTGTAGATTTAGTATTTTGTAAATATTGGTTTCTGTCATTGTAAATAGTAGATTTTGTAAATAGTGACAACCCACTTGGACCTTTTGCTCTTTAAAAAGTTCTATGCAACCTTATTTTTTTTAAATTTTTTGATTGGTAAATAGTCTGATTCTTTTAACGCTGTACAAAGTTGAGTTTTTTTGTAAATATGAAATAAGTAAGATTTTTGGTAACTTTAATAACTAGTATTTAATTATTTTTCGTAATGTAAATGATAAACTAAAAAGTTCTTTTGGGATGAGTGAGCATGTCGAGAATGTGCTTTTGGGAATAAATAAAGTGGTTGTGTTTGTTCCCAAAGACAGGTGTGAATGTATGAGTGGAGAGAGAAAGCTGATGTATATGGTTGACCAGAGCAAACACGGTGAGGTAGGGTGGGTGGGTGGGGAGGGGGTAAATGGTCACTTATATACTCATTTTGTTTTAAATAGTTTCGTTTTTTCATTGAAATGTGGCAGTCAAAAGACATTATTTTTGTAAAAACAGTCTTACCTGCAGTAGTCGTAGACCTGGACGTTTCTCCAAACACACATCAACACATTGCAGTATTATCAAGGTCAAGCACTCGCATCAACATCATTGTCAAATCTCAACTTTCGACATACACCAAATGGAAAAAATATGAAAACAGCAAAATGGAAATTCCATGTTTCCATATCACCAAAACAGCAAAACTTAAAACGGACATTTTTAAAAACTGGAAATGGCCATGTGTGAAATTTGAAAATTCAAAAACTTCAAACGGACATTGTTTAAAATGTGTCAACAGCAAAATGGAAAAATCCATATCATCAAAAACGTTAAACTTGAAACGAACGTTTTCAAAAACTGTAAATTGCAAAATGATAAATGACAGTGTGTGGAATTCATCATGTGTGAAATGTGTAAAATGAAAAAATCAGCCATCAACATCACGATTTCTTAAAATTAAAAATAACAAAACATCGTGCTCTGGAAAACTTTTGTTTTTATTTCATAGTCATAGTGAATTGACAAAAGATAAATAGAATACAAACAAATCCCAATTCCTCACTCCTCAATGTTTATGTCCATGCATCATCAACTTTCCTTTCATAGCACTCATGACAATCAGGGCTGCCATTCTTTCACCCACTGAGGCATCATTGGATGTGAAACGTTGTTTAGCTTTCTTCAATAACAATTTATCTGCCACATGTCTTAAACCAGGATGACTATGGCGATAAGAAAGGTCATGTTCCTTGCATGCTTGATCCAAAAGATTAATGGGTACATCACCACGTTGTAAACGTTTTTCGAGACGAGTTCCAGGGCCACAAAAACGATAACCTGGAAGATGGATTTCGAAAGGTAAGTATTGAATCACTTTGTCAATGACGCCATTGCCAGTACAGGTCTGGCATATCCTTTTCCATCGATGGTAAAAAGGTTTGGTCTTCCTCCTCCTCTGTGGACGATGTTTGTGTTTGTTGTTGTTGTTGTTGTTGTTGCTTTTTCTCGCCATGACACCCGTGGAATGATTCAACAAAGTCTTTACATGGACTTTTATGACCGTGATACAGTTTCACTAGCTGGCAAGTCGCACACTGACGCATAGACGGTATTTTTGCCATGGCCACTTGCTTATGGTGATCGTAATCCGTACAGGGTTGCAATTCACTCAACACAGGATCTTGAGTCCATGATTTTGGTACATGTTGCCAGATTTCTTTGACCGCGTTGGCGGCCACATAATAAATGAACGACTTGGGCAGCGCCAAGAGTTCCTCTTTGGTAAAACTGTCTAGTTTCTTTTTGCACACAAAGAACTTGCCGATGGCTTTGTCCGTAGCATTGCCTTTCTCCATGGTATCACGTGCTGTAGATGTTTACACGTCGCTTGTAGAAATCTCACTGACGTCATTCACAGGTAAATCTTGAGTTATAATTTTGTTCAACAACTCCCAGCAGGCATGAGTGGTTAACCAATGAAAGAGATGCCACGCATGCGATAGGGCTGTATGGGTAATGTTGCCACAGGAACAAGTATCCATGAGCGTTTGCAGGGAGGGGCAGCCCAACTCCATGAGGTCGATACATTGGCAGTAAGACGCCAAAAATGGTTGCAACCATTGACGTTTTTCATTACCTTTCACAAATACCACATTGGCCGAGGACAAGTGTGCTTTCATGACCACGTCCAAATATTTATAGGAAATGGTTCCCTGATTCCAGTCTAGTTGCCTATGATTTTCAATCCACTGGGTTTGTTTACGGTCTTTTTCACACAACAAATCAAAAGCATGGGGTGGTTTAAATAGCAAATGCGTAGCTTGTGATATCCAAAACGTGGTACAATCGACCATGGCCACTTGTTTAAATATAAATTTGTTGTCACCAATTTTAAACCCTTGACAATCCACAATGAGTGTGCGCAACATGTTGACGCTTGCCTGGACCAAGTTCAACTGACGACTGACAGAGGATCAGGTGTGATCATGGCATGGACTTACCTGCCATGCTAGTTTCAAAAAAGAAGGTTAGGGTAGGACAGGGGGGGGGGGGGACATGCAAAAATTAGAATTTAAGAATTACATCATTTTATTATCATAACACGTCTTACAGGCTTTTCTCATTTTAGGATAAGGACGATAGCAACTGATACAACAATATAGTCTCTTGTGTTTGTAACGTCCATAACACCGATGATGTCCCAATGTCTCTAAACTAGGCGTTTTTGATGGTGAGCTGCTCACCGAAGCACCATGGATACCATACGGTCCACACGTATCGTAACTTGTTTTTTTTTCATCACCCAAAGACACAAGCGAGGGATAGCTTGAATGACAGGGTATATTTCCCACTTTCATTCTACACAGGTAGGGGCAGGTGGGTGACCAGCGCTGATGTTCCTGCATGGGTTCATCGCCCTCCTGCCATTGGTCTATGATGATGGGACAAAAGGCACATTTCACTTCATCTCTCGTTTTTAAATAGTAGAATCCAGCAGCCGCCAAGGCTTGAGGGTTTATGAAAGGCACTGGCCACGTGGCAAAAGTCTTGAAACGTTGTTCCTCAGAGTTTAAATTCATGGATGTAACGTCTCTTGAGGCTTTAAAGCAAGACATGACTGAGTGGCTTGACGTGGGATGACCTGTTATTTATACACTCGTCACTTGGTTGGACAGTGGATAATAGTTGACTTGTTTGTGATAAATAATCAGACAGTAGGCCGTCGTATTGGCTGGTACATTGTCATGCGTTTCAAAATCTAGTCGAATGTCGATATTGGATGGCTTGACAGACTCTTCCAGGTAAGAACAGTCAAAAACAATCAGTGGTGCTCTTGCCTTAAACGCTTGGGGTAGTAGCATGGGGCCGTTCTCTTTTTGATAATACGACCATCGAAATTTAGAAAACAAGTCGTACAGGGGGCCAAACTTATTTTTTGAAAAATCCAAATCCAGTCCTTCATAGGGAAACACAGCTCCGTTGAGGAAAAGACGTGCATTTCTCAATTGCAGGTGATCAAATTGCGTGGCATCTTTGGTTTGTTGATACTTGCGATTCGTTTGAAAACCCACAATCAGGTAGAGAGGTCTCTCTGTATAGCGAGCTGTTTTTACAGACCAACTGTGTGTGTTGGTGGTGGGCAATAGCGGATACTCATGGAGTGCCCAGCTTCTAAATTCCATGGGTAGAGGCATATCTCTCTTTACCATTTTGAGTATGTCCAGTTTTTTGCTATCGTTAAGGGTCACATGAGGCACTTTCCATAGCAAGCGTTGTAGTTGAACTTTTGAATCGATGGGGGCATTGTCGGCTCCCTTGAGTGCATTATTATCACTCCTGTCTCTCACCAGATAAAGCACTTGCCTTGCGTTGACCACAATGCGTTGGTGATCTTCAGCAAAGCCTAGAATCAGTTTAAGAGGTAAATATCCAGTAAAGGTTCCATCGGTGTGTACCATCCAGTCATTGGTCGAGTCAGGACACCAACCTGCCATGCAAAGTGTTTTACCTTCTTCCTCACTATAAGAGGGGTATAGTTTCATGACACTGGAAATGCCCATATTTCGAGTGCTATCCACCACGATATCGTTAATGACATAACGTACTTCAGAAAACAGAAAGGCTAAACCATGGTTGGCCAACTTGGATGTGGTAGGTGTAGAGCCATCGGCTTTGGTGAGCCGACCTTCAATCTGAATGACACTTTCATGCGGTAGGGTGTAAATATCTTGGTTGTTGATAACAAATTGAATTTCATCATTGTTATTGAGTCCAGGTGTTTGAGCTTGATAGGAATGGAGATCAATTCTTACCACTCCTGGTTGCTCCTCGATGCGGTTCGCTATCTCTAGGATAGAATTCATCATGAGGGTTGACGTGGTAACCCAAATGCTGTAAAATCTGCTTGTTCTGAGATGTTAACGTGTATTCACGTGGCAAACAACTAACACCATTCCTAGACGGTGTTGTTGCTTTATACACAAACTTCATAGTGGCTTTAGCACCAACTTGTAAGTCACTGGTGTGGTAGAATCTAGATCAATGAGTTGTTGATCTCTATTGATCAGTCTTAATGTTATATTACTAATACTATCAACAGCCACAGCATGAAAAAGCACCACTGGAGGGTTTTCACGAATAATATAGCCATTGGGCGATGTCACAATAAAGTCATAAAGTGAATGCGATGGTTCTTGATTGGTGTACACTTGGCTAATAATATTACACGTCACCGACACATGATGGTCCTCAATGAATTTCACTTCATGGTCTGATTCATGTTTTTTGTTGGGCTCCAACACACGTGGTTTAAATCCTAGTAATGGACCAATGGAATCGGGGTGTGTTTTAAAGTCAATGTTGAATGAGGAGAAAATACTGCAGCGATGAGTGTTGGTATTGCCTACAAGTTCAAACTTGTGCGTTCCGTCGAGAAATGACTTTAAACCATATTGATTGATCAACACCACATAAATGTGTTCATAAATGTCATCGATCGTGTATCCACCAGAGTTCAAGGTGAGCACAGAATCATCATAGTAAAACTTGTTGTTCACATTTTCACGTATGTTGTATATTCGATTGTACGTTTCAAGAGAAACAAGTCCTAAACCATAGGGTTTTTCACTCAATTCGATAGGCGGGTAAAAGTCTAGGCTGACTTCAGGTCCACGTCCATGCAATGTAAACGTTTTACTTTCTGCCGACATACTGGTGGCGTTTTTGCTTATGCTGCGTCTTATATAAAAAAATTAAACACAAACGTCCACACTGTTGGCTGTTAAACGTTTGCTCTCGTTTCACATTATAATATATCTTGATCCTGTTTCCAAAATAGGTCACTAGTTCCATGGGCGGGGGCAAATTCCCAAAACTGTCAAAGTACCATACCGTGGATCCCTCTTTGACATAAGCTACATAATGCGTTCCTGGTCCTCGGTGATCATCCAAATTGACAACAGCACATTCCTGTTTCCAAGGTCGTGGGGGTAATTGGTTTCGCATAAACACACCTCGAAAATGAGAAAGCTTTAGTTGTTTAGCATAGCTTTCCACTTGTTGATGCGTCAGGGCATGTCTCGCTATGGCAGAGGTTAAATTTTTTTTTTTTTAATATTTCGAAATGGTGAAATCCCAAATCCTTGTTGATAAAAGGCTGGCTTTAAATTGGCATTTCTAGCCCCCATGGCAATCGCTTCCATCGTTTCATTGTGTCGCTGACTTTCTTTGAGTTGTTGCTTGCCCTGCTGCGCGGCTTTAATGGTTTTCGCCACTGCACTGGCACCGCCCAAAAGTGAGCCCAGAGCAGCCAACCCGGCAAATAATGCAGGTAAAAATCCCGCTCGTTTGGGGACTGGAATCACTCGCCCTTGGTTTGAAACCTGTCGCCGACGTTTTGGAATAACCTGTCTCTGTGCTGCTCGAAGGGCTTTCCTTATGGTCAATACATTATTTTTTCTTTTTTTCTTTCGCAAGGGCTTGTCCTCGAATGTTGTAAGCCCAGGCTTTGCCAAGGACAAAGTCCTTTTTTTAGTCTTTCTCACTGCATACCTTTGTTTCACCATGATGATAATGACCCACAACCTTTCACAAGAAAGTTTAAATCACAACTAACGTCAGATGGTTATTTCATGGCTGTATATTCCAATTCCACATAAAGTGGAAAGTCGTTTATGGTTTTTCCTGCTTGCTTTTCATCCCATGTCAACATGAGGTGAAAGGATAATTCGTCACCAGCATTGACCATTTCATGGTTATGGACCAACATCCTATGACCATTTATCTTTATTTGTAAATGGTTCTCATCAGGTATGGCATATTTGATGTGAATGGTTCCATCATAGTGTAATCGATAGTGGCTTAAACCCGAAGCAAGCGCATAGGTCAAGTGCTGATCATGGACTAGCGGTAAATGGTTTCTGTCATTCACAGGTTTTTCATTTGTCAGATACACTAAAAACACAGATGGGATAAATTTATAAAGCCTTTTCATTTCATGGGTCACGTAACGCTTGGTACAAACATCGTCTTCGTCTTGTGGGTCTTCCACGTGAATAATCCGATGGTGATTAGCGCTATAGCCATTCACCATAAGCTGGGGCACTTTGTCATAAAACTCATACACTTTGTTATCCACATACTTTTTCGTAGTAACGTCTGTAGACACTTGAGGATGTTTTACATGGGTTAACCGCTTTCCCTTAAAGTCATAATCTCCCTGTTTTGTGCGTGGCACTACTGACCTATCAACATAGTGTTTATTAGCAGGATCTGTTTCCTGTTTAGGATCATGTATGAGGACAGGTCTATCTTTGGCCATCAACGCACGTCCAAAGACATCCATCGTCAACCTGTAGTAGCAGTCTACTGTTTCTATGACAAGGTTCGGTGTCCTGTATATAGACAGCCTGCTAGCCTGTCTAAGCCTTAGTTGACATGAAGATTATTAAGCAGCAAGAGTCATTCCCCGTGGGGGACATGGTTTCCCATCTCTGTCCCACATCACGTGAACAACGCCATGGTTCACTGTTTCCATCTTCCATTCGCTGCATCATTGTGGGGCCTTCCGGCTGTGGAAAGACTAATCTTTTGCTAACGCTCATTACAGCGCCCAATGGTCTGCGTTTTCAAAATATTTATATTTTTGCAAAATCTCTCTACCAACCCCTCTACGTGTTTCTGGATCAAGTCATGTCTGGATTACAAAAAAAGAATATGGGTTATTTTACATATTCCATGCAAGAAAATGTGATTTCACCGGATGAGGTAAAGCCTGATTCACTCATGATTTTCGATGATGTATCCACTGAACGTCAAGGCATCATTCAAAGCTATTTCAGCATGGGTCGTCACAAACATATCGATTGCTTCTATCTTGGACAAACGTATTCAAAAATGTCCAAACAGTTGATTCGTGACAATGCCAATGTCATTGTTTTATTTCGTCAGGACGAGAGGAACAGTCGTCACATTTATAATGAACATGTGAATCCGGATATGACCTTTCAAATGTTTACAGAATTGTGTGCCAAGTGCTGGAACAGTCAACGTCATGCCTGTTTAGTGATTGACAAACAAAGTGAACTCAACCAAGGACGGTATCGCTTAGGGTTTGATCATTTTATTGCTATTTAAGGCCCTGTCTCATTCCCCATCAAGTCATTTGTCAAGACACCATGGCGTTAGCAGAGAGTCAATTGAAAAAGCATATTATTAGAGCAAAAAATACTATTCGCCAAAAGTTTCGTCAATTGAAACAATCACGTGCAAATCATGCTTTGTTTATTCAGCAACATTTAGCACCTCCACTAAAAGCCATGTTGAAACCCTCTTTCAAGCCATCTGAAACGCTACCCACCGTTTCACAAGCCACGCAGACGCTGCACGAGGACCCTGAGGAAGAGGAAGAGGAACAGGAAGATTTGACTAGTGTTAGTGAAGTTGAGGATGAGGAGGAACAAGTGTTTACGCCTCAAAAAAAGGCCGCACCCCTTGCAGAGTTTTTGAGAAAAAAGAAATCCATGGCCATGGTCGAAACACCTTGCCCTTCCAGAGCGTCTCCGTTTTCACAACTCTTGGCCACCCCTCAACATAAAGCTCAACTGAATACCATTTTAATAAAATATTATGGATCAACATTGGAACCCTATTTCACCGATCTATTTATTGGAAACACAGATACCACGTATGGTGTTCGCTATGAGGATGATAGTTTTAAAATTGGCGATTCTTCCATTAAATTTGCTCGTACTAAAGCTGTCATTAAAAACATCAACTATAAATTAACGCCAGGACTGTTAAAGCTGCTCTTTTCTCGGACCCCCTCTTCCCATGATTATACATCAGAGGACCTTGACAAATATAAATCCATTTTATTGGATACCCATGCTCACAAAAGACAGTATGATCCCACGCAACAAGTGAATGCCAATATATCTCAAAAATATAAAACCATCATTGCAAAAATGTTTCCCACTAGTCAAAGTACTCGTCGTAAAGTGTCCGCTTCGGGAGTGACATTTAAACCATTAAAACCCCTTGTGGATGTTACCTACTGGCACAATCCCAATAAGCTCGTCCAGCGGCTACAGTTGTTGCATGCTTCACGTCAAGCTGGCCATACCGGTCACGATTGGGAAATTCAAGAAATTGAACAAGAACTTCGAAATGCCAAAATTATTGTTTAAGCCCTCACCCATTAAAATGGGTATTGCTCACGAGTTGCATCGCCCAGCTAGGCGTCACTATCCGCGACTCAAGGTGATTTCACGAGGTGTGGATGAACTTTGGCAGGCTGACTTGGTTGAAATGATACCCTATGCTAGCGTTAACAACGGTGTACGCTATATGTTGACCGTCATTGATGTATATTCCAAAATGGCCTTTGTTGAACCTGTGCGTCGCAAGTCTGGCCCACTAGTTACCAAGGCCTTTCAACATATTATTCAACACTCCAAACGTCAACCTCAGTTGCTACAAACCGACCAGGGGAAAGAATTTTTCAACAAGGATTTCTCCAGTTTTCTCAAATCTAAGGATATTCACCATTACACCACGTACAGCAATCTGAAAGCCAGTGTGGTCGAGCGGTTCAACCGAACATTGAAAACCCATATGTGGAAAGCGTTTACCGCTCAGGGCAGTTATCGCTGGTTGGACATGTTACCTGAGCTAGTGTCACGTTACAATGACACCAAACATAGAACGATTGGGACCAAGCCACGTCTCGTGACTAAAAATATTCAGCGATTGGATAAACTGTTTAACCCCATAAAAACAGCCGATCCTAAACGTCACCGACTGAACATTGGGGATTTTGTTCGTGTGAGCAAATTTAAGTCTGCCTTCAATAAGGGCTACACGCCTCAGTGGGGGACTGAACTATTTCGAATTCGTCGAGTCTACTTGGACAGTCCAGTCACCTATTTACTCGAGGACCTCAACCGTCAACCCATAAAAGGTAGATTTTATCTCCATGAACTTCAGAAAACATCATTTCCTCAGCATTATCTTGTGGAAAAAGTGTTGAAACAAAAAGGAAATAAACTCTACGTCAAATGGTTAGGGCTTAACTCTACGTTTAATTCCTGGATCAATAAATTACATGTTGTGTGAACCTGTGTACTTTTTATTTATTCACCCATGTTGTACACCACCTATAGCTCTATGTGTACAGCGCTCCGCGCTTCATGCATATTCATACATGTTTGTCTTTCCCTTTCCTCCTGTGTTCTCTCATACATCACCCCCTCCCCTCTCCCTCCCTTCACCTCCCACCACTGCTGTTTGCAGTTCTTGCCTGTCTATTGGTTGTGACATCATTCCCACAAGTTGCATCATACTTTTTACTGATTCAGCGATTCCCACGCTTTGAACATTCTCTTATCGTGCACGTGGACAGCTAACGTCCCAGGCGAACACCTGTGCCGGATCAAATTTCACATGAACTTGCATTTTGTCACGTACGCAGCAAAACAGGATGTCACTTGTTAACAGTTATCGCGCATGTGGACAGATGACGTCTAAGATGAACACCTGCGGTAGATCAAATTTCACATGAACTTGCATTTTGTCACGTACGAAGCAAAACAGGATGTAACTTGTTAACAGTTATCGCGCACGTGGACAGATAACGTCCCAAGCGAACACCTGCGGTAGATCAAATTTCACATGAACTTGCATTTTGTCACGTACGAAGCAAGACAGGATGTCACTGGTTTAGCGTGCCTGTGGTTTCACACATGTGTGTGCATGCCTTTCACACTCCCCTGCCACCACGATGGTCAGATTATTTCACCTTCAAGCGTCACCTGTTGTCAAGTCAGACCGGAGCCTTCCAATAAGCTCAAATGACCTTCACCTCCTGTAAGTTTGTTTTCTGTACTCGCTTCGACCAACATAGAACCAAGTTCTCATCACCGTTTACACGTTAAAGGTAAAAGGTGTGAAAAAACGTACCCTCGCTCTGTCATACACCGACCCGTCGAAATAGCGATTGATCTATTGAACACAGCCACCGTGGTCAGCGACAGGTTCGTTGAAACACACACACACCCCCAGCCGTATCGTCTCTCTCTCAACCGCCACGCTTCATGGACATTATAAACAGGTAACGGTAAAGAATTTTTTTCTCAACATGTATGGCGTTAGGCCCTTTGTGAATTATTTTGTGGAAACAATATCTACCACATTTGAAAGGGGGGCGTTAGCCCGAGTCCTAGGACACCTCGTACACGTCTCTAGCGTTATTGGTTCGTGAGATATCGGCAAAAATCACAAAAAACACGTGTTTACCCCAAAATCGCGTTTCCAAAATTTTTTAAAATTACAACGAGTAGTTCATAGCAAAGAGGACGTCACTCCGAGTCCTTGGACCCATCGTACATGCCTCTAGCGTTATTGCTTCGTGAGATATCGACAAAATCACAAAAAACACGTGTTTACCCCAAAACCGAGTTTCCAATTTTATTAAAAATTATAACGAGTAGTCCATAGCAGAGATGACGTTACCCCGAGTCCTTGGACCTGTCGAACACGCCTCTAGCGTTATTGGTTCGTGAGATATAGCAAAAAGTCTAAAATCACGTTTTTACCCCCAAAAAGACTGTGTTTCCAGATTTTCACATTTTCGACACCGACATTCCCGTAAAGAGCACGACGAGACGAAAAAAACGAATCCAAGCACGCCCTCCTAGCATGGCTCCTTCCATTCCAAGGTCGCAGGGGCTCACCACTTGCTAAGTGGTCCAGCTCTTTCCCCATCCCACTACTGCAGGTTTTCATCCTAGAGACTTGAAATTTATTTTGGGGGTAGAGGGGGTAGGGACCATTGATTTACGTTAAACAATTTTTTTTGTAGAGTTCCTAGTTTCCAAAATATAGGATTTTCAAAATTCGAGTGTTTTCAAAAAAATATAAAAAATAAAAAAGTTTTATTACAAAAAATAAAGGTCATAAAGACTGTTCGTTTGAGCCATGGCACAACGTTCTATCCTGTTTGGTTTTCAAACTATCATCTATTTTCGAAAACAAAAACAAAACAAAAAAAAAATCAAAAATATAACGAGTGGTCCATAGCAAAGCCCCCGTCATCCCGAGTCCAACGACACTTTATTCGTGAATCTCCGACAACGGGTTCGGGAATTATCGGCTCGCATTGGGAGTAGTGGTGGGGGGAGTTAGAATCAGCATCACTCCACTACTAGCGTCCCATTGGCCGGTAAGAGTTGCGATGTAATTAGCACGCACGGAAATGTATGTCGGATTAAAGAACAGAATAGCCCCCCAGAAGATAATGACAACAATACTACTAAAAGAAGGATGAGAAGAAAAATCTCTCAGCCAACTGAGTGGAAAAGGAACAAACGTAAAAATAACAGGCAAAGTGGACAGCCCTATAAAAGTGACAGTAACATTCTGAAACCGGGTAAATTCTTACAACACAAAGACTGCTCGAATTGCCATAGAAAGTGTTCAAGTAACTTTGATGAAGAAAGTAGACAAAAAATATTCTCATCATTTTGGAAGTTATCGGATGTGCACAAGAAACGTATGTACATCATAGGGTTAGTTGATGTGAAACCAAAATGTACTCGGAGAACGACTGCAGTGTTAGGTCAATCGAGAAGGAAAAATACACTTCATTATCACTTGATTAAGTATAACATCCGGATAAAAGTTTGCCAAGAATTTTTCAGAGCAACATTAAACGTAAGTGAAATGTTTGTGAGAACTACACTGAGTAAATTGAACACTGTCAACGTACACGAAGAAACTCACAAACGTATACCACCTAACGTGAGACCAGATGATGCAAAACAATTAATTCGTGAACATATAAGGGCATTCCCTCGGGTTCCTTCACACTACTGTAGAAGAGTTTCGAAAAAAGAATATCTAAGTAATGAGCTGTCACTAACGAAAATGTATGACCTCTATGTCCAGTGGTGCAAAGAGAAAAAGTACACGTGTGAAAAGAAGTGGCTTTACAGACAAATATTTAACACCGATTTCGACATAGCTTTCCATTCGCGAAAGAAGGATATGTGTGATACCTGTTACATTTACGCCAACATGAGTGAAACTGAAAAAAATGCGATCAAAGAAAGCCACGAGGAACATTTGAAAAACAAGGACCGAGCTAGAAAACGCAGGGATGAAGCAAAGAAGAAGGCCCAAGCAGGGGAAGAACATTTTTTGAATTTGATTTAGAGGCAGTGTGCTATTGTCCATCAACTAATGCCAAGGCTCTCTTTTATAAAAGACGATTAGCTCTGTACAACTTAACTGTGTTGGATTTGGGTTCTAATAAGGTGCATTGTTATTGCTGGCATGAGGGGTTGGCAAAGAGAGGTTCGAGTGAAGTGGGTTCCTGTCTTTTTCATATAACTAAAAATAAAGCTGATGGAAAAGAAATGACATTGATGTCCGACACATGCGGTGGTCAAAACAGAAATGTGAATATTGCTGCTTTGTTGGTGTACTGTGTGCAATGCTTTGACATACCTGTTATTAACCACAAGTTTTTTGAATCGGGACACTCGCAGATGGCGGTTGATAGCGTACATGCACAGATTGAGAGGAAGAAACGTGATGTCGATATATTTGATCCATCAGGATTTTATATTTTAGTCAGATTGGTTCGGAGAAATAACCCCTTTGAAGTCATAGAAATGGATCAAGAAACATTTGTTGACTTCACCCAGCTGTGGAAAGTAATGGTGAAAAACAGAAAGATTGACACCAATGGAGAGGAGGTTAATTGGCTGAAGATTAAATGGCTGCAATTTCGAAAGATTGACCCAGAGCATATATTTTTTTAAATATGGCTTACATGATGAGGAGTTCAAAAATTAAAAGTAATCAGGAGAGGGCGTCATCCCCCATTAAATGACCTACAATTGAAGCCTTCGTATCAAGGACCAATTCCCATTTCAACAGAGAAGTTCAACGATCTTATTGAACTATGCAAAAGTGGAATAATCAGAGCACAATACCATCCATTTTACAGATCACTCAAGCATGGTGTCTTAAGTGACAGTACGAGTGGCGCTGATCAATAAATTAGTCTACAATGATGTCTGACGCGTCAAGCTGCGAACTGAACTGCTTTGTTTATGTACTGTGTGCATATTTCTAATAATCCTATTATAAAGCATACGTGTTATGAACCGGTACTCTCGTAGATGGAAGTTGATAGTGTACATGCACAGATTGAGGGAAAAAAAGTGATGTTGACATATTTCCAACTTCAGGATTTAATCTTCTGCTGTGTTTTAATGATTACGCTTGGAAAATGCTAAAATTAAAACAATAGTTTCCTCTCAGCATTGTAGTTCATTTCATGACCCATTGTTAACGTGTTACCTAATAACACTTTTACCTTTAACCTTTAACTGGTGACGTGTGGAATTCGGAACATAACTTGTGGCGTGAGGTCTAAGAGACTCCTGCCAAATATATATCAATAACGAACATTTGACACTTCATACAACTACTGCCATTATGTTATATGTTTCTGCATGCAATAATCTTGGGTATATTAATATTAATATGATTAAAATTTAATAATACAAGGAGTAAATATGTTGTCTTTTTTTACTCACAGTACGCAGACGTTCTGATAAATTTCATGATGCTGGTTGTCGCCACTTAAAATTAAACAAATACACCGCAGATCACTTTTCACTGATTCACACGTACAACACACTTTGGAACCTAACTGTTACTGGTGGTGATGTGAGGTCTGCCAGTTCACTTGAAACTTCAACCTACCGAGGCGAGCTAACCAGGACCACTAAAATTTCATCAACGAGGGTGTTAAGTGTCAGCATGAGCACACAGATAAGAAGGCAAACATAAATAACAGCACCGTGCAAGATTTAATTAAAGAAGCACAGATGTTTATTTCTTTATTTTACGCCACCGGTTAAAGGTTAGGGGGCGTGGTGGAGCAGTGGTCCAGCCATTGATCTCTCACCATGGCGGACCGGGTTCGATTCCCGGTCAATCTTTGTGAGATTTTCAAAGTGAAATACCATATCCTGTGGTTCAGATTCCACGTAAAAAGGAGGTCCCGCGGCTCATGATTCGGAGATTAACGGTCACGTAACACTACAAACTTCACTTCTTCAGTTGAAGGTTAAGAAATAGAATCAAATAATGCTTTGTAGTCATTAAATGATTCTAAATAAATTCACTCCTACACTCAAGTTACCCACATAAGCTAATGTAGAATAATTACAGTAGAAAATCGTTAGAGCCAAAATAGCGTATCTCTGTTAATGACCTTAAAAAATCCATACCATGACTCTATAACACTGCATGTAAGAAATAACTGCACAATGTTCTTTGGAAATATGTTAGCAGTATATAAAAAAATCACCGACTTCCAAATCAAAATATATAACCAGTTACTTGCTAATTAATATCAATTTTGTTAGTTTTTCTTGCTTCCTGAAAAGTAGTATTTTTGTAGTTACGCTATTCTGGTCCTAAGCCGGCGAATTGGATTTCAACCAAATTTCGTATGTGCTATGTGTACCATAACAGATATGACTATGCTTATTTTTAAGAGCAACCAGGGCTGCCAACTGTTAATAAATGTTGTCTCTATTTTCTTTCTCAAATATAATTATATCAGAAAGTATGTAAGCCAACAGCTTTAAAATTTGCACACGTATAATACTTAACATTCTAGATTAATTAGGAGAAACTAATATACGTCAGTGCTGCCAACATGACTCTAAGCCTGCTGATAGATCCAATTTTAAAATACATGTAACTCCTATACTAAAGAATGGATTTCATCCAATATTGGCACTACAAGAGACGTGCGCTGATAGATCCAATGCCTAACTGCATGTAACGTCCATGCTATCCATTGGACTTCAATCAAATATTGTATTCTGTACCTTAAGAGATGGAACTAACAATATATTCTATCACCAGAACTGCCAACTGTTGTGCACTATTAAGCTACAGGTATATTTCGAACTAATTAGAAATTTCGATATTACCAACTTAACTTTGCTATTTTAGATAGGTCTATATAGATTGGCATGAATTTAAATTTTAAGAAAAGTAGTTTCTTTAGTTCGTCACGGAGCTTCTTGTTAGGATTATTATATCCCGCTGCTCCTACCAAATCACCCAAAAAGTATGCAAATTCCTGTATCCTTGTTGCAGATCTGGTTCATGTACGTCCAAATATGTTTTATACGTCTCCGGTGTGTTTCATTAATGTGTGACTCTCCCACTAGCTATTTTTGTCCTCCCCAATCTCAAAAGACGTTGAGCACGGCAGACACTACACATATGACAAAATATAGGTTCTAGTGCGCCTAGTGTCCAGGCTCTGCGCTCAGTATTAAACATACTGCAGTACCCGGTCAAATGGACAGTGCTTGTTCGACTAAGCACTGCAGTGCTAGTGTGCTGTTGTGCTGCACTGCACAGAAATTGGCAGGGTTGGGCTGCGCTTCGCCGACTAGAGTATATTTCTCGCTAGCACTGCTTCACCTTGCCCATTGCACGGCCCTGCATTTAGGCCATACACCGTTTCACCGATCTGAACCACAATTTTATACCTACCATTTGGAACCCTGCGGGTTACACTGTCCACTTTAAATTTCGGACAGACTACTCCATTCCCTGCATTTAGACCCTTTGGCACAAATCTACACCGTTTCACCGATCTGAACCAAAATTTTGTATACTTACACTTTGGGACCTTGCGGGTAACACTGTCCACTTTAAATTTCGGACAGACTACTCCATTCCCTGAATTTAGGTCCTCTGGCACAAATCTACACCATTTCACCGATCTGAACCAATATTTGTATACGAGTAAATTCCTCCCTAGCACTGCTTCCTTTGGAAACCTGCGGATAACACTGTCAACTTTCAATTTAGAACAGACCACTCCATTCCCTGCATTTAGGCCCTTTGGCACAAATCTACACAGTTTCACTGATCGGAACCAAAATGTGTATACTTACCCTTTGGAACCCAGCAAGTAACTCTATCCACTTTAAATTTCGGATCCTTTGGCACAAATCTACACCGTTTCGCCGATCTGAACAAAAATGTGTATACTTATCCTTTGGAACCCTGCGGGTAACACTGTCCACTGAAAATTTTTCTGCATTTAGCCCCTTTGGCACAAATCTACACAATTTCACCGATCTGAACCAAATACTTTCCTCTTGGAACCCGACGAGTAACACTGTCTACTTGAAATTTCGGACAGACCACTCCATTCCATGCATTTAGACCCTTTGGCTCAAATCTATTCCGTTTCATCTATCTGAACCAATTTTTACATACTTACCTTTTGGAACCGGAAGAGTAAAACTGTCTAGCCTACATGAAATTTTGGACAGACCCCTCCATTCCCTGCATTTAGGCCCTTTGGCACAAATCTGCATCGTTTCACCGATCTGAACCAAACTTTATGCACTTACCCTTTGGAATTCGACGAGTAACCCTGTCTACTTGAAATTTTGGACAGACCACTCCATCCCTGCATTTAGACCCTTTGGCACAAATCTACACCGTTCCACCGATCTGAACCAAGATGTGTGTACCTACCCTTTGGAACCCTGTGGGTTACACTGTCCACTTTAAATTTCGGACAGACTACTCCATTCCCTGCATTTATACCCTTTGGCACAAATCTACACCGTTTCACCGATCTGAACCAAATTTCGTATACTTAAACTTTGAAACGCAGCGGGTAACACTGCCCACTTGAAATTTTGGACAGACCACTCCATTCCCTGCAATTAGGCCCTTTAGCACAAATCTGCACTGTTTCACCTAATTGCACCGAATTTTACATACTTACCGTTTGAAACCTGCTGGTAAAACTGTCCAATTGATATTTTGGAAAACTTTCTCCATTCCCTACATTTAGAATAACAGAGAAGAGAAACTTGAAAACCACGTTTAAAGGCCCCTGAACCATTGATGTCCGTAGTAGTGTAACTGTAAGAATATTTCAATAAGTCTGTTGTTGGCTGGCAATGCGGGCTGCATCACGCCGCCCCTACCCCTATTCTGGTGCAGAATTGCGAAAATAGTTACACCTTGCTTTGCTTATAAATTGCAGTCACTGGGAGTAATTAGTGCAAAAGGATTTCTTAGGCCCCTTAAAACAGTTATTATCATGAAAATAGTTTGCCTTTGTATAAGTGCGATTGTGTTTTGCAGTAAATTGAGGTTATCAGCTGCAATAAGCGTTGGTGCTTTCAAATTTACTTTCATTTATTCCGATTCTTATCCTTGAGCGCTGTGTGGCAATACATAACACTATTGCTACCTCATGAGCTCGGGACAGCCGAAGTTTTCCAAACTGCTCTGATTATTTTCCTACGGCGCTATACGAAAAAATACGACACTATTGGTCTCTACTTTTCTAACAGCCAATGAGATATAGGCCCTAGGGAGTGTCTTTTATTACACTTACTCCTCTTTCTAATCATATTTTTTCAAATCGTTTGAAAATTATCTGTGTCAGTACTGTAGTTAGTAAATAGCCGTTTCCCTGTTCATTATTGTCATTATCATTATGGGAAAAAGACCTGGATGTAACGTCCATTATACTGTACTACGTATCACCCGCACTACCACCACCACAAAAAGTTATATTTTTTCTGTTAATTTAAGTATTCATTAGCATCCATTAAACATTAAACAAATAAATCCACCGGGTGAAGTCGGGCTCTACTGCTATTATATAATATTTTTTATTGTAAATACATACTATATATGCTTAACATTATAACGTATGAGCAGTTATGAATCAATAAATGCAACAAAAAACGAAGTAAAGAATTTGAACCTGCTGGGATTTGATCCACAAACCACCAGTTTACGGGTCCAGGTCACTACCAATACGCCACACATGCCGTACACTAATAACTGGTTAACAACTGGTTTAGTATAACTTCACAATATTTTGTCTTGCGATAAACGATAACATTAGCGTTTCTCTGCCGTTTCTACAGACCATTTGATACTAAATATGTATTATTTTCTTCAGTTCATTCCTTAAAGGATAAAAACTTACGAAGTTACGGAAATATGTGGATTGCGAGCAAACAATAGCGACCATTTAACCCAACGGGACGGCACAGGCAAGCACGATATGGCACGGTCAGCCTGAACTGTTAGACACTACTGCGGTTACATATTCTACCTACTGTTTTAAAATGCTAATATCCTACCGGTCTCAGACAGTTTGAACCTCCCTATGTATGATGATCGTATTTGGTAAGGCTAGGCTTTAGTGAATCGTAAGTTACGGTTTTGCTATAATACTTGCATGGTTCATGCATCCGCCATCTTGAAAATATTCGCCTGATGACCTTGTAGATTGGGCAAACGCCGCTTCTCACAATAAGGTATATTGTTGCAAAATTTGGTAGAGATCGGATGATTACGTTAGTCGTAATTTTATTTAAGCTCAGAGCATTTTAGTGGGTACCATTTTGTTGTTGTTATGATGGCGGTGATATACAACATGACATTGAGTTGTCCCTTGCTAGTGCTACCTTTGTACCAGAGGTGGTTGCATTGATTTGGTTTCGGTGTGTTTGATTTGATAGGAGGGATCGATTTGGACACATACGCGGCCGCTATCTGCAAACTATTGGGCTGATGACCATGTCGTATGGTCAAAAGTCGCTTTCTACATGAAAGTATGTTGTTGCAAAATTTGGTAGAGATCAGATGATTAGGTTAGTCGTAATTTGATTTAAGCTTTGAAAATTTGGGTGGACGCCATTACGTTTACGTCAAGATGGCGGCGATATAAAACATGACACTGAGGTACTCTTTGCTAGTGCTACCTCTGTACCAAATTTTGTTCAACTCGGTTTCACCATATTTGAATTGTTAGGGGGGGGGGTGACAGACATACCAAATAACACACACTCACACACTGACGACCCGCAATTTTTGGCTCTGTGTAGATCTCATAAGGCTACTTTCATTTTTTTTGCAAAAATCGAAAGTTGGCTAAAAAGTTGATCGGTTAACCGAATGCCTTTAATCGTTTAATCGGTCGATTAATCGAATTTTAGTCGATCTCACACATTATCATTTCGAGAAAAGGAAACGCGTGAATAATATGTTTTATGTTCAACCCTAACTATTTTGTGTCAGAAAACTGTATCATAATGAGGCTCATTATAACAATATTTTTCATTATGAAACAGTTTCTCCCACCAATCAGAGCTCAAGAAACAGTTGTGTGACCAATTAGATAAGGGTACCTTCGAGCATGCGCTCAAAATCCAACATGTCTATATAAATTACCGAAAGTGCACAGTCCATATGTTCGCATAAATAAACTTGTGAATATGAGACCAGAAATAGCACTGTACCTTAATATCCCCAAACCCAATTTCTACACAGCGCGAGGTTTTGAAACGACTTCGGTGACAGTTTTACTGAATAACGGTGCACAATCTGAACATATGGTATTGAAGCACACAGAGCGCATGCGTCGGTTGTCCAGTGAGCTTGGAAAACAGAGATATACTACCCACCGCAGCACCCGATCACAACATTCTAGTGACTGAACAGATATTTATGAATATTTATGTTAAAACATATAATAAAGTTATAATTATCGTCGAACATAAACATGTACTATTAAAGCATTTATGTTAGTACTATTATTTGAAATATATTTCAATATTGATTATTTAATGACACAAGTGTTTGAAGTTCAAGATCACAGTTACTTACAGTCACACTTCTTTGATCCAGGATTTGAGACATGTCAGTAAGTTTACATGCTCAGAACTAAGGGCTGCTCTTCTCTTAGTAACAATATTTCCAGCGTCACTGAACACCCTCTCACACGGAACTGAAGTAGCTGGAATGCAAAGCAATTTTTTTCGCTGTGCGTGTGAGATATGGAAGTTGAACTGAATGTATTTTCCACCATTGTAGAGGGTCGGCGAAGTCATCTTCTAGTACCACCAACGACTTGTAAGCTTCAGTAATAAAATAAGACAATAATAGCTTGTCCGGTATTTCCTTTCCTATTGTTTGTAAAAGCGGTGGGCAAAAATCCCTCAGTTTAGAAGAAAGCAATTTAGGAGATATTATCGATTTATCCTTCTGAAGCAAAGGCATTTGCATCAGCTAACTTTAATGACCTGACAAACTTATAATAGCTGATGCTAGCACCCAAATGGCGAATAATAGGCTAACACAATACACAGGTTTTGTGCCAAGCAAAACAATTACTTTTCCTACACCATACTGATTTTGGAAGGTAGAATAAGGAAAGATAAGATAACGTTCATGGCATTTGTAGACTTAGAAAAGGCTTTTGATAACTTTGATTGGACTAAAATGTTTGAAAACGATTGGAATAAAGTACAGGGATAGGAGGGTGCTCTACAATTTACACAGAAACCAGACAGCAGTAATTCGAGCTGAAGGACATGAGAGAGAAGCTGGTATTCAGAAAGGTGTAAGGCAAGGCTGCAGTTTATCACCCCTACTTTTCAATCTTTACATTGAACAAGGAATGAAGGAAATTGTAGAAACCTTTTAAGTGCGAGTTACGATTCAAGGAGAAATAATTTCAACTCTGAGATTTGCCGGTCACATCGTCATCTTGGCCGACACGCCTGAGGATTTGAATGTGTTTTTGAATGGTATGGACTCCGTCTTGAGGAAAGAATTCATGATGAAAATTAATAAATATAGAACAAAAATATTGGATTGCAGCCGAAAAATTCAGAAACCTCTATGGACATCAAATTGTCAGGTGAAAAGCTGAGTGAAGTAGGAGACTTCTGTTACTTAGGAAGCAAAATAACCAGTGCTGGACGAAGCAAAGAGGATATAAAAAGTAGGTTGGCTCAGCCAAGGAAAGCATTTCTACAAAAAAAAAAGGAATCTGTTGACTCATATCGTTAGTTCACACGTGTTGCCATTCATATGGGCGTGTATTTGCAATGTGATCAGCATCTCGCCCAGGCGGCCTCACCTGCAAAGCGAACAGGGGCCTCACGAGGGAAGGGATTGGAAGGTTAGGATGCATAGGCAAGGAAGAGGGAAGGAGGCGGCCTTGGCCTTACAGTAGGCACCATCCAGGCATTTGCCCGAAGATGAAGTGGGAAACCATGGAAAACCACTTCGAGGATGGCTGAGGTGGGAATCGAACCCCTTCTACTCATTTGGACCCCCCGAGGCTGAGTAGACCCCTTTCCAGTCCACATACCACTTTTCAAATTTCGTGGCAGAGCTGGGAATCGAACCCAGGACCTCCGGTGCGTCAGCTAACCATGCTGACCGCTACGCTACGGAGGGTGTCTGTCTATTAGGGTTCTAAATGTTGGCCTATTGTGAATGATATATTCTTTTCAAGTGCCCCCTCTTCCAAATATATTGTGGGGAGGGCGTGGTAGTGTAGTGGTCAAGCTGTTGGCCTCTCAGCCCGACGGGCCGGGTTCGATGCCCGGTCAATGACTTTTGATATTATTAAAGTGAGATGCCATGTCCCGTGATGCGGATTCTACGTAAAAAGGAGGTCCTGTGACTCACGATTGCGAGATTAACGTAAAACTGCAAACTTCCTTCCAAGATCATTGGCAATCAGAAGCATGATTCGCTGCTAGGAAATAGCTTTGCTAAACAGCAACGCTGTGTTGAGTTCAAACCACTGACGTAAGTTATTTAGCCACGGTATTCTTCTACGTCATGGATTCATAATGCCATCGTGATTTCTTCGTTGATACCAATTTCCTGTAGGTCCTGTATTATTTCTAGCAGTCAATAAGTTGTGGTTTTTCTTAACCCACTGTAAATTGTTATCAATTCTGTATATGTCTCCTTTTTTCTGATGGTATATTTGATTTATTCACTTCTTTGTGTTAAGTCTATCGTTATCATGACTGTACTAATACGGTATTGATAATTCCCTTCGTAGCTTGGTTGGCTCATCGGTAAGGTTAATGAAGTTTATTCATGGAGATTAACCAATTAGCCTATACCTAGGTATATTAAATCCGTATGTCAATATTACATTAAGAATAAAACTTTTAGTTAGTTTACTGCATGTTCCGAAACTTCGTTGGGTTCATCATCATTAATTATATAAACTTTAAATTAAAAACTGACATAAACTCTTCTTATACGAATCTTGAATTACAGTAACTCTCACAAAATTGAGATTATCTAATTTTAATAAAAACAGATACAATAATAAATATGTCCTTATGATGAAATGGAACACATAATTTGAATTATTGACAAGTAAAGAGCCAGAAAAAGAGTAGCTTATTCTAAGAAATGAGAATTTAATAATATTTATGTAAAAGCTTTTTGTGAAAATGAATAATTCGGAAAAATAATTTGAAAAGCTAAAATAATAAATATATTAGCACAATTATTATATGAGTAAAAACTTGGAAACGATTGATCAAAATGAAAAATATTTGATGAACCAATTATATAGTAACATTTAGTGTCAATGATAAATATAACAACATTTTTCTTTACAATTGAAAAATTCTTGTGTCAATACCGAAACGTTGCCATAGTAATCTAAATGTAATATTAAAGGGAACCACATGATGGTTGTAAATACATTATTAGCTACAAAATATATTCAAATTGATCTAGTGGAGTTTGAAAAACACCTGTTCTACAAACTTGGCGAGAGGGAAGTTGGCAGAGCGCTGATGGGTACACCTGATAAGCACCACTGAATTACGATATCAAATCTGTTCAAACTATCAGATCTGATGCAATTAAGTGGGAATTAATTTAAAGTGCACTAAGCACACTGAATCATAACGGGATAATGACCATCAAACCAATACACATTATGCCAGCCATGAGGTAACTTTCTATTTTATTCTACAAATGTAACTCAACATGTGAGATTTCTTCCACAGGAAAAGGCCACTCAATTGTGCAAAGAGTTAATACATGGAGGCTGTTTTATGGGGCGAAATATCAAGGACAGGTGTCACTGATGATCACTGTTTATTAACCTTAAGATAATACATACCAGAACACGAAATGAACAAAGAGATGTGAGAGATAATGCATGTCTTCAACTCTCTAATAATGAAACCTGAGAGACTTTGAAGAAAGTAGAACCAAGAATGGCATTCATATAATAGTACTTACAAGAAACTTGAAAAACCACCGGCGAAGATCAGTGAATGAACTCCGGATACTGCATTTACAATACGAATTGTTGGGATCACAATATAAAGAAAATAATGTTCATATTTCAGGAGTACAAGATTAAATTGATTTATTAGAAGTTTGAATATATGTCAATTTTAGGATTTGATTTAGTTATGTGTTTGGTTCGATGAAGAAAAAAGGATTACTAATTTCAACCATGAATATTATAAATATCATAGACTAATAAAAACTCTTGACAGAATTAATAGAGACGATTGAACGAATAACATCGATACAAGGAATATCTATTGAGAGGATCACAGACTCACATATGAGTGTGGAATAATTGTAAATATCTGAAAAACATTGTACAGGATCAATAACAATAATAATAATATCGCATGGCCTCGGTGGTGGTGTATTCTTTGGAATACACGGTAAGACAGAGGTAGTTTTGCTGCTCTTTGCTTTAATTCATTCCTTCCTTTTTCGCAAACACCAACAGTGATTTCTTACTTTTTCTTTTATTTGAGCACCTTGCTTTCTTTGTAAGTCTGTTATAGATATATATCTTCCATGATCAACCTAGCGGCACCTAGCAGCTAACTACGGAAGTTTCTCAATATCTCAACTCTCAAGAGGACTTCATTCCCATCCAGCCACAAGATGTCGTCGCTATCTCCAGCTAACATCTCCATGCTCAAGAGGACTTCTTCATCATTCCAATCCTCCAGACGTCGTCATCATCGCCTGCTAGCTTCTCCTTGAAGATCACTCCACCAAGAAAATTAATATCTAAGAAAGCAATTTCTCATTGTAATGTTGGCAATTTTTATGCATTTTCCTTTGTCCCTCCCCCCCCCCTTTTTTCCCTTGGTACCTCTGTGCTTCTTCGAGTAGCTCTCACTTCTGGGTCAGTCGTCAAACCATACAGTTGGAGCCTACTTCAGGCTTGTCTCCTGTCTACTTGAGACATTTTTAAATCAGGACGCCATGTCTTAATTTTAACGTCAACCGTCATCCAGATCATCGTCGTTCTTCAAAATGAGCTAAGTACTACTTCAATGGTTTTCACCAAGTTTTAAATGTTTTAAATTGCTTATAGCGTTTTATTTGATTTTATAGACAGTGTGAAATTGATAAATGTGATGCAATATCTGCCTTCAAAAGATCTTCCTGATCTAGCTGTGGCTACTTCAGCTAACTTTTCAAAATGAAAAAGTACTTCTTGTACTGATTATCTGAGATACTATCTCACACCGAGGGATAATTTAAAGTACCCACTGTCTATAGAATTCAGATTTCCGCCGGGGGACTTGTTTTGCCCAATTCAACCGATATCAATTCTCTAGAACTTTCTACATCAAGTTATTTTTCTACAAGTGAAATAGACTGGCATTTCTTTAAATATGGGAACTCATTTTCCTCATTGAGAAATTCATATTCTATAAATCTCTTATCAACATAATTTGTTTCCTTCGTGGGATTTTTCGTTGCATTCAGCTACAATCTACGGATTTCTAAAGAAATAAACTTTCTCAAACTAAAATCCAACTAGTGATTTCCACAATTGCAATAACTTTTCGACTTATAAACTTTCCATGTTGCAATAGTGAACTTTTCAACGAACTACAGTGCATAACAGTGCTCGTTCAACAACCATCCGTGTCGCGTTCAAACGAAAGCAATAAATACTGCCATAAACTTTCTCCTAAAGTTCCTATTTCCTTTTCCTAAACACCTTACTAACTTTATCTAATTAAGCTTTAAATTTAAGTCAACTGATGTACCTAGCTGTTTAAACTACAACTTGTGTCAATTTCTAAGAGGCCTCGCTTGTTATCAAGTGCCCTCCCAACTTTGCTTTGCATTCCATGAATTAACTTCTGTTTATCTGTGGCAAATCCACATTATAATTCTTTCCCTCTTCAATTGGGGAATTCTATTTTCTACTCATAAGTGAATTTTCTAACTCTCCTTTTCCAGGTTTCACGAAAGGGTAACTGGCCCTATTTTTTCTCGTGATCCCTGCTTCAATACAAGAAGTTATAGAAACTTCTTCTTAATTCTCTCTTTTCTTGTTATAATTTCAAATTTAATATTTCTTCATACTTTGAGATCTCTAATAGGAATTCGTAAAGTGCCTAAATTGTACCAGATTCCTTGTTAAAGCTTTAATTATTTGTAATTCTCGTTTTTTGCACAACCTTTAAAAATGTTATTCAGATTTTGTGCTCGAAGCAAGTTTTAAACTAGCATCTTATCTAACATTGTCAAAAAAAGATTTTTTACAATTTGTTAGCATTAAGTCTCAGACTTCTGTATGTTAAATTGTTTATTGGTACTTTGAATCCAAATCAATTTTATATTGTTGCTATTTCAAATTTTTCTTTATTGTTAAAATAAACAAAATTTCAACTTTTCGCCTTATACATTACAACAGAATAACGATTAGGTAGGACCCTGGTTTCCCTGAATCTTCCCTTCAGTTTATGCTATTTTCAAGCAAACCTCATGACGGTATTAAAATTTAAAAAGTTTTGCTTCTTGTTGCATTTGAACGAAATCTTCTAGTATCATTTCTTTCAAAGCATCTTTTAGCTGCTATAGCTAATTCTTGTGAGCCAGCAAGGCAAGTAAAGCTAGCTCCACAAGCTTCCTTCTTGTTGAGATTTTCTCTAAAACTTGTGGTTCGTTTTCAAAATTTGAGTTTTTCTTCCAGTCTAAACTTTTAGTCGGCACTTTGCTGGGTAAAACTTAGCTATTCTTAAATGCAACTATTGTCTCTCTCATCAAAAAAGAAATCAACACAATTGTTAACAAAATCACTATAACTGTTTCGCCACTACCTTTACTGGGAGTACTTGGTCGGTCGTCGGAGATCCTACAGTTCCAAGGACTAAAATTATCGCGGCAAATTTAAACTATTTGCGTCTTTCAAAGCATTCATTCAGACTTAACTCCTTTCAAAGGATATACAGTAAATCTGTTGTTCTTTGTATTGCCAGACTACCACCCTTCCCCATATTACCCAATTTTATGCTGGAAGGGGAAAGCACAAACGCCTCTTGCTTGCAAATAGCCCAAGCTCCAGCTGCATTCCCCGTTAGCCGTGTCCAAGTCCATACCCACTTTAGGTATCTTGCAGGTTTGTGCAGTGAAATTAGTGATTAGATGTTTACTTTAGGGTAGTTTATGATTTATATTGGTCTCTCGTCCTATCTATCCATACTTTTTCTCCATTCCGAAACCCATTTCTTCCTTTTCCCTTTTTTTCATCATCTTCCATTAGGGAGGTTTTTTCCTTAGCCAAAACCTACCCAGGTGCCGGGTGCAAGCTTCGTCATTTGATACCCAGAGGGTAGCTTGCATGTCGAATTTCGTTGTTCCTTCAATACCTATGAAAGTCAAGGAGGGCAGATATCTAAGCTCCTTGAATACTATAGCGCTTTCTAGTAGAGAAATGAGGAACTATGTGTTGGTGGAAACTCCCGAGATTATTTTTGCCATTATGAACACGGCCTACTGAATTAAATGGGTTCTTTGACATGCCAACATCGTATGACATGCGTGTCGTATTTTTGCCGCCTTTCAAAAATCACTTACCACGGCCAGGAGCTAACCTGCAATCTTGGGGTTAGTAGACCGACACGCCATCCACTCACCCACCGTGGCAAGCTACAGGATCATTGAATACTAGTGTTAATTTAATATCATGAGTGTCAATAGCTAGAAGGAGATCTAGTTGTGTTAATTCAGTTTAAGTACCGCAACATTCTAGTGCTAGTGTTAGACCACACCATCTGAAGACAATTATTGGTGCGGGAAGAGTTAGTTGTGATTGTTTGTTATTTTTATTTTTAACGTTAAATCCCTAACTTATTTCATTTATATTTCAGATAGGAAATTATTGAAGTTTTGGTCCCATTAATTTAAGACGCAAAGTTTTATTTTATCCGCTCAAATGTCAAATAGGTAGACTTCATGAAGTAGGGTAGGATTGATTTTCTTTATAAAGACATAAAATAAAAGTGGTGGAGTTTTGTTTTAAAGAATTTTGACTTGTATGTATTTTTTAATTTCAGACAGACAGACAGACAGACAGACAGACAGACAGACAGACAGTCAGACAGACATACAGACATACATACAGATAGACAGACATACTGCACATGTTACAATATAATAATCTTATGTCATATATATATAAGTAGGGGAGTAGTGAGAGTTCTGCCCCCCCCCCCCTCCCACTACTCCAAATGCGAGCCGATAACTCCCGAACCCGTGGTCGGAGATTCACGAATGAGGAGTCGTTGGACTCGACCTGACGGGGGCTTTGCTATGGACCACTCGTTATATTTCTTTTTAAATTGAAAATTTTTGTTTTTGAAAATAGACGATAGGCTAGTTAAAAAACCAAACATGAGAGAACGTTGTGCAATATCTTAAACGAACGATCATTATGTCCTTTATTTTTTATAATAAAACTTTTAAATTTTTTATGTTTTTTTGAAAAAAAAGTGTAATTTTGAAATTCTTATATTTTGGAAACTAAAGAGTTTACAAATAATTTTGTTTGACGTAAATGAATGGCCCTGCCCCTCTACCCACAAAATAAATTTCAAGTCTCTAGGACTAAAACTGTGCAGTAGTGCTAGAATGGGGGTTCTGAGTCGCCCCCTACTTTCATATAAACTTTGCCCGATATCTCTCGAAAGCGTGGTCGGATTTTAACGAACGAGGTATTGTTGGCGTTGGGAAGACGTTCTCTTGGCTAAGCATGTGTGTTGGTGTTTTAAGAACAAATTTTTTGAAAATTCTTGTTTTTTGGATTGGCACTATTTTGGAAACGGTGAATCGGAAAAAAGTTTGTTCGACGTTAATGAAAGATGGGTATGCCCTCTAGGCGGACAGCAAGTTTCAAGGGTGTAGGAGGAAAAACAAAATGATAGCCTACTTTCTCGCGAACATTGGTGATCATTGGCGAACGGATGGTCGGATTTTAACAAATGAGGTGTCGATGGACTCGAGCAGACATTCTCTTTCCTATAGACCACTCGTTATATTTTTGAAATATTTTTTAAAAATGTTGTTTTTAAAAGTAGGCGATAGTTTGAAAACCAAACATGATAGAAAGTTGTGCCATAGTTCAAACCAATGGCCTCTATGACCTTTACTTTTTTTATAATAAAACTTTTTTATATTTTGAGATTTTTTGAAAACCCTTAAATTTTGAATTTTTACTATTTTGGAAACTAACACATTGCCAAAAAAATTTGTTTAACATAAATGAAAGATCCCTATCCCCTCTATCATGAAAATAAATGTCAGTCTCTAGAACCAAAACAAACAACTATGCATTTTTTTTTATTTTTTTTATTTTTTTAATAAAAGCCTGTTTGTAGACAGAGAGCCGGTAGCGCTTGACACATGTTCCAACAAGGCTATGACTGAGCATGGTGAATACTGGATACGGCTATTTCGACGGGGGCGATGTATGGCAAAACGAGGGGTTGCTTTCGGATATTTTTTCCTATGTCGAATGAATGAAGGCGAATATTTTGAAATATGACAAGCATGCTAAGATTTTAACCCCTGAAGGGGATCTTTAACGTTTTAGTTAACGGTGATGAGCGAGATCGCTCTCTGACACAACAGACGGTTGTAGGATATGACCAAGTGATTCTTAGACGTTGGCGATCTCGGTGACCGTGCCCGGATGGCGGGGGCAGCTTATGACTGTTGGTTTTGTGACATTTCCTATGACGGATAGAGGCGAATATTTGAAAATGTATTAAGTGTGCTAGGATTTTTTTACCCCTGAAGGGGATCTTTAACATGCTAGTAAACGGTGATAAGCGAGACTGCTGTCTGGCACAGTAAATGGTTTTAGAATATGGAAACCTATAACATTTTCTCGACCAAGTCATGTGCATGTACGCAAAGAGCCAAAACGGTTAAGGTCATTGGCCTGAAATGTTGTAAACTAAATATTGAACTGGGTAAAGTCATGTGTTTTAGGTTGAAAGTATGTGGTTAACATGATCATGTATTGAGGATGGCCGCTTGCTAGTAATTATTATTACAGTAAAATGTTGAATAATAATAATAATAATAATAATAATAATAATAATAATCCCATAATCTGCAACAAACGTGCGTGATAAGATCACCAAATATCTGCCTTTGGCTGAGGAAATACGGCAAATGTGGAGACAGGAAAGTGTAGTTGGTCTGCCCATAGTAATTTGTTCTACCGGCATCATCTCCAAATTATTGGCTCGCAATCTACAAATATTGGGAATACATCCTGGTCTACATATCACCATGCAGAAGGCCGTCATCTTGGAGACCTGTTCCATTGTTCGCTCGTTTCTCAATGTGCCACCTTAAGAGAATTAGCCATACCGTCTTGCAAACAAGCCGACGATATGTTGATATGTCCCACTTATGTGGTGCAATGAATGTAGAAATAATAATAATAATAATAATAATAATAATAAGACACACACACATGTTTTGAATGCTAACACGCACACAGTCCAGCTCACTGGTGACTGAATATTGTACCTAGCTAGAAGACTCGTGAGAGCTGTTGCTGGTGCTGACGAGGCAGGAATGTCTACGTCAGCAGGAAGTGTGATATCAGCTTACTTGCCTCGTGGTGGCTAGCAGGTGTGCTGTTTAAGCAGAGACCGCCATTTTGGTTCTGAGACAGTAGGACTACCGATGTATAAGACGTAGCCATTTTGGTTCCTTACTAAAACATGAAACTAGTATAAGGTACACGAATCTTATTCAGATTGAGAAATGTGAAGAGGCGTGGGAACACGTGCGAGAGAGAGACAGAGAACCATTCAAGATCAAAACGATGAGAAAATACAACTTTTTCTGTTGCTAGGCTAACTGATAACGATTGCGTTACAGTAGAGCTGTGGAAGAAAAATCCTTTTTTTTTGTAAGTACGTATGAATGAGGAACTTTGTACTCTATGAACTCAACGAATATTCACAGGTTTGAACACGATAATCTCAATAAAATGACATGACATTATTATTTTAATAATGTCATGCTAATGAACCTTAAATTAGGTAATTAATGATTTTTATTTATTTATTTGTTTGCAGATAACCGGTATACCTTACATGTCTGAGATACAACAAACCAGTTTACTTTTGAGCCCACTAGAAGGAAACAGCAATAAGCCACTGCATGTGAAGGTGGGATAATTTTTTTAAACTAATTTGTTTCATTTTTTTGTTTCATATTTTATTTTATGAAATGCATCTACTAACCTGAATTTAGGTATTTATAACGGTTTATTTTATTTATTTTTAGAAACTTGGAAAGAAAAGCCTTACCGCCGTAGTAGTCGTTGAAAACCCGAGACGCAGTAAAGTGCAAACATTGTTTCCAGGCAGTGTACTATTTAAAACTCAGGTAAGCCTAACATAAAATGCTATTCCATTTTACCTCTACTGAAAACTCGTAGACAAAAAAATTCATTACCTGTACATGACTAGGACGATGATTGCTTTCTTGATTAATGACTATGTATAGGCAACCGGTACAAGACCATGTTGGTTTTTTACCGGGAAAATACAAGGCCATATTGGATTTTGTAAAAAACAAAAATTTTAATTTAACTGACATGTCGTTCCCATTAATAATAATAATAATAATATAATATTAATAATAATGTTAATATCGTATGGCCTCGGATGCCGTGTGCAAACTTTGTTATTTGACACACAGACGGTAGCTTGCATGTCGAATTTAGTTGTTCCTTGACTATGAAAGTCAAGGAGGTTAGATGTTAGATATCTAATCTCTTTAAACTCTATAGCGCTTTCTAGTAGAAAAATGAGGAATTTTGTACCCTATGAACTCAACGAATATTCACAGGTTTGAACATGATAATCTGAATAAAATGACATGACATTATTATTTTTTGTTTATGTATTGGTTAAAGGGGAATGTAAATGACTGCAGCTTTATAAAAAGAAAGTAAGTACATGGGTTACTGTTAGTGCCGACATACAGTGAACAAGCATACATTGTGCTTTAAAGTACTCTGTGCAACGTTAATAACTTACAATAAGAAAATGTTTTATTATAACACATGGCGTTAGTACCAAATACAACAAGTGAGCAAGTTGGTTTACCACGTGGGTTAAATTTAAAATCAGAACATGACCGTTGGTTAACATTTGAATCCTGGCCTGTAGGCTTTTTGTCGACACATGAACTTGCAAAAGCCGTTTTTTTTACTTGAACCGAGAAGATGTGGTGCGCTGTGTGTTTTGTCATATTGAACTTTCACACTGGGAAGAAGGGGATGATCCCTTTAGAGACCATTTGCAAGGTCTCCTTGTTGTCCTTACATGCTTGGAAGACAAGTGGGTAACATACCCGTGTATTCATTTTACCGAACCACAAGACCATTGGCCGCCATTTACGTTGCTGAATCAGAAATAAATAATAATAATAATGATGTATTACCAGTCAACAACGGTAGTGTCGATATATGTGGTCCATATGCCATAGACAGTGTTGAATTGGCATGTCCTTTTGAAAAATTGAGAGTTTGCAAGACTAAAGCACTAGCACACCCAGAGTACAGCTCTGTTGAAAGACGTTTAGAATCTTATAAACATGTTTGGCCATTAATATTAAAACACCTAACCAAACAGCTAACTGAAGCTGGATTTTTAATACTGGTGAATGGGATAAAACAATATGTTTTTATTGTGGATTTGCTTAAAAGGATTGGCAAATGACTGATGACCCTTTTGTGCAACACGCTCGTTGGTTACCTAACTGTAAATACATGGTGTTGCTTAAAGGTCAGGAATTTGTGAACAATATTCGTAAAGAAAACGTGATTGCAGCACAAGACATAAAAGTGCCTTTAGAGTTAGAACATGCGGAGCAAATACATGAGACGAAAAAAAAAAAGACTTGTCTCACGAACAGATACAAAAGTGTGACCAACAATTATGTAAAATGTGTTATCAAGATGAACTAGGTGTTGTATTTTTGCCTTGTGGACACATGATAGCCTGTGTCAAGTGTGCATTAGAACTCAACACTTGTGCTATATGCAGAAAAGCAGTATCTGCTACAGTTGGGGCATTTCCTGCATAAATAGTAAAATTTATCTGCCATGCATAGTGCAAAATCACTAATTGCACAATATTATTAAAGCTGTTTTAGAGTGTAATAGATATTTTTTTCGTTTGTTTATAGACTACTAGAATGAATGTTTTGAATGCTGTGGGTCAAGCATGTGGCTTAGAGACAAAGAAGCTCAGCGAATTTCCAACGCATATTCCATTCCGCATTATCAAGATTCGGAAATTGAAAACAGCATATGGTGATCGTGTACTTTGTGTATGTGAAAACTTTGAGACATTTCTGCCTACACGGTTTAATGATATGTCCGAGAGTGTTTTTGATGAAGTCAATAATGCTGTACAACCTGTACACTTAATTTATGAAGGTTTTAAAAACAATAGGTGCATGGTTCGTTTTAATTAAATAAAAAAACAAATGTCAAATAATAATGGAAGATATAAGTCATGACAATGGACTGAAAGAAAAATATGTGTATAGAATAATAATGTTTTAGTGTTTAGTATTGTCTTAAAAAATATTATCATGAAACCAAAAAAAATGTATATAAAGTTTGTAAATAAATGAAAATAATGGTACAATGTTGTTTTATTTTCCATAGATGTCAGAATATTTAACATTGCAGAGTATACATGATTATGACAATAAAAAGCACACTTAATACAAATCTTTGCCTTTACGATAGTGTGTTATAGTTTTAAAAACAAAGCTTGTTTTAGATCTATTTTCTTCCACGGTGAACAATAGGCATGAAAACGTTATTGTCTTGTTTTGGATCATTATCACTATTGCAACCGGCGGCGGCTTAAGGCTAGCAGCACGTCGGCAACTCGATAACCAACGCTCTGCTTCACCAGAATGACACCGCCCAAAGGCCAGCGTGGATGGGCCAACTTACCGTTTATTTAGAGGTCCGCGTCGCTTCCACAGCAACAAAATCACCTCCAGATGACATGTCCCAACAGAAGAGCTCCAAAGGGGTGGAAGGAAAGGGGAGAAGGGGAACGCACAGGCTATTATACAGACACCCCCCAATAACCGACAGAATTGCTGTCGGCGAAATAATGCCACAACAGTTGATTAAAAATTTAAAATAAAAATTTAATGTTAAAAATTTAAAGGAGCACCTTCACCAGAAACAGAACATGCTTGCTTGCAAAACCAAAAAAGACAAGAATTAAATTAAAATTAAAATGTTATAAAGCCCAAAGATTAAAATAAAAATTACAGGCATAACACAATGAGAAAGGGCATGATAATTTACAAGGAAATGCAATAGCGATCCGACATGCGGAGATCCCGGCCACGATGAAACGAGAAATAAAAATTTAAATTAACAAAATAAAATGGGATTAGAAAATAAATATATGATTAGCACGACGGTGAAAAGCACTGGAACAGTTACCAAAAACCACAAAATAAAATCAACAAGATTACATTTAAAAAAAAATATTAAGCTAACACACAACACGTTTGACTTTCGTGGCCGGCGCCAAGAGACTGACCTCGAGACCAGAATGCATCTCGTCAAAACAAAAAACAAACATGGCCACTAAAAAAACAGGAGACCGCATGCCTGATCGAAACTACGGCAAACAATTAGCATTAAATTAATTTAGAATCCCCAGATCAGAATGAAAGGTGGAAAACAATTACATCTAAAAACTATTAACACTAGTCGGTTTTATGTCTCGACAGATCTTACATTAGAATAATAATATGACACTCCCAAGATTGCCAAATGAAAATAAATAATAATTTAAACGTAAAATAAACTTATAAATGTGTCTCCAGAAGGTACAAAAATAATATCAAAATTAATATATATAAGGAAACGTTATTAAAACATAAAAGAAATTTTAGGCCTATCAGGCAAAACAAAACAGAAGATCAAACATTCATACAAGGCCAAAATTGGAGCTCCCAAAATAAAATAATTAGATAAATAAAATAAAAATGTACCTTAAAACTTTACAGTGGAGACACAATGAAACAAAAACTAACACATTTTAAATAAAATAAAATATATGAACTGCCACAATATGACGGCGTTAGCACACATATCCTGCTTCGAACTCCCACGCGGCTTTTCTTCTAGTAGCCCGTAAAACAAACCGATCACACATCATCTTCAAGGCAAGTTATGAAGTTATAGCCTAGGAGCACAAGCATTTCCTTTTTTCTTGAATAAATCTATGTTTCTTAGAGAATGGGGGCCAGAGCCCCCATCAGCGGAGACACCTTTCACGACCAGTCGGCTTGTTGCTTTCTTCACGACAGCTAATGGACTCCACAAGATGGCGGAGAATTTTTGCGTCAAAAACCGAACTGCATTCATGTAAATATTTATCGTCCAATCAAGGCTTGACACATCAATCAACAATGACATTATTTAGTAAATAATTTGGCGGTATCATGAACACACAGGCATTTGTTTCATGACGTAGAATATAATTGTCTTTCAATTATACCATGAATATGAAGAGTTTTATAAGACACAGCAAACACTCTCTATCGGAGACGAAGGAACTACTGGGAATAACCCCTGAAGTCCGACAGCAGGTGCTATCTCGTGTTGACAAACGGAATCAAGTCAGCAGGCGGTCGATTCAAAATGTCATGGAACACCCGACAACAGGGAAGAGGGATTTAAAAATACATTGGGACGTGCATTGCACGTAACAACTATCATAATCATAAGCAGCATGATCTATATCACTATTATTATAATCACTATAATTATCCTCAACATTATCCTCAACATTACTAAAACCAGTTAAATATTCCTGTTCCTCTTCCTGTTTCTATTCCTCTTCCTCTTCCTCTACAGTGTCCTCATGTAGAGTCTGCGTGGCTTTTGAAAATGTTAAGGGTTTTTTTAACATTGAATTATTTTCAAGAGTAGTGTTGTTTTGTAGCACTTGCTTTTTAACATTTTCATGATTTTCTGTTGACAGCGACGTTGTTTCATGCAGTACACTACATTGATGATCACTGACACTTAAAACCTCACTATTTTTACTTTTTAGCTCACTGCGACATTGTTTTGAACGTCGCCAAATAACAGTTCCATTTTTATTGTTTCGTTTCACAATGTATGAATATCCTTTATAGAATGCATGAGGCTTACCATACCTAGTCACAGATACTTCCATATCAACTGTCAAGCATAGACTAAGCTCTAGTAAAGACAACTTGGTAATAAGAACAGTAGCTTAATGTGCGAGCATATATGGGTTCAAATGTGGGAGCAAAATAGTGGGAGCAAAAAGAGGGAGCAAAAATTAGGAGCAAAAAGTGGGAGCAAAAAGTGGGAGCAAAAATTGAGAGCAAAAAGTGGGAGCAAAAAGAAAAGTAGGAGCAAGTATGGGAGCAAATGTGAAAGCAATAGTGGGAGCAAGTATGGGAGCATATGTGAAAGCAAAAGTGGGAGCAAAAAAGTGAGAGAAAAAGTGGGAGCAAAAGTGGGAGCAAATATGAGAGCAAAAAAGTAGGAGCAAGTATGGGAGCAAATGTGAAAGCAAAAGTGGGAGCAAAAAGTGAGAGAAAAAAAGTGGGAGCAAAAAGTGTAAGCAAAAGTGGGAGCAAATATGAGAGCAAAAAAGAAGTGCGAGCAAATATGGGAGCAAATAGTGGGGGCAAAAAGTGGGATCAAAAAGTAGGAGCAAGTATGAGAGCAAATGTGAAAGCAAAAGTAGGAGCAAGTATAGGAGCATATGTGAATGCAAAAGTGGGAGCAAAAAAGTGAGAGAAAGAAGTGAGAGCAAAAAGAGTAAGCAAAAGTGGGAGCAAATATGAGAGCAATAAAAAAGTAGGAGCAAGTATGGGAGCAAATGTGAAAGCAAAAGTGGGCAATAAGTGAGAGAAAAAAAGTGGGAGCAAAAAGTGTAAGCAAAAGTGCGAGCAAATATGAGAGCAAAAAAAAGTTAGAGCAAATATGGGAGCAAAAAGTGGGAGCAAAAAGTGGGAGCAAAACGTGTAAGCAAAAGTGGGAGCAAACTAGTGTGAGCTAATATGGGAGCAGAAAGTGGGAGCAAATGTGAAAGCAAAAGTGGGAGCAAAAAGTGAGAGCAAAAAGAGCGAGCAAAAGTGAGTGCACAAAGTGGGAGCAAAATGTGTGAGTAAAACGTGGGGGCAAATGTGGTGTTTTACTAAAACAATCTCCCCTAACCTAACCTAACCTTCCAACTCTCAGATCAAAAATTAAATTCTGGCCATAGTTGAGTTGGAACCCAAAACCTCTGGGATAACACCCTAGTATACCAGCCACTACACCGCGAGATGGGCAAATTATCATTCAACACAACACAAAAATAAAAGTTTCCTGTAGTGTAACTTATTTGCTGACAACTATAGTTGAGAATTCAAACCCAAGACCTCAGGACTTTTGTTTTGAACATTATCAGAAATATTATTCCATTTACATTTTGCTGTTGCTTATAGTTATAAGAGTTGGCATTAATATGGGAGCAAAAGTGAAAGCAAAAAGTGGGTGCAAGCATGGCTGGTTGTTGAGACTTTCATATCAACTAATACATATAAATTAAATTTTAGTAAAGTGACTTGGCTAATAATAATAATAATAATAATAATGACAGTTTAAAAGAAATCAAGGAGATTGATATTTTTCAGGGTGTAATTTCCAAAGTACTGTCAAGAATAATAATTACATGAACAGATTCCAAGAACTCTAGAGTGCTTTTAAGGTTAATGATTGGCTAGGAGTGAAATAGAGCTAGCTAACCTAAGTTAACCTCAGCTCACTAAACCTAACCTTGTCACATGACATGTTCTACAAGTAAAGACTTACTTTGAGACTGGCTATGACGTCACAGATGAATGGCGGTGGGAGGCTGGCCAAAAGGAAAATATTTTTGTGTAATAAAAAGTAATGTCCAGACTCCCACCGCCATTCATCTGTGACGTCATAGCCAGTCTCAAAGCAAGTCTATACTTGTAGAACATGTCATGTGACAAGGTTAGGTTTAGTGAGCTGAGGTTAACTTAGGCTAGCTAGCTCTATCTCACTCCTAGCCTATCATTAACCTTAAAAGCACTCTAGAGTTCTTGGAATCTGTTCATGTAATTATTATTCTTGACAGTACTTTGGAAATTACACCCTGAAAAATATCAATCCCCTTGAATTTTTTTAAACTGTCATTATTATTATTATTATTATTATTAGCCAAGTCACTGTACTAAAATTTAATTTATGTGTATTAGTTGATATGAAAGTCTCAACAACCAGCCATGCTTGCACCCACTTTTTGCTTTCACTTTTGCTCCCATATTAATGCCAAATCTTATAACTATAAGCAACAGCAAAATGTAAATGGAATAATATTTCTGATAATGTTCAAAACAAAAGTCCTGAGGTCTTGGGTTTGAATTCTCAACTATGGTTATCAGCCAATGAGTTACACTACAGGAAACTTTTATTTTTGTGTTGTGTTGCATGATAATTTGCCCATCTCGTGGTGTAGTGGCTAGTATACTAGGGTGTTATCCCAGAGGTTTTGGGTTCCAACTCGACTATGGCCAGAATTTAATTGTTGATCTGAGAGTTGGAAGGTTAGGTTAGGTGAAGTTAGATTAGGTTAGGTTAGGGGAGATTGTGTTAGTGAAACACCACATTTGCCCCCACCTTTTACTCACACATTTTGCTCCCACTTTGTGCACTCACTTTTGCTCGCTCCTTTTGCTCTCACTTTTTGCTCCCACTTTTGCTTTCACATTTGCTCCCTCTTTCTGCTCCCATATTTGCTCACACTTGTTTGCTCCCACTTTTGCTTACACTTTTTGCTCCCACTTTTTGCTCCCATATTTGCTCTAACTTTTTTTTGCTCTCATATTTGCTCGCACTTTTGCTTACACTTTTCGCTCCCACTTTTTTTCTCTCACTTTTTGCTCCCACTTTTGCTTTCACGTTTGCTCCCATACTTGCTCCTACTTTTTTTGCTCTCATAATAGCTCCCAATTTTGCTTACACTTTTTGCTCTCACTTTTTTCTCTTACTTTTTTGCTCCCACTTTTGCTTTACATATGCTCCCATACTTGCTCCCACTTTTGCTTTCACATTTGCTCTCATACTTGCTCCTACTTTTTTGATCCCACTTTTTGCTCCCACTTTTTGCTCCCATATTTGCTCGCACTTTTTTTTTGCTCTCATAATTGCTCCCACTCTTGCTTACACTATTGGCTCCCATTTTTTTCTCTCACTTTTTGCTCCCACTTTTGCATTCAAATTTGCTCCCATACTTGCTCCTACTTTTTTGCTCTCATATTTGCTCCCACTTTTGCTTACACTTTTTGCTCCCACTTTTTCTCTCACTTTTTTGCTCCCACTTTTGCTTTCACATATGCTCCCATACTTGCTCCCACTTTTGCTTTCACATTTGCTCCCATACTTGCTCCTACTTTTTATGCTCCCACTTTTTGCTCCCACTTTTGGTCCCAATTTTTGCTCCCACTTTTTGCTCCCACTGTTATGCTCCCACATTTGCACCCATATATGCTCGCACATTAAATTATTGTTCTTATTACCAAGTTGTCTTTACTAGAGCTTAGTCTATGCTTGACAGTTGATATGGAAGTATCTGTGACTAGGTATGGTAAGCCTCATGCATTCTATAAAGGATATTCATATATTGTGAAACGAACCAATAAAAATGGAACTGTTATTTGGCGTTGTTCAAAACAACGTTCAAAACAATGTCGCAGTGATCTAAAAAGTAAAAATAGTGAGGTTTTACGTGTCAGTGATCATCAATGTAGTGTACTGCATGAAACACTGTTGCTGTCAACAGAAAATAATGAAAATGTTAAAAAGCAAGTGCTACAAAACAACACTACTATTGAAAATAATACAATGTTCAAAAAACCCTTAACATTATCAAAAGCCACGCAGACTCTACATGAGGACACTGTAGAGGAAGAAGAAGAGGAAGAGGAACAGGAACAGGAAGAGGAACAGGAATATTTAACTGGTTTTAGTAATGTTGAGCATAAGTTGAGGATAATTATAGTGATTATAATAATAGTGATATAGATCATGCTGCTTATGATTATGATAGTGATAATGATCCAAAACAAGACAATAACGTCTTCATGCCTATTGTTCACCGTGGAAGAAAAAAGATCTAGAACTAGCTTTGTTTTTAAAACTATAACACACTATCGTAAAGACAAAGACTTGTATTAAGTGTGCTTTTTATTGTCATAATCATGTATACTTTGCAATGTTAAATATTCTGACTTCTATAGAAAATAAAACAACATTGTACCATTATTTTCATTTATTTACAAACTTTATAAACATTTTTTTGGTTTCATGATTATATTTTTAAGACAATACTAAACACTAAATTATTATTATTCTATACACATATTTTTCTTTCAGTCCATTGTCATGACTTATATCTTCCATTATTATTTGACATTTGTTTTTTTATTTAATTAAAACGAACCATGCACCTATTGTTTTTAAAACCTTCATAAATTAAGTGTACAGGTTGTACAGCATTATTGACTTCATCAAAAACACTCTCGGACATATCATTAAACCGTGTAGGCAGAAATGTCTCAAAGTTTTCACATACACAAAGTACACGATCACCATATGCTGTTTTCAATTTCCGAATCTTGATAATGCGGAATGGAATATGCGTTGGCAATTCTCTGAGCTTCTTTGTCTCTAAGCCACATGCTTGACCCACAGCATTCAAAACATTCATTCTAGTAGTCTATAAACAAACGAAAAAAATATCTATTACACTCTAAAACAGCTTTAATAATATTGTGCAATTAGTGATTTTGCACTATGCATGGCAGATAAATTTTACTATTTATGCAGGAAATGCCCCAACTGTAGCAGATACTGCTTTTCTGCATATAGCACAAGTGTTGAGTTCTAATGCACACTTGACACAGGCTATCATGTGTCCACAAGGCAAAAATACAACACCTAGTTCATCTTGATAACAAATTTTACATAATTGTTCGTCACACTTTTGTATCTGTTCGTGAGACAAGTCTTTTTTTTTCAGCCTCATGTATTTGCTCCGCATGTTCTAACTCTAAAGGCACTTTTATGTCTTGTGCTGCAATCACGTTTTCTTTACGAATAGTGTTCACAAATTCCTGACCTTTAAGCAACACCATGTATTTACAGTTAGGTAATCAACGAGCGTGTTGCACAAAAGGCTCTTCAGTCTTTTGCCAATCCTTTAAAGCAAATCCACAATAAAAACATATTGTTTTATCCCCTTCACCAGTATCAAAAAAAAATCCAGCTTCACTTAGCTGTTTGGTAAGGTGTTTTAATATTAATGGCCAAACATGTTTATAAGATTCTAAACGTCTTTCAACAGAGCTGTACTCTGGGTGTGCTAGTGCTGTAGTCTTGCCAACTGCCAATTTTTCAAAAGCACACGCCAATTCAACACTGTCTATTCCATATGGACCACATATATCGACACTACGGTTGTTGACTGGTAATACATCATTATTATTATTATTTATTTGTGATTCAGCAACGTAAGTGACGGCCAATGGTCTTGTGGTTCGGTAAAATGAATACACGGGTATGTTACCCACTTGTTTTCCAAGCGTGTAAGGACAACAAGGAGACCATCGCAAATGGTCTCTAAAGGGATCATCCCCTTCTTCCCAGTGTGAAAGTTCAATACGACAAAACACACAGCGCACCACATCTTCTCGGTTCAAGTAAAAAAAAACGGCTTTTGCAGGCTCATGTGTCGACAAAAAGCCTACAGGCCAGGTTTCAAATGTTAACCAACGGTCATGTTCTGATTTTAAATTTAACCCACGTGGTAAACCAACTTGCTCACTTGTTGTATTTTGTACTAACGCCATGTGTTATAATAAAACATTTTCTTATTGTAAGTTATTAACGTTGCACAGAGTACTTTAAACACAATGTATGCTTGTTCACTGTCTGTTCATTACGTTAATGGCGCATGACGACACCTAAAAGCAAACAAAATATCCAATCACTCAATCAATCAATCAATCAATACTTGTAAATAAAACTTAAACGTTAATTGGCATTAAAATATCAAAACATCATAAAAATTATAATAAACTGTATGTCGGCACTAACAGTAACCCATGTACTTATTTTCTTTTTATAAAGCTGCAGTCATTTACATTCCCCTTTAACCAATACATAAACAAAAAATAAAAATGTCATGTCATTTTGTTCAGATTATCATGTTCAAACCTGTGAATATTCGTTGAGTTCATAGGGTACAAAATTCCTCATTTTTCTACTAGAAAGCGCTATAGAGTTTAAAGAGATTAGATATCTAACATCTAACCTCCTTGACTTTCATAGTCAAGGAACATCTAAATTCGACATGCAAGCTACACTCTGTGTGTCAAATAACAAAGCTTGCACCCGGCATCCGAGGCCATACGATATTAATATTATTATTAATATTATATTATTATTATTATTATTATTATTATTATTATTATTATTATTATTATTATTATTATTATTATTATTATTATAGGGAACGACATGTCAGTTAAATTAAAATTTTTGTTTTTTACAAACTCCAATACGGCCTTGTACTTTCCCGGTAAAAAAACCAATATGGTATTGTACCGGTTGCCAATACATAGTCATTAATCAAGAAAGCAATCATCGTCCTAGTCATGTACAGGTAATGAATTGTTTTGTCTACGAGTTTTCGGAAGTGGTAAAATGGAATAGCATTTTATGTTAGGCTTACCTGAGTTTTAAATAGTTCATTGCCTGGAAACAATGGTTGCACTTTACTGCGTCTCGGGTTTTCAGCGACTGCTACGGCGGTAAGGCTTTTCTTTCCAAGTTTCTAAAAATAAATGAAATAAACCGTTATAAATACCCAAATTCATGTTAGTACATGCATTTCATAAAATAAATTATGAAACAAAAAATGAAACAAGTTAGTTTAAAAAAATAATCCCACCTTCACATGCAGTGGCTTATTGCTGTTTCCTTCTAGTGGCCTCAGAAGTAAACTGGTTTCTTGTATCTCAGACATGTAAGGTATACCGGTTATCTGCAAACAAATAAATAAATAAAAATCATTAATTACCTAATCAATAACTACAAATTTAAGGTTCATTAGCATGACATTATTAAAATAATCATTCATACGTACTTACAAAAAAAAAAAAGGATTTTTCTTCCACTGCTCTACTGTAACGCAATCGTTATCAGTTAGCCTAGCAACAGAAAAAGTTGTATTTTCTCAGCGTTTTGACCTTGAATGGTTCTCTGTCTCTCTCTCGCACGTGTTCCCACGCCTCTTCACATTCCTCAATGTGAATAAGATTCGTGTACTTATACTAGTTTCATGTTTTAATAAGGAACCAAAATGGCTACGTCTTATACATCGGTAGTCCTACTGTCTCAGAACCAAAATGGCGGTCTCTGCTTAAACAGCACACCTGCTAGCCACCACGAGGCAAGTAAGCTGATATCACACTTCCTGCTGACGTAGACATTCCTGCCACGTCAGCACCAGGAACAGCTCTCACGAGTCCTCTAGCTAGGTACAATATTCAGTCACCAGTGAGCTGGACTGTGTGCGTGTTAGCATTCAAAACATGTGTGTGTGTCTTATTATTATTATTATTATTATTATTATTATTATTTCTACATTCATTTCACCACATAAGTGGGACATATTAACATATCGTCGGCTTGTTTGCAAGACGGTATGGCTAATTCTCTTAAGGTGGCACATTGAGAAACGAGCGAACAATGGAACAGGTCTCCAAGATGACGGCCTTCTGCATGGTGATATGTAGACCAGGATGTATTCCCAATATTTGTAGATTGCGAGCCAATAATTTGGGGATGATGCCGGTGGAAGAAATTACTATGGGCAGAACCACTACACTTTCCTGTCTCCACATTTGCCGTATTTCCTCAGCCAAAGGCAGATATTTGGTGATCTTATCACAGCAGGTTTGTTGCAGATTATGGGAATTATTATTATTATTATTATTATTATTATTAAACATTTTACTGTAATAATAATTACCAGCAAGCGGCCATCCTCAATACATGATCATGTTAACCACATACTTTCAACCTAAAACACATGACTTTACCCAGTTCAATATTTAGTTTATAACATTTCAGGCCAATGACCTTACCGTTTTGGCTCTTTGCGTAGATGCACATGACTTGGTCGAGCAAATGTTATAGGTTTCCATATTCTAAAACCATTTACTGTGCCAGACAGCAGTCTCGCTTATCACCGTTTACTAGCATGTTAAAGATCCCCTTCAGGGGTAAAAAATTTCCTAGCACACTTAATACATTTTCAAATATTTGCCTCTATCCGTCATAGGATATGTCACAAAACCAACAGTCATAAGCTGCCCCCGCCATCCGGGCACGGTCACCGAGATCGCCAACGTCTAAGAATCACTTGGTCATATCCTACAACCGTCTGTTGTGTCAGAGAGCGTCTCGCTCATCACCGTTAACTAAAACGTTAAAGATCCCCTTCAGGGGTAAAAATCTTAGCATGCTTGTCATATTTCAAAATATTCGCCTTCATTCATTCGTCATAGGAAAAAATAAACGAAAGCAACCCCTCGTTTTGCCATACATCGCCCCCGTCGAAATAGCCATTTCCAGTATTCACCATGCTCAGTCATAGCCTCGTTGGAACATGTGTCAAGCGCTACCGGCTCTCTGTCTACCAACACTTTTTTATTTAAAAAAAAAAAAAAAAAATGCATAGTTGTTTGTTTTGGTTCTAGAGACTGACATTTATTTTCATGATAGAGGGGATAGGGATCTTTCATTTATGTTAAACAAAATTTTTTGGCAATGTGTTAGTTTCCAAAATAGTAAAAATTCAAAATTTAAGGGTTTTCAAAAAATCTCAAAATATAAAAAAGTTTTGTTATAAAAAAAATTAAGGTCATAGAGACCATTGTTTGAACTATGGCACAACATTCTATCATGTTTGGTTTTCAAACTATCGCCTACTTTTAAAAACAACATTTTTCAAAAAATATTTCAAAAATATAACGAGTGGTCTATATCTATGCTCGAGTCCATCGACACCTCATTTGTTAAAATCCGACCATCCGTTGGCCAATGATCACCAATGTTCGCGAGAAAGTAGGCTATCATTTGGTTTTTCCTCCTACACCCTTGAAACTTGCTGTCCGCCTAGAGAGCATACCCACCTTTAATTAACGTAAAACAAACTTTTTTCCGATTCACCGTTTCCAAAATATTGCCAATCCAAAAACAAGATTTTTAAAAAAATACCAACACACATGCTTAGCCAAGAGAACGTCCTCCCAACGCCAACAATACCTCGTTCGTTAGAATCCGACCACGCGTTCGAGAGATATCGGGCAAAGTTTAATGAAAGTAGGGGGCGACTCGGAACCCCCATTCTAGCACTACTGCACAGTTTTAGTCCTAGATACTTGAAATTTATTTTGGGGGTGTAGGGGGTCTGGGCCATTCATTTACGTCAAACTAAATTTTTTGTAAACTCTTTAGTTTCCAAAATATAAAAAATTCAAAATTTAAGTGTCTTCAAAAAGAAACATCAAAAATAAAAAAGTGTTATTATAAAATATAAAGGACATAGAGACCATTCGTTTGCGTCATGGCACAACGTTCTATCATGTTTGGTTTTCAAACTATCACCTATTATCAAAAACAAAATTTTTCAAATTTTTTTTGAAAAATATATATCAAATGGTCCATAGGAAAGAGCACGTCTGCCCGAGTCCAACGATATGTCGCATGCCCATGGTTTCGCGAATTATACATAAAAGGTCAGCGTAGCCAAGCTGCTCGTGTCACTATTTAGAACTCTCACTATTCCCCTACTGCACAGTTTTAGTCCTAGAGGCTTGAAATTTATTTTGCAGGTAGAGGGGCTGGGCCATTCATTTATGTCAAACGAATGTTTATTGTAAACTCTTTAGTTTCCAAAATATAAGAAATTCAAAATTACGCTTTTTTCAAAAAAACATAAAAAATTAAAACGTTTTATTATAAAAAATAAAGGACATAAAGATCGTTCGTTTAAGCTATTGCACAACGTTCTATTATGTTTGTTTTTTTAACTATCGTCTATTTTCAAAAACAAAAATTTTCAATTTAAAAAAAAATATATAACGAGTGGTCCATAGCAAAGCCCCCGTCAGCTCGAGTCCAACGACACCTCATTCGTTAATCTCCGACCACGGGTTCGGGAGTTATCGGCTCGCATTGGGAGTAGTGGTTGGGTTATGCGTTAATAAACCATTCATCCGATTGTTGTAAACATTTCCGGGATGATCATAGGCAAAGTTAATCCATTTTACAAGAGATAGCGCGCGAGTAGTTTAAACAAATGCGTAATGGCGATGCGTTCATATACAATTCGTCCGATTGCGATCAAATGTTGGTGAGTTGTCGTGCACAGTCCCGGAAAAGTAATACGCGTAGTAAATCCAATTTACAATAGAAGGCGCGAGTAGCTTCAACAAAATGGCGTGCGTTTGTTTCAAGAAAGTCCCACATGTGTTCATATACCATTCATCCCATTGCGTTGAAACTTGGGTGAGAGGTTGTGTACACTACAGGCAAGGTTTCTGGCTTAGTAAATCCATGTTATAATAGGTAGCGCACGAGTAGATTCAACAAATGAGCGACGACGCGCGAAGCGTTTCAAAAAAGTCCCGTTTGCGTTCATATACCATTCGTATGATAGCGATGAAACTTGGGTGAGAAGTTGTGTACACTACAGGGAAGGTTTCTGGCTTAATAAATCCACTTAGCAATAGGTATCGCACAAGTAGATTCAACAAATCAGCGACGACGGGTGAAGCGTTTCAACAAAGACCCGTATGCGTTCATATACTATTCGTCTGATAGGGATGAAACTTGGCTGAGATGTTGTGTACACTTCAGGGAAGGTTTCTGGGTTAGTAAATCCAATTAACAATAGGAATCGCACAAGTAGATTAAACAAATGAGCGACGACGCGCGTAGTGTTTCAACATAGTTCCGTATGTGTTCATATACCATTCGTCCGATAGCGACTAAACTTGGGTGAGTTGTTGTGTACACTCCAGGGAAAGTTTTAGGCTTAGTAGATCCATTCTTCAATAGGTAGCGCACAAGTAGATTCAACAAATGAGCGAAGTCGCGCGAAGCGTTTCAAGAAAGTCCTGTATGCATTCATATACCATTCGTCCGATAGCGATGAAACTTGGGTAATATGTTGTATACTCATCAGGGAAGGATTCTGGCCAAGTGCATCCACTTTACAATAGGTATCGCACACGTAGATTCAAGAAATGAGCGACGGCACGCGAATCGTTTCAACCAAGTCCCGTATGCCTTCATATACCATTCATCCAATTGCTATGAAACTTTGGTGAGTTGTTGTGAACACTTCCGAAATCATTATAGGCATAGTCAATCCAATTTGCAATGGACAGCGCGCGAGTATTTTAAACAAATGAGTGTTGGCTATGCGTTCATGTAGCCTACAATTCATCCGATTGCGACCAAATTTTGGTGGGTTGTTTGGCACACTTCCGGGATGGTTATAGGCATAGTTAATCCAATTAACAATAGATAGCGCACCAGTAGTTGAAACAAATGCGTGTTGGTGATGCGTTCATATACAATTCATTCGATTGCAATCAAATTTCGGTGAGTTGTTGTGCATACGCCAGGAAAAGTTATAGGCATAGTAGATCCAATTAACAATAGATTGCGCGCGAGTAACTTCAACAAAATGGCGTGCGTTTGTTTCAACAACGTCCCACATGCGTTCATATACCATTCACCCCAATGCGATAAAATTTGGTTGAGATGTTGTATACACTCAGGGAAGGTTTCTGGCTTAGTAAATCCATGTTATAATAGGTAGCGCACGAGTAGATTCAACAAATGAGCGACGACGCGCGAATTGTTTCAACAAAGTCCCGTATGCGTTCATAAACCATTTGTACGATAGCGATGAAACGTGGGTGAGATGCTGTGAACACTTCAGGGAAGATTTCCAGCTTAGTAAATCCATGTTACAATAGGTAGCGCACGAATGGATTCAACAAATGAGCGATGACTCGCGAAGTGTTTCGACAAAGACCCGTATACGTTCATATACAATCGTCCGATAGAGATGAAAATTTGGTGAGTTGTTGTGTACACTCCAGGGAAGGTTTCTGATTTAGTAAATCCATTTTACAATTGGTAGCAAACGGGTAGATTTAACTAATAAGCGACAGTACGTGAATCGATTCAATAAAGTCCCGTATGCGATCATATACCTTTCATCCGAGTGTGACAAAACTTTGGAGAGCTGAGTACAGTCCTGCGAAGGTTCATGAATTAGTAAGTCCGTTTTCTAATGGGTGGCGCACAAGAAGATTCAACAAATGAGTGACGGCGCGAATCGTTTAAACAAAATCCCGTATGCGATCATATGCCATTCATCCGATTGCGAGGAAACTTTGATGAGTTGTTGTGTACACGCCAGGAAAGGTTTTCGAGTTAGTAAATCCATTTTACAATAGGTAGCAAACGAGTATATTCAACAAATGGGTGACGGTGCTCTAATCGTTTCAGCAGTCCCGTATGCGTTCATATACCATTCATTTCATTGCGATGTAACTTTCGTGAGTTGTTGATCACGCTCCCGTGAATGTTTCTGGGATACTAAATTATTTTTTTATAATAGTTTAGAGGTGGTTAACGGAAAAAGATGAACATATTGGGAATCCAAAAGCACTGCAACTAACAAAGTCAAAACCCCAACACTTTCTTTGATTGGCATTGCAACGCATGCCGGGTACAGCTAGTTAACAATAAAGTGTTCAAGTACAAAAAGAAAAAAAAACGAGCAACATTCAAGAACACAAATAGAAAGGCACCATTTTCAATCAACAAATACAACCATACAAACACGTGCTCAAACATCCTGGAAGAAAATTATTTCTAGCTTTAATTCATTCATTCATTCATTCATACAGTTGAAATGTTCATTACAAGTCCAAGAATTGACTTTTTGAGAAAAATACATCTTCTTCCTCTTCAAGACCAGAGATTATTCTGTCTCCAAAAGGCAGACAGGTCGGGCTATATACTAGTGTATAATATTGGGTATTTTACAAAAATAAGACAAGTCCAATGATTGTTCAAGATAATTAATTACCTGGAATGTTTGGCATCAATAATGATTTGTACTTTGTCAGGATTTACATAATAAATAATCGTATTTGAGGATTAAAATACTTTTCAGTTTTGTATTACACTAAGATTTCGATAAAAACAGATTAGTCCAAAAGTTTTTTTTAAAGGTTTTCTCAACCATCCTCATAGAAATATATTTCCTTTGTGTGCAATATAAATCTGTTTGTGAGACAAGGGTAGGTCTACGAGAAATTTTTATTTCATTCAGCACCTATGAAGCATCAGTGTTTTTTTAGTTTCTGAAAAATTTAATTTTCGGTCTTGTCTAGTTCTTGGAATGAACCCTTCAATTCCGAATCTACAATAAAAACTTAATTAATTATTTATAGGAAATTAAAAGTTATCTACATTAAACGGAGGAAGGAAAATCATAAATGAAAAGATAGAAAGAGAAGGTTCTGAAACTGGAAATAAACGTAGTACAAAAGTGACATCCGAGAATCTAGAAAACAAAAATATGTTTGCATTACTTCACTCGCCTGTACATTCGATCAATCTATCAATTAACCAAATAGATAACATACAATATACATTACAAACTTGTGCAGCCCACTTGAGATGTTTTTCTTAGCAGTTGACAGAGAGTCGAAGTGATTATCAGTAGCACTTTTACTGTGTTATTTGTTAGTGATTCATGAAACATTCTACCTTCATCTTGTGAGAGTTGAAGGTTTTAGCTTGATGTGAACCCACCCTTTCCCATTCAGTTCATATCCCTTAGATTATTTGGATCTTGTCCTCTCTGTGTTTGTTGATTGTTTTAGGTAGATTGCATGAGAAACCTATTGCAATGCATACTGCGCCCGAATCCCGCTAGGTCACAGTCCAAAATCCGCGTAGATGGAAAATAAGGATCGTAGGAGAGTCAACACCCGGCTAAAGAATCAACGATTCCTACAGGACTGATGACTAGGGAACCATGATCACACATAACGCATATCTAACCATACTACTAACTAGTTGCACACAGAACAGCCTACAAACAAATAGTTGAGCACAAATTGAGCGACTCGGCTCTCGGGTTAATGGAATAATGTGTCGATTTACTGTATGCATCGAACTAGCGGTATCGTTATCGCGTAATTAAGCATTGAGGAAAGAAGAAATCTCTAGAAAAACGAAGCAAGCATAAAATAGCTTGCAATTTATTAAAGAAAACCAACGAACATTACAGACATGTCCTTAGGCAAAATAATATAAGAATTGGCACTACAAATAAAAATGACGTCTCAACTAGACGTAGATGCTACTCACTTAGTCTCTGCTAGCATCCTACTTCAAATAATATTTAATCTTTCCTCATAAGACATTTTCAAACATGTACAAAACATTTGCGAAAATTCTGAACACTAATTATGAATATATCTTCCTATATCGTTATATTCATGATACAGACATGCTCCCTAATTAATACATCTGTGTAATAACATCGAAAAATAGCGTTAAACTCTAACACAAAACGGTAGGTGACTAAAAATAATAACCATAATGTTTATAATACAATATGTACACTATCGCGTTCCGCACGATTCATTCTCTAGCAATAATAGCATAAAGTTCCTTCTCTCGCCTTCATTCGCGTATTTCACACAACTTTAAAGTCAAATCCGGTATACATTTCTCATATCCAATGTGAATCTGTGTTACAAATCAATTAAGTTCAGAGCTATTCACTTATAAATTACAAATTCCAAATATACGACGCAAGAACTTTAGATAAGCTATTTTCAAAGACAATAAATGTGGATGGCATTTAACCTTCGATACTCACAATAATAATTCTGCAAATATATATTTCTCGACATTGCTTATTAGACATACTGTACTTCATCACATTTTATCATAATAACTTCCTCTCACATTCCCAATTACCATATTATCGTGTCTTCACTACACGTTCCTTTAGACCATTGCCTCTCGCATGTATCTCGTTAAGCACTTCCACAAAACTCCTGGAAAACAATCTCGTATACTTAAAAAAAGTGAGATTCAGTATCCCTACTAGATATTACTATTGTAATAACGTTCACGAATACAACTTTCCTCCTCCTACATAATCTCTATCGATTATACATTATTGTGCTATTACTTCTTTGTGCATCTCTCATAAAATATTTCCGCAATGTTTCTCCAAATCTCCCCTCATAAAATCATGCCATCTTTCCGTTCTCTTCCTCTAGTACAAATCTGTTACAATATACATGTATAGCTTTTCTATAAATCGAAAGTCTGCTCGCATTTACTTCACAAAAATCAGGAATATACACATCTCACGTCTGTTCCTTTCTAGATATTTAATATTCTTTCCGTGGCCTCACATGACCTGGCAATAACAAAGATTGTTTAATACAATTACCTTTCACATCTTAGATCTCCCAGCTATGCTGCTCCAAATACGCATACTGCTTAAACAATCGTAATAATACTCTGGGTTTTACATAGTTGATTTCTTAGACAGTGAAGTTCCTTCCAATGCAAGAATTGAAATACTCCTGTCTACAATTACGGTCTTTATACATCATATATTCGTTTCTGTCACGAATTAGCTTTACAAAGGATCATCGTGTCCCCTCATTACCTTACATTACATGTACAATAAAATCTGCTTGTCAAACATGTGTCTACCTTCGACCTGATGTCATGACACGAATACGCAAAATACTTGCTTCAACAAAATGAAGTTACTCTAGCGAAAAATCTATTTAACAATACATTACACAAGCCACAAAAATGATTACGTCAGAAAAATGACGGCAAAATGTTCTGATAAGATCAAAAATGCAATATAAATGCTCTATAGCAAAATTTCAAAATTCTAGACAAAATAACAACATGTGCTATGAATAAGATAAAGAATATTGGTCAATATACTGGAAAATCGTGTACAAGATCTATCTACATAGGTGTGTAAATCTGCACTGTTTTACCTTAAAGCTGGACCTGTGGTGACGGACCTGGTGTCAACGGCATTCGTGGAATCTATGCCACGTGCTTCAGGAACGCGACCTTGCGTCTGGCGGGCATCTGGCATACGCCATAAAGCTCCTGCCTGGACTGCTGGTCTCGGCAAACAGTAGGGGATGGGGTGGAAAACCGGTCTCCAGCTGAGACTCGCCGTGTAGCCTCCTCTCTACCGTCCGCGACCTCGTTCTGCTGCCATTCTTGGATCTTCTCGGTCAGATAACCTTGATGCTCCTCCCGCTTCCTTCTTGGGTCCATCTTCTGGTGGTACTTCGGTTGATGTTCATCGATGTCGGTAGAATAATAGTGATATTTATCATCGTGAGAAATCACCTTGACATGTGAGTTTCTCTCCATAGTAGTAGAATAGTGTGTATTCAGAACGAACTGCAGTTGGTAGCGCAGCCCGTCCTCTTAATCAAGCTACATGGTCATGTCTGGATATCGTTTGTTAGTGTAGCTCTACGTTCCCTCCATCATGAAAATTTAAAACATCTTCTCTGCTTCGAAATAGTTGGTCGCGATCTCTGCCCTTTGACCTGGTTCAATAGACATTTTATAGATAGTAATGTTTAGCTTTTTATAATATGTTCCAATACTTCAGCTTTCTTCTCCTCTGCGTAGTATTTCGTAGAAGTCCCAATGCGATGATATGAGTATAACAAAGTACCACGCAGTATAGTTTCTGGTTCTTTCTTCTTAATATCTCTTCTCAATTGTTATAGTTTGTTATTTGTTCAAGGTGTCATATTTATCTCTCTGTAGTATTGCTTCATGTTGAATTCTCAAATATCACAAGTTACCTTCTTGTATATTGCGGAGTGAAATGTAATACGTGTTACTTCTACAGAAGTTCGTAACGAAAGAGCCTCGCTTCCTAGCGTTTGCTAGCCTCCTCGATCAAAACTTTCCCTCCATAATCAATCTTCCTAGCCTCACTCCTTGCTGCAAACACACACATTGGTTCGTATCTCCTCTTGTAGATATCCGATTTAATTGCGGTTTCGACCATTAAATTTCATTTTTCCTCCTGGTACATTTGATATGTTACAGTCCTTTCCAGTATAAAAATAAAGTATATAATATCCATTTGTTCCCTCGAAATCTCTCTGTCTTCTGATTGGCTGAGTATCTGTTCTGCAACGCGCCAGACACACGACCTCCCTTCTCCTCTATCTGGTCGCGTGCATGACCTCTACTTATCATTGCTCTGTCCCCTAGCTCACGAAAACTGGTTTCTCGCGGCCAACATCTACAAACTGTGCATTTTCCTGGACTCGGCCTGAGTACCTCACCCTTGGCTAAAATATCTTGGGTTACAAAATTTCCATTTCTGCTCCAAATAGACATATTTCTATTGGCTAAAATTTTACCAATTACTTCTGGATGTCAAAGCTCTCCTCCTGCATACAAATTTGATCCAAATCTCGAAAAATTTCATATGCATCTTTTCTCAAATGGTCTCCGTTCAAATCTCGTCCAGTACATAGTCTAGGCTGGACATGATTTCGAGCGCATTACCATGTTGCAACTTCCGGAAAATTTCGACACATCTTCGTGTTTCACATTCCCCAGACCTCAAAACAACTGCAAGTTCAAAATTTGTGCGCAATGTATATGTCTATCATCTTTTTGTGGACAATCACTTTCAAATTTATGCATTAAGTATTAACATTAAAAATATTTGCATAGTTCGTTATTGAGCAAAATCGGAACGTAGGGGTGGAAATGGGGTGCCATTTTTAATAATGTGAAAAAGCGCCATATTTTTCTTAGCATGTGTAAAATCGAATCCATTCTATGTTCATACGATTCTTCGTATGAGGGCCAAAATCTTACCTCAGTAAAGGTTTTTGATAGCACCAACCATTCACCAAAGGGGTAGAAAAATTGGAGTTCTGAGAAAAAGAATCTTATCTCCCTTAATAGGCACAATATCAAAACCGTTTAGAAAGGTCGATATTTCCCTAAAATAACCTAAAAGTTTTGTCTGAAAGGATGTTTTATATGGCCCACTCTTAAGGCAAGGGATGAGCAAAATGTTAACGGAATTATTAGACGTCGGGGTTTCTTGTATACATAATATGTGGAACTTTTGTAGGTATACAACAATATATTAGCAAATTTAGTGAATTCAAAATATATTCCTTTGCCCGGTGAAATCTACCTCCACCGTACGTCGTGCCAAGAGGGATTCTTTTGTTTAGTTCCAAACTGAATCCTGTATACGAGATTGTATTTGATTGTGTTCATATCGCGGTATGGATTGCGAAGTTTTTAGTATGGCCATCCAATGTCGAAACCGGGCACTGCTTTCTGCCATCTAACGCAAGCTATGAAAGTGAATTATCTTATTATATAATACGATAAGTTGTATGTTTCACAAAACTCAAGCTCCTAAACCAGAGGGAGTTAGAAGGTGTGGTTTGTACGAAAATCTTCCATATCGTCTCAATAGAAAAAATTGCATTTCTTGAAAAGTCAACGGAAATATATTTATTTGTTTATAAAGTGATTTTAAACAAATAAACAAGACGATAGCCCCTGGAAGAACTGTGTCATGGCCTTCCAGCATAGCACTAGAGATGGGCGGGTAGTCTGTACACATGGGTCCCACAACAACCTATGATGCGAGAATTCTCGCACGGATCCGCTAGTAAAATATATTATCCAGCTTACAATAATTTATCTTTAGCCTATAATTAGATATAATAAATATTAAAGGAACTCCGCCAATGTCCGGTCCCAAGTCCGGAATGAGAAAGAAGGAGGGTTGGTTGGTTTAGTACCCAGCCGGAAAACTGCTAACGCCGAGCGTTGGGCGGCGTCAAATAACCTAACTCCCTAAAGAGGCCAACGGCTTTGGGCGGATGAGCGTCTTTAGGTGACCCGCCAGTGGAGGAAATGCCACTAAAATCTAGCAAGCAGCGTCTGTTCTCCAGGTTAGGGGAGGCTGCTAAAGGCGTCTGTTCTCCAGGTTAAGGGCGGCCTCAAGAAGCTCTGGGGCTTACACTCTCAGTTTTAACTCCGAGGACTGGGCTTTGCTCGTCCTCCCAATTGTTTTCAACTTAAGGCATGATTGAAACACTTTCAGTAGAAACTACTCCAGGAGGTAATCGGAAACGTAAATCCTCGACCGCTATGAGCGGTTCAACCAGGCCTTCGGAGTCTGTAGAGCCTTAAACATAATGTAGGGAAGAGTCGGAGCTTCCCAGAACTTCAACACAGAAGGTACGACCCAAGCGAAAAAACCTGCTTGGAAAGCTAAACATCCAAACACTTCTGAAAACAGGAAAACTAAAACAACTGGTCAATGTTTTAAAGGACCGGAATATGTGCATACTGGTATTGCAGGAGACCAGATACATGGACGAGAACTCATTTGATTCTGAAGGATTCAGAATATACAAAGGAAAGCCTGGAATAAAATATAATTCTAACATAACGATCTTAGGAACAGCCTTCATAGTCAATAGGAACAACATTGAATCCATAATCAATTTCACCTCCCCATCAGAGAGGATCTCGCTATTTTCCATTCGATCTGGAAATAAAGTTTATAACTTTATCAACGCACATTCCCCAATTAATGAAGATAACAGGAAAAACCCTGAAAAAGTGGATGACTTCTGGGAGACTCTTGAAGACGCAACTTCCAAAGTCCCTCAAATCATGTTAAAATATTGCTTGGTGACTTCAATGCTCAGGTGGGAAGAGAAAAGAAGTATAGAAAGGTTGTGGGGGACTATCCAGCCCATAAAAGAACTAATAGAAATGGCGAAAGACTTGTCGCCTTTTGTAGACAATTCAATCTGAAACTAATGTCCACATACTTCAACGTATTACCAAAGAGGAAGACAACTTGGGTCTCTCCCAACACGATGCTTGGGGAGTTCCAGATTGACCATGTCGCAATAACAACCCGAAATCATAAATAAATCCTGAACGTCAAACTGAGGAAAAGTGCCAACATAGACTCAGACCATTATCTTTCAGAGATCAAAGCTAGATTCCAGCAAAACACACCTAGACCGAGAAAAAGGAAGAAGCCCAGAATCAAATCAGAGACGTTGAAGAAAAATAAAGATAAATACCTTGAAAATCTTTCGATGGAGATGAACAGTTGGGAAGAGATTAGAGATTCCTTGATCAAAGCATCCGAAGATTTGGAAAATCCTCCAAGGAATAGGAAACACAGGTGGTGGAATGAAAGATGTGACGAAGCTCTGGAAAGAAGATTAATTTTCTGGAAAAGGTGGAATTCCAACAAATCCGAAGAAAAATGGGAAGACTTTATGAATGAAAGGAAATAAACAGCCAAGATCATATGAGCCGAAAAGATACGATATGACACATCTCGAGTGGAGAAGCTGGAAGAAGAATTTAAAAAGAACAACACTAGAGAATTTTATCGCACCTTTAAAGAGGAACTGCACGGGTATCAACCGCCGACTCTTTGCTCTAAGCGTTACGATGGTAGCATAGTTACGAACAATAAAGAGAACTGCGAGCTCATGGCGAATTATTTTAAAGGGCTATTAAATTGAGAAGAACCACTTTCTAGACTAGACGCCAAAACACAAATTCACAAGAACCCAGATTCACAACCACCAGGGCTTGATGAGGTCGAATTGGCAATCAAGGAGCTCAAGGATAATAAAGCACCAAGGGAAGATGGCATTTTGGTTGAAATGTGGAAGATTGGTGGAGAGATCGCTGCAGGAAAAATCCATCACCTTATAGAAGAAATATGGAAAAATGAACAGATTCCAAAGGACTGGAAATGTGCGCTCATTCACCCTCTTCATAAAAAAGGCACTCGAACAGACCCAAATTATTACAAGGGGATTTCTCTACTTCCAATCGCATATAAGATTTTGTTGAGCAGAATTGAAGAACAAGTTGATCACCTCATAGGGAATACCAAGCTGGTTTCCGAAAAGGCAGATCATGCGTTGAGCAAATTTTTCACTTGAAAAGTATTCTGCGAACAAGAGCTTTAAGGAGCCTGAACATTGTGGTCATCATTGTCGACTTTCGAAAGGCATACGACTCGATTGACAGACAAACTTTATTTAATACCTTAAAAGAGTTGACAAAAAAAAAACAGAGAAATCATTAAACAAACACTTACGGATACCATCTCGAAAGTAAAGTTCTTCGGAGAAATTTCTGATCCATTTGAAATTAGGACTGGGGTCAGACAGGGAGATGGATTATCTCCAATTCTCTTCAACATCGTCTTGGAAAAAGTAATGAGAACTTGGGAAGAGGATTTGAATATGAGAGGAATTGTAGGAATACACCTGGGGAGGGGAAAACAGAATCTTGAAGTCAAGTGTTTAGCTTATGCTGATGACCTTGCTCTCTTAGCCAACAACCGAGAAGTGCTCGAAAGATGCTTGACAGTCTTCATGAAATAGCTCGAAGAACAGGTCTTCAATTATCCTATGAACAAACGGAATATATGGAGTGCAGACACCAAAATGAGAAATATAAGGAAGTAAATCATGGGAAGATTAAGAGGACAGAGAAGTTTAAATACCTGGGGGAATGGATCCAACCCAACGGACTGGATAAGGAAGCAATCAAAGGAAGAACCAGATAACTGGACCTGGGCTACAAACTAACCCAGAATAAATACAACAAACGAGCTTTATCATACAAGGTCAAAATCAGACACTACAAACCGGTAGTACAACCTGAAGGATTGTACGCTTCAGAGTGTCTTATTTTAAGTAAAAAGGGAGAACTTCAAGTGTTAGAAAAGAGAGAAAGGACGATTCTGAGAAAAATACTTGGACCCCAGAAGACTACTAATGGGACATGGAAGAAGAGGAAAAATGAAGAACTTTACAAGTGTACTGAAAAGATCACAGACGTAATGAAGAAGCGGAGGCTGAAATTCTACGGACATTTACTACGAATGGACGAAGGCAGGCTGACCAAAAGGATCTTCAGCTACATCATTGGGGATAAAGGTTACATATAAATGGGTAGATGAGGTGAAGAGGGATGCAGCGGAAGTTGGAATTACTCCACCGATGGCCTACGATAGAAGAGAGTTCCGCAGTCGAGTTGACGGAGTAAAATCATTTCAAGAGAAACCACCAAGCAGGAGGCCCAAACGGACCATTTCCCAAGAGGAGAGAAAACAAAGAAGTGACAGGATGAAGAAGTTCTGGGAAGAGAAGAGAAAGAAAGCCAATAAGTCTTGAGTTCCTCGCGGTCCATAGTTCGGCAAATTCGATAGTAAAAAAATAAAAAAATAAAGGTACAAGTGGTCTGCGGAACAGAAATATCAGTACGAAGACCACATGTGGGTCGCCGGTTGTATCACGCTGGTAGCTGAATGCCTCGTTGGTCATGAATGTCGCCATGAAAATTAAATTCTCGGCTATAATTTCATCATTTAAGAAAAATGGGCTGAAGTGAGATTATTTACGTGTTGGGTGGTCGATGCAGGTGCAGGGAGCCAATGATCCTAATCTCTCCATCTGTCGCTCTTAGCGTCTAATATAGTTCAGATGGTGTAATGTTTGCAGTGTGGAATATAATTCGGCAGGGAATGTAACCTCTCTTCCATTGACTGGCCGGAAGAATAGTGTAAGGGAGAAGTTTCTCCTGCAGCGAGGCAAAACGGAAAGTTGCGTTCCGGCCGACTAGCTTTATTGTCGGCAATTCCATAGAGGGGAAGAAGCCCACACAATTAAATAGAACCTCCCTGTACGCTGAGGATTCTTAGTTCCACCCCAGTTGGCAAGAAGTTACAAACTCACCAGACTCGTCTGTCTGTATAATATAAATCTTACTTGTGGAATATGCAACTAAAATATTCCAAGCTCAACATAATAGTTAGCTATATAGTTATTGTTGATTTAAGGGGCGGAACAGCGAGGTCATCTGCCCCAACATAACAATTAGTGCAATATCCTAAGTTGTAGCCGGCGAGAGGTGTTCACCTAGTCTGTTACCACAAATACTATAAACTGAGAAAAAACATAATATAACTTACATTTATTAGGTCGTGATTGTACGGAAAGTACACACTATTTAGATGAAAGGTTGTTATTGTTTGAGTCTTCAGTCTTATGACTGGTTTGATGCAGCTATCCATGCCCCCATGTCCTGAGCTAATCGTTTCATCTCTACATAGCTACCACACCCTACATCCGTGGCAATCTGTTTAACATATTCTAACATTGGTCTACCCCTGCAGTTCTTGTCCTCGACCCTTCCTTCCATAACTATGCTTGCTATTCCTGGGTGTCTTAGTATGTATTCTACCACCTATCTCTTCTCTTCATTAGTAGTCGCTAGAAACATCTCTCTTCTCCCACTCGTCTTAATACCTCTTCGTTTATAATCCTATCTATCCATCTGATCTTCATCATTCTCCTGCAAAACCACATATGAAACGTTTCAATTCTCCTCTTTTCTGCTGCACCAACAATCCAAATTTCACTTCCATTATAGTGCAACACTTCAGACCAAGGCTTTCAAAAATGACTTCCTAATACCTAAATCTATATTCGATGTCAACAGATTCCTGTTTTGTAGAATGAAAATACCTAACTTATGTGGCACTCGATGGTCCTGGAAATCCAATCTGCACTATTAGCTTGTATTCAAATATGAACAAGAAGTTCCGTGAAGAACTAAAGAGCCTACTTTTCTTAAAATTTAAGATGATGCCAATCTATATAGACCTATCTAGAATAATGATGAAATTAAGTTGGTAATATCAAAATTTCCAAATAGTTCGAAATATACCTGGCATAATGTAGCTTAATAGAACACTACAGTTGGCAGTTTTGGTGACTGAATATATTCTTAGTTCCATCTATCGACGTACAGAATACAAAATTTCGTTGAAGTCCAATGGATAGCACGGACGTTACATGCAGTTAGACATTGGATCTATCAGCGCGCGTAAAATCATGTTGGCAACAATGCAATGCATGTGTTGGTCAGAAATAATCTGAAAATTTATGCTCAATTGTTGTGCCAATTTTGAATGAAATCCATTTGTTAGTATAGATTTTTATGTGTTTTAAAATTGGTCCTATCAGCAGGCTTAGAATCATGTTGGTAACACGGACAAATATTAGTTACTCTAAATTAATCTAGAATGTAAGGTACTATACGTATGCATAGTATAAAGCTGTTGGCTTGCATACCTTCTGATATAATGGTATTTGAAAAAAAAACAATATATAGAGATAGCATTTATTAACAGTTGGCAGCCCTGGTGGCTCTTAAGAATACGCTCAGTCATATATGTTTATGTACACATATTACATACGAAATTTGGTTGAAATACAATTGATAGCGGAGATGTTATCTGCATTTAAACATTGAACCTATCAGCAGGCTTAGAATCATTTTGGCAACACTGCCAAGTACGGCCTCCAGGAAATTAAACTGGAATATTATTATCTATATGTGTGCCAATTTTGGAATAGCTCCCATTCATACCTTCCAAGGTATCCAACATGGAGCTCAAATTTCAAGTCCAGTTTTGCAGCAGTTGGCAGCACTGACATCTTTTTCAAATATGGGCTTGAGATATTCGGGTACAGATCTTTACTCATACCAAATTTGGTTTTGATTGCTGCAGCCGTTTAGGATTTGAAAGGGGGTACAGACAGACAGACAGACAGACAGACACACGCACATTTTCCCGGATCGATCTCATAAGCCTACTTTTTCCTCATTTTTGCAAAAAGTGAAAAGCAGGCAAAAAATAGGCTTGTACGAATACCTTTTGTCGACGTGTGTGTGTGTGTGCGTATGTGTGTGTCCATAATAAAATCTAAACGGCTGGAGCAGTTTCAATGAAACTCGGTAAAGTCATAGTACTATTTCATCCGACCCCACCCGTGCCCTTCAAATGCTATTACGTCTCACGAATCCAACATGGCGACCATCCAAAATATTTAGACGGTTCTCAATATCTACTAATCTATGACAGCAATCAAACTGAAATTTTGTATGCCGATATAAAGTTTATGAACATAAGCTCACCTATGGGACTTTCAATAACCTGGTGAGCACAGGTCCAACATGGCGGTGACTTGAAATATGAATATTGAAATGGACGTTTCTCGCGATTTAATCATCCGAGCGCTGTGAAACTTGGTGCGGTAAAAGCTTATACAAACTTTAATCCACTGACATCTAATTTATTTCAATTGTCTTCGTAACCACAAGATGGCGGCTGTGCGAAATGTTAAGGTTAAGTTTTTATTTCTTGTGTTGTATTCATGCGATTGAAGTCAACGTTTGAATAATACACCTATGCAATAATTATCTTCATGTAATAGTACATAACTATGTGGCCTACGTATATAACAAGAAGTTCCGTGAAGAACTATACAGCCTACTTTTCATGCCAATGATTATTCTACAGAATATGAACCTATCTAGAATAATGACGAAATTAAGTTGCTAATATCAAAATTTCCAATTAGTTCGAAATACTGTATACCTGGCATAATGTATCCTAATAGAGTACTACAGTTGGCAGCCCTGATGACTGAATATATTCTTAGTTCCGTCTGTTAAGGTACAAAATACAAAATTTGGTTGAAGTCCAATGAATAGCATGGACGTTACATGCAGTTAAACATTGGATCTAACAGCGCGCGTAAAATCATGTTGGCAACAATGTCATGCATGTATTGGTCAGAAATAATCTGAAATAATATGATCTATTGTTGTGCCAATTTTGAATGAAATCCATTAGTTAGTATAGAAGTTACATGCATTTTAAAATTGGACCTATCAGCAGGCTTAGAATCATGTTGGCAGCACTGACGTATATTAGTTACTCCAAATTCGTCTAGAATGCCAGGTACTATACGTGTGCAAAGTTTAGAGCTATTGGCTTGCATACTTTCTGATATATTGATATTAGGGTAACAAAAATAGGGACAGCACATATTAACAGTTGGCAGCACTGATTGCTCCTTAGAATACGCATAGTCATATCTGTTATGGTACACATAGCACATACAAAATTTGGTTGAAATCCAAATGATATTATGGAAGTTACATGTATTTAAAGTTGGACCTGTCAGCAGGCTTAGAATCATGTTGGTAGCACTGACGTATATAAGTTACTCCAAATTAATATAGAATGTCAGGGACTATACGTGTGCATAGTTTAAAGCTGTCGGCTTGCATACTTTCTGATATATTGGTATTTGGATAAAATAAATTAGGAGCATTTATTAACAGTTGGCAGCCCTGGTAGGTCTGAAGAATACGCTCAGTCATATCAGGTTATGTACACATACAACATACGAAATTTGGTTGAATTCCAATTGATAGTATAGAAGTTATATGCATTTAAAAATTGGACTTATCAGGAGGCTTATAATCATTTTGGCAACACTGCCATGTTTAGCCTCCTGGAAATTAAACTGAAATATTATGATCTGTACGTGTGCCAATTTTGAAATAGCTCCCATTCATACTTTCCAAGATATCCAACATGGAGCTCAAATTTCAATTGCGATTTTTTAGCAGTTGGTAGCACTGACATCATTTTCAAATATGGCCGTGAGATATTCAGGTATAGATCTTTACTCCTACCAAATTTTGTTTCGATTGCTGCGGCCGTTTAGGAGTTGATAGGGGGGGACACACACACAGCCAGACAGACAGACAGAAGGACAGACAGACAGACAGACAGACAGACACACATTTGCCCGATCTCATAAGTCTACTTTTTCCTCATTTTTGCAAAATGTGAAAAGTAGGCTAAAAATCCAACATGGTGACCAAAATAATTATTTAGATGGTTCTCAATATCAACGAATCTATTATAGGCCAGGCGACAGGTCGAAAAAAAAAAGCCTCAATAAGGAAATAATTAGTGGAAAGGGAAATTGCTTTAATTGCTTTGTTTGAACCCAGATATAACTCTCCTAAGTTTTCCTCCTCGAGCGAAGTCGGCGTTGGCCCTTCTGGCCCTAAGAAGGTACCATTTTTTAGCCTACTTTTCACATTTTGCAAAAATGAGGAAAAAGTAGACTTATGAGATCGGGCAAATGTGTGTCTGTCTGTCTGTCCTTCTGTCTGTCTGTCTGTCTGTCTGGCTGTGTGTGTGTCCCCCCCACCCCAGCCCCCATTAACTCCTAAACGGCTGCAGCGAAACAAAATTTGGTGGGAGTAAAGATCTATACCTGAATATCTCACGCCCATATTTGAAAATGATGTCAGTGCTACCAACTGCTGAAAAATCGCAATTGAAATTTGAGATCCATGTTGGATATCATGGAAGGTATGAATGGGACTTATTTCAAAATTTGCACACGTATAGATAATAATATTGCAGTTTAATTTCCAGGAGGCCATACATGGCTGTGTTGCCTAAATGATTATAAGCCTGCTGATAGGTCGAAATTTTAAATGCATATAACTTCTACATTATCAATTGGATTTCAACCAAATTTCGTATGTGCTATGTGTACATAAACAGATATGACTGAGCGTATTCTTAAGAACAACCAGGGCTGCCAACTGTCAATAAATGCTCTCATTTTTTATAATTCAAATACCCATATATCAGAAAGTATGCAAGCCAATAGCTCTAAACTTTGCACACGTATAGTACCTGATATTCTAGATTAATTTGGAGTAACTAATATAGGCTCACGCCAGTGCTGCCAATATGATTCTAAGCCTGCTGATAGGTCCAATTTAAAAATGTATGTAACTTCTATACTAACTAATGGATTTCATTCAAAATTGACACAGCAATAGATCATATTATTTCAGATTATTTCTGACCAATACATGTATGACATTGTTGCCAACATGATTTTACGCGCGCTGTTAAATCCAATGTTTAACTGCATGTAGCGTCCATGGTATCCATTGGACTTCAACCAAATTTTGTATTCTGTACTTTAAGAGATGGAACTAAGAATATATTCAGTCACCAGGCTGCCAACTGTAGTTCTCTATTAGGCTACATTATGCCAGGCATACAGTATTTCGAACTATTTAGAAATTTCGATATTACCAACTTAATTTCGTCATTGTTCTAGATAGATCCATATAGATTAATCATTGGCATGGATCTTAAATTTTATGAAAAGTAGGTTCTTTAGTTCGTCACGGAACTTCTTTTTTATTTGTGCAAATATCTCCCAAACCATCAATTTTATCAACAAAATGCCTATTATAAAACATAATCTAGAGTAAATTTCCTACAAAAATATTCCTACCTTTTGTTCTCTAATGTGAACCGTTACGATCTTACAACCATTTAAGGTGGAGCACCTTTTTGATTCTTGCGGAAAAGCTAAGAAAATGATATGCCATATCAAAGTTTCTACATGTTATAAATATTTGTCAGCATTCCAGGTGCACAAGCTATTAACTTGTTACAAGTATAACAGCGTTTCAATGTAAACAGCTGTGGCAAAGTACCTACCATTATTATTATTATTGCGTAGTATTGGCATAAAATCACTCTTTTCCACCTCACCTGGTGGTAGATTAAATGGCGCGTTTTTTTTGTGGTGTCCCCAGGAGGCCTAATCCACTGTTCAAATGTCAAAGTTAGTCGATTTTAAACTGATTTGATGAAGGCTGGCAGTCTTGATCGTCTGCCTCAATTTCTCCGTCATCACTTTCATCGTCTGTATCAGTACATTTGTCCGACGTCACAGGGCGCTCAAAATTAACATCGATGTCTCCGTCACAATCATCCATACCATCTTCCTCGGCAGCAGTTGTACATGACCGTCCCATACATTTCATGCAGATTCTGGAGCATCGGAGGACCGTTTTCCTGCAACCACACACTGCGTTACATTCTTTCGAACATTTGCAGGACACTGTGTTTAGAAGCGTTTGTGGCGCCGGATTCCTCGTCGTAGGTATGGGAGCCAAACCAATTTGAGAATTTTTCCAGCCCAAATCCAGTGGATTTGTATCATTTCCATATCATGTTTGGATTTGATGGTATGCTCTTATAGAGTGCTCACATGTCGCTGATTCGGTGGGAGGTACGCTTGCGAGATTAAATCGATGTTTTATTAGAGATCTTGCAAACTGTTGGAACCGCAACTCATTCAGGGTATTTCCCGTGTTTTTTTTTGTCATAAAACCTATCCAAAATCAACTGGCCCGCTTTGTCAATTTCATCGAGGTTTACGTTCACGTCACGGAAAACCCTAACAGCTGTCTGCAGTTCCTCATTACTCTTACGCAGTGTTACGAATTTCATTTTGCCCTGCCTGTGAAACGAAGACGTTGTATTGCACCCACCAAACGCATGCAAAAAGAGGATGTTTTCTTAAACACACGGCGGGAGATTGAAACTTGTAGTGCAAAATAGTTGTTGTTTGGTTGAACCTTTGGCGGGTTTCATAAAATACATTTTCGTGGAGGGTGGCACACGAGCCGCCAAGATGATCGGGATATCTATATCTTCAGCCACTATAATGACCGAATTGTCGGGCCGAGATAACTCGAGTACGGTGGTAACGATGAGCACATCGGCATCTTCTGGAGCTTGTCTGGTTTCGATTCCTTCGCTTTCGAATTTGACGCGCAACAAGTCGATCAATCTTCGTTTGTTTGTGTCATTAGACAACAATTTTGGTTGTGGCATAGGTGCCGTCATGGACTCATCAAAAATAAAAAAGGCCATTAGCAGGATCATGCTTATGCGATCGTCGAAGACGTTCAGCGACTTGGTACTGCGGGCTACTGGGTCGTCAGGATACCCATCAAAATACTGACACTGTTTTTGAAGTATCTTTTAACGTAATTCACATATTTGGCACTAGTGTCGACAAATTACACGGTGCAGAAGATATCCTCCGTCGAGAACATGATGTAGGTCCGCAAATGTGGGCTCATCGGTAACATGATGGAATAATTTATAGAACACAGACTTTTACGTCTTACGCATTCCTGCTTCATCAAAGACCGCAACCGGATACCGAGCTAGTTCAAACTGAAGATATTGTTTCAAATCTGCATCGGATTTCTTTGTAAGGCAAATGCGTTGGAAAAGCACAAGAGGATCAACAGGAATATCCGTGTTGCGGATTTTTAGCCTACTTTCGATTTTTGCAAAAAATGAAAGTAGACTTATGAGATCAACAATGGGCGAAAAAAGTGTGTCTGTCTGTGTGTGTGTATGCGTGTGTGTGAGTCTGTGTGTGTGTGTGTCTGTGTGTGTGTGTGTGTGTGTCTGTGTGTGTGTGAGTGTGTGTACTCTGAATGTCTGTCCCCCCCTATCAATTCGAACACGGTGAATGCGAATTGAACGAAATTTGGTACAAAGGTAGCAATAGCAAAGGACACCTCAGTGTCATATTTTATATCGCCGCCATCTTGACGGAAACGTAATGGCGGCCACACAAATGTTCAAAGCTTAAATCAAATTACGACTAACCTAATCATCCAATCTCTACCAAATTTTGCAACAACATACCTTTATGGAGGGAGCATCCTTTGACCAAACCAATAGGCCATAAGCGTAATAGTTTGCGGATGGCGGCCATCTTTGTGTGAAAATCGATTCCCCCTATTAATTCGAACACGGTGCAACCGAATGGAATGAAATTTGGTACAGAGGTAGTACTAACAAAAGGCACCTCAGTGTCATGTTTTATATCGCCACCATCTTGACGAAAACGTAATGGCGGCCACACAAATGTTCAAAGCTTAAATCAAATTATGACTAACCTAATCATCCGATCTCTACCAAATTTTGCAACAACATACCTTTATAGGGGGAGCATCCTTTGACCAAACTAATAGGTCATCAGCGTAATAGTTTGCGGATGGCGGCCATCTTTGTGTGAATATCGATTCCCCCTATTAATTCGAACACGGTGCAACCGAATGGAACGAAATTTGGTACAGAGGTAGTACTAACAAAAGGCACCTCAGTGTCATGTTTTATATCGCCGCCATCTTGACGGAAACGTAATGGCGGCCACACAAATGTTCAAAGCTTAAATCAAATTACGACTAACCTAATCATCCGATCTCTACCAAATTTTGCAACAACATACCTTTATGGGGGGAGCATCCTTTAACCAAACCAATAGGCCATCAGCGTAATAGTTTGCGGATGGCGGCCATCTTTGTGTGAAAATCGATTCGCCCTATTAATTCGAACACGGTGCAACCGAATGGAACGAAATTTGGTACAGAGGTAGTACTAAGAAAAGGCACCTCAGTGTCATGTTTTATATCGCCGCCATCTTGACGGAAACGTAATGGCGGCCACACAAATGTTCAAAGCTTAAATCAAATTACGATTAGCCTAATCATCCGATCTCTAGCAAATTTAGCAACAACATAACTTTATGGAGGGAGCATCCTTTGACCAAACTAATAGGTCATCAGCCTGATATTTTGCGGATGGCGGCCATCTTTGTGTGAAAATCGATTCCCCTTATCAATTCGAACACGGTGAAACCGAATGGAACGACATTTGGTACAGAGGTAGCACTAGCAAAGGGTACCTATCACCGCTATCTTGACGGAAACGTAATCGTGGCCACCCAAATGTTAAAAGCTAAAATGTAATTACGACCAACCTAATAATCTAGTCTCTACCAAATTTTGCAACACCATATCTTTATGTGGGAAACATATTCAGACCAAACTGCAAGAACATCAGCCCAATAGTTTGCAGATGGTGGCCAAGTATGTGTGCAAATCGATTCCCCCTATCAATTCAAACACTGTGAAACCGAATTGAACGAAATTTGGTACAGAGGTAGCACTAGAAAAGGGCACCTCATGTTCATTTTTAATATCCCTATAGCACGTTGTATTTCAACAAGCTACTACAACCAACATTCGATCATACTCCTTGAAAAGGACAAAGAGTTATAACAATACCCATGCATTTAGGAGAAAGTAGGCTGTATGTTCTTTACTGAACATCTTGTTAATTTCGAATTTACTTCGCGGAGAGGCATCACGCGATTTTTTTCTAATGAACTTCACATCGCGAAAGTTGTTGCCGGTTATGACTTTTTGTGCTGCTATTCCAATTTCATAGGCCATATGACAGGTGAATTGTCCATCCCCGACAACTCCTGTGCTTAAGGGAACCGGGGCGTGTGTGTTAAATGATATGTTACCTCATGTTGTGTTGTTCCTTGACAACATGATTATTCTCAGAACTTGACCACATAATTCGGCCAAACCCCTGTGTTCCTTGTCGTAAGGTGGAGCTATTACTATGAATGGATAAAGAGGAAGAATAAAACCTGTAGCCTTGTTTCTGTCCTGACATACGTAAACCAAGAGGAAGAATAAAGCGGGTAGTTTTATTTCTGTCCTGGCATTTAGTGGTGACTCCGACGTGATTAAAAGCCGGTATCGGTAAGTCGATATTCTTACATTATTATCGTAACAAAGTGAAATTCGCAAGATGATAGCAGCCGTGAAAAGACGCAAAGCAGTAAGAACAATTTTTACTAAGAATTACGACAAGTTTATTGAAGAAATTGACTGTGAAAATCCCGATAGAGAAGTTGTGAAAACGAAGTTGACGACTATTGAGAGGTAAGCGGCTGACCTACACAACCTAGATGATGCCGTCATTTCGTTCATGCTGGAGGATGAAAATGCTAACTTTGAAGCCGAGTGTTCAACTTCTGACGATTATAAAGGAAAGATGGATCGTGCAAGAGTAAAGATGGAGAATTTTATTGAGGCTAATCAGGTACAATTCGTAAGTGTGGCGCAGTCAAATGCTTCATCACCTAGTGCAAATAAGAGAAAATTAAGCCTTCCGAAAATAGAATTAAAGACGTTTAGTGGCGAGATTAAAGATTTTCTAAGCTTTTGGAGTCAGTTTAAGAGAATACATGAAGACGAAGAGATGGAGAATGAAGACAAGTTCCAGTATCTGAGCCAAGCAACTGTCGAGGGCTCAAGAGCGCGAGAGATTGTGGATAGTTTCCCTGCCATCGCGGAAACCTATGAGAATGCTTTGAAAGTCTGCGAAATCGATTTGGTAGAGATGAACTTTAAACGGAATATTATGTGCGGGAACTGCTGTCATTAGAGATTAAGAAAGATGTCGATGCAGAAAGCAAGAACGTTCGCGTCCTCTCTCGGTTGTATGACAACTTAGAAGCTCACCTGCGTGCGCTGGAATCTATCGGAATTACATCGGACAAGTATGCAGCCATGCTGTTACCACTTGTAGAATCGTCCATCCCAGAAGATATTCTGAAGATCTGGTTACGAAATCAGCCAACAGATCGTGAGATAATTAACGTTGATGGAAGTCGAGACTATGGAGATCGCTTAAAACATTTGATGTTATTTCTGAGTAAGGAAGTAGAAAATGGAAAAAGAATCTTTCTGGCAAGAGCTGGATTTAAATTAAGTGAAGACAAGGTCCAAAGAAACAGGAAAAAGGACATGCCCCTGGACGAAGCCCCTGCAACTGCAATGGATCTACTCTCCTGTGAATACAAGAACACTAGAATTGTCTGTATATTTTGCGACAAGTCTCATGAAAGTAAAGGATGCTTCCAGGCACAACGATTATCGCTGAAGAAAAAGCAAGATATCTTGAGAAAGAAGAACGGATGCTTCGTCTGCTTGAAGTCAGGGCATCGAGCAAGGGATTGTAAACACAAAGTAAGTTGCATTGTTTGTTACAGGACACATCATACGATTGTATGTCCCCAATTGGAAGACAAGCAGAATCAAGTATCAGAAGAAATAGCGGAGAAAATGCAGAACGTTTTACTGTCAAACCAGTCGAGTTCAGAAGTAGTTCTTCAGACCATTTTAGTGAATATTGAGAACGACGGAAAATTGCGTACAGTAAGGGCATTTATTGATACTGGCTCCCAAAGATTGTATATATTGAAGAGAACTGCGGAGGCACTGGGATATAGAGCGGTTGAGTCTGAAACAGTGGTGCATGCACTCTTTGGGGGAGGTCCAACGAAAAAAATGGAACACAAGCGCTACAACATTAGATTGAAGAGTTTGACAGGAGACTCTTCATGTGAGGTCCAGATGTTGGATCAGCCCCTAATATGTGGTGGTATTGCCCGCCCTAAAAGTGGTTCCTGGCTTGAAGAACTGAAAGCGAAGGGGGTTCATCTTACTGACCTAGGAGTTGGACGGCCACCTGTTGAAATACTGTTAGGAGCAGATGCGTTAGGAAAATTGTACACTGGTACCATAAAGGAACTGCAGTGTGGCCTTACTTCTGTGGAAAAGAAACTGGGATGGGTTGTGATGGGAAAGTTTATTACGGAAACTGAGTCTATAACCCATGCCACTATGCAAATTTCGCTCCTAACCAACACCTATCGATTAGCGCACCTTTGGAATTTGGATGTCTTGGGTATCACAGGCCCCTGTGAAGGGCGAACAAAGGAAGAGGTAGAGACTGCAGTACAAAACCATTTCAAGGAAACTGTGAAAAGAGATCCTGAGGGAAGATATGAAGTGAAGTTCACTGAGAAAAATAGTGTCGAAGAATTACCTGATAGTCGAGGGGTAGCAGAGAAGAGACTGATCTCGACTACATCAAAACTCTGTGATATTTGGAAACTTGAGTGCTATGATGAAGTGTTACAAACTTAGCTAATGGAAGGAGTAACACAAATCGTTCCAGAAGATGAAGTGCACAGACCTGGACATTATCTACCTAATCGTGGGGTGTTCAAAGAGAACTCGACGACAAGTATAAGACCAATGTTTGATGCTCCTTGTAAGGTGAAGGGAAGGCGTTCATTAAATGACTGCCTGGCTAAAGGGCCAAATCTGTTAGATTTAATCTCCTCAATCCTTCTAAAGTTCCGTCGAGGGAGGATCGGTGTGATTTCGGATATCAAGAAGGCTTTTCTTCAAATCAGTTGACGATCGGGACAGAGATTGTCTGAGGTTTCTTTGGTGGGAGAATCTCGAGGAGAAGAATATAAGAGTCATGAGACACTGCAGAGTAGTTTTTGGTGTGAACTGCAGCCCATTTCTTCTGGGAGCTGTCATACAACACCATTTGGATCAATGTAAATCATCTCAGAAGGAGGTGGCGGAGAAACTGAGTGATTCAGTTTATGTCGACAATTGCGTCACATCAGTTGATTCAGAAGGGGAACTTAAGACATTTGTGGGACAATCTACCAGGATCATGGCTGAAGGTAAATTTGAGCTGAGGGGTTGGGAGAACACTTCCTTACTACCCAGCAAAGAAGACTCAAGACCTGCACAAGTCCTTGGACTCTTGTGGGACAAGAATGAAGATAAACTGTTCTGCAGTGTTGATGGATTGAGCAAGCCTGAAGGAGTAATAACTAGGAGGACTATTTTGTCGATGGCGCATAGAATATTCGATCCCATCGAAGTCAGTTCTCCCGTCACTCTCTTCCCTAAATTACTCCTGCAAAAAAGCTGGAAGGCCATGTTGAGTTGGGACTCCGAGTTAGCAGAAGAATTAAAGTCAGAATTTCTGAAATGGGTTGAAGAACTACCTATTTTGAAGGATGTACGAATCCCTATATGGACTTAACTGGCTAATGTTGACTCCTGTTCCTTACACATCTTTTGCGATGCTTCAAAATTATCCTATGCAACGGTTGTATTCCTGAGGTGTGAAAATACACAGCAAGTAACTGTAAGTTTTCTACAAGCAAAGTCGAGAGTTGCTCCACTCAAAAGTATAACCATTCCTAGGTTGGAATTGTTGTTGTTGTTGTTGTTTGAGTCTTCAGTCTTTTGACTGGTTTGATGCAGCCCTCCATGCCTCCCTGTCCTAAGCTAATCGTTTCATCTCTACATAGCTACTACACCCTACATCCGAGGCAATCTGTTTAACATATTCTAACCTTGGTCTACCCCTACAATTCTTGTCCTCGACCTTTCCTTCCATAACTATGCTTGCTATTCCTGGGGTCTTAGTATGTGCCCTACTAACCTATCTCTCCTCTTCATTAGCAGTCGCCAGAAACATCTCTCCTCTCCAACTCGTCTTAATACCTCTTCTTGTGTAACCCTATCTACCCATCTGATCTTCATAATTCTCCTGTAACACCACATTTCAAATGCTTCAATTCTCCTTTTTTCTGCTGCACCAATAGTCCAAGTTTCACTTCCATAGAGCGCCACGTTCCAGACAAAGGCTTTCAAAAATGACTTCCTAATACCTAAATCTATATTCGATGTCAACAGATTCCTTTTTTGTTGAAATGCTTTCCTTGCCTGAGCCAACCTACTTTTTATGTCCTCTTTGCTTCGTCCATCACTGGTTATTCTGCTTCCTAAGTAAAAGAAGTCTCCTACTTCTTTCAGCTTCTCACCTGCCAATTTGATCTCCATAGAGGTTTCTGATTTATTTCGGCTGCATTCCAGTATTTTTGTTTTACATTTATTAATTTTCATCATGAATTCTTTCCGTAAGACGGAGTCCATACCATTCAAAAACTCATTCAAATCCTCAGGCTTGTCGGCCAAGATGACGATGTCATCAGCAAATCTCAGAGTTGAAATTATTTCTCCTTGAATCTTCACTCCCACTTTAAACTTTTCTCCAATTTCCTTCATTGCTTGTTCAATGTAAATATTGAAAAGTATGGGTGATAAGTTGCAGCCTTGCCTTACACCTTTCTGAATACCTTTCTGAATTGTTGGCGTGCCTAATAGGAGTACGTCTAGCCTTGCAAGTGAAGAAGGGTTTGAATGTTACAGACATGAGGATGTATTATTCAGATTCAACTACTGCTTTGCACTGGATCACTAGAGGAGGGCAATTGGGAACATTTGTTATGAACAGGGTGAAAGAAATCTGCACCAACTCCAACCCTAGTGACTGGGGCCATATCCCTGGACAAGAAAACCCTGCTGATCTACCTTCCAGAAGCTGTAACACAAAAAAACTATTAGAGTCACGATGGTGGGAGGGGGGAGTAACTTAGATGTGATGTGTTGTTTTGATTCTTTTAAAACCAATAAGTTATCGATAGAATCAAAAGGTGGGAGGATGTTAGATGATATGTTACCCCATGTTGTGTTGTTCCTTGACAACATGATTATTCTCAGAACTTGACCACAGAATTCGGCCAAACCTCTGTGTTCCTTGTCGTAAGGAACTATGAACTATGTTACTATGAATGAATAAAGAGGAAGAATAAAACCTGTAGTCTTGTTTCTGTCCTGACATACGTAAACCAAGAGGAAGAATAAAGCGGGTAGTTTTATTTCTGTCCTGACCGTATGAATCTATAGCAAAATATAGCTTCCGATGTTAAGTTACATATCTCAGAAACTACAATAGATATCTCCTTGAATGTCCTTTTGGTATATTCAGAGTACATTCATCATTATTTGGGTAGAATTTGAAACTACTACGTTGAATATTTTGTGTCAGAGAGAGCATTACAAAAACAATGTTAAAACAATATATTGTTAAGAATTCCCTTAACTCATGTCCCTTTTTCTGAGCAAATACTCAAACCAGACCCATCAAACTTTGCATGCATAATATTTCAACCATTTCTGAGCTCCTGAAGTAAATGTATTGCCCTATCGTTTACAGGAGATGGGTTATCTTTTTTTTTGCATCCTTTTTGAAAACTTACATTTTCTGTAAAATTGTCAATGCTTTTCAAGATGGGCTCCATGAACTAATCAAGATGCCACAATAAATTTACTTCCACTAGTATATCTATATAATTTCTTAGAGACTACCAAGTTTCATATACATTTGGCACATAGTTTATGAGAAAATGGTACATGAAGTTTTCAAACATATGACTTACGGTAAACACAAAAAGAATGTTTGGCTAATAGGTAGCTACAATATAGCCTTAAAATATTATGTTTAAACCTAAGTTTATTGCACCAAATATCGCTTCAGCATAATAATTGATACACCAAATTCTTGAAGAAAGATGGGAGTTTTTTTAAGCTGGAAAATAGAAATTGACATTTTTGATGTTATCACATATCACACGTCCCGGTTCCCCCAATGTGTTGTCTACGAGGAAAGGGATCGTGAGTTGATAACCAAACAACATATTTTCTCAAGTCCGCATCATCCCGCGAGATCCGCGTGCACCGTGCATCCACATGCTGTTCTGTATTCGAAAACGCAATATTGCAAAATTATTCCAGTTGTTCATTTATGTCGAACAGAGAATCCACAAATGCTTCTAAACACAGTGTCCTGCAAATGTTCGAAAGGATGTAGCGCAGCGTGTGGTTGCAGGAAAACGGGCCTCCGATGCTCCAGAATCTGCATGAATTGTATGGGACGGTCATGTACAAATGCTGCCGAGGAAGATGATATACATGATTGTGACGGATACATCGATCTTGAGCGCCCTGTGACGTCGGACAAATGTACCGATAGAAACGACGAAGGCGATGACGGCGAAATTGAGGCAGACGATCAAGACTGCCAGCCTTCATCAAATCGGTTTAAAATCGACTAACTTTGACATTTGAACAGTGAATTAGGCCTCCTGGGGACACCACTAAAAAAACGCGCCATTAACTCTACCACCAGGTGGTGTGGAAAAGAGTGATTTTATGCCAACACTACGCAATAATAATATTAATGGTAGGTACTTTGCCACAGCTGTTTACATCGAAAAGCTGTTATACTTGTAACAAGTTAACAGCTTGTGCACCTGGAATGCTGACAAATATTTATAACATGTAGAAACTTTGATATGGCATATCATTTCCATAGTCTTCCGCAAGAATCAAAAAGGGCTCCATTTTGAATGGTCGTAGCATCGTAACGGTTCACATTAGAGAAAAACGGTAGTGAACATTTTTGTAGGAAATTTACTCTAGATTATGTTTTATAATAGGTATTTTGTTGATAAAGTTGATGGTAAGGGAGATATTAGCAACAAAAAAAAAACCAAAAGTGGTACCTTCTTAGGGCCATAAGGGCCAACGCCGACTTCGCTCGAGGGGGAAACCTTGGGAGAGTAATATCTGGGTCCAAATAAAGCGATTAAAGCAATTTCCAGCTTTCCACTAATTATTTCCTTATTGAACTACCTGTCGCTTGTCCTATTACAGCAAACTGACATTTTGTATGTTGATAGAGGCAATTAACATAAGTAGTATATATGAAAATAGGCTATTTAGTTCCTCACGGTAATACTTGCTTTTATTATTAAAAATACTGTTGCAAGATACACAGTTTAGAAAATTCAGAAAGACAGTACCCATTTTATTTATTTATTTATTTATTTATTTATTTAATAATTATTAGATATAACCATGATAGGTCATTTTACACTAATATGAATTAAATTTCAATTCCTACTCATTTGTTTAAACTGTAAATTGACAATATTTTTGAATTACAGTAACTATATTACTACAATACCTATGATACAAACTGGTGGAAATAGGATGTCAAAATTGCACAGAGCAGGAAGAGCAATCACATTGCCACTAATAGGTGCAACCTTGTGTGTGGCATGAGGGTCATTGATTACGATTTTGTTAAAATTGTATAATGGTTGATGATGATGATAATTCTTTTTTAAGGGGCCTAAAATCTAGGTTATTGGCCCCAAAATTTTATATTGGCTTAGGCTAATAACACGTTCTATTTATAGTCTATGTTTTATGTACTTTAATTTTAATTTATCGTCTGGCTTTTAGTGCCGGGAGTGTCCGAGGACATGTTCGGCTCGCCTGAGTCTGTAGTTGCTTCCAGCGGACAACCTTAGGGTGAGCTACAAGTTCCCTTCAATTTCAAGTAGTTCCAACTTTCGCTACCAGATATCAATGATACCTAGTGGTGAAAGTTGGAACATTGATAGAGCGTTCTGACGAAATCTAACCTAACAATTTAGCTTCACACAAGTTTAGACTGTGGAAGGATCTTTTACTGGCCATACATCTATGACATGGAACCGCCGGCTTTACTTCCCCTCCGAAGGAAGGCATACTGAAGGATTTTTAACGCTCTTAAAAATCCAATGACTTCGGCCGGGTTTGAACCCACTATCATGGGCACAGCAGTTCAGTATGTAACCAACTACGCCACCGAAGCCACTAAAAATAAGGAATGAGAACGATTAAAATTTATATGTGTATAAACTTGTAAGCTGAGAAAATGTTTCATATTCATTTTTAGGTGTGCTTGATTTCCTTTAAATTATTTTACTTTAATTGGGAGAATATTATATACATTTGCTGAGAAATACCGAAAGTTACGTTCTGCTATATTTAACTTAGGTTGATATAAAATAGAGTGATTCTCTGTAATACTTCTGGTTTCATACCCATGTTGTACAAATTGAATTCTATTTCTCTCTTTAAACAAGAAGTTCCGTGTTGAACTAAGGAGCCTACTTTTCTCGAAATGTAAGATTCATTCCAATGATTAATCTATATGGACCTAATTAGAATAATGACGAAATTGAGTTGGTAATAACGAAATTTCTTATTACTTCGAAATATAACTGGCATAATGTAGATTATTGGGCACTACAGTTGGCAGCCCTGGTGACTGAATATATTCTTAGTTCCATCACTTAAGGTACAGAATACAAAATTTGGCTGAAGTCCAATGGATAGTATGGACGTTACATGCAGTTAGACATTGGATCTAACAGCGCGCGTAAAATCATGTTGCCAACAATGTCATGCATGTATTGGTCATAAATAATCTGAACTATTATGATCTATTGTTGTGCCAATTTTGGATGAAATGCATTTATTTGTATAGAAGTTACATGTATTTACAATTGGTCCTATCAGCAGGCTTAGAATCATGTTGGTAGTACTGAGGTCCATTAGTTACTCCAAAGTAATCTAGAATGTCGGGTACTATACGTGTGCATAGTTTAAAGCTGTCGGCTCGCATACTTTCTGATATATGGGTATTTTGATAAAATAAATTGAGAGCATTTATTTACAGTTGGCAGCCCTGGTGGCTCTTAAGAATACGCTGAGTCATATCTGTTTATGTACAAATAGCACATACGAAATTTGGTTGAAATCCAGTTGATAGTGTAGAAGTTATATGCATTTAAAATATGACCTATAAGCAGGCTTGTAATCATTTTGGCAACACTGCCATGTATGGCCTCATGGAAATTAAACTGCAATATTATTATCTATACGTGTGCCAATTTTGAAATAGCTCCCATTCCTACCTGCCACGATATCCAACATGGGGCTCAAATTTCAATTGCGATTTTCCAGCAGTGGGTAGCACTGACATCATTTTCAAATATGGCCGTGAGATATTCAGGTATAGATCTTTACTCCTACCAAATTTTGTTTCGATTGCTGCAGCCGTTTAGGAGTTTATAGGGGACACACACACACACACACACACACACACAGCCAGACAGACAGACAGACAGACAGAAGGACAGACAGACAGACACACATTTGCCCGATCTCATAAGTCTACTTTTTCCTCATTTTTGAAAAATGTGAAAAGTAGGCTAAAAATGTGTTTATGAAAGGAATGTGGGGGAGAGGAACAACATTAAAAGTTAAAAAAGAAAGAAAGCAGGAGTGGTTTGCACTCGAGGACAATGGACTGATTTGATTAGGAAGAGCCAAGTGAAGAACTTTTAACATAAAGGCTAAAGATTCACACCGTGAATTTTATGACTGGACGACCTTCATGACCCCGATCTCATCAGAACAGATATGCATAAAATGGATGAAATTGAGCAAGTTTTTGAAAGAAAGCAGCTGTTGCATGTGTGTTGTAAGGTACCGTCCCAGCATTTGCATGGAGCTGAAAATGGGGAAACACGGGAAGGCCGTTTCAAGAGCCACCAACCAGTCGAATTTCTGGAGCCCTCGTGCGCTAACCACATAGCTACACCATTGGGTTATTATTATTATTAAACAGAAGTATTACAGAGAATCTCTCTATTTTATGTCAACCTTAGTTAATCATACTAATATATAAAAATGAGATGGTGTGTGTCTGTCTGTCTGTCTGTTACTCAATAACTCAAGAACCACTGGTCCGACATAAATGAAATTTTGCATGGATGTAGCTGATTTACCAGGTTTACATATAGGATAGTTTTAATTTCGATATTTTGCACTATTAAAAAATGGCGACCATTTTAGTGACGTCATTAGACCCTTTGGTTTCAAAATTTCATATTTCCAGATCAAATAGAAAGAGAACGGTAGGAAATAGCAAACTTTTGATGGCACATACGAGCTTTGAAATTTAATTTCCTATCCGAAAGGTCCTTATCACTTTTCGTGTATCTCCAACAGTTAGCGAGTAAAACCGACATTTGTGACGTCACTACACCCTTTGGTTTCAAAATTTCATATTTCCTTTTCAAATAAAAAGAGAACGCTAAGAAATAGCAAACTTTTGATGGTATACATGAGCTTTAACATTTAATTTTCTATCCGAAAGGTCCTTATCACTTTTCGTATATCTCCAACGGTTAGCGAGTAAAACCAAAATCTGTGCAATAAAACACGGTCAACACCGAGCGGTGCAGTATATCTCTCTATATATAAAAATGAAAATTTGTGTGTTTTTCTCTGAATTTCTACGGAAATTTGAGTTGTTTACACGTTTCAGACTGTTTTATGATGGATGCGCGCGAAAATATTTTTTTTGTCTGTCTGTCTGTTTGTTTGTTTGTCTGTAGACAAATTTGTTCCCTTATAACTCGAGAACGGCTGGGTGTATCAACGTAAAATTTGGTACAGATATCCATCAGAGGCACGACACTAATCATTGATGTAACTCTTCTCCGTACCTCTCATAAAAGTGGGCCTACCCCCTTAAAATACATGCTGAAATAGGTGCAGAAGGACGAGACAAAACTCATTTTCAGCCCCTCAATGTGAGAGACAAAACTCGGGTCCTCGAAAACCACATTTTAAGGACCGAAGACCAACCGTTTTTGAGATATTCCCAGAAAACTAATTTAATTTAATAAACTAATGAACGAATGCAAGCCAGTAACCATGCCAACGGATTCGCAGAGGTCCATCTATTGCTGTAAGACGCAATGCAATTCCATTAATTACATTAGTGTGAAAGTTTGCAAACGGCTAGAAGGTTATCGCGGAACCAAATTAAGCCTTAAAATTCATCAATACGTATAATGCGCTTAAGGGGATCAAGGGGTACTCTAGATATTTTCACGCGATTTACACCTGCGGGTGTAGTACAGCAGGTCTATTATATTCCTATCCCCATATTATTCATTCATTCATTTCGTATAGGCCATCTATGGACCGCGTCATTCCAACCGTCTCCTACTGGCTTTGATGTTTGCCCTGTACGCCCGCATTCGTTCTCGGTGGACTTCCTTCCGTTCCTGGGTCCAAATCTTTCCCGTTTTCAGCTTCGGTTTTTATTGGAAACCTTTACAAGCTTGAAGTTTCCCTTTGAGTGGGGCGCGCTCCTGAATGTATGTTGGTGTAGTCCCCACTTCTTTCAGATCTTTATCCAGTTCAATGAACCAGGCCCATTTTGTTTTCCTCTCCTGAAAGTAAGTTATGTTGCGGTTGGTCAGTCTCGCTGGGCTCATTCGTTTCACATGCCCAAAAAATGGTAACCTTCTCTTCCGGATGACGTTGCTTATCTTCTCCACATGAGTATATAGGTCATGGTTATGCCGTCTTCTGTATTCCCCATTATCTTTGATGGAACCCAATATCTTTCTCAAAATTTTCCTTTCTTCGGCCTCCAGTTTCTCGACCAAGCCTTTTTTGTTCATCGTGAGGCATTCAGAAGCATGCAAGACCTCCGGACGGATGACACTGCAGTAATGTTTTAGTTTTGCGTTGAAGGATATTGACCTTTTCTTATAGATGTCCTTAGTTAAATGGTAGGCCATTTCCATTTTGCTCATGCGTGATGTGAATGCTTCTTTCTCTGATAATATCCCTTCCCTGACCCGTCCTGAAAAGAAAAGTACATGGCCATTGGCTGAATTTAAAAAAATAGGTGTTATAATTTCTCCCTATATTATATTATTATTACTATTATATTATGGCGTACAACGACGAGAGAAATCCCCTCGGTGCCAGCAACAAAAGTCGGTGGCCCTAAAGGGTCCTCGAAAACTACATTATAAGGCTCTAAATCCAACAGTTTCTGAAATATTCCCAGAAAACTAACTTAATTTAATTTAACAAACTAATGAAGGAATGCAAATCGGTAACCATGAGAACATTATCTCAAGGGGTGGCATACAACTGTCCATCTATTTCTGTAAGAAGCAATGTCACTCCATTTATTACATTTCTGTGAAAGTTTGCAAATGGCTATAAGGTTATCACGGAACTAACGTAGACCGTATAATTCATCAATGCAATTAAGGGGGTGAAGGGTAACCTAGAATATTTTCATGCAATTTTCACGTTCGACATATAGTACAGAAAGTCTATTATATCTCCAAACAGCAACATTAATTTCAAAAATTCCTGAATTGAACCAGCATTTTTTGCGGCTTTTAAGAATTTGGGCAATTTGAGGCTTAAGAACCTGAATTTGCATGCACCACAAGCCTTTATAATTTATGAAAGGGGTCTTCCTGTGTATTTATTTATTTATTTATTGGTGCCTTTATTGTGGCGAAGTGGCCCTCTCTTACACTTAACCACACACAGTGCAACTTACGTGAATACTCACATATGTTATTCTTAACCTACCAAACTCAAATACTAGGAAAACCTTAAATACTAGAATAAAATAAAATAAAATAAAATAAAAATTAAATTAAATTAAATTAAATTGGCTACTGCGTGATATTAGCTAAGCTATACAATTTAAATGACATACATTTTTAACAAAATTATACTATGGTCATTCACTCACACATTCATACACAAATTGTTCTAAGGAAGGAAGATTGTAGTTTTACGTGACCGTGAATCTTGTGATTAGAAGCCACGGGACCTCCTTTTTACGTGGAATCCGAACCACAGGACATGGCATTTCACTTCGAAAAACTCACATGCATTGACCGGGAATCGAACCCGGACCGCCTTGGTGAAAGGCATACAGCTAGACCGCTGAGCCACCACGCCCCTACAAATTGTTCTAGTTGGCCTACGAATTCAAGAGGAAATCTTTACATGCACGTTTGAAAGTTGTAAGGGATGTACAATTTCTGACGTCACGAGGACAATTATTCCAAATTCTAGTTCCCGACACGAGGGAAGAGTTGCTGAAGGCAGAAGAATGATGTAGAGGAATTGCAATTATAGATCCAGATCGCGTGTGACGATCATGAAAGGAAGAAAGAAAACGAAAATTACAAGGGAGATAGTGAGGAGTACTTTCATTGAGAAGTCGATAGATGAGGGTACATATGTGCAGATAGCACAACGTAGAGGGTCAGTTTTTATGTGACGTGTATTGCGTTTCGTCTACAAGGCTTTCAATTGTATTTCACGTCAGGAAGTACACGTTCGGTGAATTTCGTCTGAGAGAACATTTTAACTATTTTTTTCTGTCGACATACGGGTTCATCGTAAGGATGATTTTATTTGATACTGTGTGGTAGATATACCCATATTTGGATATCTGGGTGATATGTTGTAGACAATAGAATTGTCTGTGTGTCTTTCTGTGTATCTTTATGTACGCCTATACCACGTGTTCGGATGCTTGGTGCATCGTAAAATTAGGTATGGCAACCATGAGAGTCAATACACCAATCATCTATGAAACTCTTCACCGTACTTTTCATACAGTAGAAGGGTAGATATAGAGAAAAACTTCTCAATATATGCTAAAATAGGCGAAATATAAAAATTATCCTAGAAGGACGACCAAAGCATATGTTGCGCTTCTCAATGTGAGACACAAAATTCGGGAATCTATAAAGGGTCTCCAAAAACTACATTTTAAGGGCCTTAAATTAACAGTGTGTGTGATATTCCCAGTAAACTAACTTCGTTCTGATAAACTTGACGGAATGACAAACCGCTAACCATTGCAACAGTAGCTCAATTGATAATGTCTGGTGTTAACAACGAACAACGTTCGAAGAACGGGTACTTCTGCTAGTTATATCTAAAAGTAACTTTCTGTATTTCTCAACAAAATTATATACTATTTCTCCCAATTAAATTTAAAGCATTTAAAGGAAATCATGCAAACCAGAAGATGCATATGAAACGTTTTCTCAGAACAAAATTAAAATTGAAAATAAAATTAGTTGAGCCTACAAATTGATACAAAGGCAAATTCAATTTTCCTTCTTATTCTTTATTTTTAATACATAAATAATTTACATAGAACGTTTTATTCCACTAAGCCATTATATAATTTTAAGAAATAACTTAGTAATCAATGTTATGTATGCCACACACAAGGTTGCACCTTTTAGTGGCATATGTGATGGCTCTTCAGCTCTGTATGAATTTGTTATCCTATTTTGACCTGTCGTTATAACATTGTAACAATATAATTTAATAATTGTAAACTTACAGGTTAAAGCAATGAGTAGGAAGTGTAAGGAAATTCATAAAATTTGTACAGGCTTTCTGAATTTTGTAAAACGTGTATATTTGTAATTTATGATAATATTAATAATAATTATTATCTATACTAATATAATAAAGCTGAAGAGTTTGTGTGCTTGTGTGTTTAAACGCGCTAATCTCTGGAACTACCAGTCCGATTCGACAAATTCTTTTTTTTATATGATAGCCAGATTCAAGAGGAATAGTTTAGGCTATGCAGCATTAGGCTACACCTCACAGGTAACCTTAAAGATTGATTTTTGTTCAGTAAGTCGGTAGAACAAGCGCTCCCGAACAGCTCTATCCGCATGCGCTGGCGTTATGGTTAGTGATACGTACACCGTTTCACCTATCTGAACTAAAGTTTGTATACTTACCCTTGGAACCCTGATGGTAACATAGTCCACGTGAAATTCATGACAGACCAGTCCATTTCCTGCATTTAGGCCCTTTGGTTCAAATCTACACCTTTTCCCCGATCAGAACCAAAATTTGTATACTTACCCTTTGGAACCCTGCGAGTAACACTGTTTACATGAAATTTCGGACAGACCACTCCAATCCTTGCATTTAGGCCCTTTGGCACAAATCTACACCGTTTCACCGATCAGAACCAAAATGTGTATACTTTCCCTTTGTAACCCTGCGAGTAACACAGTCTGCATGAAATTTCGGACAGACCACTCCGTTCCCTGCATTTAGGCCCTTTGGCACAAATCTACACTGTTTCACCGATCTGAACCAAAATTAGTATACTTACACTTTGGAACCCTGCGAGTAACACTGCCTACATGAAATTTATGACAGACCAGTCCATTCCCTGCATTTAGGCCTTTCGGCTCAAATCTGCACCCTTACACCAATCTGAACCAAAAGTTGTATACTCATCCTTTGGAACCATGCGAGTAACACTGTTTACATGAAACTTCAGACAGACCACTCCATTCCCTGCATTTAGGCCCTTTGTCACAAATCTACACCGTTTCACCGATCTGAACGGCAATTTGTATACTTACCCTTTGGATCCCTGCGAGTAACACTGCATGAAATTTTGGACAGACCCCTCCATTCTCTGTATTTAAGCCCTTTGGCACAAATATACACCGTTTCACAGATCCGAACCAAATTTTACATACTTACCCTTTGGAACCCGACGAGTAACACTGTCTGCATGATATTTCGGACAGACCACTCCATTCCCTGCATTTAGGCCCTTTGGCACAAATCTACACCGTTTCACCGTTCAGAACCAAAATTTTTATACTTTCTCTTTGGAACCCTGCGAGTAACACAGGCTGCATGAAATTTCGGACAGTCCACTCCATTCCCTGCATTTAGGCCCTTTGGCACAAATCTACACTGTTTCACCGATCTGAACCAAAATGTGTATACTTACACTTTGGAACCCTGCGAGTAACACTGCCTACATGAAACTTATGACAGACCACTCCATTCCCTGCATTTAGGCCCTTTGTCACAAATCTACACCGTTTCACCGATCTGAACGGTAATTTGTATACTTACCCTTTGGAACCCTGCGAGTAACACTGTCTGCATGATATTTTGGACAGACCCCTCCATTATCTGTATTTAAGCCCTTTGGCACAAATATACACCGTTTCACAGATCTGAACCAAATTTTACATACTTACCCATTGGAACCCTATGAGTAACACTGTATGCTTGAAATTTCGGACAGACCACTCCATTCCCTGCATTTAGGTCCTTTGACATAAATCTACAACGTTTCACCGACCTGAACCACATATTGTATACTTACCCTTTGGATCCCTGCGGGTGACACTGTCCACTTTAAATTTTGGACAGACCACTTCATTCGCTGCATTTAGGCCCTTCATCACAAATCTACACCGTTTCTCCTAATTGCACCAAATTTTACATAGCCTACACTTTGAAACCTTGCTGGTAACACGGCCCACTTTATATTTTGGACAACGCTCTCCATTCCCTACATTTATAATAACGGACAAAATGAACTTGAAAACTACGTATTAAGGCCCTAGAACCATTCATGTCCGTAGTAGAGTAACTGTAAGTGTATTTTAATAAGTCTAATGTTTACGGGCAGTTCGGGCTGCATCACGTCACCCCTACCAGTGTTCTGGTGCAGAATTGCGAAAATAGTTGCATCTTGCGCTGTTTATAAATTGCAGTCACGGGGGGGGGGTAATTACTTCAAAAATATTTATTAGGCCCCTTAAAACAGTTATTATCATGAAAACAGTAAGCCTCTGTGTAAGTGCAATGGTGTTGGTGCAGTACATTGAGGTTATCAGCTGCAATAAGCGTTGGTGCTTTCAAATTTACCTTCATTTATTCCGAAACTTATCGTTAAGGGCTTTGTGGCGATAAATTATACTATTGCCACCTCAGTTGCTCGGGACAGCCGAAGTTTTCCAAAGAGTTCTGATTATTTTCCTACGGCGCTGTGCGACTAAAGATGACACTATTGGTCTCTACATTTCTAACAGCCAATGAGATATAGGCCCTAGGCAGTGTCTTTTGTTTCACTTACTGCTCTTTCTATTTTATTAGCCTACTTTTCACATTTTGCAAAAATGAGGAAAAAGTAGACTTATGAGATCGGGCAAATGAGTGTCTGTCTGTCTGTCTGTCTGTCCTTCTGTCTGTCTGGCTGTGTGTGTGTTCCCCCCTATCAACTCCTAAACGGCTGCAGCAATCGAAACAAAATTTGGTAGGAGTAAAGATCTATGCCTGAATATCTCACGCCCATATTTGAAAATGATGTCAGTGCTCCCAACTGCTGAAAAATCGCAATTGAAATTTGAGCTCCATGTTGGATATCTTGGAAGATATGAATAGGAGCTATTTTAAAATTGGCACACGTATAGATAATAATATTGCAGTTTAATTTCCAGGAGGCCATATATCGCAGTGTTGCCAAAATGAATATACGCCTTCTGATAAGTCCAAATTTTAAATGCATATAACTTCTACACTATCAATTGGATTTCAACCAAATTTCGTATGTGCTATGTGTACATAAACAGACATGACTGAACGTATTATTAAGATCCACCAGGGCTGCCAACTGTTAATAAATGCTCTCAATTTATTTTATCCAAATACCAATATCAGAAAGTATGCCAGCCGACAGCTTTAAACTATGCACACGTATAGTACCTGACATTCTATATTAATTTGGAGAAACTTATATACGTCAGTGCTACCAACATGATTCTAAGCCTGCTGAGAGGTCCAAATTTAAATACATGTAACTTCTATACTATCATTTGGATTTCAATCAAATTTCGTGTGTGCTATGTGTACCATAACAGATATGTATATGCCGATTCTTAAGAGTAACCAGGGCTGCCAACTGTTAGTAAATACTGTCTCTATTTTTGTTACCCTAATATCAATATATCCGAAAGTATGCAAGCCAATAGCTCTAAACCTTTCACACGTATAGTACCTGGCATTCTAGATTAATTTGGAGTAACTAATATACGTCAGTGCTGCCAACATGATTCTAAGCCTGCTGATAGATCCAATTTTAAAATACATGTAACTTCTATACTAACTAATGGATTTTATTCAAAATTGACACAACAATAGATCATATTATTTCAGATTATTTCTGACCAATACATGTATGTCATTGTTGCCAACATGATTTTACGCGCGCTGTTAGATCCAATGTTTAACTGCATGTAACGTTCATGCTATCCATTGGACTTCAACCAAATTTTGTATTCTGTACCTTAAGAGATGGAACTAAGAATATATTCAGTCACCAAGGCTGCCAACTGTAGTTCTCTATTAGGCTACAGTATGCCAGGTATACAGTATTTCGAACTAATTAGAAATTTCGATATTACCAACTTAATTTCGTCATTATTCTAGATAGATCCATATAGATTAATCATTGGCATAGATCTTTAATTTTAAGAAAAGCAGGCTCTTTAGTTCGTTACGGAACTTCTTGTTTTTTTTTTGTAAATTTGTTTGTAAATTACATGTTCAGTGCTGTAGTTAGTAAATAGCTGTTTCCCTATTCATTATTATCATTACGGGAAAATGACCTGAATATTACGTCCATTATACTGTGCTACTTATCACCCCCACTACAACCACCACCACCACCACCACAAAAATATATATTTTTAAAATATTGTTTTCTGTTAGTTTAAGTATCATGTGCCAGTTCTGTAGTAGTATTCATTATCTTCCATAAAACAAATAAATCCACCGGGCGAAGCCGGGCACAACTGCTAGTTATTTATATTGATATTAACATTAATAAGCAATTATCAAATAAACTGGATCTGATACGAATAGGCCTACTGTTCTTTTTGCTACCGCATTGTTATGGCACCAGGCAAGGCATTTCAGTTTTAATGGCTAACTCTTTATCTGAGCAGTGGAGCTCAAGAGGACTGTTTATAGTGCGCGTAATGACTTTATTTTATTTCCGTCATCCCAATGGGAAGGAAGACAATAAAGAAGATCCCAAATCCCGGAGAGACGTCATTAACACACTCCCTCAGCCTAAAGAGCACTGCATTCCCTTGTAATGGGACTGTTTTCCTGCGTGGTAACATTTCGTATCAACCTTATGAATTGCAAAGAAATGTTTATGCATCCTTCATGAATATCAAGATTGTTAATTGAAGAGTAAGATCATTCTTAGTGGCTCCTAGTAATGTTAATTATGATTTAAATTCTTCGTGTACTTTTACATGGCGCCATTTATTTTTATTCCTTTCAAGCCCTATCCACACAGTTGTTTGGATACTTATTGTATTTTTTATTTCTTAGTTCATTCATTCATTCGTTTATTTGCAATTGGGGGTGTGTCCCCCGGTGGAAAATTAGATATACATAACAAATAAATAATTGTACATAACAATTCACTAACAATTAAACTGGAGTATTTACACAATTAGTCAGTCTTTTCTTAAACACACCTATATGTTTGGGAAAAGGCTCTAAGACTGCGGCAGGAAGAGAGTTCCAATTATCAATGGCGCGGTTTACGAAATAATATTTACCATAATTTGTTCGCTGTGATCGGCCCTTAATTTTGAAAGGATGATCGCTCCTACCCACGTAAGTAGGCTTTTCCATACGTTTGCTAAGCTCACCCCATGCAGGTTGATTTGTATACGTGTTGTACATAGCGCAGAGTCTAGATTTCATCCTCCTAGCCTCAAGTGATTCCCACCCAAGTTTCTTTAACATACGGCTCACACTGATCCTGGGATTAAAGTCACTGAGCACACTGAGGTAGCTGTTCGGCCCCAGACCGGTCTGGGTAACTGGCAACGTACGTATACGTCACAATCGCCTCCTTGACGTGCACTATCAGGCGTAACTAGTCGCACCAAAAACCGCACTTTTCTCCCATACAGTCGGCATTCCAGTAGTATCTATAGTTCAATGTTCCATCCATGCTTGTTAAAATCTATACAGGATATATAATGCTCAATATTTGTCTATTTGTCTGTTATTTATACAAATCTACACCGTTTCAGCGATCTGAATCAAATTTCATATATTTACCCTTTGGAACCCTGCGAGTAACACTGTCTACTTGAAATTTCGGACATACTTCTTCATTTCCTGCATTTAGGTCCTTTGGCACAAATCTACGCCGTTTCACCGATCTGAACCAAATTTTATATACTTACCATTTGATTTATATACTTACCATTTGGAACCCATGGAGTAACACTATTCACTTGTAATTCCGGACAGACTTCTCCATTCCCTGCATTTAGGCCGCTTGGACGAAATATCGAATTTGTCAAAGAAGCAATCTATGCTCATTTTAAGCCTTGTAATGCATAAAACAAAACTAGCTACATAAAGTTTGGCTCAGTTCGATGAAATGGTGTAGCTTTGTCTAAACAAGGCTCAAATTAAGCCTCGCAATGCAAGAAACAAAATCCTGGATATTTAATTTGGCCAGTTTACTGAAACGGTGTAGGTTTATATAAATACCAGACAGAAAAATGTGCCCGAAAACCACGCTTTACGACCCTAGAACCAACCGAGTCAGAAATATTTCGGTGTTGTAGTAGGGTCCAGAGATCCTAGGAATTGAAGTGCAACTGATATAATAAGAATATTTAAATGAGTTTATTGTTGGCTGGCAAAATGGGCTGAATCACGCCGTCCATATCCGTGTTCTGGGGCAGAATTGCGAACATTGTTACACCTCACCTCGCTTACAAATTGCAGACACGGGGGGTAATTAGTGCAAAATGATTTCTTAGGCCCCTTAAAACAGTGATCATCATGAAATTATTAGGCCTGCGTATAAGTGCGATGGTGTTGGCGCAGTACGTTGAAGTTATCAGATGCAATAAGTGTTCGCGCTTCCAAATTTTCTTTCATGTAACCTACTCCGATCGTTATCCTACAGCGCTATGTGGCGAAAAATTACACTATTGCTCCGTGAAGAACTCGGGACGGCCGAAGTTTTCGGAAGTGCTCTGATTATTTTCCTACGGCGCTATGCGGCAAAAGACGACAGTATTGCTCTCTTACTTTTATAATAGCCAATGATATACAGACGCAGCGTCTTTTATTTCACTTACTCCTCTTTCCATTTTTTTTGATGTGTAACATCTTTCCACTCGGTTGCTGGATAATTTTGTGGGAGTGGTTTTGAAAATTGGGGACGAAAGTGGATCGGAACGATCGAGCTGGCAGTGGTGGACAACGGAAGTATGCACTGCCCGCTCGATCGATCAAACGGAAGTGTACTACCTGGCAGTGGTGGACAAGGGAAGTACGCACTGCTCGCTCGATCGATCAAACGGAAGTGTACTAGCTGGCAGTGGTGGACAACGGAAGTATGCACTGCCCGCTCGATCGATCGAATGGAAGTGTGCCCTAGCTGGCAGTGGTGGATCGAACGGAAGCATAAGACGCACTGCCAACTCGATCGATCGATCCAGCTGTCACTGGTAAGAGAAACAATCAGCGCGCGGTGTCGAAAATTGATACCATGACGCACTCTCGGCCATGTCGAATGTATATGACATACTGGACGGAAAACGCTCATGCGAACTCTGGTGTCAAGTGATTTAAACAAATGACATGGTACATGTTCGAAGTCTTCGTATCAATATTTAAATGGTAAAATGCCTTAATATCAAACATTGTAAGTAGTCGGCATTGCATTGGCATAAGGCATTTTAAACTCAATGTCACTCAGGAACATTATCGAAACAAGCAAAATATAAATGAAATTAATTCCGTAATGCAGTATTATTGGAACGTGGAAATCAGTCACCATCTTGTGCACAATATTTGCGTAGTCGAAATAGCCGTGGGGTTATTGCGTATGACTGTGTATCTAGAGATCTTGGGTTTGAATCCTGGGCGGGGTAGATATTTTTGCTACCAGATTATCATTTTAATTGATATTTATCATTTCAATATGACTCATTTTAACAGAATCCATATGAAATTACGTGTTGGTCTGTGAATCAAGAAGACCTGTTTATAAGGAATTTAAGGTTATGAGCGGTGTCGCGTCTATTAATCTAGTTGATCCATATCGTATTCTTTATTTAGGCTAGTGCTGGTGGAAGCTACAAATCATCTAATAAAATGAGTTCCGTATTATAAACTACAATATCTGTAAAACACTCCCTTTTACAATAGACTAGCAGGTACCCGCGGCTTCGCCCGCGATCAAGACAATGGGGACGATGCATAATTGCTGATAATTGGTCTATTCTATTACAGCAATCGCGGCTACGGGTGGGTCCATTTTAATTCTGAATATTCTGATACATACAGTATATTGATATGAGCAGCAAAGTGGGAATTTTATAGAGTTGTAAAAGTCTGCAGGGTTCGATGTTACATTATGCTAACACATTTTAAAATTACGTCTTTTGCTGAGGCATAACCATTTTGTTGTCCAGATGCTCGCGAGCACGCCACTTACAGTTACCCATGGGAAAAAATGGTTTTGTCCAAATATACACGTGCTACTGTTAAGTGTGTGTCATTGCGCTTTGTTAAAGAAATTTCGAATATTGTTTGAAGAGGGAACTGCACTCTTGCACTCTGGAATGGCATATCTATCGGAATATGGGGAATTAAAAGTATTCTTCCTTAAACTATTCTGGATGTAATTTAGCCATACTTATTGATGATTTGAACGTCAACACATCACTATTAATAGACCTATAGTTAAATATCTCTCACCTTGGCCGCTGATGTACAGTACATTATGCAGTCTCTTCCAGTGTTACATCCCAAGGATTGAAATTCTCCAAAAACACTTTTTCCTCACAAGCCTCTCTAAGTAATTAAAATTGCCTATTGCTGTTGTTTGAGTCTTCAGTTTTTTAACAGGTTTGATGCAGCCCTCCATGTCTCCCTCTCCTGAGCTAATCGTTTAATCTATACATAGATACCACACCCTACTTCCGTGGCAATCTGTTTAACACTGGTTTACCCCTACAGTTCTTGTCCTTGACCCTCCCATCCATAACTAAGCTTGCTATTCCTGGGTGTCTTAATATGTGTCCTACCCTCCTATCTCTTCTCTTCATTAGCAGTCGCCAGAAACATCTCTCCTCTCCCACTCGTCTTAATACCTCTTCATTTGTTACCCTATCGACCCATCTGATCATCATTCTCCTGTATCACCACATTTCAAACGCGTCAATTCTCTTCTTTTCTGCTGCACCATTAGTCATTAGTCCAACTCAGCAACTTTTCTAGGTTTAAGCCGTGCCTAGTGCGGTGATTATATGGCCGTGAAAGACAAAATACCAACTTTATTGAAATAAGTTTGCCCAATTCCTCAGTAAGAATAATTAAGAAAAAAAGATCGGATGATTAGGTTAGTCGTAATTTGATTTAAGCTTTGAATATTTGTGTGGCCGCCATTACGTTTCCGTCAAGATGGCGGCGATATAAAACATGACACTGAGGTGTGCTTTGCTAGTGCTACCTTTGTACCAAATTTCGTTCAATTCGCAATCACCGTGTTCGAATTGATAGGGGGGGACAGACATTCAGAGTACACACACTCACACACACATAGACACACAGACACACACACACACAGACTCACACACACACATACACACACACAGACAGACACACTTTTTTCGCCCTGTGTTGATCTCATAAGTCTACTTTCATTTTTTGCAAAAATCGAAAGTAGGCTAATAATTTAATGTGTCAGCCGGTAGAATACGACACATCCGTCTGTGATTATGGGTTCCTGATCATGGTAAAAAACGAAAAAGAGCAGATCAATATTGGCAAACTGAAATATACAGTTAACAAGAAACAAATTTATAAAGAAAATGAAAGCATACCGTGAAAAATAGGAAGCATCTTGACTTTGTAAATTAGCCTAAAGATACGAAAGCTCGCTTACAATAATCAGCTCAAAGAGTATAAAATTAAAAATCACGCTCCTATCCGACCCCTAAAACCACCTCTATAAATAAAATATATCTCAATTTACGCGTATCAATGCGAGGAGAATAGCTCGTGAACCGAACCCCGCCTTTTAAGGCCCTAAAACGAACGGTTTTCGAGATATTGCTAGAAAACTATCGCCGGTCTGCGAAATTTCAGCGGTTGCCATAGTAACGTTGATCTGTTTCTTCGAGGGAACACAGTTATTTCGGAATATCTCCGAAACCGTTCATTTTAGGAACTTAAAAAGTGTGTTTCGGGGTCCCTACAGGACCTCCGAGTATTGTTTCTCGTATCTGGCGGCTTAAAATGAGCTAAATCCGACCATTGTACCGACTGTCCATGCTCAGTGCCAAAGGGCCGAAAAAGGTCACTTACAAATTGAATTAAAAAAAAGTCCTCTCGGCACGCCGGAAGGCGGAGGTAGATTTCACTGGACAAACTTGGGGATAGGCGAAAATAGGCAGAATATGCAGGTTTTCGTAGAAGGATCAGACCTAATTTTATTGCGTGAAAGTATTTTATAATTGGAGATTAATTAACTTTGTTTTTCGTCATTTTATGCATATTTTTAACATTTTATTGTCTTATGATGACGGTAACCTTCTTGTCATTTGTAGTCCATTTTTGTACTTGTGGTCACACTGTCCTTATGCAAGGTTTCGACACTGATGTGTAACTATGTAACGGTCTGTTACATCTTCACGCAAAATTATATCTCCCGCAGAGATGTTGGTTGGTTCCTCAGTTTAGGGGCTGCGACAACGCGGTCATGTAACCCCGTGTACTCTGTCTGATAAACGGTGTGAATTGTGATGGCTGTATTAGTCTGTAATTCAGGTAAGGAATGCAGACGCTCAATTTCAAGCAGTAGTTCCTAATGTTGCTACCAGATACTACCGTCAACGACACCTAGCTGTGAACTTGGCTACTAGATGCCACCGCAATCAGCAACTTGCAACGAACGTTGGAACCTCCCCTCCAAAGGAAAGCAAACTGAGGGATTTTTAGCGCTCTAAGAAAATCCGACGACTTTGGCCTGCTTTGAACCCGCGACCTTGGGCGTCCTACCCGTTACGTCACCGATGCCGCTTCACACTTAGTCAGATGGAAATCTGAATCTGATATCGCGCAAGTGCGTTGTCATGGCAACGTTTGATGGCTCATCCCTAATCAATTTAGTAGTGTTGCCATGGCAACCACTGATAGCTCTTGGCATTTTCTTATAATTCCGAAATCATTTTTCTCATCCTTTGGCGTAATGGTGGGACATATCAAAAATTCTTTCAGACAAAAGTTTTAGGTAATTATTAGGGGAATATTGTCCATTTTGTACGGTTTTGATATTGTGCCTATTAAGAGAGATATGATTAATGTTTCCCGAAAAAACCCACTTTTTCCCACCCCGTTGGTCAATGGTTGGTGCTATAAAAAAACTCTTCAAACATAAATTTTGGAGCTTTATCCTGCACATAGTATGAACTTTGAACGGATTCGATATTTCATATATTAAGAGAGTTATAGCAATATTTCATTTTTTCGAAAAAAAAGTCCCCCATTTTCATCCCCTTCGACCGATTTTGCCCAGTAACGAACTCGAACGAGATTTTATAGGTATACATATTCGGTAAAAAATTAAAAGTGATTGGTGCAAAATTACGGCAGTTATCGTGTCCACAAGAAACTGTTATACATATATATATTCTAGCAGGTACCCGCGGCTTCGCCTGCGATCAAGACAATGGGGACGATGCATTATTGCTGATAATTGGTCTATTCTATTACAGCAATCACGGCTATAGGTGTGTCCATTCTAATTCTGAATATTTTGATACATAGAGTATATTGATGTGATCAGCAAAGTGGGAATTTTATCGAGTTGTGAACGTTTGCAGGGTTCGATGTTACATTATGTTAAGACATTTTAAAATTACGTTTATGGTTTTGCCATCTTCTGCTGAGACATAACCATTTTGTTGTCCGGATGCTCGCGAGCACGCCACATACTGTTGGCCATGGGAAAAAATGGTTTTGTCTAAATGTGCACGTGCTACTGTTAAGTGTGTGTCATTGCGCTTTCTTCAAGAAATTGCGAATATTGTTTGAAGAGGGAACTGCACTCTTGCACACTGGAATGGCAAATCTATCGGAATATGGGGAATTAAAAGTATTCTTGCTTAAGATATTCTGGATGTAATTTGGCCATACTAATTGATGATTTGAACGTAAACATATCCCTATTAATAGACCTATAGTTAAATATCGCTCTCCTTGGCCGCTGATGTACATTATGCAGTCTCTTCCAGTGTTACATCCCAGGGATTGAAATTCTCCAACGACCCTTTTGCCCCACATGCCTCTCTAAGTAATTAAAATTCCTGATTGTTGTTGTTTGAGTCTTCAGTTTTTTAACTGGTTTGATGCAGCCTTCCATGTATCCCTCTCCTGAGATAATCGTTTCAATTCTACATAGCTACCACACCCTACATCCGAGGCAATCTGTTTAACCCTGGCTTACCCCTACAGTTCTAGTCCGCCACCCTCCCATCCATAACTACTGTCGACCAAACTATTATGTGTGCTCGAGTTTGAAGTTTGTTTGTGAAGTAACCGATAGACCTATATAAAATCCAATAACATCATCATTTTCGTCGTTCTATTTTACGTTAGATCATGTAGGTTTGGAATTTTTAATTTATATTTTAATATTTTTTATCACAGTTTAGAACACAAGAAGTGCCCGTTTTTAAGCGTTTTTCAACCATGCGTCACATTTAAGAATTATTATCTCACAAACCCGTCATCAGATGGAATCCAAATTTTAACACAATATACACTGGAATGTTGTATAACAGGTTTATTAATTTTTTTTTTTTTGTGTGTCCAAGAAACAAAGTTGTTATTATTTTTGTAAGGTAACTTTTCCTCGAATCGGGATGGTTTGAAAATGTAATTCCTGGTCGCGTTGTAATCCTTATACATCAAAAAGGTATGCTGTATGATTGTGAAATACGTAAATTAATTCACTTATTGTATATCGGTTTGTATTTGTACGGAGAATTAAGACATAGTTCACCAGTTAGCCGCTCCGGTGAAAGTAGTACATCATTGCCAAATGGGCTACATCACGCGTCATGGCGCGTCTCGCTCGGAAGTGATGGGCTCCATATCAGCAACGCTGTATAGCATTTCCCGGAGCGGCTAGCTGGTGAACCATGTCTTAATTCTCCGTACAAATACAAACCGATATAAAATAAGTGAATTAATTTACCTATTTCACAGTCATACAGCATAACTTTTTGATGTATAAGGATTACAACGCAACCAAGAACTACATTTTCCAACGACCCTGAGCCAAGAAAGAGTTACCTTACAAAAATGATAACAACATTCGTTCTTGAACACACAAAATTTTGAAATTAATAAACCAGTTATACAACATTCCAATGTATATTGTGTTAAAATTTGGATTCGATCTGATGACGGGTTTGTGAGATAATAATTCTTAAATGTGACGCATGGTTGAAACACGCTTAAAAAGGGGCACTTTTTGTGTTTCAACTGCGATAAAAATATTAAAATATAAATTAAAAATTCCAAACCTACATGAACTAACGTAAAATCGAACGACGAAAATGATGATGTAATTGGATTTTATGAAGGTCTATTGGTTACTTCACAATCAACCTTCAAACTCGAGTGCACATAATATTTCGGTCGACAGTAAGCTTGCTATTCCTGGGTGTCATAATATGTGACCTACCCTCATATCTCTTCTCTTCATTATCAGTCGCCAGAAACATCTCTCCTCTCCCACTCGTCTTAATACCTCTTCATTTGTTACCCTGTCTACCCTTCTGATCATCATTCTCCTGTATCACCACATTTCAAAAGCTCCAATTCTCCTCTTTTCTGCTGCACCATTAGTCCATTAGTACTACTCAGCAACTTTTCTAGGTTTAAGCCGTGCCTTGTGCGGGGATTCAATGGCCGTGAAAGACAAAATAACAACTTTATTGAAATGAGTTTGCCCAATTCCTCAGTAAGACTAATTAAGAAACAATAATAATTAACGTGACAGCCGGTAGAATACGACGCATTCGACTATGAATATACGTTGCAGATCATGGTTAAGAACGAAAAAGAGCAGATCAAAATTGGCAAACAAAAATATTCAGTTAAGAAAAAAGAAATTTATAAAGAAAATGAAAGCTTACCGTGCAAAATAGAAAGTATCTTAACATTGTAAATTCGAGTAAACTTCTGAAAGCTCGCTTACAACAACCAGGTGAAAGAGTATAAAATTAGACTCAAAATCAGACTCAAAATCACGATCGTATCCGAGCCCCAAAAGCAACCTCTATATATAAAATATATCTCCGAAGGAAAGCAAACTCAGGTTTTTTAGCGCTCTTAGTAAATCCGACGACTTCAGCCGGGTTTGAACCCGCGACCTTGGCCATAGAAGTTCAGCATGCTACCAGTTCCTCAGACAGATGGAAAACTGAATGTTATCTCGTGCAGTGGCTTTGTCATAGCAACTGCTGATGGCTCATCCCTTATCAATTAAAAGTAAAGTTGTCATGGCAACCTCTCTTGGCACTTGGCATTTTCTTATAATTTAAATAATTTTGCTCACCCCGTGGCGTAATGGTGGGTCATATCAAAAATTCTTTCAGACAAAAGTTTTAGGTGATTATTGGAGGAATATTGTCCATTTTGTACGGTTTTGATATTGTGCCTATTAACAGAGATATGATTAATGTTTCCAAAAAAAAAAAAAAAACACTTTTTCCCACCCCTTTGGTCAATGGTTGGTGCTATCAAAAAACCTTTCAAACATAAATTTTAGGGCCTTGTCCGACACATAGTATGAACTTCGAATGGATTCAATATTTCAGATATTAAGAGAGTTATAGCGATATTTCACTTTTTCGAAAAAAGCCTCCCATTTTCACCCCCTTTGACCGCTTTTGCCCATTAACGAACTCGACCGAGATTTTAAGGGTGTACATATTATGTAAAAAATTCTAAGTGATTGGTGCAAAATTACGCCAGTTATCGTGTCCACAAGAAACTGATATACATGTATATGTACATACATAAATTATATATAAACTTTTGAACTGACGGTGGTTTTGGGGTCTGGGGGATGTGAAACGCGAAGATATGTCGAAACATGGGACCCATTGAAATAGTTAGCTTTCTAATGAAATCTACCTAAAACCGTTTCTTAGTGGGCCTCTACATACTCGGATCAACCAACATGCAAAATTTCAGCTTTCTAGGTCTAGTGGTTTGAGCCCTGCGTTGATGGGTCAATTTTGGATGCTCAGTGCCCAAGGGCCGAAAAAAATCACTTACAAATTGAATTTTCAAAAACCGTTTCTTAGTGAGCCTCTGCATAGGCTACTCGGATCAACCAACATGCAAAATTTCAGCTTTCTAGGTCTAGTGGTTTGAGCCCTGCGTTGATGAGTCAATTTTGGATGCTCAGTGCCAAAGAGCCGAAAAAAGTCACTATCGGACCATTAGTCTCATCCCTCATGCATCAAAGATACTTCTGCAGATTTTAAGGAAAAGGATGGAAATATACATCGAACAGTATCTAGACAACTCTCAATTTGGCTTTCGAAAGAATATGTCTACACGTGATGTTATCGGGTCCTTGCGATGTCTTGGAGAAAGGATGTTAAGTGTAAACAGAAACCTTTACGTGTGATTTGTGGACTTTGAAAAAGCATTTGATAAAGTCAGCTGGCACAAGCTGTTTCCTCTTCTGAATCAAATAGGCTGTCCCCATCGATTAATCAGATTAATATTTGATCTGTATATAAATCAAACTGCTGTTGTTCGGCTTGGAAATGACGTATCAGAACCCGCTAAGATCCGCAAAGGTGTGCGACAAGGGTGTTTGCTGTCCCCTGGACTGTTCAATGCCTTCGCTGAAGCTATAACTAAGTGGGCTTTTAAAGGTTCTAATATGGGAGTGAAAGTTGGTGGAAGACTTATCCAGAATATTAAATTTGCTGATGATCTGGCATTACTTGCAGTAAATCCGCATACATTAACAAACATGTTGCAATGTTTAAATGATACAGCTACAGAATATGGAATGAAAATCAATTTTAAGAAGACCAAGATTCTGGTGATAAGTAAGTATCAACACGAACTAAATATTACCATAAATAAAGAACCAGTACAACAGGTCAATCGTTTTAAATACCTTGGCCAGATCTTCACAGAAGACCTACGATGTGAAGTTGAAATCAGGAGCCGTATAGCCATGGCCAAGCAGGCATTCCGTGAAAAGCATTCTCTAATTTGTCAACGCTCGATGTCCCTCAGCCTTAGAAAACAACTGGTAAGACCTACATATGGCCAGTTGCAATGTACTGCAGTGAGACCTGGTCAATGAATAGAGGTGACATTAAACGACTAGAAGCGTTTGAGATGTGGTGTTGGCGCCGAATGGAAAAGATCAGCTGGGTAGAGAAAATGACCAACATAACGGTGCTGGATCGAATAAAGGAAAAACGGCAAATGATTCGCCAGATATATAGAAGGAGATCCACCTGGCTTGGCCACAGGTTACGACATGGTGGCCTGATGATCGACATTCTAGAAGGAAAAATACCCGGAAAACGCCCTCGCGGGAGGCCACGGAACACTTTCATGAGATCTTTCCTACATAGCTCTGGCCTACGAAATTATGAAATGGTCAAAAGGACAGCACAAGACCGAACAACGTGGAGAAGACTCATTGTAGGGGCAGACCAGTCGCTTGACTGAAAAACATGATGATGATGATGATGACAAATTGAATTTTCAAAAACCGTTTCTTAGTGAGCCTCTGCATACTCGGATCAACCAACATGCAAAATTTCAGCTTTCTAGGTCTAGTGGTTTGAGCCCTGCGTCGATGAGTCAATTTTGGATGCTCAGTGCCAAAGAGCCGAAAAAAGTCACTTACAAATTGAATTTTCAAAAACAGTTTCTTAGTGAGCCTCTACATACTCGGATCAACCAACATGCAAAATTTCAGCTTTTTAGGTCTAGTGGTTTGAGCCCTGCGTTGATGAGTCAATTTTGGATTATATATAATAGATTAATATTTGTATCAACAATTTCACGTGAGGTTTCTTGTATGTCAGATGTTACACATCATATGCGACTACTGTAAGGCTCGTATTTTTTTTCAATTTATAGTAAGTTACATGTGACAGTAATGTAGTTAGTAAATAGTTGTTTCCCTGTTCATTATTATCTTTATAATTAGGGGAAATTGTCCTGGGCATTACGTCCATTAAGTTACTAATCACCACCACAAAATGTTATATTTTTAACATATTTTTTTCTGTTTGTAAGTTTCATGCGTCAGTTCAGTAGTAGTATTCATTATCATCTTTAAAACAAAGAAATAAATCCACCAGGCGAAGTGGGGTACTACTACTACTAAAGTTGTAATTATCGTCGAACAAAAACAGTCGTATGCAACTTGCCTATAATGGTAACTAAGACACTCGTATGGAAATTATAAAACTCGCTTTGCTCGTTTTATAAACATACTCTTGTCTTAATCATTGCCATTATAGGATTGTTGCATAATGTACTATTATCCATGGAGTTGTGAGATGTGTTTGCGTTTCATTTATGGATAAAATGGCTGCCAGCTACCACCAACCTCGAGGTAAATTTTAGTAATTCGATTCTTATGAGCATTATTTAATTATTTGAAATAACGTATTAAAATGGTATGTTACGGTATTTATTTTATATTCTGGCCGTTAATTTGCTGCTACATTAATTACGAATCTAAATATTTACGTCAAGGTCGGTAGTTACTGGCAGTCATTTTGTCCATCGATGAGAAGCAAACAGATCTCACAACTCCACGGAATACAAAATGAGTTCCATGTAGTCAGTAGCTCACACAAGAGTTGCAGGCCAGTCTGGGGCTGGGTTCCAAGAGCGAACTCAGGTAAGAAGTAAAAATATATATATACGTAATACAAAAATCACAATTTTAAAAAACTATTTGAGGAAAATAACACTTGAAAAATTTAGATTGCTGTCTCTAACTTTTTCTCACGTATGGCGGAGAGGTGTCCGCGACAAGTATAGGCTGGGCTCCGTCATGTCCCACTAGTTGTGAGTCCATTGGAATGACGGGTGTCAGGCAGAGGAAGGTGGTGCAGGATAAGCAGCAAGTGGCAGAAAGAGAGGAGAGAGGGGTCGATGGTAGAGTGGGATAAGCGGTTAGTGGCAGACAGGTCTCGGTGCTAAGCACGACACATGTGGATAATCTCACTCTAGGATCCTCGTGCCCATATCGACAGCTGGAGGTAATCTCTCGCGCCCTCAGTGAATCTAACCGAGTAGTGGAGTACTAGGAGTTCTGCCCCACTTCAAAACCCCCCTTGCTCTACTACTAAGCCTCAGCCATGTTAAATATCTCTTGAACGCATGGTCCGATTTTGACAAATGAGGTATTGTTGGACTCGGGCTGACGTCCTCTTTGCTATGGACCACTCATTATATTTTTCAAAATTTTTTTGAAAATTTTTGTTTTCGAAAATAGGCGATAGTTTGAAAACCAAACAGGATAGAACGTTGTGCCATGGCTCAAACGAACAGTCTTTATGACCTTTATTTTTTGTAATAAAAAATTTTTATTTTTTATATTTTTTTGAAAACACTCGAATTTTGAAAATCCTATATTTTGGAAACTAGGAACTCTACAAAAAAAATTGTTTAACGTAAATCAATGGTCCCTACCCCCTCTACCCCCAAAATAAATTTAAAGTCTCTAGAATGAAAACCTGCAGTAGTGTGGTAAGGACAGAGCTGCTTATAAAAGCAAGTGGTGAGCCCCTGCGACCTTGGAATGGAAGGAGCCATGCTAGGAGGGCGTGCTTGGATTCGTTTTTTTCATCTCGTTGTGCTCTTTACGGGAATGTCGGTGTCGAAAAGGTGAAAATCTGGAAACACAGTCTTTTTGGGGTAAAAACGTGATTTTAGACTTTTTGCTATATCTCGCGAACCAATCATGCTAGAGGCATGTTCGACAGGTCCAAGGACTCGGGGTGACGTCCTCTCTGCTATGGACCACTCGTTATAATTTTTAATAAAATTGGAAACTCGATTTTGGGGTAAACACGTGTTTTTGTGATTTTGCCGATATCTCGCGAACCAATCATGCTAGAGGTGTGTTCGACGGGTCCAAGTACTCAGGGTGATGTCCTCTTTGCTATGGACTACTCATTGTAATTTTAAAAAAATTGGGAAACGCGATTTTGGGGGTAAACACGTGTTTTTTGTGATTTTTGCCGATATCTCACGAACCAATAACGCTAGAGGCATGTACGATGGGTCCAAGGATTCGGGAAGACGTCCTCTTTGCTATGGACCACTCGTTGTAATTTTAAAAAATTTGGGAAACGCGATTTTGGGGTAAACACGTGTTTTTTGTGATTTTGCCGATATTTCACGAAGCAATAACGCTAGAGGCATGTACGATGGGTCCAAGGATTCGGGAAGACGTCCTCTTTGCTATGGACCCCTCGTTGTAATTTTAAAAAATTTTGGAAACGCGATTTTGGGGGTAAACACGTGTTTTTTGTGATTTTTGCCGATATCTCACGAACCAATAACGCTAGAGACATGTACGAGGTGTCCTAGGACTCGGGCTAACACTCTATTTCAAATGTGGTAGATATTTTTTTTCAAAAAATAATTCACATGGGTCTAACGCCATACATGTTGAAAAAACGTTTTCTTTTTCTTTACCTGTTTATAATGTTCATGAAGCGTGGTGGTTGAGAGAGACGATACGGCTGGGTGTGTGTGTTTCAACGAACTTGTTGCTGACCACGGTGGCTGTGTTCAATAGATTAATTGATATTTCGACGAGTCGGTGTATGACAGAGCGAGCGTGCGTTTTCTGATATTTTACCTTTAACGTGTAAACGGTGATGAGAACTAGGTTCTATGTTGGTCGAAGCGAGTAGAGAAAACAAACTTACAGGAGGTGAATGCCATTTGAGATTATTGGAAGGCTCCGATCTGACTTGACAACAGGTGACGCTTGAAGGTGAAATAATCTGACCATCGTGGTTGCAGGGGAGTGTGAAAGGCATGCACACACACATTTGTGAAACCACATGTAGGCTAAACCAGTGACATCCTGTTTTGCTTCGTACGTGACAAAATGCAAGTTGACGTGAAATTTGATCTACCGCAGGTGTTCGCTTGGGTGTTAGCTGTCCACGTGCGCGATAACTGTTAACAAGTTACATCCTGTCTTGCTTCGTACGTGACAAAATGCAAGTTCAGGTGAAATTTGATCCGGCACAGGTGTTCGCTTGGGTGTTATCTGTCCACGTGCACGATAAGAGAATGTTCAAAGCGTGGGAATCGCTGAATCAGTAAAAAGTATGATGCAACTTGTCGGAATGATGTCACAACCAATAGATAGGCAAGAGCTGCAAACAGCAGTGGTGGGAGGTGAAGGGAGGGAGAGGGGAGGGGGTGATGTATGAGAGAACACAGGAGGAAAGGGAAAGACAAACATGTATGAACATGCATGAAGCGCGGAGCGCTGTACACATAGAGCTATAGGTGGTGTACAACATGTGTGAATAAATAAAAAGTACACAGGTTCACACAACATGTAATTTATTGATCCAGGAATTAAACGTAGAGTTAAACCCTAACCATTTGACGTAGAGTTTATTTCCTTTTTGTTTCAACACTTTTTCCACAAGATAGTGCTGAGGAAATGCTGTTTTCTGAAGTTCATGTAGATAAAATCTACCTTTTATGGGTTGATGGTTGAGGTCCTCGAGTAAATAGGTGACTGGACTGTCCAAGTAGACTCGACGAATTCGAAATAGTTCAGTCCCCCACTGAGGCGTGTAGCCCTTATTGAAGGCAGACTTAAATTTGCTCACACGAACAAAATCCCCAATGTTCAGTCGGTGACGTTTAGGATCGGCTGTTTTTATGGGGTTAAACAGTTTATCCAATCGCTGAATATTTTTAGTTACGAGACGTGGCTTGGTCCCAATCGTTCTATGTTTGGTGTCATTGTAACGTGATACTAGCTCAGGTAACATGTCCAACCAGCGATACGTGCCCTGAGCGGTAAACGCTTTCCACATATGGGTTTTCAATGTTCGGTTGAACCGCTCGACCACACTGGCTTTCAGATTGCTGTACGTGGTGTAATGGTGAATATCCTTAGATTTGAGAAAACTGGAGAAATCCTTGTTGAAAAATTCTTTCCCCTGGTCGGTTTGTAGCAGCTGAGGTTGACGTTTGGAGTGTTGAATAATATGTTGAAAGGCCTTGGTAACTAGTGGGCCAGACTTGCGACGCACAGGTTCAACAAAGGCCATTTTGGAATAGACATCAATGACGGTCAACATATAGCGTACACCGTCGTTAACGCCAGCATAGGGTATCATTTCAACCAAGTCAGCCTGCCAAAGTTCATCCACACCTCGTGAAATCACCTTGAGTCGCGGATAGTGACGCCTAGCTGGGCGATGCAACTCGTGAGCAATACCCATTTTAATGGGTGAGGGCTTAAACAATAATTTTGGCATTTCGAAGTTCTTGTTCAATTTCTTGAATTTCCCAATCGTGACCGGTATGGCCAGCTTGACGTGAGGCATGCAACAACTGTAGCCGCTGGACGAGCTTATTGGGATTGTGCCAGTAGGTAACATCCACAAGGGGTTTTAATGGTTTAAAAGTCACTCCCGAAGCGGACACTTTACGACGAGTACTTTGACTGGTGGGAAACATTTTTGCAATGATGGTTTTATATTTTTGAGATATATTGGCATTCACTTGTTGCGTGGGATCATACTGTCTTTTGTGAGCATGGGTATCCAATAAAATGGATTTATATTTGTCAAGGTCCTCTGACGTATAATCATGGGAAGAGGGGGTCCGAGAAAAGAGCAGCTTTAACAGTCCTGGCGTTAATTTATAGTTGATGTTTTTAATGACAGCTTTAGTACGAGCAAATTTAATGGATGAATCGCCAATTTTAAAACTATCATCCTCATAGCGAACACCATACGTGGTATCTGTGTTTCCAATAAATAGATCGGTGAAATAGGGTTCCAATGTTGATCCATAATATTTTATTAAAATGGTTTTCAGTTGAGCTTTATGTTGAGGGGTGGCCAAGAGTTGTGAAAACGGAGACGCTCTGGAAGGGCAAGGTGTTTCGACCATGGCCAAGGATTTCTTTTTTCTCAAAAACTCTGCAAGGGGTGCGGCCTTTTTTTGAGGCGTAAACACTTGTTCCTCCTCATCCTCAACTTCACTATCACTAGTCAAATCTTCCACTTCCTCTTCCTCAGGGTCCTCGTGCAGCGTCTGCGTGGCTTGTGAAACGGTGGGTAGCGTTTCAGATGGCTTGAAAGAGGGTTTCAACATGGCTTTTAGTGGAGGTGCTAAATGTTGCTGAATAAACAAAGCATGATTGGCACGTGATTGTTTCAATTGACGAAACTTTTGGCGAATAGTATTTTTTGCTCTAATAATATGCTTTTTCAATTGACTCTCTGCTAACGCCATGGTGTCTTGACAAATGACTTGATGGCGAATGAGACAGGGCCTTAAATAGCAATAAAATGATCAAACCCTAAGCGATACCGTCCTTGGTTGAGTTCACTTTGTTTGTCAATCACTAAACAGGCATGACGTTGAGTGTTCCAGCACTTGGCACACAATTCTGTAAACATTTGAAAGGTCATATCCGGATTCACATGTTCATTATAAATGTGACGACTGTTCCTCTCGTCCTGACGAAATAAAACAATGACATTGGCATTGTCACGAATCAACTGTTTGGACATTTTAGAATATGTTTGCCCAAGATAGAAGCAATCGATATGTTTGTGTCGACCCATGCTGAAATAGCTTTGAATGATGCCTTGACGTTCAGTGGATACATCATCGAAAATCATGAGTGAATCAGGCTTTACCTCATCCGGTGAAATCACATTTTCTTGCATGGAAAATGTAAAATAACCCATATTCTCTTTTTGTAATCCAGACATGACTTGATCCAGAAACACGTAGAGGGGTTGGTAGAGAGATTTTGCAAAAATATAAATATTTTGAAAACGCAGACCATTGGGCGCTGTAATGAGCGTTAGCAAAAGATTAGTCTTTCCACAGCCGGAAGGCCCCACAATGATGCAGCGAATGGAAGATGGAAACAGTGAACCATGGCGTTGTTCACGTGATGTGGGACAGAGATGGGAAACCATGTCCCCCACGGGGAATGACTCTTGCTGCTTAATAATCTTCATTTCAACTAAGGCTTAGACAGGCTAGCAGGCTGTCTATATACAGGACACCGAGCCTTGTCATAGAAACAGTAGACTGGTACTACAGGTTGACGATGGATGTCTTTGGACGTGCGTTGATGGCCAAAGCTAGGCCTGTCCCCATACATGATCCTAAACAGGAAACAGATCCTGCTAATAAACACTATGTGGATAGGTCAGTAGTGCCACGCACAAAACAGGGAGATTATGACTTTAAGGGAAAGCGGTTAACCCATGTAAAACATCCTCAAGTGTCTACAGACGTTACTACGAAAAAGTATGTGGATAACAAAGTGTATGAGTTTTATGACAAAGTGCCCCAGCTTATGGTGAATGGCTATAGCGCTAATCACCATCGGATTATTCACGTGGAAGACCCACAAGACGAAGACGATGTTTGTACCAAGCGTTACATGACCTATGAAATGAAAAGGCTTTATAAATTTATCCCATCTGTATTTTTAGTGTATCTGACAAATGAAAAACCTGTGAATGACAGAAACCATTTACCGCTAGTCCATGATCAGCACTTGACCTATGTGCTTGCTTCGGGTTTAAGCCACTATCGATTACACTATGATGGAACCATTCACATCAAATATGCCATACCTGATGAGAACCATTTACAAATAAAGATAAATGGTCATAGGATGTTGATCCATAACCATGAAATGGTCAATGCAGGTGACGAATTATCCTTTTATCTCATGTTGACATGGGATGAAAAGCAAGCGGGAAAAACCATAAACGACTTCCCACTTTATGTGGAATTGGAATATACAGCCATGAAATAACCATCTGACGTTAGTTGTGATTTAAACTTTCTTGTGAAAGGTTGTGGGTCATTATCATCATGGTGAAACAAAGGTATGCAGTGAGAAAGACTAAAAAAAGGACTTTGTCCTTGGCAAAGCCAGGGCTTACAACATTCGAGGACAAGCCCTTGCGAAAGAAAAAAAGAAAAAATAATGTATTGACCATAAGGAAAGCCCTTCGAGCAGCACAGAGACAGGTTATTCCAAAACGTCGGCGACAGGTTTCAAACCAAGGGCGAGTGATTCCCGTTCCCAAACGAGCGGGATTTTTACCTGCATTATTTGCTGGTTTGGCTGCTCTGGGCTCACTTTTGGGCGGTGCCAGTGCAGTGGCGAAAACCATTAAAGCCGCGCAGCAGGGCAAGCAACAACTCAAAGAAAGTCAGCGACACAATGAAACGATGGAAGCGATTGCCATGGGGGCTAGAAATGCCAATTTAAAGCCAGCCTTTTATCAACAAGGATTTGGGATTTCACCATTTCGAAATATTAAAAAAAAAAAAATTTAACCTCAGCCATAGCGAGACATGCCCTGACGCATCAACAAGTGGAAAGCTATGCTAAACAACTAAAGCTTTCTCATTTTCGAGGTGTGTTTATGCGAAACCAATTACCCCCACGACCCTGGAAACAGGAATGTGCTGTTGTCAATTTGGATGATCACCGAGGACCAGGAACGCATTATGTAGCTTATGTCAAAGAGGGATCCACGGTATGGTACTTTGACAGTTTTGGGAATTTGCCCCCGCCCATGGAACTAGTGACCTATTTTGGAAACAGGATCAAGATATATTATAATGTGAAACGTGAGCAAACGTTTAACAGCCAACAGTGTGGACGTTTGTGTTTAATTTTTTTATATAAGACGCAGCATAAGCAAAAACGCCACCAGTATGTCGGTAGAAAGTAAAACGTTTACAGTGCATGGACGTGGACCTGAAGTCAGCCTAGACTTTTACCCGCCTATCGAATTGAGTGAAAAACCCTATGGTTTAGGACTTGTTTCTCTTGAAACGTACAATCGAATATACAACATACGTGAAAATGTGAACAACAAGTTTTACTATGATGATTCTGTGCTCACCCTGAACTCTGGTGGATACACGATCGATGATATTTATGAACACATTTATGTGGTGTTGATCAATCAGTATGGTTTAAAGTCATTTCTCGACGGAACGCACAAGTTTGAACTTGTAGGCAATACTAACACTCATCGCTGCAGTATTTTCTCTACCTTCAACATTGACTTTAAAACACACCCCGATTCCATTGGCCCATTACTCGGATTTAAACCACGTGTGTTGGAGCCCAACAAAAAACATGAATCGGACCATGAAGTGAAATTCATTGAGGACCATCATGTGTCGGTGACGTGTAATATTATTAGCCAAGTGTACACCAATCAAGAACCATCGCATTCGCTTTATGACTTTATTGTGACATCGCCCAATGGGTATATTATTCGTGAAAACCCTCCAGTGGTGCTTTTTCATGCTGTGGCTGTTGATAGTATTAGTAATATAACATTAAGACTGATCAATAGAGATCAACAACTCATTGATCTAGATTCCACTACACCAGTGACTTACAAGTTAGTGCTAAAGCCACTATGAAATTTGTGTATAAAGCAACAACACCGTCTAGGAATGGTGTTAGTTGTTTGCCACGTGAATACACGTTAACATCTCAAGGCAAGCAGATTTTACAGCATTTGGGTTACCACGTCAACCCTTATAATGAATTCTATCCTAGAGATAGCGAACCACATCGAGGAGCAACCAGGAGTGGTAAGAATTGATCTCCATTCCTATCAAGCTCAAACACCTGGACTCAATAACAATGATGAAATTCAATTTGTTATCAACAACCAAGATATTTACACCCTACCGCATGAAAGTGTTATTCAGATTGAAGGTCGGCTCACCAAAGCCGATGGCTCTACACCCACTACATCCAAGTTGGCCAACCATGGTTTAGCCTTTCTGTTTTCTGAAGTACGTTATGTCATTAACGATATCGTGGTGGATAGCACTCGAAATGTGGGTATTTCCAGTGTCATGAAACTATACCCCTCTTATAGTGAGGAAGAAGGTAAAACACTTTGCATGGCAGCTTGGTGCCCTGACTCGACCAATGACTGGATGGTACACACCGATGGGACCTTTACTGGATATTTACCTCTTAAACTGGTTCTAGGCTTTGCCGAAGATCACCAACGCATTGTGGTTAACGCAAGGCAAGTGCTTTATCTAGTGAGAGACAGGAGTGATAACAATGCACTCAAGGGGGCCGACAATGCCCCCATCGATTCAAAAATTCAACTACAACGCTTGCTATGGAAAGTGCCTCATGTGACCCTTAACGATAGCAAAAAACTGGACATACTCAAAATGGTAAAGAGAGATATGCCTCTACCCATGGAATTTAGAAGCTGGGCACTCCATGAGTATCCGCTATTGCCCACCACCAACACACACAGTTGGTCTGTAAAAACAGCTCGCTATACAGAGAGACCTCTCTACCTGATCGTGGGTTTTCAAACGAATCGCAAGTATCAACAAACCAAAGATGCCACGCAATTTGATCACCTGCAATTGAGAAATGCACGTCTTTTCCTCAACGGAGCTGTGTTTCCCTATGAAGGACTGGATTTGGATTTTTCAAAAAATAAGTTTGGCCCCCTGTACGACTTGTTTTCTAAATTTCGATGGTCGTATTATCAAAAAGAGAACGGTCCCATGCTACTACCCCAAGCGTTTAAGGCAAGAGCACCACTGATTGTTTTTGACTGTTCTTACCTGGAAGAGTCTGTCAAGCCATCCAATATCGACATTCGACTAGATTTTGAAACGCATGACAATGTACCAGCCAATACGACAGCCTACTGTCTGATTATTCATCACAAACAAGTCAACTATTATCCACTGTCCAACCAAGTGACGAGTGTATAAATAACAGCTCAACCCACGTTAAGTCGCTCAGTCATGTCTTGCTTTAAAGCCTCAAGAGACGTTACATCCATGAATTTAAACTCTGAGGAACAACGTTTCAAGACTTTTGCCACATGGCCAGTGCCTTTCATAAACCCTCAAGCCTTGGCGGCTGCTGGATTCTACTATTTAAAAACAAGAGATGAAGTGAAATGTGCCTTTTGTCCCATCATCATAGACCAATGGCAGGAGGGCGATGAACCCATGCAGGAACATCAGCGCTGGTCACCCACCTGCCCCTACCTGTGCAGAATGAAAGTGGGAAATATACCCTGTCATTCAAGCTATCCCTCACTTGTGTCTCTGGGTGATGAAAAAAATACAAGTTATGATACATGTGGGCCGTATGGTATCCATGGTGCTTCGGTGAGCAGATCACCATCAAAAACGCCTAGTTTAGAGACATTGGGACATCATCGGTGTTATGGACGTTACAAACACAAGAGACTATTTTGTTGTATCAGTTGCTATCGTCCTTATCCTAAAATGAGAAAAGCCTGTAAGACGTGTTATGATAATAAAATGATGTAATTCTTAAATTCTTATTTTTGCATGTCCCCCTGTCCTACCCTAACCTTCTTTTTTGAAACTAGCATGGCAGGTAAGTCCATGCCATGATCACACGTGATCGTCAGTCAGTCGTCAGTTGAACTTGGTCCAGGCAAGCGTCAACATGTTGCGCACACTCATTGTGGATTGCCAAGGGTTTAAAATTGGTGACAACAAATTTATATTTAAACAAGTGGCCATAATCGATTGTACCACGTTTTGGATATCGCAAGCTACGCATTTGCTATTTAAACCACCCCATGCTTTTGATTTGTTGTGTGAAAAAGACCGTAAACAAACCCAGTGGATTGAAAATCATAGGCAACTAGACTGGAATCAGGGAACCATTTCCTATAAATATTTGGACGTGGTCATGAAAGCACACTTGTCCTCGGCCAATGTGCTATTTGTGAAAGGTAATGAAAAACGTCAATGGTTGCAACCATTTTTGGCGTCTTACTGTCAATGTATCGACCTCATGGAGTTGGGCTGCCCCTCCCTGCAAACGCTCATGGATACTTGTTCCTGTGGCAACATTACCCATACAGCCCTATCGCATGCGTGGCATCTCTTTCATTGGTTAACCACTCATGCCTGCTGGGAGTTGTTGAACAAAATTATAACTCAAGATTTACCTGTGAATGACGTCAGTGAGATTTCTACTAGCGACGTGTAAACATCTACAGCACATGATACCATGGAGAAAGGCAATGCTACGGACAAAGCCATCGGCAAGTTCTTTGTGTGCAAAAAGAAACTAGACAGTTTTACCAAAGAGGAACTCTTGGCACTGCCCAAGTCGTTCATTTATTATGTGGCCGCCAACGCGGTCAAAGAAATCTGGCAACATGTACCAAAATCATGGACTCAAGACCCTGTGTTGAGTGAATTGCAACCCTGTACGGATTACGATCACCATAAGCAAGTGGCCATGGCAAAAATACCGTCTATGCGTCAGTGTGCGACTTGCCAGCTAGTGAAACTGTATCACGGTCATAAAAGTCCGTGTAAAGACTTTGTTGAATCATTCCACGAGTGTCATGGCGAGAAAAAGCAACAACAACAACAACAAACACAAACATCGTCCACAGAGGAGGAGGAAGACCAAACCTTTTTACCATCGATGGAAAAGGATATGCCAGACCTGTACTGGCAATGGCGTCATTGACAAAGTGATTCAATACTTACCTTACGAAATCCATCTTCCAGGTTATCGTTTTTGCGGCCCTGGAACTCGTCTCGAAAAACGTTTACAACGTGGTGATGTACCCATTAATCTTTTGGATCAAGCATGCAAGGAACATGACCTTTCTTATCGCCATAGTCATTCTGGTTTAAGACATGTGGCAGATAAATTGTTATTGAAGAAAGCTAAACAACGTTTCACATCCAGTGATGCCTCAGTAGGTGAAAGGATGGCAGCCCTAATTGTCATGAGTGCTATGAAAGGAAAGTTGATGATGCATGGACATAAACATTGAGGAGTGAGGAATTGGGATTTGTTTGTATTCTATTTTTCTTTTGTCAATTCACTATGACTATGAAATAAAAACAAAAGTTTTCCAGAGCACGATGTTTTGTTATTTTTAATTTTAAGAAATCGTGATGTTGATGGCTGATTTTTTCATTTTACACATTTCACACATGATGAATTCCACACACTGTCATTTATCATTTTGCAATTTACAGTTTTTGAAAACGTTCGTTTCAAGTTTAACGTTTTTGATGATATGGATTTTTCCATTTTGCTGATGACACATTTTAAACAATGTCCGTTTGAAGTTTTTGAATTTTCAAATTTCACACATGGCCATTTCCAGTTTTTAAAAATGTCCGTTTTAAGTTTTGCTGTTTTGGTGATATGGAAACATGGAATTTCCATTTTGCTGTTTTCATATTTTTTCCATTTGGTGTATGTCGAAAGTTGAGATTTGACAATGATGTTGATGCGAGTGCTTGACCTTGATAATACTGCAATGTGTTGATGTGTGTTTGGAGAAACGTCGAGGTCTACGACTACTGCAGGTAAGACTGTTTTTACAAAAATAATGTCTTTTGACTGTCACATTTCAATGAAAAAACGAAACTATTTAAAACAAAATGAATATATAAGTGACCATTTACCCCCACCCCACCCACCCACTCTACCTCATCGTGTTTGCTCTGGTCAATCATACACACCAGTTTTCTCTCTCCACTCATACATTCACACCTGTCTTTGGGAACAAACACAACCACTTTATTTATTCCCAAAAGCACATTCTCGACATGCACACTCATTCCAAAAGAACTTTTTAGTTTATCATTTACATTACGAAAAATAATTAAATACTAGTTATTAAAGTTACTAAAAATCTTACTTATTTCATATTTACAAAAAAACTCAACTTTGTACAGCGTTAAAAGAATCACACTATTTACCAATCAAAAAAATTTTAAAAAATAAGGTTGCACACAACTTTTTAAAGAGCAAAAGGTCCAAGTGAATTGTCACTATTTACAAAATCTACTATTTACAATGACAGAAACCAATATTTACAAAATTCTAAATCTACAAGTTACAAAAAGCCATGCCCCATAAACGATTAAACAGTGAAATCACACCTCCTCCTCGTTGCGATCATAACCCCAGGGCAGGCTAGTGAGCAGGTCATCAGCCCACACACGCTTGTTATCCATGGAGGCGAGGGTGCGTTTTCTCTGTTCCACAAGATACAAATGATGGTTGCTGGATTGTATCCTGCACTGTGTATGAGACATAGCTTTGCCAGTGCGTAAAACCGCTAAGTAATCGTCTACACGTAGCGATTTTACCACTGCCCTACCTACACCTTTTGCTCTCTTGGCTTCCTTACAGTCGAGTGTGCGGTAAGCATACATTTTTGAAGCCAAACCTACGAATTCCGTCATAATGGAATCACCGCATTCATCTTTTAAAACGCCCATTTCCTTCTTGTTCTTTATGGGCAGCTGAAACACGTTGTCAGCACTATAGCAAGAGGTGTCGAACCAGTCACTATGTTGCCTCATGACGTCATAGGGGTTGCAGTGGCGAATGTGGTAAATGAATGAGTCCGTGTCCATATACAAAAGAGAGACGTCCTCAAAATGGCGTTTCGCAAACTCATAGTGGAATCGATACATGACCGATTTAGAAAAGTCTAAAATGACTTGACCCAAGTAAATGGGCTTATCCATGGTCACGCTGGTCTTACTCATTTCAATAGTAGCCAAATCCTCATCGATAATTTTGATCGATTTGAAATTTGGCTTGGCAATGTACCGCCGGGCACCCCACCGCCCCTCCCAGACATTCATCAATTTAATGTCACGGTATTTGCGGACATTCTCCATAGACTTGCCATAGATGCAGTTGTTCATTAATTTAAAAAAATTAATTTCAAACTGCTGTGTTGCCATTTGTCGGTGCTCTGTGTTGAGTCGCATGTATGGCTCAAGCCATGCTTTTTGAGCAAAAGAAATACCCCTGTGGACTTTCTTCAACACCAAGCCTTGGGCGAGGCATTGCACCAACATTTGGATATGTAGCACATACCGATTTTTGTTGTAAAGTGTGCCCATGAGTTTTTCAGTTTTCACTTTACTGTCAGGGGGAACCATTTGCTCAAGACAGAATGGGAAATCGGCATGTTCATCATACAAGGATGATGGATATTCAATATCCACTTCTAGCACATATCCACGGCCTGTTTCTTGGCTAGCCATGTTCACATGAAATTCTGACACTTGTTTCTCTGTCAGCCAAGCAAACTTCCCATAGGGCAAAGGCTGACTCATGGCGTAACCGTACAAATTATTCACGTCATAGTACATTAAGTACGATTCTGGTTTGTCTGGTGAATAATCAGACATGTAGACATTGTTCGCTTCAGCATGGCGTTGGTTAAGTGACACAAAGCCGCCACGAATGCCCTTTTCAAAAAATAGAACCATGTCTACGTCAGTGAGTAAATCCAATTCCACTTGAGTGTATTTCAAAGCGGCATCGAACGAGAGTCCAGGACTCGTGTAATAGTGAGCCGGATCAAGACCATAAATGTGTTGACACAAGTTACGGAATTTTTCAAACACATCAGTGAGCAGCAATACATCCAGTTTTAGGTAATGCAAAGCATATTCACTTAGCGTCTTCATGCCAAACACTCGCCAAACTTGACATGCATGTGCATAGTCTTCATCGGAAACGGTACTGCGTGTTAGTTTCGAGTAAAATTTCTCTTGTGGAGGGAGTTTTCTTTGCTTTAACACGTCCCAGCTGTTGCAGAAATCATACGGGAATATACCTTTCCGAATGCACAATTGAAATTGCTCAGGATCATTAAAATGCATTCTAGTATTTTTTAATTCCTCCTCATTCAAGCCATTCACAAGGCTGTCTAGCGAGAATGCCATAAACTTAAAGGAATCCAAAAATCGAATGCTAAAGTTGCTCAACCACCATGTCAGGGCTGTAAAACGCTCATGGTTTTGGGGAATAATGGTAAACGAGCCCTTGTTAACATGGCCCAATTCACGAATCAAAAACTGAATGTCATAATTCGCCAGATTGTGGAAAAAGACACCGATGAAACGAGGAGCTGGAAAGTTCAAGTTGCATTTACTATGCGCAGCTCCACGAAACTCCCCCGTAAAGTGCGAGTGATCACGAACGGTGTCTTCAGCATTGATCAGTGGCTTTTCGCAAATATGGCATGTCATGGCATGCTCATACTGCTGCTGTTGTTCTGGAGATAGGCTCATGGGTACTGGGTGGTCCAGTAATTCCTGTACATGGTCGGCCAACTTGACAAGTTCATCCAAGAACCATTTGGCACAATCTGGCCCCTCACGGTATTTGTAAACGGATTGTGTGGGGTCATGGGCACACACCACATTAAATCCTATGGCAAAGGGTTCATGTTTTTGAATGGGTGTGGTTGAGCTCATGGAGGGATCTGGTTCACATCCCGCCATGGGTGTGGTGAGAGCTTCGAAATCTGCATATACCACATAGGGAACAGTGTCACGCTTATGAATGTCCTTAAACTTTAACACAGCCTTGTCCCCTTGTGGCAATATCAATCTCACCGCTTCCTGAGTAACACAATCTACCCTATGACGTTCCAAAGAAGTAGGCGTCCAAAAGTATTGGAGACAACGGTCACAAATATGCTTTATACCATGTGCTTTGGACATTTGACTGCTTAGCAATCTACTCAGGCTTTTAATGAGGCAATAGTGATTCACTTCTCCTACAGATAAATATAAAAGATGAATGTGATGTCGTTTCGGTTCTTTTGTGGCATAAAGAGGACCCACAATCTCATCACCGTCAAGGCCATACACCATGAACGAAAAGTCCTGGTTGTCTCGTTCAAACCTATGGATCTCGGTTAAGTCCATAGGGAACGTCACTCGAGTTAAATTTAAAGTATGTTTCAATTCAACAAACTTGGCCTTGTACATTCCTGGTCTGTTAACATGACGATCTTGAGCTGGCTGCAAGTACGCAGCCACAGCCCACAGAAAGCAATCATTGTCATGGTTCTCAATATTCACCACAGCCTTTTTCGAAGCTATTGCTGGAGGTGTTTTAATATAGCTAGACCCAGCATTCAACGGGTTGAAATGACAAATGTTGATTTGTAAATGATGAATTTTGTCTAAGGCTAGACCACTCGGTCCTTGTTGCAGTTTATCAAATTTTGACAGCAAGGCATTCACCACGTGGGTTTCATACCACTGTTCCAAATTATGGGCTATGAATAGCTCTTGCATTTTACTGCAAATATAGAATGTCTCTTTATGCTCTACATCCTTCTTTTTATATACGAAATCGCACACTAGTTCTGTATTCACCTTTAAAGCCATATGCAACCTTTGCGCTGTACAAATTTCAATTTTAAAAATTTCAAAACAAGATTCTAAAAATTCTTTGGGAATCGAACTTTTTCTAACATTCACTATGCGGCCAGAGCACACACGCGATTTGAAACAACTGTTTAGGGTTTCCCAAGTTAACGTATCCGCAGCAGTAAAAGACATTATTTTGAAAGAACACACTCACCTGAGTTTAGAAATGTAGACTGTCTGACAATAATCCAAAAAACACACACGTTCCTGGTTATTCACAGAGGTCAAGCGTTTTCCAACACTCTAAAAAGAAATAAAATAAACCACCATAAGTATATCCATTCCATATAGTTTATGCATTTCATAAACAAAACAAAATCAAACAGGTTATATATTTAAAAAAACAAATCTCACCTTGACGTGTAATGCTTTTCTATATTCCCGTCTCGTGGGCTAGTATGGAAATGGTTTTCTTTTCTAGTTGTCTGTCTTTCTCTTTCTTTAATATATTTCCCACAGACACACGACAGGTAGGCTATACACGTTATCTGCAAACAAATAAATAAATAAAATCATTAATTATCTAATCAATAAATAATTGCATGTATTTATATAAAATCAATAAATATATAAATGAATAAATATATACCTACCCCACAACAAGGTTAAGTATTTTCCACCAACACCAAAACTGATAAACGCAGTGTGTTCAAAGGTAGTCACCTAAGTGAGCGTGGAAATGATAACGACATGTCTTTATATATGCTACATTGCATGTATAATCTTTTTTTTTTTTCCACGCTTTGACCATTCTGTTATCAGGCACGTGGACAGCTAACGTCCCAGGCGAACACCTGCGATAGATCAAATTTCACGTCAACTTGCATTTTGTCACGTACGAAGCAAAACAGGATGTCACTGGTTTAGCCTACATGTGGTTTCACAAATGTGTGTGTGCATGCCTTTCACACTCCCCTGCAACCACGATGGTCAGATTATTTCACCTTCAAGCGTCACCTGTTGTCAAGTCAGATCGGAGCCTTCCAATAATCTCAAATGGCATTCACCTCCTGTAAGTTTGTTTTCTCTACTCGCTTCGACCAACATAGAACCTAGTTCTCATCACCGTTTACACGTTAAAGGTAAAATATCAGAAAACGCACGCTCGCTCTGTCATACACCGACTCGTCGAAATATCAATTAATCTATTGAACACAGCCACCGTGGTCAGCAACAAGTTCGTTGAAACACACACACCCAGCCGTATCGTCTCTCTCAACCACCACGCTTCATGAACATTATAAACAGGTAAAGAAAAAGAAAACGTTTTTTCAACATGTATGGCGTTAGACCCATGTGAATTATTTTTTGAAAAAAAATATCTACCACATTTGAAATAGAGTGTTAGCCCGAGTCCTAGGACACCTCGTACATGTCTCTAGCGTTATTGGTTCGTGAGATATCGGCAAAAATCACAAAAAACACGTGTTTACCCCCAAAATCGCGTTTCCAAAATTTTTTAAAATTACAACGAGGGGTCCATAGCAAAGAGGACGTCTTCCCGAATCCTTGGACCCATCGTACATGCCTCTAGCGTTATTGCTTCGTGAAATATCGGCAAAATCACAAAAAACACGTGTTTACCCCAAAATCGCGTTTCCCAAATTTTTTAAAATTACAACGAGTGGTCCATAGCAAAGAGGACGTCTTCCCGAATCCTTGGACCCATCGTACATGCCTCTAGCGTTATTGGTTCGTGAGATATCGGCAAAAATCACAAAAAACACGTGTTTACCCCCAAAATCGCGTTTCCCAATTTTTTTAAAATTACAATGAGTAGTCCATAGCAAAGAGGACATCACCCTGAGTACTTGGACCCGTCGAACACACCTCTAGCATGATTGGTTCGCGAGATATCGGCAAAATCACAAAAACACGTGTTTACCCCAAAATCGAGTTTCCAATTTTATTAAAAATTATAACGAGTGGTCCATAGCAGAGAGGACGTCACCCCGAGTCCTTGGACCTGTCGAACATGCCTCTAGCATGATTGGTTCGCGAGATATAGCAAAAAGTCTAAAATCACGTTTTTACCCCAAAAAGACTGTGTTTCCAGATTTTCACCTTTTCGACACCGACATTCCCGTAAAGAGCACAACGAGATGAAAAAAACGAATCCAAGCACGCCCTCCTAGCATGGCTCCTTCCATTCCAAGGTCGCAGGGGCTCACCACTTGCTTTTATAAGCAGCTCTGTCCTTACCACACTACTGCAGGTTTTCATTCTAGAGACTTTAAATTTATTTTGGGGGTAGAGGGGGTAGGGACCATTGATTTACGTTAAACAATTTTTTTTGTAGAGTTCCTAGTTTCCAAAATATAGGATTTTCAAAATTCGAGTGTTTTCAAAAAAATATAAAAAATAAAAATTTTTTATTACAAAAAATAAAGGTCATAAAGACTGTTCGTTTGAGCCATGGCACAACGTTCTATCCTGTTTGGTTTTCAAACTATCGCCTATTTTCGAAAACAAAAATTTTCAAAAAAATTTTGAAAAATATAATGAGTGGTCCATAGCAAAGAGGACGTCAGCCCGAGTCCAACAATACCTCATTTGTCAAAATCGGACCATGCGTTCAAGAGATATTTAACATGGCTGAGGCTTAGTAGTAGAGCAAGGGGGGTTTTGAAGTGGGGCAGAACTCCTAGTACTCCACTACTTAACCGCACTTCCCAGATATCTCCCAAACCCTGAAGACGTGCTCGGGTAAGTCCTAATATGCCTTGCAACAATGATAATGACTTAGCGTTATGACAGAACATTTGAAGAGTTATGAGCACATTTGTTGAGATTCTATGGGACAGAATCGGGCCAACGGGCATCTTTACCATAACGCTGGTTGGCTATTGAGAATTCAATTCCACAGAGCACTGCGACTGTGAATCTTCTTTCAGTTAGGAAAGGTCATAGATTGAAACCAACGACCTACGAGAAGTTGGTAAGCTTACAGTATGCGACCCGCAAATTCGCCAATATCGATATACTGTTTAAAATTTTATCAATGGATCTATCAATTAGGTCATGAGCCCCTAATGATGAGGGCTTCTCCTACCGTCTCTAATTACTACTTACGATTACCTTACATGCTAGATAAGAAACCCGCGGCGTAGCCACGCGCGTTAAATAGGTAAAACCGTTCTAGGCAAATGCTGGGAAAGTACCTTATTCCATGTCTTGTGGCACCTACCCCATTCCCGACACTACTGCTGTCACAAGAGAATCACGGGCTGTCTGACAAATTCAACCCAAACCCAAGTACACGGGGCTGCTGAAAAGAAGGTGTCCCAACCCCTATCTCCAATTAACGACAAAGGTAGATATGAAATTAAACAAGTAGTTCCGTGAAGAACTAAATAGAATATTTTCATATATCCTACTGGTCTTACTTAGGTCACGAGAAATTTGGGGCAGATGACCTCGTTGTTCCACCCCTTAAAACAACAATAACTAACTAACTAACTAACTAGGACACGAGAAACGAAAACGAGATTAAAACAACTAGTTCCGTGAAAAACTATACAGCCTATTTTCATATATCCTACTTAATTGCCTCTATCAACATATAACATTTCAGTATGATTGCTGTAATAGATTCGTAGATATCGAGAATCGTCTAAATATTTCGAATGGTCGACATGTTGCATTATGTACGTCTTAGAGTTATTATAGGCTACTATTATATGAAGATTATTGTGTAGGTGTATAATTCAAACTTCAATAACATGATTAGAACACAAGAAATAATAAAAAGAAGATTTTAAAATTTCGCGCAACCGCAATCTTGTGGTTATGAAAGCAATTGAAATAATTTAGATGGCAGTGGATTAAAACTTGTATATGCATATACCGTACCGGTACCAAGTTTCACTGCGCTTGAATGGTTAAATCGCAGAAACGTGCATTTAAACATTTATATTACGCGCCGCCACCATGTTGTATTTGTGATCACTATGTTATTGAAAGTCCCAAAGGCGAACGTATGTTTATGTTCTGCCCTGACTATTATATGTCAGAAAACTGTACTATAATGAGGCTCATTATAACACTATTTTTCATTATGAAACAGTTTCTCCCACCAATCAGAGCTCAAGAAATAGTTGTTTGACCAATTAGATAATTAGATGCGCTGAGTTCCACGGCCTTTTAATTTAAAATTTCACTGCCTGGCCTAGTGTCATAGTAGGGTAATCGAGGAGGCCATGGTCAAACACAAGGCATTCTCTGCATCTCATGCGTTCTGTTCAGTACATAAAACTGGCGAAGTCTCGACAGATATTTATGAATATTTATGTTCGAATATAAAATAGTTATAATAATTATCGTCGAACATAAACAGTCGTATGCAACTCACCTATAATGGTAATCAAGACACTCGTATGGAAATTATAAAACTCGCATACGCTCGTTTTATAAACATACTCGTGCCTTAATTATTGCCATTATAGGCTCGTTGCATAATGTTCTATTATAGCCTCTGCCAACGTACAACATTTCAGTTTGATTGCTGACATAGATTAATAGATATTGAGAACTGTCTACATATTTCGGATGGTCGCCATGTTGGATTTTTATAGTAGGCCATAGAGTTATGTACTATTAGATGACGATTATTGCGTAGGTTCATTAAACAAACATTGCTTTCGATCGCATGATTAGGACACATGAAATAAAAATATAATTTCACAATTTCGCACGGCCGATATCTTGAGGTTAGGTGATGGTTGGTTCTTAAGTTTAGGGGCTGCGACAGCGCGGTCATGTAGCCCCGTGTACTTTGGGTGTGTGTACAATCTGTCTGATAACCGGTGTTAATTGTGATCACTGTATTAGTGTGTGTTATCTGTTTTTTAATTCAACTAAAGAATGCAGACTTATGCATTTTTCAAATAGTTCCTAGTTTTGCCGCCAAACGCCACCGTTGACGACTACTAGTTCAGAACTTAGCCACCGCAGTCGACTCTTGGCAACGAACGTAGGAACCTAAGAGCGTTGTTTACATTATTAACCTATACAATTTAACGTCATACACGTGTAATTAGTGGAAGGTTCTTTAACATGCCATAAATCTATGATATGGGACCACCGGCTTTACTTCCCCTCCGAAGGAAGGCATACTGGGGGACTTTTAACCATCTTAAAAATCCGACGACTTCGGCCGGATTTGAACCCGCGATCTTGGGCATAAAAGCTCAGCATGCTACCGACTACGCCACCGAAGCCACCGAGGTTATGTGGACAATTGAACTAAATCAGATGTCGTTGCATTACAATGTGTATAAATATTTGCTCTACCAAGTTTCACTGCGTTCGGATGGTTATATCGCGAGAAAGGTCTATTTAAATGTTTCAACTTCGCTTGGCTGCCATATTCGTTTTGTAGTTAACAGGTTTTTGAAAGTCACATAGGTGAACTTTTAGTAGTGACCTTTATCTCCGTACAAAATTTCAGGGTGATATCAGTAATCGTTTCGGAGATATATAATCAACCCTGGCACTATACAGCCCATGAAGGGCCTAGGCCGACCAAGCGACAGCTGCCCAGCCATTTGGCCTGCAGATATTGGGGTGATGCGTGATCAGCGCATCGGGTCCCATCGGCCGTTAATCTTGGTTTCCGTGATCGGGGCGCTGCCTCACTGTCAGACAGCTACTCAATTGTCCTCACGAGGCTGAGTGCACCCCGTTTTAACCGTCACGTCAGTTTTAAAATCCCTGACGGTGCCGGGATCGAACCCAGGGCCTCCGGGTGAGAGGCAGGCACGCTACCCCAACACCACGAGGCCGGCTCGGAGATATATAATGCCGGTGATATAATTTGCACAACCGCCATGTTGGATTGGTGAGACGTAATAAAATTTGAAGGGCACGGTCGGGGTCAGACAAAATTGTACTATGACCTTACCCAGTTTCATTGAAATCGCTGGCCTCGGTGGCGTAGTTGGCAGCATGCTGAACTGATGTGCCCAAGATAGCGGGTTCAAACCCGACCGAGGTCGTTGGATTTTTTAATGAGCGTTAAAAATCCTTCAGTATGCCTTCCTTCGGAGGGGAAGTAAAGCCTGCGGTCCCATGTCATAGATTTATGGCATGTAAAGATCCTTCCCCAGACTAAACTTGTGTGAAGCTAAATTGTCAGGTTAGATTTCGTCGAACGTTCTATCAAAGTTCCAACGATCACCACTAGGTATCATTGATATCTGGTAGCGAAAGTTGGAACTACTTGAAATTCAACGGAACCTGTAGTTCACCCTAAGGGTGTCCGTTGGAAGCAGCTACAAACTCCAGCCGTTTAGATTTTATTAGGGTGGGGGGAGAGGGGGGATGAGGGGGATACACACGGACGCAAACGCACACACATACATGTACAAAAGGTGATCTCATCAGCCAATGTTTGGCCTATTTCATTTATGAATAAATAGGCTTATGAGATCACTTTTTGTCCGTGTGTGAGTGTGCGTATGTGTGTGTGTCCCCAATAAAATCTAAACGGCTGGAGTGATTTCAATGAAACTCGTTGAAGTCATAGCAACATCTCGGCCAACCTCGACGGTGTCCTTCGAATTTTACTACGTCTCACCAATCCAACATGGTGGCAGTGCGAAATAGTTAACCGGCATTCTATAGCTCTGAAACTATTTTGTACTGTGATTAAGGGCACTCTTAGAAGTTCAGCTATGTGACTTTCAAAAATCTATTAACTACAAACCGAACATGGCGATCAAGTGAAGTTGAAACATTTATATAGACTTTTCTCACCTTTTAATCACCGAAACACCATAAATCTTCGTAAAGAAAATGTTTATACACATTATAATGCACTGCCATCTAAGTTAGTTCAATTGTTTACATAACCTCAAGATGGCGCCAGTGCGAAATGTTTCACCGGCATTCTATATCTCCAAAACTATTACGGATATCACCCTGACATTTTTACGGTGGTCGAGGGCAACACTAGAAGATCACCTATGAGACTTTCAAAAATCTGTTAACTGCAAAACGAACATGGCGGCCAAGCGGAGTTGAAACATTTAATAGATTTTCTTGCGATTTAACCATCCGAATGCAGTGAAACTTGGTACGGTAAACCTCATACAAATTTTAATCCTATTTAATTTGTGTATGAAACACAAATCCCCCTCCCGTCCAATCTGCTGTAAACTTCATCACGAATATTTTTGGGCCTGAGAGAACTCTCCACCCACTCACCAGGTCTAATATAGAGAGAAAAACGATTTGGCAGCGGAATCACGTGCGAGTGTGGTTAGAAGTTAGGATGAGCTAAGAATGGTGATGTGGCTTGAAATAATCTAAACTTGACTGTGTATTCTGCTGAACGAAGGCTGATAGGGTGATAGGCTCGATCGCTCGCTAGCTCGTTGAATGGACATTGGTGGAAGAAATGAAACTGTAAAATCACTTATGGTGGGCGATGTATTAAAGCTATAAATATGCTGTCACGGCCTTTTTTGTAGAACTTTTCATGCTAATAAATTCTTACACTCATAGTATATATATATATATATATCATTAACGGTTTACCCAGCGTAAGCTTTTAAGGCTCACTGCTCAGCTTCCTATAGTGATAAATAAATTATTTTCAACAGAAACCTCCCTCGAGAAATTCTTTACAGAATGATGAAAACCGCATCAAAATCCATCCACTGGTTCTCGAGATTACCCGGAACATCCAAGAATCTGGGACTTTGTTTTATACTACAGTATGTAGAGATTTCTGATTTAAATATAAATTCTTGCATTAAATATTGTCCCAAATCCATTGGTCTACCGCGGCTACTAAACTTACTGGTCTATCAAGGGCCTAAACCCACGTGAAGCTTCTTAATATTTAAAATTGTTGCACAAATCATTGTTGTACAAAATGTAATCGCAATCAAGGTTCTTTATCAATCGATTAAACAAAAGGCGGTAGTTGCGCGTATTTCACGTGCAATGTTGTCAAGTCTGCCTCGTGCTTTAGCGGCTAGCATGGTTGACTATCACGAATGAACACTGCCTTACGAGGCCGAGTGTACCCCGTTTCAGCCCTCACACTAGAATTAAACGTTTCTTGGCAGAGTCAGGAATCGAACCCAGACCTCCGGGGAGACAGCCAAGAATGCTAGCCACTAAGTAACGAGGTGGTCCTCTTCATCTTCTGGTAGGCTACGTTATTAGTAATTGCAAGTTTCATTTCATCATCATTTCCACTATCTTGACAGATAACCTAGATGTTAGACTCCATAAACCAACAGTTATGTTATCATCTTTTTCCATATTAGGAGTGCTTCTGCGTTGTCCTCCAATTCGACCCATGGCAAATACTGGGATTGTTCCTAAATTAAGGCCGGGGCCACCCTCTTTCCCATTCTAACCTCAACTAGAAATACACACACTTCAATAACACCACAATACACGAATCTGATGACCACGATGCCCAAGTAACTGACAGTTGTGTGTTTATAAATTTCCGCGGTGCGAGATGATTATATCGTCGGGACGAATGTTAAGGTGTTAGCTCTATGAAGGAGCTAATTATCTTCTCGTCTTGAAGATGGTCTGCGTTGGCTTCCACTTAATCCTGCTTTGCCAAGAGCTTTTGGTGGGTAGCACGTTGATCTACGTGACATGTTTTTACATGAAAGCCTGGGAGGAGAATCCGGGATTAGTTTGCTATTGGTTGAGCCCAGCCGGAAGAAGATTATGCAAATTGCGGACCAGAATGACAAATCCTCGAGGCGTAGGCGATGTCAGGACTGACGTATAAGATAATAATGGAAAACTCAGAAAGTAATGGAACTGCTTTGTAATCCCGACCAGTCGTAGCAGAGCGGGCGTGCATGGACAACGTGTGAAAGAAACGGGCCCTCATATTTCACCCAGGAGAACATATCTCCTCGCATCGCACTCGGTCTGATGCATCGCGAGACGTTAGTGGCCTTAGCAGTGCTGCCAATAATGCCCAAATATTTGCGTTGGCGACCCCGGCGGTATTAGTGTATCCGAGACCTAGGGTGTTTTTCATTTCTTTGCTCTATCAGACAACTTCGTTCTTTAAAGCGTCATGATAAGTCTTCTTCGTTCTTTATAGCGTCATGGGTCAGACACCTTTCTTCTTTATAGCGTCATGGGTGTTGCGTCTTCGTTCTTTATAGCGTCATGGTAAGACATCTTCGCTCTTTATACCGTCATGGGTCAGACATCTTCGTTCTTTATAGCGTCATGGGTGAGACATCTTTGTTCTTTATAGCGTCATGGGTGAGACATCTTTGTTCTTTATAGCGTTATGGGTCAGACATCTTTGTTCTTTCTAGTGTCAAGGGTCAGACATCTTAGTTCTTGATAGGGTCATGGGTGGGCATATTTGTTAACAGCGTCATGGGTCAGACATCTTGTTCTTTATAGCGTCATGGGTTAGACATCTTTGTTCTTTCTAGCGTCATGGGTCAGACATTTTCGATCTTTCTAGCGTCATGGGTCAGACATCTTCGATCTTTATAGCGTCATGGATCAGACATCTTCAATCTTTCTAGCGTTAAGGGTCAGACATCTTTGTTCCTTAAAGCATCATTGGTCCGACATTTTCGCTCTTTTATCCCAGTTTGCCTTTCCTATTACAATAAACCCTAACGGGCAGGGTGTGTATTCCACCACGTACTGTGCACCCTAAAAACACAATGGGTGGCGAAGGCCTACTCTAACGAAGAGTAATGCTTAATTCTCTAGTCATCATCATCATCATCAAAGTCCCACTCCAGTCACCCAGGTGTGGTTTACAAGCCTCCTCCACTCCTTTCTGTCCTTCCATTTTTCCTGTTCCATCACTTAAGCTATATCCAATCCAGCTTCTCCAATGTCCTTCAAAATTTGGTCCAACCACCTTCTTCTCGGTCTTCCAACTGGTCTCTTTCCCTTGGCTTCTCTTTCTAATTCCCTTCTTGTTACTCTTTCTTTACCCATTCTTTTTACATGTCCGAACCAACGTAACCTTGCTTTCTGTATCTTCTCTAGTAAATTACTAAAACCTCGACGACTTCCATCCGAGAGCAAATTACTTCCTTAGTATTGTAGTCCAGGTAGATACTCTCGGAGATAATTATTACGGAACAGAATGAAGAGCACCATTCTGTGGTATTATACAGTACTAGCAGGTACCCGCAGCTTCGCCCGCGATCAAGACAATGGGGACGATGCATTAATACTGATAATTGGTCTATTCTATTACAGCAATCGCGGCTATAGGTGTGTCCATTCTAATTCTGAATATGCTGATACATACAGTATATTGATATGATCAGCAAAGTGGGAATTTTATCGAGTTGTGAACGTCTGCAGGGTTCGATGTTACATTATGTTAACACATTTTAAAATTATGCTTATGGTTTTGCCATCTTCTGCTGAGACATAACGATTTTGTTGTCCAGATGCTCGCGAGCACGCCACATACAGTTGGCCATGGGAAAAAATGGTTTTGTCTAAATGTACACGTGCTACTGTTAAGTGTGTGTCATTGCGCTTTGTTAAAGAAATTGCGAATATTGTTTGAAGAGGGAACTGCCCTCTTGCACACTGGAATGGCAAATCTATCGGAATATGGGGAATTAAATGTATTCTTACTTAAGCTATTCTGGATGTAATTTGGCCATACTAATTGATGATTTGAACGTAAACATATCCCCGTTAATAGACCTATAGTTAAATATCGCTCACCTTGGCCGCTGATGTACATTATGCAGTCTCTTCCAGTGTTACATCCCAGGGATTGAAATTCTCCAACGACCCTTTTGCCCCACATGCCTCTCTAAGTAATTAAAATTCCTGATTGTTGTTGTTTGAGTCTTCAGTTTTATAACTGGTTTGATGCAGCCCTCCATGTATCCCTCTCCTGAGATAATCGTTTCATTTCTACATAGCTACCACACCCTACATCCGAGGCAATCTGTTTAACCCTGGTTTACCCCTACAGTTCTAGTCCGCGACCCTCCCATCCATAACTACTGTCGACCAAACTATTATGTGTACTCGAGTTTGAAGTTTGTTTGTGAAGTAACCGATAGACCTATATAAAATCCAATAACATCATCATTTTCGTCATTCTATTCTACGTTAGATCATGTAGGTTTAGAATTTTTAATTTAAATTTTAATATTTTTTATCACAGTTGGAACACAAAAGTGCCCGTTTTTAAGCGTTTTTCAACCATGCGTCACATTTAAGAATTATTATATCACAAACCCGTCATCAGATCGAATCCAAATTTTAACACAATATACACTGGAATGTTGTATAACAGGTCTATTAATTATAAAATTTTGTGTGTCCAAGAAACAAAGTTGTTATTATTTTTGTAAGGTAACTTTTCCTCGGCTCGGGATGGTTTGAAATTGTAGTTCTTGCTCGCGTTGTAATCCTTATACATCAAAACGGTATGCTGTATGATTGTGAAATACGTAAATTAATTCACTTATTGTATATCGGTTTGTATTTTTTACGGAGAATTAAGACATGGTTCACCAGTTAGCCGCTCCGGTGAAAGCAGTACATCATTGCCAAGATGGGCTACATCACGCGTCATGGCGCGTCTCGCTCGGAAGTGATGGGCTCCATATCAGCAACGCTGTATAGCATTTCCCGGAGCGGCTAGCTGGTGAACCATGTCTTAATTCTCCGTACAAATACAAACCGATATAAAATAAGTGAATTAATTTACCTATTTCACAGTCATACAGCATAACTTTTTGATGTATAAGGATTACAACGCAACCAAGAACTACATTTTCCAACGAACCCGAGCCGAGAAAGAGTTACCTTACAAAAATGATAACAACATTCGCTCTTGAACACACAAAATTTTGAAATTAATAAACAAGTTATACAACTTTTCAATGCTTATTGTGTTAAAATTTGGATTCGATCTGATGACGGGTTTGTGAGATAATAATTCTTAAATGTGACGCATGGTTGAAACACGCTTAAAAAGGGGCACTTTTTGTGTTTCAACTGCGATAAAAATATTAAAATATAAATTAAAAATTCCAAACCTACATGAACTAACGTAAAATCAAACGACGAAAATGATGATGTCAATGGATTTTTTGAAGGTCTATTGGTTACTTCACAAACAACCTTCAAACACGAGTGCACATAATATTTCGGTCGACAGTATGCTTGCTATTCCTGGGTGTCATAATATGTGTCCTACCCTCCTATCTCTTCTCTTCATTAGCAGTCGCCAGAAACATCTCTCCTCTCCCACTCGTCTTAATACCTCTTCATTTGTTACCCTATCTACCCATCTGATCATCGTTCTCCTGTATCACCACATTTCAAAAGCTTCCATTCTCCTCTTTTCTGCTGCACCATTAGTCCATTAGTACAACTCAGCAACTTTTCTAGGTTTAAGACGTGCCTTGTGCGGGGATTCAATGACCGTAAAAGACAAAATAACAATTTTATTGAAATAAGTTTGTCCAATTCCTCAGCAAGAGTAATTAAGAAACAATAAAAATTAACGTGACAGCCAGTAGAATACGACACATTCGACTGTGAATATACGTTGCAGATCATGGTTAAAAACGGAAAAGAGCAGATCAAAATTGGCAAACCAAAATATTCAGTTAAGAAAAAACAAATTTATAAAGAAAATGAAAGCATACCGTGCAAAATAGAAAGTATCTTAACATTGTAAATTCGAGTAAAATTCTGAAAGCTCGCTTACAACAACCAGCCGAAAGAGTATAAAATTAGACTCAAAATCACGATCGTATCCGAGCCCCAAAAGCAACCTCTCTATATAAAATATATCCCATTTTACGCGTATCAATGCGAGGAGCAACGTTCGTGGTTAGAAGTGGGAACCGAACCCAGCGTTTTAAGGCCCTAAAACACACGGTTTTCGAGATATTGCCAGAAAACTATCCCCGGTCTGCGAAATTTCAGCGGTTGCCATAGTAACGTTGATCTGTTTCTCAGAGGGAACACTGTTATTTGGGAATATCTCCGAAACCATTCATTTTAGGAACTTAAAAAGTGTGTTTCGGGGTCCCTACAGGACCTCCGAGTATTGTTTCTAGTATCTGGTGGCTTAAAATGAGCTAAATCCGATCATTTTACCGACTGTCCTTGCTCAGTGCCAAAGGGCCGAAAAAAGTCACTTACAAATTGAATTTTCAAAAACCGTTACTTATTGTGCCTCTACATACTCGGATCAACCAACATGCAAAATTTCAGCTTTCTATGTCTAGTGGTTTGAGCCCTGCGTCGATGAGTCAATTTTGGATTGTCAATGCCAAAGGGCCGAAAAAAGTCACTTACAAATGGAATTTTCAAAAACCGTTTCTTAGTGAGCCTCTACATACTCGGATCAACCAACATGCAAAATTTCAGCTTTCTAGGTCTAGTGGTTTGGGCCCTGCGGTGATGAGTCAATTTTGGATTATATATAAGAGATTAATATACGAAAGATGTACATTAAGTGCAAGTACTTTTGCGACGAGCATGGAGTAAGCTGAGAGTAATGTCTAGAACGCTGTGTATAAATATCAAGTAACGTCCAATGGATGCTGGATATAATAAAACGTTGTTGAATATAAACACTGTTATTCATTATTGTAACATTGTAAGAAATGATTGATATTAGTATGCAAAGAGAAAACATACTTGGGGCATCATTACTTCCTACTTGACGTTTCAAGTGTTACATCTCCTGTTCCATGTGATTCTGTAGGCTCTTTGCAATTTAGATAGTTGTTCTTTGTTTGCATCACGATTCAGGCCTGAGGGTTGGATATCAATAACCCATTATTATTATTATTATTGTGTATCACCATGTGCCATTGTGTAGGTGTTACTGTTGTGTTATCATCCGAGCAGTGACCTGTGGTGCCACAGAACACGATTATATTTCTGTATTGGCGAGTTCTTATTCCTGGTGATGAATGGCCGACAGTAACATGGACTGTTGGTCAGATGTCATCATGTCAGACTCCTTTACAACGTGATTGATATACCATCGGGCTTTAACTGCCGTAAATGGTTTTTGAAATATAGGATTCAGGAAGCCTCTCCGACCACATAATGCGTATTACCATGCTGTTTAGTTTCAATGTGTTATATGAATACATTGTACCCATCTACCTCTCGCGGGGGGTCCGTGGGTTAGCGACCACGGGGCCTCTGATGCCCGTGGTATCGCTTCCACCAGTTGTGAAAGGGTCCTATTTTCTTCTTCCCTGTCGACATCAGTTGGACGTCTCTTGTTCTCTGCCGAGGCCTAAAGTGTATTCCTAGGAGAGCACAACTGATGCGACGTGGGTTGGCGACCATAGGACCCCAGCTGAGTCTGACATTGCATCCAATTTCTTGAGCCAGGCCACTTGCTGTCATCTTTCTTGTCAACCTCCCTTGGTCAACTCTTGTTCTCTTCCAACCCCGGTAGTCTAGGTAGTCTTTCACTTTCCCACCTCTTCTTTCCTGACCCTCATTCTTAGAGGTGTCCTTTTCTTTCCTTTCCTTTTCTGGTAACTCCTGCCTTCTAAACAATACCCTTAAGGCGGCAGGATGTGCTACACCCTCAAGGTCTCACAACTGGTGACCCCGAGGGATTTCAGACCTATTTCCGTTTATTTCCTTGATTGACTTTGAGATAGACCATGCATTTCCAGTTCCTTCAAGGCAACATTTCTCGAGCCTACATTTGTGGGCAGTTTAAAAGAATCAATTTATCCTAATTTCATAGTTTACGTACACTTTTTATTTACCTACTAGTTGTACCCGGCATGCGTTGCAATGCCAATCAAAGAATGTGTTGGCGTGGTAACTTTGTTTGGTGAAGTGCTATTGGATACACAATTTTCTTTTTCCGTTAACTGCATCTAAACTATTGTAAAATGGGTTTACTATCTCAGAAGCATTTGTGGGAGGGGGGTCAACAACTCACCAAAATTTCATCGCAATCGGATGAATGGTTTATGAACGCATATGGGACTTTGTTTAAACGATTCGTGCGTCGTCAACCATTTGTTGAATCTACTCGTGCGCTACCGATGGTAGCATGAATTTAATAAGTCAGAAATATTTGCCGGAGTGTAAACACCAACACACCAAAGTTTAATTGCAATCGTATGAATGGTTCAAGAACGCACACGGGACTTTGTTGAAAAGAATCACGTGCTGTCACTCATTTGTTGAATCTACTCGTGCGCTACCTATTGTAATATGGATTTAATAAGTCATAAACCTTTGCAGGAATGTACACAACAACTCACCAAAGTTCCATTGCAATCGGATGAATGGTATATGAACGCATACGGGAGTTTTTTGAAACGATTCGCACGCTGTCACCCACTTGTTGAATATACTCCTGCGCTACCTATTGTAATATGGTTTTACTAAGTCCGAAATCTTTGCAGGAGTGTACACAATAACTCATTGAAGTTTCATCGCAATCGGATGAATGGTATACGAAAGCATATAGGACTTTGTAAAGACGATTAACACGCCATCATTCATTTGTTAAATCTACTCGTGCGCGACCTATTGTAACATGGATTTACTAAGTGAAAAACCTTTGCAGGAGTGTACACAACTACTCACCAAAGTTTCATCATAATCGGATAAATGGTATATGAACGCAAACGGGTCTTTGTTGAAACGAATCGCGCGCTGTCACTCATTTGTTGAATCTACCCGTGCGCTACCTATTGTAACATGGATTTACTAAGTCAGAAACCTTTGCAGGAGTGTACACAACAACTCACCAACATTTCATCGCAATTGGATGACTGGTATATGAACGCATCGCCAACACTCATTTGTTGAAACTACTCGCGCGCTATCTATTGTAAATTGGATTAAATATGCACATCCCGGGAGTGTGCATAACAACTCACCAAAATTTGATCGAAATCGGATGAATGGTATACGTACACATAACCCTATGTCCCACATATCTTTTTCAAGCAAATAAATTTGACAGGAGTTCTAACACTTGAGGCACAATATTATTGGCAATTACCTCTGTGCGCATAGCAATGGTCAGTAGCCACTTAAACACAAAATGGAGGGAAAGAAGAAATTAGTCCCACCTAGTAACTAGTAGCATCATAACACAACTTGCTTTCTTGTGGCACAGATGGAAACAGCTAACTTCAGTTTTGGAGATGTTTGGCTTTAGATGATTAGTGTTGAAGAACTTGCTCACTTCCAGGAGATCTTCCGAGAGGATAGCTTCCGCTGTTTTAAAATCATGGGATTGAGCAGCAATGGCTAGATCATCGGCGTAAATGAACTTTCGTGAAGTGGTAGATGGTAAATCAGCTGTGTATGAATTAAACAGTATGGGTGCAAGCACTGAACCCTGTGGTAGTCCATCATTAAGTCTAAAGGTTCAGTGGTACGCTACAAAAAATACATGAGGCTACAGATGAAGCAGTGAATTGGTTAAACTCGTTGGACATCCATCTGTAATGCTTGTATCTTCTTCCCTGTCAGAACGTTTGTACATTTTGTATATTCTAGCAATTAACTTTTTCACCTTATTTGTAACATATGTATCCTTTATTAATTTTATGAGTTTGTTATGATTGCAATATGTATCCTTTATGCCATACGAAATAATAATAATAATAATAATAATAATAATAATAATAATAATAATATCGTATGGCCTCGGGTGCTGGGAGCAAGCTTCGTTATTTGACACCCAGAGGGTAGCTTGCATGTCGAAGTTTGTTTTTCCTTGAAGCACTATAAAGTCAAGGAGATTAGATATCTAAGCTCCTTGAACACTATAGCGCTTTCTAGTAGAGAAATGAGGAATTTTTTGTTGGCGGAAACATCCGAGATTAATTTTGCCATTATGAACACGGCCTACTGAATTCAAATGGGTTCTTTGACATGCCAACATCGTATGACATGCGTGTCGTATTTTTGCCGCCTTTCAAAAATCAGTTACCACGGCCAGGAGCGAACCTGCAAGCTTGGAGTTAGTAGACCGACATGTTAACCACTCACCCACCGTGGCAAGTTAATACGAAATAATAATAATAATAATAATAATAATAATAATAATAATAATAATCATAACACAACAAGGTACAGAGAGTCTGCCAGCATGCTGGAAGAGGCAGACCTTCAGAATTTGTTGGTGCGATTACAGCTGGTGGTTCATTTTTTGCACCGCCTAACCTGAAAGAGATATGGAAGGAAGCTTATAGTGTAGCGTGACCGTCTACCTCGCGATCATAAGTCACGGGGTTTCCTTCTTACGTGTAACCCGAACCACAGGCCATGGAATTTCACTTCTTAAATCTCACAAGCTTTGACCGGGAATCAAACCCGGTGCGCCCCCTGAACTCCCACATACAGTATAGAACAATCAAACATGGCAATCATGTACTGTATTTAAACGGTTCTCAGTATCTGCGAATTTATTACTACAAACTAACTGAAATGTTGTACGTTGACTGAGACTATATACATAAGTTCATATACGGTATGGGACTTTCAATAAACTGATGAATATAAATCCAACATGACGGCGACGCAAAATTTAAATATTTATTTATGGATTTTTCTCGTGTCTCCGAGCACAGTGAAACTTAGCACGGATAATCTTCATACAAGGCTTAATATATTAGCATCTAATTACCGACAGCGGTAGTTACGCTCGCTAAAGCGCAGCGTTAGTTCATGGGGCCAAGCTCTCTGCTGACTCGATAGACACGTGGGTTCGATCCCCACCGTCAGCCGTCCTTGAAATGATTTTCAGTGGTTTCCAATTGTCAACATCAGGCAAATGCCAGGACGGTATGTTCATACAAGCCACGGCCGCTTCCTTCAACATCCTTGCCCAGTTTCATTCATCTTTATCCATTCCATCTCTCATCCCGACGCACAGGTAGCCCACGGGCGTTGACTAGAAAGATCTGCACTCGGTCTCCCAGGAGGCCACACGACAAATGACAGAAATAAAAAAGCATCTAATTTAATTAAATTTCAATGACAATTAAAAAATGGCGGCTCTGCCAAATTTTTTAAATCGCGTTTATATTTATCTCCTAAAAAGCAATAGAATTGTAGGTTGAGCCACGATAATAATATTCTTCTGTTGGAATATAGCATATACATAAAGCAATCGAATATGGTGACCATACGACGCATTTCATCTGTTATCAATATCTCCGAAACTATTGAAGCAATCAAACCGAAAAGTTGTCAGAGGACGGTTAAGTAAGGACAAATATTTGATTTTCCAAATCTTGAGAATCACAAAAACATCATGGTGGCCAAGTGATTTACAATAATCAATTGGCGTTTAGTGTCTTAGATTTACCAACAATTTTAATTGGCGCTAATACCTTAACACTCGTATGTGATGTGGAATGCCATAATGGAATGTATATATGATCTTTTGCGATTCCTACGCTAAGCTTTTAACTCTCGATGACCGAACATTACTGCCTACTGGCCATGGGTACGTATTGCAATGCGCAAGTATACTTGCACGACCGTAGGTCGGTAATGCCTTAGAGGTTGAGCCAAAGGTACTCCAGAAGCCTGTGGTAAATGGATGGGGAGAGCCCACGGTAAATAAACGGTGGTTGGTACGCGTGGATGTTGACGGGGTGGAAGGAGTACCTTTGGTTGTCGGGCTGTTTTGTCGTATGTAATGTAAAAAAACCAACAAGGCATCACTGGTATGTGTGTTTGAATGAGTGCACAATTGAATGGACGTTAAAAATGGTTAACTACCGGCTGTAAGGAGAGCCAAGAGAATTTTAAATCGAGGGGTAAGGGTTAAGTAAGGACAAATATGTGATTTTCCAAATCTTGAGAATCACAAAAACATCATGGTGGCCAAGTGATTTACAAATATTGCAAATAACCTTTGAAAAGATGATTCGTATGCTGGGCAATGCTGGGCTATGATAACAATCTTCAACTAATAGTCTAGCACTACATTCTTGGTAGGTTGGTTCCTTAGTTTAGGATCTGCGACAACGTGGTTATGTAATCCCGAGTACTTTGGGTGTGTGTAGAATCTGTCTGATAACCGGTGTTAATTGTGATGGCTATATTAGTGTGTGTTATCTATTTTAATTCAAGTAAGGACTGCAGACGATAATTTCAATAAGTTCCTTCTTTTGCTACCAAATTCTACCGTTCACGACACCTAGCTTGTGGACTTGGCTGCTAGATGCCATCGCAGTCAGCACCTGGCGGCAAACGTTGAAACAAATATAGCGTTATCAATTGTAACCTACAAAGTATGGCTTCACACAAGTGTAGTTAGTGGAAGGGTCTTTTTCTTGCCATAAATCTAGACATGGGATTTACTTCCCCTCCGAAGGAAGGCATAATGAGGGATTTTTAACGCTCTTAAAAAATCCGACGACTTCGGCCGGGTTTGATCCCGCGACCTTGGGCTCAGGATGCTAACAACTATTCTACCGAAGCCGCGCATTAAATTCTATAGCTTACTTTTTGTAAATCAAGCAAGCCGTGCATTTCACTTTTCTAAGAATTAATTCCCGTGGCTCGTTCCAGAAAGATGCCATTTCACGGGAGGCGTTTTAATCACCGATATTGAAAGCTATATTATATTCCAACACATAACTTCTCATTGTAATGGTGTTGGTGAAGACATAGGTCGTGAACCAAAAGCTGTTTAGTATATCAGAAGGAAATTCCTTGTAACAGGCAGGAGAGTTTTAATGGAAAATACTAGTGGGATATATGAAAATAGCCTATTTAGTTCTTCACGGAAGTATTAATTGTTCTTTTTTTCCATTAACAGTGGGACCCTTTCCTCTTTATCTTTCCTATCTGCCCTTCATAGCTCTGCTTCTTTCCATCTCCTTGCCCAGTTTTATTGATCTCTTGAGGTTGGCGTCAGGAAGGGCATTCGGCCGTAAAACACCTGCCATCTAAACGCTCTTCGCATCTTGTCCCTGGTTGGTTGTTTAGTTGGTTCCTCAGTTTAGGGGCAGCGACAACGCGGTCATGTAGCCCCGTGTACTTTGGGTGTGTGTAGAATCTGTCTGATAACCGGTGTTAATTGTGATGACTGTGTTAGTGTGTGTTATCTGTTTTTCAATTCAAGTAAAGACTGCAGACTTTGAATTTTTCAAATAGTTCCTACTTTTGCCGCCAAACGCCACCGTCAACGACTACTAGTTCAGAACTTAGCTACTAGACGCCACGGCAGTCGGCTCCTGGCAACGAACGTAGGATCTCAAGAGCGGTGTTTACATTCTTAACCTATATAATTTAGCTTCACGCAGGTGTAATTAGTAGAAGGTTGCTTAACATGCCATAAATCTATGACATGGGACCGCCGGCTTTACTTCTCCTCCGAAGGAAGGCATACTTAGGAATTTTTAACACTCTTAAAAATCCGATGACTTCGGCCGGGTTTGAACCCGCGATCTTGGGCATAGAAGTTCAGCATGCTACCAACTACGCCACCGAAGCCGCTTTCACCTTGTCCCTGATTCCGTTGAAAACGGGAATGATACATCTGCTAGTTAGTTATTGTGGTAGGGGCAGATGACCACGTACTTCCGCCCCTAAAAACCTCAATAAACTAACTAGTTATTGTTGTTCATTTAAAGGGCGGAGCAGTGATGTCATCTGCTCCTCTTCCAAAACGTAAGTTAGCAAGTAGTTAGCGGTAGACATTATCCTTATAATTAGGAGTAGATAATCAAGATATTCTGCCCAATTTTTACCAATTTGTAACGTTACTACTGATTAAACTGACGAACCCTTCATTTTAATCGAAAAGAATAGCTCAATATTACTGGATTTATTTTTTGTTTAGTACGCGCCGCCGATATCAAATGTGGTATTAAATATCTTGTATTTAATTAACCGCGTCACAAGTGATAAGTCACGCGTTATTAGTTACAGATTAGTGCGATGGCCATAAATCATTTATACCTCACATCACATACCCGTTGAATGATCTAAAATTAGCGGGATTTATATAACAACAAGGTAACAGAGAGTCAGTGATGTGTAATTACTGATCTGATTGAAGCTTAAAGCTCTGTCAAGTGAATAATAACGCATTTTATTTTTGATTACGACTGGGTAATTGTTTCATTAATAATTTACATTCCGTAAATTCTGTAAAGTTATACAATGAAAATAAACCCCTCGGGTTTGAACTATACCATGCGCCAATTACCTCTGAATTAAATGGTGGCTTTTAAAGGCCTGGATAAGATCTTCAAGTGTTCCGATGTTTCTATGCATACTAAAATTAGAATGGACTAAGGTGCTAGTCTTTCCCATAGTTACATATGGTTGAGAAAGCTGGACCATAAGGAAACGAGATTGGAAGTATATTGATGCTTTTGAGCTCTGGTGTTGGAGAAGGATACTGCGTATTCCTTGGACAGCCAAGAAGACAAATGTATGGGTGATTCAACAAATCAAACCAGATCTGTCTCTCGAAGCATTGATAACACGATTACAGCTGTCAGATTTTGGACACATTATGAGGCGTTCTGATTCGTTGGAAAAGACAAATGCTTGGAAAGGTGGAAGGGTCTCGGAGACGAGGGCGGCCAGCATTGGGATGGATCGACTCCATCAAATCCAACATGCATATGTCAGTGAAGGTCTGAAGTATATGGCTGAAGACCGAATCATATGGAGACAGTCCATCCATGCAGTCGCTAGGAGTCGACGCCGACTTGATGGCACCTGATCATCACGAATTATAACATAACATCTCTGCGGCCCTTTCTTCTACTGTTACCCAAAACATCCTTCAGTTCTTTGTGAGAAGAGATGGAGAGGGTACGAGACCAGGTGCAAATATCACTGGATAATCTCTTCAGCAAGCTTCAAGCTAAGCTTGAAGCCATCCAGGTTGGCACCGCGCCACTTAGTTCATGGCGTTACGATACTCAGCAATGAATAATAGCCCAGTAGAGATAGCATTTTGGCTTGCAAAAGGTGGGGTAATTTTGATCTTCAGGTATGTTGTATGTATTGAACCTTCTCGTGAAAAATCCAAGTTTTCGACCTCCACCTCCTTCTGCGTTGGCCGCCATCTTGAAAATACTGCAAAGAAAAAGTACTTTTTTCAGTTTATCCTCCTTAACTCACTTCCAGTTCATTTTAGGCAAAGTATTGTCATTACCAATTGTAAAAAACGCTAAATTCCTTGCAAGTTTCTATTGTAACACGTTGGAAAATTCAAAACAGGTAGACTACTGAGATATGGGGACGTGAATATTTGCAAACATGTCAAACAAGTTCCGTGAGGAACAATACAGCCTATTTTCATATATCCTACTTATGTTAATTGTTAACAATGTTAACATACAAAATTTCAGTTTGATTGATGTAATAGCCTACATCCGTAGATTTTGAGAATCGTCTAAATTTTTCGGATGGTCGCCTTGTTGGAAATGCAGGTATTAGGGTTATGTACTATTACATGAAGGTTATTGTGAAGGTGTAGTATTCAAACTTCAATCGCATGATTAGGACACAAGAAATAAAAACGAGATTTAAAAATTTCTCACAGCTGCCATCTTGTGGCTATGAAAACAATTGAAATAAATTAGATGCTGGTGGATTAAAATTTGTTTAAGCATTTACCGTACCAAGTTTCACTGCACTCGAATGGTTAAATCGCGAGAAACTTCCATTTAAATATTTATTTTTCACTTAGCTGCCATGTTGGATTTGTGCTCACTAGGTTATTGACATTCCGATAGGTGAACTTACGTTCATAGCCTCTATCAACATACAAAATGTCTGTTTGATTGCGCCAATAGATTCGTAGATATTGAGAACTGTCTAAATATTTCGGATGGTCGCCATGTTGGATTGTTATATGTATAGGCCATAGAGTTATGTACCATTATATGACAATTATTGCGTAAGTTCATTACTCAAACTTTCACTTCAGGGGCAGATGACCTCGTAGTTCCGCCCCTTAAAACAACAATAACTAACTAAACTTTTACTTCGATCGCATGATTACGACACAATAAATAAAAATTTACTTTTGAAATTTTGCACAGCCGCCATCTTGAGTTTATGTAAACAATTGAACTAAATTAGATGCCAGTGCATGACAGTGTGTATAAACATATGCTGTACCATGTTTCAATGCGTTTGGATGGTTAAATCGCGATGAAAGTCTATTCAAAAGTTTCAAATTCGCTTGGCCGCCATGTTTGTTTTGTAGCTAACATGTTTCTAAAAGTCTCATAGGAGAAATTCTAGCAGTCCTCTCTATCACCGTACAAAATTTCAGGGTGATATCGGTAATATTCTTGGAGTAATAGAATGACGGTGAAATATTTTGTACAGCTGCTATGTTGGATTGGTGAGACGTAATAAACTTAGAAGGGCACGGTCCGGGTCGGCCTAAATGGTGCTATGACCATACCGAGTTTCATTGAAATCCCTCCAGCCGTTTAGAAGTTATCAGGGACACACACACACACATACGCACACTCATACACACACGGACAAAAGATGATATCTTAAGCCTATTTTTTTCATAAATGGAAATTAGCTAAAATACGCAAAAGGTTAGACATGTCAGTGGTTTCGCCTTAATACCTATCTTTTAGTTCAGTTTAGTGCGAAATGCATAATAACCAATCTTGTACAGGTAAATGGACTGGAAACTGAAAAAACAACTGATTAGGCCTAAACTACTAGGCCTAACCCTGTTCACATCAGTATTCTCGAAAGTAATATGATCTTTAATCATTATGTATGCAATATATACGTGTAGTTCTTGGGATTGATGCAACGTCTGGGGAATAAAGAATTCTTTTTTAAAGAAAACACAAATTTTCAACATAGTGTTTGTTGCTTAGGCTTAGATTTGGTTGATCCATATTATTCATTACTTCAACCAATTAGCAGTAGATCGTATAACTCGTCTTCTTTCATGGTGAGTTCAACCTCTGTTGCATTACCGCAGGATTCGAATACACAATGAAGACATACAATGGAGAATCGAAGCCCTGCTTCTTTGCAGCTGCATTCGTTGCCACAAGCCATTCTGGATTGCCACGAAATCATGTTCAGCAATGCCAGTGGAACTGGTTTTTATTCATGTGTACTGGATTTAGGCCACCAATATCCTTCTTCCAGCCTCAGTGTGGGGCGTTTACTTCTTACCCGATCCACGTTTGAACATGCAGGTACGTTCCATATGCATTATATTGACCTGCATCCTTCGTTGATGTAGGCGTGCTAAATCGAGTTTGATGTTTGTAGCAGGTTTAGCGAAGCAAAGATACAGAGGTGTTCGACTCACCTACATAAAGGGCCACAAGGAATGTTTTAATGGCTTCGGCGATTTTCTCTTTTTCTGCAGCTGAATGTTTGAAAATGGAAACAGTTTTATTGTGGGAAGCATCACTCTCAAGTGTGGTACAACATTTAATGTTCCCCTGCCCACACAACGAGCGGTGGTGGTATCGCAACCACTTATCGCATGGAGAAATAGAATGATTTAGATAATATATTTATACTAGCAGGTACCCGCGGCTTCACCCGCGATCAAGACAATGGGGACGATGCATTATTGCTGATAATTGGTCTATTCTATTACAGCAATCGCGGCTATAGGTGTGTCCATTCTAATTCTGAATATTCTGATACATACAGTATATTGATATGATCAGCAAAGTGGGAATTTTATCGAGTTGTGAACGACTTCAGGGTTCGTTGTTACATTATGTTAACACATTTTAAAATTACGTTTAAGGTTTTGCCATCTTCTGCTGAGACATAACGATTTTGTTGTCCGGATGCTCGCGAGCACGCCACATAAAGTTGGCCATGGGAAAAAATTGTTTTGTCTAAATGTACACGTGCTACTGTTAAGTGTGTGTCATTGCGCTTTGTTAAAGAAATTGCGAATATTGTTTGAAGAGGGAACTGCACTCTTGCACACTGGAGTGGCAAATCTATCGGAATATGGGGAATTAAATGTATTCTTACTTAAGCTATTCTGGATGTAATTTGGCCATACTAATTGATGATTTGAACGTAAACATATCCCTATTAATAGACCTATAGTTAAATATCGCTCTCCTTGGCCGCTGATGTACATTATGCAGTCTCTTCCAGTGTTACATCCCAGGGATTGAAATTCTCCAACGACCCTTTTGCCCCACATGCCTCTCTAAGTAATTAAAATTCCTGATTGTTGTTGTTTGAGTCTTCAGTTTTATAACTGGTTTGATGCAGCCCTCCATGTATCCCTCTCCTGAGATAATCGTTTCATTTCTACATAGCTACCACACCCTACATCCGAGGCAATCTGTTTAACCCTGGTTTACCCCTACAGTTCTAGTCCGCGACCCTCCCATCCATAACTACTGTCGACCAAACTATTATGTGTACTCGAGTTTGAAGTTTGTTTGTGAAGTAACCGATAGACCTATATAAAATCCAATAACATCATCATTTTCGTCATTCTATTCTACGTTAGATCATGTAGGTTTAGAATTTTTAATTTAAATTTTAATATTTTTTATCACAGTTGGAACACAAAAGTGCCCGTTTTTAAGCGTTTTTCAACCATGCGTCACATTTAAGAATTATTATATCACAAACCCGTCATCAGATCGAATCCAAATTTTAACACAATATACACTGGAATGTTGTATAACAGGTCTATTAATTATAAAATTTTGTGTGTCCAAGAAACAAAGTTGTTATTATTTTTGTAAGGTAACTTTTCCTCGGCTCGGGATGGTTTGAAAATGTAGTTCTTGGTCGCGTTGTAATCCTTATACATCAAAACGGTATGCTGTATGATTGTGAAATACGTAAATTAATTCACTTATTGTATATCGGTTTGTATTTGTACGGAGAATTAAGACACGGTTCACCAGTTAGCCGCTCCGGTGAAAGCAGTACATCATTGCCAAGATGGGCTACATCACGCGTCATGGCACGTCTCGCTCGGAAGTGATGGGCTCCATATCAGCAACGCTGTATAGCATTTCCCGGAGCGGCTAGCTCGTGAACCATGTCTTAATTCTCCGTACAAATACTAACCGATATAAAATAAGTGAATTAATTTACCTATTTCACAGTCATACAGCATAACGTTTTGATGTATAAGGATTACAACGCAACCAAGAACTACATTTTCCAACGACCCCGAGCCGAGAAAGAGTTACCTTACAAAAATAATAACAACATTCGTTCTTGAACACACAAAATTTTGAAATTAATAAACCAGTTATACAACATTCCAATGTATATTGTGTTAAAATTCGGATTCGATCTGATTACGGGTTTGTGAGATAATAATTCTTAAATGTGACGCATGGTTGAAACACGCTTAAAAAGGGGCACTTTTTGTGTTTCAACTGCGATAAAAAATATTAAAATATAAATTAAAAATTCCAAACCTACATGAACTAACGTAAAATCGAACTTCAAAAATTATGGTCATTGGATTATATGAAGGTCTATTGGCTACTTCACAAACAACATTCAAACTCGAGTGCACATAATATTTTGGTCGACAGTAAGCTTGCTATTCCTGGGTGTCATAATATGTGTCCTACCCTCCTATCTCTTCTCTTCATTAGCAGTCGCCAGAAACCTCTCTCCTCTCCCACTCGTCTTAATACCTCTTCATTTGTTACCCTAACTACCCATCTGATCATCATTCTCCCTTATCACCACATTTCAAGAGCTTCAATTCTCCTCTTTTTTGCTGCACCATTAGTCCATTAGTACAACTCAGCAACTTTTCTAGGTTTAAGCCGTGCCTTGTGCGGGGATTCAATGGCCGTGAAAGACAAAACAACAACTTTATTGAAATAAGTTTGCCCAATTCCTCAGTAAGAGTAATTAAGAAACAATAATAATTAACGTGACAGCCGGTAGAATACGACACATTCGACTGTGAATCAACGTTGCAGATCATGGTTAAAAACGAAAAAGAGCAGATCAAAATTGGCAAACCAAAATATTCAGTTAAGAAAAAACAAATTTATAAAGAAAATGAAAGCATACCGTGCAAAATAGAAAGTATCTTAACATTGTAAATTCGAGTAAAATTCTGAAAGCTCGCTTACAACAACCAGCCGAAAGAGTATAAAATTAGACTCAAAATCACGATCGTATCCGAGCCCCAAAAGCAACCTCTCTATATAAAATATATCCCATTTTACGCGTATCAATGCGAGGAGCAACGTTCGTGGTTAGAAGTGGGAACCGAACCCAGCGTTTTAAGGCCCTAAAACACACGGTTTTCGAGATATTGCCAGAAAACTATCCCCGGTCTGCGAAATTTCAGCGGTTGCCATAGTAACGTTGATCTGTTTCTCAGAGGGAACACAGTTATTTGGGAATATCTCCGAAACCGTTCATTTTAGGAACTTAAAAAGTGTGTTTCGGGGTCCCTACAGGACCTCCGAGTATTGTTTCTCGTATGTGGCGGCTTAAAATGAGCTAAAACCGAACATTTTACCAACTGTCCTTGCTCAGTGCTAAAGGGCCGAAAAAAGTCACTTACAAATTGAATTTTCAAAAACCGTTTCTTATTGGGCCTCTACATACTCGGATCAACCAACATGCAAAATTTCAGCTTTCTAGGTCTAGTGGTTTGAGCCCTGCGTCGATGAGTCAATTTTGGATTGTCAATGCCAAAGGGCCGAAAAAAGTCACTTACAAATTGAATTTTCAAAAACCGTTTCTTAGTGAGCCTCTACATACTCGGATCAACCAACATGCAAAATTTCAGCTTCCTAGGTCTAGTGGTTTGAGCCCTGCGGTGATGAGTCAGTTTTGGATTATATATAAGAGATTTGAAAGATGTTATGGTGTACAACGTATCTCCCATGTTACTCCCTCCAGATTTGCAAAAGAGCACATTGTCTGGTGCTAAAGCCGTTACAAAAGATAAAGGATCAATGTATTCTCCAATATTAACAAAATTGTGTTCGGAAGACAACGAAATGGCAGTTTTCACAATTAACACATCTGAATCCTTTGTTTCCTGCTTGGTGACCATTTGTGCTTGCAGAAATATATTCCGAAGCAATGAGATGAAGTGTGATTTGACTTTTTCATTCTTTAACAATTTATCCTTTGACATCTGCGGAAACATTGTACTATCAAAGGGAACATCTGCATACGATTGTAGCCTGTAACGACGAGCTCTTTCAGTGCTTTCCGTGCTTCTTTTATTTTCTTCAGTGGGGTAACCATTGAAACCTACAGCAGTATTTTGACCATGATATTGTACGTAGGACATTATATTTCTTAAGAATAGCAGAAAAACTTTCGCTCCAATTCCTGTGAACTCTGTGTAGGAGGTAGCCTCCATGAATTACATAAATTTCGCTCTTTTCCCTTTGTGTCACTTGGCAGGGGCGTGAAAGCCGAGTAAAATGAGGACTTTGCTCCTTTGCGAATGCCTTCCTCTGAAAAATGTGACAATGGAAAGGGAGCAAGTCCGTACACGAGTATTTATTTCTGATGATCATCAGACTGCTTAGAGATGAACATCCTGAGGAAAAGCATGCGAGGATCCAGAGCCATCATTCCTTTGTTCGTGTTGATGTGGTTAGCAACTTTTGCCAGAGAAACCACTGCATCTTTACGTCGGAAATGTACGTTCTAAAGACGATTGTTTACAATTCCATTCATTACTCTAGAACCAGCCTCCCTGGACAGGTGGCAGTTGACGTATAAGTATTTGTAAATCTGTTGAAAATTTGTGTTTCTTTCTAAAAAAATCAGAATTCCCCAAATTTTGCATGAATCTCATGAAATACACGTATATAATACATACATAATGGATTAGAGATGGTATTACTTTCATGAATACTGATTTGAACAAAGGTGATTACAGCTAGTAGCAATTCACTGCGTCCATTATAAGTCATGTTTAACAGCTTACTTTCTCTTGCAGTTTGAGCAAAATCTACTACAATTAAAAAGTATCATATCTGGAATACAGCGAAGTAACTCATCTCCATGGCCTCCGCCTTCACTGTCTCCTAGAGACACAAGTCAGACACAAGAAGTGTGCTGCTATCTAGTTGATGAGTGTAGAAAGAGCTGGGTTGTAGTTACACCACAGATACATACCCCTTGTAACTGAGAGGGATCGATAAAGCTATGGCACAGTGGCGTAAAATAAACTTAGCCTTTTGAAGGGGCAGTCAACGAACATATCAATCCTGAACAGAGGTAGTAGTGTATTTTCAGTAGATATAATACGTTTATGATTTCAGTTTTCAGTCCACGTACCTCTACAAGAGTGGTTATTATACGTTTTGTACTAAACTGCACTAAGATGAAGTTATTAAGGCGAAACAACTGACATATCTAACTTCTTTTTGACATGTCACTAAATGTTCACGTCTCCATATCTCAGTACCTGTTCGCAATTTTCCAACGTGTTACAAAAGACACTTGCAGGGAATTTAGTTTTCTTTACAATCGGTAATAACAATACTTTGCCTAAAATGCGCTGGAAGTGAGTTACGGAGGGAAAACTGGAAAAAAGTGCTCTTTCTTGGCGGTGTTTTCAAGATGGTGGACAACGCACAAGGAGAGGGAGGTCGAAAACTTGGATTTTTCACGAGAGAGGCAATACATACAACAAACCTGAAAATCAAAATTACCCCACCTTTTGCAAGCCAACCCCTTTTTTGAGCTATCTCTACTAGGCTATAAAACGACTTGTGATTTATTTATTTAAAACTTTATTCATTTGACTTATTAGATAGAACCATAATAGTACATTATGCAACGAGCCTATAATGGTCATAATTAAGACACGAGTATTTTTTATAAAACGAGCGTACGCGAGTTTTATAATTTCCATACGAGTGTCTTAATTACCATTATAGGCGAGTTGCATACGACTGTCTATGTTCGACGATAATTATAACTTTATTACATGTTTTAACCTAAATATTCATAAATAACTGTTCAGTCACTAGAATGTTGTGATCGGGTGCTGCGGTGGGTAGTATATCTCTCTTTCCCAAGCTCTCTGAACAACCGACGCATGCGCTCTGTGTGCTTCAATGCCATCTGTTCAGATTGTGCTCCAGTATGCAGTAAAACTGTCACCGAAGTCGTTTCAAAACCACGCGCTGTGCAGAAATTGATTTTGGGGATATTAAGGTACAGTGCCATTTCTTGTCTCAGTTTATTTACGCGAACGTATGGACGGTGCAATTTCGGTAATTTATATAGACATGTTGGATTTTGAACGCATGCGCGAAGGTATCCTTATCTAATTGGTCACACAACTGTTTCTTGAGTTCTGATTGGTGGGAGAAACTGTTTCATAATGAAAAATAGTGTTATAATGAGCCTCATTATGATACAGTTTTCTGACACATAATAGTTAGGGTCGAACATAAAAGGGTCATTTTACACTTACACTTTTAGTATAACAAATCGTAAACAATATAAATAACAATAACTAGCCAAATGGATTAGAGATCATCCGGGAGCATTTGACCCTAAAACAGCTGGACGATATTGAGAGTCTCAAAGCTAGATTCCTGAAAAGTGATTTGGGCTTGTCAAAATACACACCGCCCAGATTGGTCTACGTGGTGGCGAAGGAAACTCTATTATAGGAAGATCTTATTTTGAAATATTTGTTTCCTAAGACACCTGCTTTATGTAACAGGCAGATGGGAGGCAAATGAACAAATATGGGAAGAATTCTATACAACAGAAACAGTGATGACCATGGAATGGAGACAGACAAATCAGAAGTTACGGCATGTAGTGACCAGTATGGCGGTGTACGGTTTTCACACCAAACTGTGCATAAACAAGAAGTTCCATGACCCAAATGATAATTGCGTGTGTGAACTTTGTCACGAACAACGTGAGCTTTATCATATACTGAAGTGAATGAAAAGTCTTTGAGCATATTTTCATACTAACTGTATAGTATAGGCCAATCCATTGGCTGAAATACTTTTCTTAATAACAAGTAACAAATGACAGTTATGATAGAAATTAATCATCCTTAAAGGTGACTGCATGACTAAACAAGGCCAATCAAATATCAAATGTTCAAGAAACTTTTCGATAGCAACCAGGGCTTTTCTCATCCGGGAGTGACCCAGTAAATGAGATCCCTTACACTGGCTCAGCTAAAATATTAAACGTTTCATAGCTCGTATTTGTTTCCTAACAACAATCATTCAGCTTCTCCGTGTCGTTAATAACTGCCACGGTAACAGTGATGGACTGTCACGGTAACAGTGACCCGAGTCGCCGTGACACAGAAGCTGTATCGCTAATGGATCATTTGTCCTGCTATCAGTAGAAACAATCGTATTGTCTGCAGGATACTTGACCTACCCTTTGTTTGAGTTTCAGCAGCACGATATCCATTTACAGCCTTTTGTGCCTGTGTTTCATGAAATTCAATCCGTCAGTTGCCACGTTCGTTCCGTTTTACGCTGTTATCGCTAGCTGACCCCACCTAATTCATCATTCAACTCTCAAAGAAGACAAGCCATCGCCGCGTTGTGTTTCATGTACTGCATGCATTAATAATTATACCAAAATTCGTGGTGTGTACCCATTTCTTATAAAATTTTGTGTATTTTCCCATCCGTCGTTACCTGAGGTAAGATTATAGAACAAATTTGAAAAAGTTGATATTTCCCACGTTTTGCGACATGAAATATCTGGCATTTAGTAAACATTTTGGTGTACTAATCGTTAATCACAGGAATCAGACAATTTTTAGGGTATTTAATATTTCTTTAAAGGCACTGTTGCACGTGGCAAGCTTCCATTGCTTGCCTGTAATGGAACACTTGAACGGGCATATATTTAGAATCATGCAATCTAGAAGGCTGTGGTTTGATTTATTGCGAGGGTTTGGCTTCACGGGCAAACAATACTCAAAACAGCGCGGAGCATGTGACATTGTTGGCTTGGAAACAGAGTATTTCATGGTCATTTCGTGTTCAAATACGGTATTGGTTTCTCTCTTCCTGATAGAGTACTAAACCCTTTTTCGTAAAATTGCTAAACCAAAAGGTGTTCAAAATACTGGGATTTAATGGTAATTCATACCGTAAAGTTAATTAGGCAGTGATGTTAGAGGAGATTCAAGTCTCGAATTTGGATATGAACAGAGAGGTTGTGGAATTAAAGGTGGCACGCCTCCTAGTGCTTCAAAACGAAATCTGAAAATAGGAACACCCAGCGTGCAGGTACATGGCAGTTTAGATGATGCCATAATAGATCTGAGTATCTTTGCAAATATGCTTCTTGGAAATGAATGTGAAAGGACTGGCCAACCCAGGCCTGGTACAGAAATGCTTGCATGGGAAAACCCAAAATGTGAAAGAATTATTCAACAACATTACGTGATCTCATGTTCCTAAAAATGTCTTTGTGGGACAAAGAAAACCTACAACTAGGTATTCTGATACTAGAACTTTTAATGATGGGGGCATTAGTAAACTGACAGTTTTGGAGAAACTGGTGACACAACTGAGCCCGAGAGAGCTCACGGCTCGGTGATATTTAATGGAAATAATAAAGAACTTGTCATGCCATTGCAACCGAACGCGCCCTGTAGCAGCGCAAAGCATGCAGGAAATATGGGAGATGTTTTGACTTTGTACACTCACCTGTATAAATAATTCTGAGCACCAAAAACACATTTCTGCAACTTAAAAGTCTCAGAACCTTCCATTATATAGATCTGCTTAAAGGAAACATCGAGATGATTACCGACTTTTTTATGTGAAGTAAAAGGTATTAACATCGCAGGTTGGCGGCAGGAAATGGACCGTCAACGACTCCACTTTTGACCTGCATGAAGCAGAGACTCCGTAGCACACTGCTTTTTCTGTTCCGCAGCCGACCAAGGCTGACGTGATTATTCTGTTGTACAGCCGTCCATGGTAGACGTGCTTGCGAATTGTCCGTCCTGTGAAACGAAGAAAGTCTTAGAAGTCCACCTAGTGATGAAGAATATTTTATTAAGTGCTTCCGACAAGTGAACAGTATTTTTGAGCACAAATGTGTGCAGTGCTTCGCTACAACTTTCTATGAAAGCCAGGTAACATTTCGTCCACGAGGCGATAACCATAGTTTGTCACACACGAGGTGTACTGATAATATCTGTGAACATCTTTAACAAGCCGCAGTGTTAATGCGAATCAATTATCTGAATTGTAATCAGTGACAAGTGATCTACATGCACGCGCCAGATGCACGATTTTTCACCCATTTTTGGTGATAATTCTTACATTTGTAACACCATATTTCGAATTTGTGATTGCCGACATTGAGTGTCGAGTAGATTCAGTGAAGCAGACAGTGCAAAGGCCAATTTATTGGGAGTCTGAAAATAAAGCCAGTGTTTTATCATACAAAACTGTGCTAAGATTAAATTCTGTGGAAATCACGTGTGAGATCAGTGAAATGTATGACCACGTTGACCACGCGTACACCATGCTCTCTCTGCTGACCTCAATCAGTAGTATGGAGTGAGCACCTATTATGTGAGAAATATTCTACGAGGAGACGACTACACCATGGCAGGAGTATTATTCATCTATTCTCTGGGAATGGGAACCCAGGAGACCTTCAACCCAACATTTGTTCATGAGATCAAGATCTTTGCTCGACAAGCCACGTGTAAGAAGAGGAAATGGGATGGTATAAGCTTGATGCCCAAGCTATTACATGGAACTTTGACCAACCATCCAAGTCTCTGTTATACCATGATATGTTTGGATATGCCATAATGGTGAATACTATGTGAGTTTGTACTTTATCTCATTGTTCGGGTTGAGCTGTGGTGGAGTAATAATGTAGAGTAGTTTAACCGAACTCGTGACATCCAGTCAGGTAGGGCTGTAGATAGTATAATCTATTTCTTTTCCAGAAGTTAGACACCCATGTTGGTGCGTTGTGATGGTGATCGCAGGACGTTATGTCCTAAATACAGCGATAGGAAGGACCACAAGTTACTTAGACTTGCTTTGGCCTGCCCTTAACACGGGCCAGATTAGACTTTGAGTGATGGACAGCCACCTCTTTGTCACTCATTTATTTTTGTGAACCCCTGTCAGCGATTCTCCAATTCACGCCCCTGTACAATTTAATTTTTTGGCTCTATCATAGGCCGTATCAGTTAATGACCAACATAAGTCATGCCTTTTGTACAAGTTTAATTTATGCTTTATTGTGTGCTTTGGAGCCACATTAGTTCAAGTTTGAAATTATTTGGGAACTTCAATAACGATGCAAAGCCAAGCATCGAACCCCAGATTGTCCCGTATCATTTTAGACATCCTGGCAGTTAGTAGGATTGTCGCCTGTTAAACTATTTTGTTTGTGTCAAGTGTTGAGACACGTTAAAGTTATCTGAATGCCCAAATGTACATGTTGTAGGAATGGAGTATCTTCCACGAATTCCCAAAGCCAACTATTCCGAGTGGAATATCTGTAAGATATGATCTTTGCAATTTTTTTTAACATTGCCTATAAGCTTAAATGATATTTTCATGTGGTAACTTAGCCACGCACCATTGGTTGCTACCTTGTATATTTTAGAAACCAGCGTTATCCACTTAAGACTTCTCTTATATGTTTTAAACGCCTGTGGAGTGTAGAATCGCCAGACGCGATAAGGTTATAGCGTGCTGTGACACGCCAAGGTTGAATGTGAACCATATTTGGATCCGCGCACTCGATGCGAGACCAACTGTTTGACTGTTAGACTGTGCGCGCATGCGCACGTACACGATTTGTGTGTGGAATGTATTGATCGATCCCCACCCCAAGGCATGTGAAGTATTTAATGCAATCATATCGTCGCTGTGAAATCAAACCGGCATATCTGAAAAATGCACATTTTTGACACGAGCACTTTAAAGTTTTCGCATGTGATATTTTCCATTTAACGTCCGTTTGGTTCACCTCAATGCCATCTTATGCATGAAGAAAATTTATACGAATACTGCTTATTGAAGTAGTAGTTGCAAATAAATCGGAAATTGCTTAAATTAAGAGAAATACGCAGATATGCCAGTATGACTTTAAAATCAGTGTAATATTTGCTTTTGTGTCACAGTGGCTTCTTCTTTTGGAACCTGTTTTAGGTAGCAAAAAAAGATAATGTTGTCAATGAAAAAATAATTTATTGTTTCACATTTTTTAAAAACAACAATTAACATAATATTGATCTTCTCTTTGCTGGTAACTTCAAAGTTTCACAAATTTTTATAGAAATCTGAATAAATTGACGGTATTATCCCGGTGGTAACTAACTTTAGGATACCCTTTTTCTTCTTCTCATCAATGGTAAGTCTCTTGGAATAAGCTTGCATCAGAACAGGATTCACGCTCGCATTGCCCCGTTTAGTCCTTTTCTTCGCCTCCTCCCAGGCATGTGATCCGAATGTCCAACATGGATACAATTACTTGGGAGTCCTTCAGAGCTTTTATGTCAAAAAATCCTCATGACTCAACTCATGAACCAGGTAAGGCTTGCCACTTTTCTTTGCCGTTTTAATGGCCATGGTGTATTGGGAAGATAAATATATCCGTCCACTTCGGAGTGCTCTTTTAACTTCTCTTTCAATGGTTGAGTGAGCCGAACCCCCTCGTTTTGGGTGTGGCCCTTTACTAAACTTAAGAACCAACCAACCAGATTTTATGTTTTTTTAATGTTGTAACAGCACATTTGTATATTGCCATCATAAAGTTATTTTTTGTTGTTGTCCACAACAATTATCGCCGTAAAAGACAACGTCTATTGGACAGTCAGCTTTGTCATTTAAATGTTGCAGATATTTCCGCACACAGCTCCCAATCTCAATCACGACTCTTTTTCCCTGTGTCTCATCCCAAGTGTAACAGTTTACCGTTTTGTCGCCCTTAAGTTCAGCAATTGTTAAATTGTAAACGGCTAGCTTTGAAATGTAGTAGTAGGAAGACGCCTCCCCCTGCGGACGTGACAGCAGTGCCTGTAGGTCGTATACTGCTACGACGGTTGAATCTGTCGTTTTCATGTCATTCTCCTTTTCCAGTCTGGACAAGTCCTTTTCTAGAATATGATTCTCATATTCTGTCGTATTTTGTTTCTTGTTTTGTTTTATGAGACAAACATCACACTGATCTTTCTTCGGTGTGAAAAAAAGAAAGGTTGTATGACTTGAAAATAGCTCTGTACTGGCAGTACCTGATTCCTGCAAGGTTTGACTCCTTTCTTTCTTTCTTTCTTTCTTTCTTTCTTTCTTTCTTTTAGATAATCTCTGTGATGTTCGGCGATAGATTTTCCACCATCGATATACTCCCGAGAACTTTGAGATCCGCAGTAATGACTAGGAATTCTGGGAATTTTTTCTATGTGATCCTTTGCACTCTTCACGAGTTCTTTATCCAACTTTCGATTCTTTCCATGCTTGCCTCTCATTTTCAAGCATAGCACACCTGTAATTTTGTCTGTTTTTTTTCAAAGGTTGTACGAATAGCTCTGTCCGATAGGTCAAAAGATTTTTTTTAATGTTTGCATACCCGTATTTTTTCTCCATCTTTCGTTATCGAATATGGTTGATTAGAGCCCCTTTCCCTTTTACGATTCAATGTAATCCTCTAATACTTGGGAACGACTGCCTGAGTGCTATCTTTTATGAATTCTCTTTGTCTTTGCAAGTCTCCCATTCCCCAAAACATTGCAAAAATCTCTTTTCGATAGTTCTCATAAATTTTTTCTGTGCACTTGAGTTTACTGTTTCGGTTTTAATTAACATTTTGCTTTATTCGCCGGGAGAAAAATTACCCGGAAACCGACATTTTGGCAAATATGCCGGTTTGTTTTAGCTGAGGCTACTAGAATCGCATTAATATTAAATGTAAACCGGATTACCTGCCAATAAGTCATATTTGGGTAATAATAAAAATGTAGTATTGTGAGATAATTGAGTTTTACTTACATGATGGACGTCTTTCTTCCTTGAAGGTTTTGAAGCGACTGGCGTATTGCGCAATAGATTTGTCTTCTGATAAACAACATGGCTATTTCCACGTACATACCGGTCCAACGCCATCTGACGGATTTTTATTGAACTATACGATATGCCGGATCGACATAAAATTAGACGGGAAAAAAGAAATTTTTTGACACCAGTAACTGAAAAACTCAATTTTTGCACATATGCCGGTTTGATTTAACAGCGACGATATGTTTGACTACGTCACTGGACGTGAAATGTAACTTTTTAACGCTTTCGAAAGCGCATTGTTGAGCACTAGGAGTATGCTATTATGAGATGAGAAGCTATTGTCTGTAATGTTAGGTATTTTTGTGACACTATTTTTGTAAGCTTCTACATTTGTAGAGCGCTTTTGCCGCTCTGTCGTACAGATAATCTGCGACCATTTTTTCCAGGATTTTACCTGAAGGACTGTTTAGGAGAGCATCAGGCCCCTTCAGTGTTATTGTGAAAACCGAGTCTCTTAACTCGTGTTGTTATTGTGCCGGCCAGGTATGAGCCGTTGTTGATGTTAGGTGATGATCTTTGTAGACTTCACTTTAGTTAAGCTTAGGTGTCCATTGAGAATGAGCCAGTATTCTATTAAACCTACGACAATAATAATAATGCTTCTAATAATCAAGAACTAATTATGTTAATTAAAACGACCATAATGATAGTAAGATTTCTGTGACTTGCAATTTTATGCGAACTGGCCTACTCTCTGGATTTATCACATTTCCACCGGGAAATGACATGTAGACTTTTCCTTACACATTCTTGAGACGACAGAGTCGCTGCGGACCATTAGTTCTCAACTAGTGGCACACGACCCTGATGTAATGTAAGTCATGATGTTGATCATGCATTTGCCGACCTAATCGCACACTAGATGACCCAAGAATACAAAGAGTGTTCTTGCGTGTACGCAGGCTGTTGGATAAGAAGTTTTTTTTTAACGCTGTGTTTTATTTATTGATTTATTTATGTGAATTTGTATGTTTACCTGATGTACCCCTTAGTTAGTAAGAGTGTTTTTGATATTTTTTTTCAACTGGTTGTCACATAGCTTTAATTGTTTGTTTGCTACGGTAGTAAGTCACCGTATACTTTGTTGTAATTGTCAGGATTTAGCTAGATTTTAACTTATTTAAAAATAAATAAGGGAGTGGTACCATCATAAATTCTTTATTGATTATTGCTGTTAATTTAACTTCTTTCACAAGTAACCCGTTTCATCAGTGTAGGGTGTACTTTACGTGCCACTGCCCTAGCTTGCCGCTTTTGCTTTTCTTGTAATTAGATCTTTCGCGGGGGGTTTTCCACTTACAATCAGTTTAGGATTTTTGTACTTTGATATTTTTTTATTTAGCTTGCGAGATTAGCCCGAAATAACCCCTCCGAACTAGGCTAGGTGTTTGTTAATTCTTTACCGGTAATAAATTTTACCTGAGTTGACATAAGTCTGGATGTTATTATTTTTATAATCTAAGTGTTTCTGCGGTGTACTTCTTGGTTCCTTTCCCCGTATTCTCCGTGTCTGCCCGATCGCCCCGGGATGCTGCGTCTTCGTGCGCATCGACCTATAGGAAGTACATCCAGTCCTTTTTTGGCTTATGTGTCTTGACGGTGAGTCGCCTGAGGAGACATCTCGGTTAGTGGCAACCCAAACAACTCGTCTGACGGGCTCACAACATAGTCGAAGGAATGCAAGAACTGGACACAAAACAGAGTTAGCAGCTCAACAAATTAATAAAAGAAGCTAGGTAGAAGAGAAGAAGGTAGTTAATTGATGGCAGGGATCAAGAAGAGGATCCAGATTATGCAGCAGGACAGTTTTAGTTCATCAGAGTTACACAACTGTGCGTTCTTGCTGTGATTAATAATTTTAAAACTTGAAGACATAATGCTTCGACAAGCATCTAAATTTAGTAAGTTGAAGCGAATAATGAGCTCTCTTCTTCCATCGTTGGCCTTTATTCTTAGATACAGGGATCATAACATCATTCCCAACAACTGAAGCAAACTATACATACACCTGAAGCGTTATGAATTTCCCAGCGCGCTAGCAAGGCACTCGTTATCGAGAGAGTCCAGAACTCTCGTACCGAACTGGCGCAGTTTCCTTCAATGCACTTACATCTGATTCAATACCATTCTTTCAGAGGAATTGTAGTTGATCTTTGAACATATCTCCGCTATTCAGGCTGCGAATGATTTTTGTCGGGTGGGAGATTGATAGGGGGCCATGTTCTTTCGATTGTCCTCGAAACAAACATCTCCTCGTACTGTTCTTGATACTAGTAAAGTTGTAGTAAATCTTACTAAAAACCCCCTTAGATGACTATCAAACAGCTTCCCTAAGCAGAGGTCTCAACTTTGCTCTCGCATCCTCCAAAATTCCTACAGAGGAGCTGATCACATCCGTTGAGGCTGCCATCTATAATTTACCTCCGGTTGAAGCTGAAGACGTTAGACATGAAAGTGTGAGGATATTGAGATCCTTTAAAGCTCCCGCGCTCAATTTAACTCGGGGCGAAAGGAGGGCATTAAAGGAGCTGAGGAATAATGACGCCGTTTCTATTCTTCATACTGACAAGGGTACATTGGATATGGATACCGATGAATATAAAAGTAAACTCTCGGTTTTGTTATTTGATCCTGTCAACAGACTGTTCACTCGTGATGCAACCACTCGTGTATCCAATGCCAATCCTAAGCTTGTTAAACTGTCATCGATTCAAAAAAAAAAGAAAGAAAATTTCTTATTGCTGGAGATGCTGTTCCTCCGAAACTGTATGGACTTCCTAAAATTCATAAACAAGACATCCCTCTTCGATTGTTAGCGCTATAGGTTCTCCAACGTACGCTCTTCCGCAATACCTGAGAAAATTGCTTCAGCCGCACTTGGGGCGCACAGTCTTACATTAGGGATTGAACCCACTTGGTCGACAATTATCACCGTTCAACCTAATGCTATTTTAGTGAGTTTTGATGTAGAGCTATTGCTCCCGTAACTACCGGTAGACTCAGCCGTGTCCCTCATCAAGGATTTGTTTCCTGAGGACATTACCCGATTATTCCTCCACTGCTTGTGTTCCAGTTATTTATTGTGAGATGTAAAATTTTACGAGCAGACTGATGGTGTGACCATGGGAAGTCCACTCTTGCTCGTCGTGGCAAATTATTTCATGGAACACTTTCAGAAGGAGACTATATCTTGGGCGTCTTTCAAACCGGTGATTTGGTGGAGGTATGTGGATGATATGCTCGTGGTGTGGGGGAGAATTCGGAGAAACTAAACCACTTTCTGAACCAGCTAAATCAGCTGCATCCTTCAATCCACTTCACAATGGAACTGGAGTCGGGTAGATGCTTACCATTTTGGATATTCTTTGGAGGAGGAAGGTGGATGGCTCCATGGGGCACAGAGTCTATGGTAAGTCAACTCACAATAACCTATATTTACATGCAGACTCCCACCACCACCCAACATAACAACAAGGAATTATTAAAACTCTTGCCAAAATAGCGGAATGTATTTGTGAGGCATTAACTCTTCAGGATGAGTTACATGCGTTACAAGCCATGTTTAAGGGTAATGGTTATAACGAATCCACTATATGTAGTTCCGTACACCCCTGAAGGAGGGATAGACCACCTTCTCAGAGCTCCGATGAGAGGAGAATTGCATACCTCCCTTATATCCACTACACCACTGACCGCGTTGCTAAAATTATCCGCAAGCTCAAGATAAAAACAGTTTTTGGCACTGTGACAAAAATTGGGCAACTTTTAGGACTAAACAAAAATAAATTTTCCCCCATACTACAGCCTGGGGGGTATGAAGTCCCTTGTACTACATTGGGCAAACAAAACGGTCCATTGCGACTCGTATCAAGGAACATCAAAGGAACATCCTTCTAAACCAACCTGACAAACCAGCTATAGCTGAACATGCCCTGTATTCAGGGCCCGATGTATGTTTCAAGGATACTCATGAGCTTGCCCTGGTTAAGCACAACTGGTCTAGAATTATAAGGGAGACAGTTAATATTCGTAAAAACCCCAATAACTTTAACAGAGACATTGGCTATCAGTTAAGTGGCACTTGGCTGCCAGTTATTAAAAATCTGGGAAGAAAGTTCCCCTCTCAGTTTCTCTATTTCTTCACCTGTTTCAAATTGTTCGGTTTACTTGTATGGCTCCATGCCATGACTTGTTCTCCTTTGTTCGTCACTGGAGGAGTTTCCATCTGTATTTTTCGCTGAGGCCTGTATGACGCTGGGTACCGTATAGATACACTCTCCCTTTTGTTCTCTCCCATTGCCCCCTTTTGTGGACGTCCTCATTCTTCGAGGAGTGTCAATATTCCCCCCTCCCCACTACGCCCCTACACCTCATCTTACCTTACTACTCTTTCCGCCATTCTACTTAATATGGCGTGTTGTTCTGCCAAGGTCCATACAGTAGCTTCTGGGCGTTATCTGGTGACAAACAGAGGAACGTCTCTAGGTTTTTGTATGCTCATTGGAACGCATTCTTTGGCCACATTGTTTTGATCTATTGAAAAAGGAGGCAAGGTCTCTCACGAAACGTTTATACATATCAATTATTTATTATTTCACACGGCATAATCCCAAAATTATGGATAATATTAATATTTCAAAGCTTAATATATCAGAATTAAATTTTCCACTATAAGTGACCCATTTATTATGAAACTAATAAAGCTAGAGTAATGATTTTATTTATATATATATATTGCACATACATGTGTTTTAAATGTATGGTCCTACTCTCATAAAAATACTGCTGTTAAGATTCATCATATTAAGAATATTCTGGAATTTAACTTACAAGTCAAACATTTTGAAAATAATTAAACTCGTTATCTATTAAATATACATTATTCTACTACAGTGTGTTCAGAACAGTACAGCTGTTGACGGGAAAACAATGTGTACTTTGTGAGATAATGGGTCACCAAATGTGTCGTTTTAGCATTAGCATCATAGGACATACAATCTCACCTTATTAATCGATACTCAGTGTGAAAGGTAACGTATACACGAAGATACAACTGCTAATAGACTTTGGTCAGTGGCGTCTGTAGCTTGCCCACGAAAAAGCCGTGTTTTATGAATTCTAATGTAGCGGCTTTGTGGCTACCGCCCATACGGATGTGCGTGCCGAGAGCATGCTGAGAGTCCAACAACATCCATGTTCGTCATTAATTTTACATGAAAATGTATGAAATACACGTTCTTAGAACGGGATTAGGTACAGTACTTACGGGTCAAAATAATTCCTATAATCACAATGTGTATAATGTACATGTAGTTATGCTATTTCTATACCATGTTATCAATAAACCATAACTCTTGTAACGACACAGAAATAAATATTATCAACACAGTTCAACAGTAGTGATTTATAATGTTTGTAACATTGATGAAGAAAATTGTGAAACTGTCTCAATTATTAAGATGTGGTAAGCATAATAATAATAATAATTATAATAATAATAATAACAATAAAAGAATAATAACACAAGTGGAACGTTTCAAATACCTAGGAGAGATTATACTGAAAACAGGACTCAACTTGGCATCCAATGAAGACAGGATCGCTAAATTTCAGAAAGCATACCGACTTACATGGAATCACTACAATAAAAAAAGTATTTCCATCAATGCCAAATTACGACTCTATCGTACAGTAGTCTTACCAGAGGCCTTATACGCTTCACAAACGACAGCAATCAAGGGACGAACAAAAATCAAGGAATTAGAAAAACAAGAGAGAAAAATTCTGAGAAAGATCTACGGGCCAGTTCAGAAATGGGGAATATGGGTAAAAAGACCGACAATAGAACTGTACAAAAGGACCGAGATGATTACAAACAACATAAGGAAAAGAAGCGCAAAACTTTATGGACATATACATAGGATGACCGAAGACAGACTGACCAAGATTTTTTTTATATAGTTACGAATAGCACATTAAAAACCAATTCGGTAAAGGAAACCTTGGAAAACCTCGAGAACTAAACATCTCTACAGAAGACATCGCAGACAGGAGCACATATAGAGAAAAACTTAGAGAACAGAAGTTTGAGCAAACTCCCCAAGAGAGACAACAGGGAAGGAAGTGGACGGAGGAGAAAAAGAGGAAGCAGAGTGTTTATATGAGAGGTTTTTGGGAAAAAAGAAGAAAGGGCCAGAATAAAACATGAAAATTGATTGTGCTGTAACGCGCTCCTTATGTAGAATTAACTAATAAATAAATAAATAAATAAATAATTATATAAACAATTCATGCTTTTGGGCTAATGCCGTGTGTATTTTTAATTTAACCCATACGTTTCGGAGAAACCTTGCCTCCTTTTTCAATGGAAATTGTTTATTTCCATTGAAAAAGGAGGCAAGATTTCTCCGAAACGTATGGTTTAAATTAAAAATACACACGGCATTAGCCCAAAAGCATGAATTGTTTATATAATAATCCGGGCCGTGAAAGCCTTAATATGTAAATAAATAATAATATCATAACTAGGGCTAGGATTTTAATTCCCTATAAGACAATGAAATTTGCACTTTTAAATGCAGTTATGACTAAAAATCTCCAAAAATGCCATATAAAATGTATAAAATGCCCTTAAAATTGCCTACATTTTACTCAGTTTCTGAATATAAATTCAATATCATGTAGAAAAAAATAGTACAGTTTAGTAAAGGTAATGTTTATTTAATGAAGTTTCTGAAAGTTAAGAACTAAGCATAGTAAGTCACTTATTAAGAAACGAAATTTAAAACCGAAAATACCCCTCTTGAAAAGATGAAACCGGCCATGGTAACTATACGCGCTGAGGCGCAAGGCGCAGGTTTCTCCGGTCTCAGTAGACAAATGGGCTCTACTCTACCATTGGCCGTCCTTGAAATGGTTTTTCACGATTTCCCATGTTCAGATCAACTCAAACGCCAGGACCGAATCTTCTAATAGACCACAGCCATGACCTTTCAACTCCGCGGTGGGTTCCATTCTTCTCCTCTCACAAGACTGGCGTCAGGAAGGGAATCCGGCTTTGAGAACGCCACATATATATTAATTGCATCCCATCCCCAATCCCGCAGAAATAGAAATAATAAGGGATATGCATGAATATCCTTGAAAACTTAAAATAGAAAATCACCCAACAAGTAGCCTACGGTACTACAAATGAATATAAAATGCAATGAACTCCAATAAATATTGGAAAATGCAAAAAAGAAAATGCAATTAAAACCTAAAAATACTCTACCAAACAAAATTACAAAAAAATCAAACAAATGCTCTAAAAATATGCTTATTCAGCACCTCTTGCTCAGAAACATATTTATGGCAGCTTCGGTGGCGTAGTTGGTAGCATGCTGAGCTGCTATGCCCAATATAGCGGGTTCAAACCCGGCCGAAGCCGTCGGATTTTTTAAGAGCGTTAAAATCCCTCAGTATGCCTTCCTCCGGAGGGGAAGTAATGCCGGCGGTCCCATGTCATAGATTTATGGCATGTTAAAGAACTTTCCACTAATTACACCTGTGTGAAACTAAATTGAGTAGGTTAAGAATGTAAACAACGCTCCTAGGTTGCTACGTTCGTTGCCAAGAGCCAACTGCGGTGGCGTCTAGTAGCTAAGTTCTGAACTTGGCCTAGTAGTCGTTGACGGTGGCGTTTGGCGGCAAAAGTAGTAACTATTTGAAAAATTCAAAAGTTCCAGTCCTTACTTGAATTTAAAAAAAACAGATACACACACTAATACAGTCATCACAATTAACACTGGTTGTCAGACAGATTCTACACACACACAAAAGTACACGGGGCTACATGACCGTGTTGTCGCAGCCCCTAAACTAAGGAACCAACCAACCAACCAAACATATTTATATCAAACGCATTAATGAATTGGGAATACAAGAAACCAAAAAAGATGCAAATACATAACACTTTTATTTTACAAATTGCACGTAAGTTACAACAGGGGCAAGAAACACAGGTACACATAAAAAAACACAAAAAATCTACATCCATATTTTTCATTCAACTGTTCGAGTTGTGACATTTCATTGTTGTTCATTAAGTTACAGGAGTTGTGAATATTTTTCCAGTATTCGTCCATTCAGTAAGTTTCTAAGCTTGGAACTCGAGCCTTCTTGTTCGACATGAACTCATCTTTTAGACTGGCGAGGATCTTCAATGTACATGTAATTTTACATATTCGATTTTTTTCCTCAGAAGAACTCTTTCCACTTTGAGAGATAATTTACAATTGGGCACTGAGATGCTCTCTATGGAATATTGGCATTTGCTAGTTTCGCTCTGAACTCGCCTATATCATTAATATATTCCGGTTCAGTGCAACAAATTCCACAAGGTTGATTCTGGTAGTTGGTACTGTCCACGTCCTTGGGAATTAAATGAACTGCCAACTTGCGCCTCTGAGGGGATGTGTGAGAAATCCAAGAACTGTAGAAGTCAACTACATCCTTCTTTGTCATCTGTTCGAGTTCTGGTATTTCATTATTGTTTATGTAAGAGTTGTGAATCTTTCTCCAGTTTTCTTCCGTTGAGTCAGAGACTTTACCTAGCTTAGGAACGATCTTCAATACTACAGCTTTCTTGATGGACTTGAACTCATCTTCAGATATATTATGAATATAATCCTCTATACACGCTAAGAAAAGCTCTACTTTATTATCAGCCATCATTGGAGAATTGCCAGTTTGGATGATCAACCTCAGACCACAGTTCCCTAAGTAGTAGTGGGCTTCACAATCTAAGTAGTATCCAAGATGTTCGTTCACCCTGATCGTCATCATAAAAGGTTCCTTGAGAATCTGGACTAAGATTTCTAGCAGAACATAATTTCTAGTAGTCTTTTCCGGGCACTGGTAATATAGCCCAACAGCGGATATTCGCTGAATATCAAGTGGCACTGCCAACACATAGCTAGAACCTTCAGGCAATAAATACCCTGCGTTGCTTAGTAACTGACGTGCAACATCTCCTGAGGTAGACATCAGCTTCTCTTCCACAAGATTCGATAGCTCCTGCGCCATCCGTCTACTCACATCGCCGTGAACAAAACACTCGAGACGAAACTCAGGAATCATCCCCCTTATGCAAGAATTGGTGTCACTAAGTGATGATTCATCAGTTGAACTTTCCGAATAGGTAGAATGCTCATTATTGCTTCTTAGAAGAAGATCCAAGTAACGTCCTACCCTTTTGAAAGGAGTGTAGTCTTCTAATTTTGCTTTCACATTGTCAGGCTGCGCCCTAATATTCTTTACTGCGTCCAGTACTTGATTGAGGCACGGTGCAAGTTCACTTTTCTGCCCTGTAAGTGCAAGTGTCATCCCGGTCCCCGTGCCTTGAAGACTATAATCTACTCTCGTCATTCGCAATCCATGGAGCTTGCATTTGAAGGCCTTGACCAAATTGGAATAGGCATTATATGTCTGGTTTTCAGAATTTGAAATGAATTCGAGAACGACATCAGCGTTTGAAGACATAACCTCCGAGTCCTCCTTGTACCACATCCGAAGAAATGACGTGTCTTGTATCAAAATGGGAGGTTCCGGATTGCATCCGTTTTTCGGTGAATCATTTGAAATGAATGCATCGATCCAGTTTGGAAGTTTTAAACTTTTATGAAGAGAACGTTTATTCCATATAATTATTGTCTGTTGAGGTATCTTCTCCAGTGAATATTTGGTGCCATACCAGGGCTCTGTAAGGTCAGCTTTACTCTCAAATTCTTTTGCTCCTATAAATATACGTATATTGCGAGGATTCAGATAATATAGCAGTGCCTTTATGAGATCGGGCCTCCAGGAGTTTAGGCAGTAGTCGCCTGACAGAACTTCCTCTATAGGATAACGGTGCAGGTTGATGGATATCATTTGTGTGTATTGAAGTGCAGGTTCCTCCTTTTTATTTTGGAATTGCTCTTCTCTCTTCATCTTTAGGCCATAGTACGTGGTCTTCCCTGGCGTCCCTCTTCTTAATAGATTCAAATATAGGAATATTAGTTTCACTATAAGATCTATGTATTTTAGGCCTCTTTTTGTAAGATCCGTGCGAATTATGAAGAAACCGAAGCCTCTAGCTACAGTTACTGACGCAGCTGATAAGCACGTACACAAGTGCTTCATACGCAAGAGATATATTAAGCTTCCAGGGCCCTCAGTTTGAAAAAATGGGATTATGTATATGCTTGGATCAGCATTGTAATACGCATCAAAATCAGGAATGGGAAACCGAACATCAAGAAATCGTATGTTGTGGAGGGGAATATAAAAGCATTTTAGACCTAACTCTTCAGGTCTATATGGGTGTTCAAGCCACCGAGATACAACGGCATGACAATTGTTGACATCACCGAATGATTTGATTACCATATTCTCAAGTTGATTCAAACTGCCTCTTCCAAGGACACATAGACTCATTATATTGGATGAGTACCACGTTGCGTGGAATTTCTCCAGAGCCTTACATACGTTTATTTTCCTACCATTTTGAATGGAGTCGAGAGACTTCTTGTTTCCATTACAAAACTTACTATAGGGATGTTTGTCGTCAGACGTAAATTGAACCAAGTTGTGGAATCTCCAGTTATCTCTGAGAAGCTCCATTTCATGCTCATGGTCAATAGCTATAATTTCGCCATTAATGGCATAGTCTGTGAACACTGGCTTCTTTATGTTGTGAGCTAATCTGTCGAGACCTTTGTAGAGGTGTTCTGGCAGAATATCAAAGTAGAAGCTTGTCTTATCTGAAAGAGTAATGGCGTTGTACTTTCCTCCGCACTGAGAGACGGTCATGTTGAACTCATTTCCTGAAGAGCACTTCCGTCTTCCCAGCACGATGATGTGTTCGCAGAGATGCGCCAGGCCCTGTAATTCGGGTGGATCGTTCATTGACCCCACACCCACTACCAGTGCTGCGGCGGACATGAGCGCCTTCTTATCGCTCACCAGAACAACTTTCATCTCATTATGCAATACCAAACCGCGATAGGTACGATGATCCAACTGAGATTTTGCTATGGAATTTACGTTATTATTAACACGCGTCATTATGGTAAGCCTACTCAACAAATTTAACAGAACACGTATAGATTTTGACGATTATAAATAAATTCTATTACATTAAATATGCAGATCAAATAAAATTATATTGCCAAGCAACGAATGTTTCCATTGTCTCTTGGGTGATACAAAGACCATTGTAATAAGTACAGCCCGGTTGTTGATGCCGTAAAAAAGTTTAAAAAATGCACTTAGAATTTTCAAAAATGACTGCAATAAATGTCCTAAAAATTTGAAAAATGCACTAAAAATGGAGAAAATGATCTTATAATAATCAAATCACCGATATTTCAAAAATTCGAAAAATGCAATATAAGATGTTGAAAATGATCTTATAATAATAAACTCACCAATATTTCAAAAATGACATCTTGCTTAAACTGAAAAGTCAATCAAAATAGATTTCTAGCACTTAACAAAAGGTTTATGTTCACTTTAGTCTGATTTTCACTACACTACGCTTGTCATTCTGATGTTGTCAAATGTAAATGATCTGCGATTATCAGCCAACAAGTTTTTATTTCTCGAAAAGCTGCGTTCAACTTCAACTGATGTAGGCCTACTTCAATTGAGGAAGGTCGTTTGCTGCTAAATCCTCCTCAATCCCATCCGTGGAGTAGTTTTTACCAGAAAGAATGTGTGAGATTTTGCATAATGTTTAATACCCGGTGTTTTTGTCCGGCAATTTTTTCAGTTTTCATGCAATTCCCGCAGCAATTTCGCCACGATTTATGCTAAGACTAGTTTCCACCCGGTTGATTAAGGAAATGGAATCAATATTTCAAATTATCTTGTATCAGCTGCTAACGTCTTCTTAATTCTGAGAGATGTAACTCATAAAGCTGTGACATGACTAAATTGAAAAAAAAAAAAAAAAAAAAAAAGCCCGATTTCTCTCAAATAAGACCAAAAAATTCTACCAAATTTAAAAAATGCTCTTAAAATGACAAAATAGTAAAAAAATGCTAAAAGATGCAAAATAAAAATTACATATTTGAAGACGGGGTGGCTCGTACGGAGTTTCTATGTACTTCAGCATTGTTTCAGACAGCTCAGTAAAAAGATGACATGTCATCAACATCCGGGCCCAGAGTAATAAGTGTATGATGATGGTCTCAGAGCTTGAGGTTGATTATGGTTGTTTTAAGGCGAAAAATAGCGAGATCATCTTCTCCTGCTCTAGAGTTTCCGTCTCTTAAAACAAAAACAAAAATAATAATAATCTATTATGGAATGACCTACAAGTATTCTGCTGTGGAAATAGTAAAAAGCTATAACTACAACATTTCGGCTTATTAGTTTACAATTCTAGTTTAAGGCTTATTGCTTTCATGAATTCAAGAAATAGTAGCTACGCCTTCATAGATTAGTAATAATTACCACATTTACTAAGTTAGACGTAATAAATGAAAAGATTGAGCAATGGGGATTGAAGATAAATGTGGAGAAGAGTAAAACAGTGGTGACGAGTAGAGATAAGAAAGAATGAAAAGAAGTAATCAAAGTAGGAGATAAGGAATTGGAAGTAGTGAAACATTTCAAATACTTGGGAAGTGAACTGACAGAAGATGGAAGACTAGATTTGGAAATTAGCAGAGGAATACAACTCGGGAGAGCTTTCTACCAACAGGTACGGGGACTAGTATGGAACAAGGATATACCAATTAAGGCTAAATTAGTTATGTACAAAGCATATTATGCTGCTATTAATGACATATGCAGCGGAAACTTGGACAATGACTAAGAGGAATGAGAGCAGAGTACAAGCAGCTGAGATGAGATTCCTGAGAAGTATGGTCCAGAAAACGAGGAGGGACAGTGAGAAATGAAGATATACGGAAAGAACTGGGAGTACAGAAACTAAATGACAAACTGGAGCAAAACAGATTGAGATGGTTTGGACATATCAAACGGATGAATGAAGTAAGGCTACCAAGACGAGCACTGGAACGACGGATGACTGGGAAGAGAGGACGAGGAAGACCAAGAATGCGTTGGATGGACTCGGAGAATAAATAGTATTAGAAGACGGAACCTGGATTGGAACACCGTGTCGGAAGAGGATTGGTGGAACGACAGAGCAAAGTGGAGAGGAACCATATTTGCCCCCACCCAGTGTCAACTGGAAAAGGGGAAATGAAGATGATGATGACTAAGTCTCTGACAGATTTTTACTTCTTGTTTTTGGAGGGCAGAGACTATCTGAGGGTGTCACTGTAGGTTTGATAGTGTTTTGTAGAGCCATTTTGCCTTGTAAATTTTGATTTGATTATGGTCACTTTATGAGCGAAATATGTCTACCCTTAAGGACGGAATATTGTCTTTCATGGCCAGTGAATTAAAACTCAGCAATTTTTCTAGGTTTATGCCATGTGTTGTGTGGGGATTTGCCTAGGACACCAAGCTGGCTCATCAACGGGCTCTTGGTGTCCCCGCCCGGACCTCCGCAGGAGTAACGAACTGCGCGCCACCTCCCTTTTATGAATTGCACCTGCGCCTCTTTACTGCGAGAACTAAAAGTTCAAGCAGCCATAGCCTTCCTATGAAGGCCTCCAAAAAGATGGTATATTGGCTTTCACAGCCAGTGAATTAAAAATCAGCAATTTTTCTAGGTTTGTGTCCTAGGCGAAACCGCACACCCACAAGGCAAATGCTGGGTTGATTAATAACTTGAATCCACGGGCCTCATACTTCTCAATCCTAGTCTCACATTTACTCAAACACACACACATACACACTACTAGGCCTACAGACACCATAAAAGCACAGGTTATCAGACACATCCAAATGAAACCCGCCATGTATGCAAGACGTGTTATATCACTTATATTCAGGTATTTATTTCAAGCACTAGGTGATTAAATTAATTTTTACTCCCCGCCCAATCTGATTGGGTACATTCGTGTTGACCGACTGAAAAGAGATTCTATTAACCATCCTTGGGCCGCACATAATCTGTGGGATAAAGTGGAAATACGTTCTACCTCCCAGGCTCGGGTCTTACAATGGCCAGTGTGGGCGTCGCAATAACCTCCGCTCACCTCGCCGGTTGCGTAGGAATGAAGGTCGTCCTTGTTCCAGCGCCTTTTGCTACTCCGTGGTGGTGAGCCGATTCACCCAGAATATTAAGTACGCCAGAGTTCGTAAGTATTGGTGAGTTATGCTTTTGTTTTCGTACGTGTGTATCTTTTTTGATGAGTAACATCTTTCCACTCAGTTGCTGGATATTTTTGTGGGAGTGATTTTGAAAAATGGTACGGAAGTGGATCGGACGGAAGTTGTAAGACGCACTGCCCGCAGTATCGCATCCCTCCTGGCTGTTTTAGCAGCCAGGAGGGATGCGATCCAGCTAGCAGTGGTACCATGTGGAATGCATATCACATACGGATTACTTCAAGGTTTGGAAGCGCCATTACAGATATTTCTACAATAAATCATCTTCAAGTTGTCGTTCTTTGGTGTAAAAATATTCATTAAATCATATTTGCTGAAAACAATTATGATTTATTAAGAGTCTGTTTTTAAATCTCTGGATAAAAGTGATGGGCATCCACTCCCCGAGTAACTTTGCTCAACATTTTCATACTGAACGGTAAACGCTCATGCAAACTCTGGTGTCAACTGATTGAAAGAAAAACCACATGTTAAAAGTCTTCGTATCAGTATTTAAATGATGATATGCTTTAATATGAAACATTTTAACTAGTCGGCAAAGCCGGTATTATGTTTCTGCACAATGGCTATTCTAATATTAACCCACATTGCGGTAATGCAGTGATCAATGTAATATATATCGATGTTTTCATACGGGAACTGGGCTAGCCTTTCGCGGACCACTATAGGAATTCCCTTTACTGTCAAGTAGGCGTATTCATATCTAATTTAAAACTCAATTCCACGCAGGAACATTATCTAAAAATATACAATATTAATGTAGCATACAAAAATACTTCCATATTATTACCGGCAAGTGAAAATGAGTAACTGCCTGTACTCTAAATTTCTGTGGTTGTAATGGCTGCGCGAATAGCATCTTGGTCTGCGAATCATGAGGTTTCAGGTTCGAACCCCAGTCGCGGAAATTATTTATGCTACTGGATTATCGATTTAAACTATATCCATCATAACAGTATGCGTCATTTTCACGGAATCTACATGATATTACGACTTATCTAATTTTAATTACAATAGTTTGAACCAAGCAGGAGTTGGGAAATTTGATTGTATTGAACATTATTACTAGTAGTCTATAGATAGGATAGAGACTATGGTTTCATTCCTCCTCTTAATTTCCAATATAATATGTGATGTTTGTTCAAACAAGTGTGACAGTAGTATATCTCTAATTCAATCTATACATTCATCGTAGTACCAGTTTGAAAACGGAGCGTAAATTTACATTTTGAGAATGTCCAAGCTGTGTAGTATACGAGTAGGATAACATGTCAGAAGACTTCACATACATTTTCATCTCAATTTCATAGTAGGATAACATGTCAAATGTTACACATCATATGCGACTACTGTAAGACTCGTATCTTTTTATTTCTAATATTGAAAAAGAGTATTCCTTTGTTTAAGTTAATTCAATTTGTGGCTTGCTAAGATCTCAGTAGAGCAGCTAGAGGAGGCGTGTTCAACCTTTTTTGGAAAAGGGTGAATTGGTTTGCGGGCCACATTATTCGATTTTGTCTACCGTATTAAATAGGATAAACCAATTAATTTAAAAAGTAGCTAATATATTGATAGATTATTTTTATTAAAATATTAATCATATATTAATTAAGTTATTTTTAAAATTAAATATATACTAGCGAACCCGTGCGAGAAATCTCGCATGTTCATAAACCACACTTTCCCCAATAGGTTTATAATGAGTGACTTAAGGAGAAAGGTTGTTATGGTATTATATCAAACAAATGATTATAGAACACGATTTACATTTCAGTTAGAATTCCAAGTTGTACGTTCCCTAACTCAAGAAGGCAATCACTGAAAATTGGATCATCATAACACTCGCAGCCTATTCGATATTTATGAAATTATACGATTTGAGTACTCATTCCTTTGATTTACTGTTTCTGAAGTCCATGCAAAATGATAAAAGAAAGCCTTCAGAATGTTTTAAAATGACATGAAACAGGTGTCACAGCGGCCAAAATGTGAAGTGGACTGCAATTATGGAGCGTATTTTTTACAGCAACAGTATCTGCAAATCGCACACTTCGGGCATTTTCTTTAAAGTAATTTCTTAAAGACATTATAGATATTTATGAAATTAGAGTGCAAATCGCCACTGCTAATGTCTGTTCTTTTTCATTTGAATGCTCATTTGTCACGATCGGTCGCTTGTGAGCACCGCAGGAGGGATCTATACTACTGAAATAATATATACTAGTTGAAACCCGTCAAAAATGACGGTCAATAGAAAAATATTTACTGAAGAATTTTCTTATGTAGGCCTACTGTATATTCTTTGTACGATGATTTTTTGGCTCTATTGAAACTATAAGGGCGTCAAAAGATTGCACTCTCAACATTGCAAAATACTGCTGGCCATGACTGAAAAATTGATGAGGCAAATTGAGACCTATACGTTCCAGAGTTTTCCCTTGAGCTTCATTGATTGTGACAGAGTATGCCAAATAAATTGGAAAATATTGCCTCTTAAAACAAAATGATAGTGTTTTATCGGATGCTGTTAAATCAAGTAGAAGGATTCAACCTCTCTGCCTAATTTTAACTGCATTTATTATTTCCAAATCCAAGCAATATGGTTGCATTTAAGAGCCCTTGGGAAACGTTCAGATTTCTAAGCAGCATAACGGTTCAAGCGTTTGGAATATGTGGAGGCAAGTCATTTAGTTCCAAGGAATTCAAGAACTCTGAGGAGTCTAATAAAACTGGCCGCAAACCGTCACATATAATTTTGGAATATAACGAAGAAATGCGATGATGTGCACCTCCATACATCTTAAAACAATGTGGACCGTATGGGTGTGGCACAGTAACATTGGCACCAAATGAAACGAAGGACATAGCATTGTACTGCCGATTAGTCTCTCTGAAATTCCTTGAGATATCATCTCCAGTGAAAAATAATTGTTGCAGCATGTCAAATGTTTTATAGGCTATTAGTCAGATTAATTTTACATTACAACAGCAAAGCTCAAAGTAACCAAGTGAAGATTTCTCTCAAGAGAAATACAGTGCAGAACAATGTTTAAATTTGTTCGTCAAGGACCCTACACTGTAACGGTATAGTATCTGGAATTGTATCTGAAATGCCGTATTCATATTGGAGTTTAAAAGTGGCTTCGTATTTTTCTCCGATTTCCCACTTGTTTGCGGCTAATGTTCTATTTCGTAAAATGGGTTTATTTATAGCAGCATTTCTCCCCAAATTAACGTCATAGCTTATTAAATAACACTATAGTGGCCTGCATCAACGCAGCTGCCAAATATTAAATAGCAAATAATAACTTACTTCCATTGCCAAAATCAACTGCGTGGTTAGACTCATTGTTATGTACTCTAAAAAAATAATCAATAAACAACAATATTCACTTATACAACTAAGTTCAGAGACTTCCATTCTCAAGTTGGTTGCTGATGAGAATGCGATGAGACTGATCGCCAATAATAAAATCCTTGCAATTTTTGCAATTTGCTTGCAAACGCAACTCAGGATGACGAACTTCATTTTGAAATAAACAGAATGAAACTGCTCTAAATAATCAATTTCCATCACCTGTTGAAGGTACAATACTTTGCATTTCCATGACAGTAAATTATGCAAGGGAGCATAGAATCACTTCGCCACTACTGGAATGAGCATGGACTCACTTCGCCAGCCACCGTAATGGAGGGAGTTTTAGAATTATATGTTCAGTGTTTTTCAAAGATCGTATTAACACAGGGAAGCCCAGTCTTAAGGCTACATTCTGAGCTATCGCCCCAGATTCCAGGTTCGATCCCTGCTCTGCCAAGAAATTTAATTCTGGTCTGAGGGCTGGAACGGGGCGCACTCTTGAGGCAAACCTAAGAAGAGCAAAATTTGATTCCCATCTCAACAACCTTGGATGTGGTTTTCCGTGGTTTCCCACTTCCACTCCAGGCAAATACCGGGATAGTTCCTAACTTAAAGCCTCAGTCGTCAACTCTCCATTCCCCATACTAATTACAAATGCACACATCAATACAGCCATCACATTAACACAGGTTATCAGAGAAAGGTTTACACTCACACACCAAAGTAGACGGGGCTGAGTGACCACGATGTCTGAGTCCATCAAATGAATTATGTTCGACAATTTTCTCTCAAGGCGAAGCGATTGTGCCGATATTTATTTAATAATTTAAAAGTATCTGGGAACGTAAATCATGGAGAATTCCTTACCTTACGGGAATAATAAACGTAGCCTAACATATGTTTAGACAATGTAATACCAATTGCAAGATAGAATAATTGGGAAATAGAATTACATGTCTGAGGTGGGAATCAAACTCCTTCGACGATGCATAATCAATTTCGTTGTCCACAATGTTAGCCGCTGAGCCACCCAGACAACGAAATTAGAGTGCAATATTAAGAGACGTAAACAACAAACGCACTTAACTGCCAGTTACAGTTCATCAATATTTCCCTTATTTCATGATTCTCAACTCCCTATTCCCCATACTAATTACAAATGCACACATCAATACAGCCATCACATTAACACAGGTTATCAGAGAAAGGTTTACACTCACACACCAAAGTAGACAGGGCTGAGTGACCACGATGTCTGAGTCCATCAAATGAATTATGTTCGACAATTTTCTCTCAAGGCGAAGCGATTGTGCCGATTTTCATTTTCAATTTAAAAGTATCTGGCAACGTAAATCATGGAGAATTTCTTACCTTACGGGAATAATAAACGTAACATATGTTTAGACAATGTAATACCAATTGCAAGATAGAATAATTGGGAAATAGAATTACATGTCTGAGGTGGGAATCAAACTCCTTCGACGATGCATAATCAATTTCGTTGTCCACAATGTTAGCCGCTGAGCCACCCAGACAACGAAATTAGAGTGCAATATTAAGTGACGTAAACAACAAACGCACTCAACTGCCAGTTACAGTTCATCAATATTTCCCTTATTTCATGATTCTATTCCAGTATATATCGGGATACAACATAAGCGATATTTCCCTTTTCAATTCTCATAAACAAAGATCACACTACGATACGGTGGATCTTTTATCCGCCATTTCTCTCATGAAGAAACGCAATTGTGGCAACGCGCAATTGCCACATATATTACCTTTTTCTTTAAACATATAAAAATATACCGTAACATATATTTTCCTTTTAAAGACACACTGCAAATCTGCATGCCAAGAGCTTTCGTTAGAATGCCATACGAAGCCAATCGGTTAAGTCGTTTTCAAAATCTCGTGTGTACAAAAAATACATTAGTGTTTTAAATATATATGGCAACAGAGAATTCGTTACTTTACAGGAATGATAAAAGTGAAATATGTTTCTACACTCTAATACCAATCGTAGGAAGGAAGAAAACAAAAAAAAAAAACATATCCGAGGTGGGAATCGAACCCTCTCGACCATGCAAAGGATGGCAACAGAGAATTCGTTACTTTACGGGAATGAAAAAGTGAAATATATCTCTACAATGTAATACCAATCGTAGGAAGGAAGAAAATGAAAATAAATAAACGTATCCGAGGTGGGAATCGAACCCTCTCGACCATGCAAAGGATGGCAACAGAGAATTCGTTACTTTACGGGAATGATAAAAGTGAAATATGTTTCTACAATGTAATACCAATCGTAGGAAGGAAGAAAACGAAAATAAAAAAAACATAACCGAGGTGGGAATCGAACCCTCTCGATGGGAACAGAGAATTCGTTACTTGACGGGAATGATAAAAGTGAAATATGTTTCTACAATGCAATACCAATCGTAGGAAGGAAGAAAACGAAAATAAAAAAACATATCCGAAGTGGGATCGAACCCTCTCGATCATGCATAATACAAATTTCTGGCCAGTAACCTTATCCCCTTGGCCAACCAGACAACTATGTGACACTGCAGTATTAAGTTATCTAACCAGTATACACACTCAACCTGCACTTTATGTCCTTCAATTCGTGGTTTATTTAATATAATTCTATTTCAATGCATATTGTAAAAACATAACTAACATTATTGGAGACCCTTTTTAATTCTCATAAACAAAGATCTCAGTTAGACGCGACCGGAATCGCCATTTTCCTTGTTGAGAAAGGCCATTGTGCGCATGCGCGAGAGTGTCAATATTTTCCTTTTAAAGAAACTCTGCAAATCTGCATGCCAAGAGCTTTCTACAATGCAATACCAATCGTAGGAAGGAAGAAAATGAAAATAAAAAAAACATATCCGAGGTGGGAATCAAACCCTCTCGATCATGCATAATACAAATTTCAGGCCAGTAACCTTATCCCCTTAGCCATCCAGACAACTATGTTTCACTCCAGTATTAAGCTATCTAACCAGTATACACACTCAACCTGCAGTTTATGTCTTTCAATTCGTGGTTTATTTAATATAATTCTATTTCAATGCACATTGTAATAACATAACTAACATTATTGGAGATCCTTTTTAATTCTCATGAACAAAGATCTCAGTTAGACGCGACCGGAATCGCCATTTTCCTTGTTGAGAAAGGCCATTGTGCGCATGCGCGGGAGTGACAAATATTACATATTTCCTTAATCATTTAAAAATATACCGTAACATATATTTTCCTTTTAAAGAAACTCTGCAAATCTGCATGCCAAGAGCTTTCGTTAGAATGTCTTACGAAGCCAATCGGTTAAGTCGTTTTCACAATCTCGTGTGTACAAAAAACAGCTTAGTGTTTTAAATATATAGATAAATGTTATATTAAATAATTGAATTAATATTTTACCTGTCAATGCGACACTTGGCACTACTTCTCACGAACAAGGCATCCAATATCTGGTTTGATTGATGTAGCAACTCGAAGCGAACTCTTCAGATGACTGTCGGTGATTGGTGTTCTGCACTTCTCATATTTCATCCTGGAGAACACTTGTTCGGATATGTATGTGCTACCGAAAAGTGATGCGAAACGAAGTGCATGTCTATTAACGCCCGGATATTTTTATCTGGGAAAGTAGTCGAGATATAATTTTAGTAAGAGGACATTGTTAAACTTATTACTTAGGTCTGACACACATTGAAAATCAACGCACTCCATTTGCAGATCCTCGGAAACCTCGACAATGTTAATGGAAATAGGGGAAGAAAACATATTGAAACTTATAATATTCTCCATGAAGTCTTGAAATCTAAGGCAGAATTCGGTTCTTAATTCTGATATAATTTCTTCGTATTTTTGAGAATTTTGATTATCACAGTTTTGTAGGCCTGGGAAATGCACAAAGTTCTCATGATTTCTTCTGTTGCCAGAATGAAAAGTAAAGGGCTAATTGGATCACCCTGAAGTATTCCGTTTGTTTGCAATAATGGTTCTGATAATGAAATATTGTCTGAAATTAATAGTTTGTTCCATAAGAGTATTGATTTTATACTTTGTGTCCATACATATTGTCTACCTAGGGTTTCTTCTAGTTTCTCTATCACACGTTATCGGTTTATGAGATAAAATGCTTTGATAAAGTCTATGAAGACTGTGTAAAACTTTTCTTTACTTCTAAGGCTTCCCATATATGTATTAGTTAGTAGTAGTTTTGTTGCGGTCATAGTTGATCTTCCCTTCCTGAACCCGAATTGAGTGCCTGGGAGATGTTCATCTATTTCATCTTTTATTCTCTCTGTAATTGTTTTTGTGAGTGATTTGAAAGGAATATTTTCAAGAGCAATGCCTCTGTATGGTTTAGTGTCATTTGGGTCTCCTTTTCCTTTGAAAGTTCTTATATTATTGAATGTCTCTACCTCTCGGGTATGGAGGCCGTCTCTATGCATTTGTTGATCAGATTTGTCCATGTCGGCAATAGGAGGTGAACTGTGTCCTTTATATAGTCACTATATATGTTGTCTGGTCCAGCAGCTTTCTTTTCATTGTGCTGTCAATGTTCTGAACCTCGTTTGTGGTCAGTGGGGTCCAATCTTTTGTTGACTCTAGGCCGATTTCTTGGGTGTTTTCCTGTACCGATACGTCCTTTATGTCATCTTTGTTTAGTATACTGCTAAAGTGTGACGTCCATGCTTCCATATTTATATAGTGGGTCTGCGTTTGCTTCCTGGGACGAAGATCAATATACGGGTCCTTCCTAGTTTCTTCTACTATTCTTTTGTCTTCTTCTTCCCAATATGTCCTCTTCTTCTCTCTTATGAATTCTTGTAGAGATTTCTCTTCATGTTGTAAATCTTAAGAAGAGTAGGACTCTCTATGTTCAATTTTAGCTGATGAAGAATTCCCAACACATCATTTTTTTTAGCAGATAGCAGTTCTGGTCAAACCATGCTTGTGCCTTTCGTTTTTTTCTTGAACTTGTGGCTTGTATTAGTAGTTCCTCAAGCATTTGTACTGCTTCATCCAATTTTGAGTTCTCTATTAAGGTTTCTATTTGATCTATCTATTCGATTCGTTCTGCTACTTTTTTGACGTCAATTTCTCTCAAGAATAAGTGCTGTGTTTGTTTTTTTGGTTCATGCCATTCTCCTGTAACTGTAATTTCCATTGGGATATGTTTGCGAATTGGTATGTGAGTCGCTGTCCAGAGGGGGTTATTTTCCCTTGTATTGGCCCTCGTATAAGTGCGATATCAATCACACTTTTGCCATTATGGCATATATATGTTGGTACATTTCTGTTATTCAATAGGTGGAATCCTTCTTCTTGCAGATTTTCCAATACTAGTTTTGTTTTGAGACTTGGTATGTCCAGTCTACAATTTAGGTCTCCTGCAATTATTACAGGGTTATCTTGTACATTCTGTGTGATTAATTGGCCTAATTCATCTATTATCTCCAAGGCCGTTACATTCGGTTGGAAGTAGGCTGCTATGATAGTGATATACTTTGTCTCTATTAGTAGCGTGTGATCTTGCTGTGTTGTCGAGATTATTGTGGTCAGCCATGGCTTTAGAAGGACTGTAATTCCTCCCATAGGTCTCCAGGAAATTTTAGTGTACGTTTTTATACATTACTTTCAATGGCTATTTGGCTGCAATAAAAGTATTATTAACTGCACAAAGTTGTTGTTTTTGATTTGTGATTCCCAAAGTCGCAATTTTGTTTCCAAGGCCTTCACGTGATCAAACATAGTAGTAATCAATTGGTTCTTACCTTGGAGACGTGAATTAAGTTCGTTCAATTGTTTTATATCTACCAGAGAGGCATAATCACACAATCATTTTGTGTCTTTAAATTCAACAATAGGTTTGCCCTTCTCCTCCATAAATGTTTGTATTTCGTCTATCAAATCAATACTCACTTAAACATTTTTCCACGGCTCATTCGTCTTATATCAATATAATAAACAATATCTTCAAATTCTGATTCGAGATTGTGTAAGAAATGTTGAAATTCTCTATGTCGCCAACCGTGTGAACGAGTGGAATTCACTACTTTTACAACGAATTTCAAAACACTATCTAAATTTAAGGACTTAGCACAAAGGTTTTCTTGGTGTATTAAGCAGTGATATTGCATTACATAAATGTTTCCTACTTAGATGCCGCTGCTTGCAGTAATTTAACTAACCCTTCTCGATTTCCTGAAAATGCAGGAGCTGCGTCTATTCTTACACCAGAGAGATTTGTATATTTCAAGCCAAGCCAGTTCAAGGTTTCAGTGACACCCCCAACTAAATCAATGGCTTTAGTGGTGCCTCTGTAATACTGAAATCTTTATCCACTCCCCTTAAGAAAATTGCTAATTGGGCAGTATTTCTAGCATCACTACTCTCATTTAGTGCCAGAGAATAGAACTGGAAATTTTTAGCTCGGTATATTCAAGTTCTGTCTATATTGGACGCTAATTCATCAGTACGGCGAGCTACGGTCTGTCTCGACAAGCTCATTTTTGTAAACTGCGCTTTTTAAAGTCAGGACAAAGAATAACAGCAACACTCTCAATGCATTCTTTAACAAACTCGCCATCTGAAAATGGTTTACAGTTTTTTGCAATAATTTCTGCTTCTGCGTAACTCGCTCTTACCAGAGATTCAGTGTCAGGTGACACTCTCTTATAAATTAACTATAGTCCCGAAAGGTTAATTTTAAGTTCAGATACCTTGTCTTCACAAAATTGACCGTCAAATTTATCATATGAAGATGCATGTTTGTTGACGTAATGTCGCTTTATGTTATACTCCTTAAACACTGAAACTGTTTCACTACAAATTAAACACACTGCTTTCTTGTTTACTACAGTAAAAGAGTAATGATTAGTTCTCTTTATTTGAAACTAGCTGAAGTAGCCGTGCTTCGCTACGCGTCATAAATAAATTAAAATGTGAAGGTGACAGTTAAAACAGGGGATAGGCGAGGTGCTGCGCAGAGGGAGAATAAGGATGGAACATTTTGTCCAAGTACACCGCTCGGCGTTGACCGCGTTTTATAGCACAAATTAAGGTTTTACTCGTTAACGGTTGGAGATACCTTTCGGATAGAAAATTTAATTTTAAACCTTGTATATGCCATCAAAAGTTTGCTATTTCTTAGCGTTCTCTTTTTATTTGAAATGGAAATATGAAAGTTTGAAACCAAAGGGTGTAGTGACGTCACTAAAATGGTCGCCATCTTTAAATAGTGCAAAGTATTGAAATAAAAAGTAACCTATATGTTAACCAGGTAAATAAGCTACTTCCTTGTAAAATTCATGTAAATCGGACCAGTGATACTTGCGTGATTGAGTAATACACAGACACACACCATCTCATTTTTAGCCTCACTTCGCTCGCGTCATAATCGTGTCATATTGTTATTCAATGAAATGCAGGTTTAACCCCTTTAACACCCCTTTAGAACCTGAATATCCAAAAATCCCTCCTTAGTAGACGTTTTCGACACACAACAAACATATCCCCAAAATATCATTCTTCAAACTTTAATAGTTTTGGTTGGTCGATGAGAGTGAACATCCAAAAATCCTTCCTTAGTGGACGTTTTTCTTCCAGAATTTCACCCCTCCCCATACGCCCCTTAAATTGTATTTATGAAAAAACGGTCGAACACCTGTTTTATTTATTTATTTATTTATTTATTTATTTATTTATTTATTTATTTATTTATTTATTTATTTATTTATTTATTTATTTATTTATTTATTTATTTATTTATTTATTTATTTATTTATTTATTTATTTATTTATTTATTTATTTTTAAGCTGATTGATTTCCTCCGAGTTTCAAACTCCTCGCCAATGTCGTTTAAGAGATACACGCTCCGTTAGGAATCTTTCAACCCCCACTTTTCATCCCTTTCACCTCATAATATACACTACATCGAAAATCCATTAGACATGTGTCAGCTTATTTTTAACGATTAGTATATATGCCAAGTACCACATCCCCAAATGAAACCACTCGTGAGATATTGTTATTCAATGAAATTCACGCTTACCCCCTTAACAGCTCTTTAGAACCTGAATATCCAAAACTCTTTCCTTAGTGGACGTTTTCGACATACAACGAACATATCCCCAAAATTTCATGTTTCTAACGTCAATAATTTCGGCTGGGCGATGATGAGTGAGTGAGTCAGTCAGGACATTTTCTTTCATTTATTTTTGATAATTTCACCACTCCCCATGAACCCCTTTAATTGGATTTATCAAACAAATGGTCGAACACCTATTTACTTATTTAAATCTGTTTTCCTCCTGAGTTTGATGAGTGAGTAAGTGAGTCAATCAGTTAGGACACTTTCTTTCCTGTTTTTTTTTTCCCCAGAATTTCACCTCTCTCCAAGGGCCTTTTAATTGGATTTATGAAAAAACCGTCGAACACCTATTTACATGTATTTTAAGCTGTTTTTTCCCGCCGAATTTCAAACTTCTCACCTATGTCGTTTCAGAGATACACGCTCCGTTAAGAATCCCTCAACCCACATCTTCACCCCTTACACCTCATAAAATACACCACTTCGATAAACCCTTAGCATATGTCTGATTATTTTCATGATTAGTTTATATACCGAATATCACATCCCCAAAGAAACAACTCATGAGAGATCGTTATTCAATGAAATGCACGTTTACCCCCTTAACACCTCTTTAAAACCCGAATAAACAAAAATCATTCCTTAGTTGACGTTTTCGACATACAGCGAACATATTCCCAAAATTCCATGTTTCCAACTTTAATAGTTTTCGCTGGGCGTGATGAGTGAGTGAGTCAGACAGGACATTTTCCTTCAATTATCTTTACCAGAATTTCACCCCACCCCATGGGCCCCTTAAATTGAATTTATGAAAAAAAAACGCTTTTTTAAGCTGTCTTTTTCCCCTGAGTTTGATGAGTGAGTGAGTTAGTCAGTCAGTTAGGACACTTTCTCTCCTTTTCCCCCCAGAATTTCACCCCACCCCATTGGCCCCTTAAATTAATTTATGAAAAAAAAAAACGGTCGAACACCGATTTACTTACTTTTTTAGTTTTTTTATGTGGCTGAGTTTCAAATTTCTCGCCCATGTCGTTTAAGAGATAGGCCTACACGCTCCGTTAGGAATCCTTCAACCCCCACTTTTCATCCCTTTCACCTCATAATAATACACCACATCGAAAAACCCTTAGACACATGTCTGCTTATTTTTAATGATTAGTTTATATGGCGAGTATCACATCCACAAATGAAACCACTCGTGAGATATTGTTATTCAATAAAATGAAGGTTTAAACCCCTTAAGACCCCTTTAGAACCTGAATATCCAAAAATCCTCTCTTAGTGTATGGTTTTGACATACAACGAACATATCCCCGAAATGCCATGTTTCCAACTTCAATATTTTTGTCTGGGCGATGATGAGTGAGTGAATGAGCCAGGACATTTTCTTTCATTTTTTTTTCTTCAGAATTTCTACCCCTCCCGATGAACCCCTTAAATTTGATTGATCAAAAAAACCTGTCGAAAGGCTATTTACTTACATTAAAGCAGTTTTCCCCCTGAGTTTGATGAGTGAGTCAGTCAGTCAATCAGTTAGGACACTTTCTTTCCTGTTTCCCCCCTCCCAGAATATCACCCCTCCCCATGGACCCTTAAATTGGATTTATGAAAAAACGGTCATACATATTTTTATGCTGTTTTTTCCCGCTGAATTTCAGACTCATCGCCTATTTCGTTTAAGAGATACACGCTCCGTTAGGAATCTTTCAAACCCCACTTTTTACCCCTTTCACCTCATAATATACACCACATCGAAAAACCCTCAGACACGTGTCTTCTTAATTTTAGCCTACTTTTCACATTTTTCAAAAATGAGGAAAAAGTAGTCTTATGAGGTCGATCCGGGAAAATGTGTGTCTGTCTGTCTGTCTGTCTGTCTGTCTGTCTGTCCTTCCGTCAGTCTCTCTGTCTGGCTGTGTGTCTGTCCCCCCCTATCAACTCCTAAACGGCCGCAGCAATCAAAACCAAATTTAGTATGAGTAAAGATGTGCACCGGAATAGCTCACGTCCATATTTGAAAAAGATGTCAGTGCTACCAACTGCTGAAAAAACGCACTAGAAATTTGAGCTCCATTTTGGATATCTTGCAAGGTATGCATGGGAGCTATTCCAAAATTGGCACACATGTAGATAATACTATTTCAGTTAATTTCCAGGAGGCCAGCCATGACAGTGTTGCCAAAATAATTTTAAGCCTTCTGATAGGTCCAATGTTTAAATGCATATAACTTCTACACTATCAACTGGATTTCAACCAAATTTTGTATGTAATATCTGTACATAAACAGATATGACTGAGCGTATTCTTAAGAGCCACCAGGGCTGCCAACTGTTAATAATTGCTCACTCTATTTTTTTAAATCCAAATACCAATATATCAGAAAGTATGCAAGCCAACAGCTTTAAACTATGCACACGTATATTCTGACATTTTAGATTAATTTGGAGTAACTTATATACGTCAGTTCTACCAACATGATTATAAGCCTGCTGATAGTACCAATTTTTAAATACATGTAACTTCTATACTATCAGTTGGATTTCAACCAAATTTCGTATGTGCAATGTGTACCATAACAGATATGACTATACGTATTGTTAAGAGCAATCAGGGCTGCCAACTGTTAATAAATGCTGTCTATATTCTTTTTACCCGAATATCAATATATCAGAAAGTATGCAAGCCAACAGCTCTATACTTTGCACACGTATAGCACCTGACATTCTAGATTAATTTGGAGCAATTAATACAAGGCGGTGCTGCCAACATGATTCTATGCCTGCTGATATGTCCAATTTTAAAATACATGTAACTTCTATACTAACAAATGGATTTCATCCAAAATTGGCACAACAAGATATCATAATAATTCAGATTATTTCTGACCAGCCCACGCATGGTATTGTTGGCAACATGCTTTTACGCGTGCTGATAGATCCAGTGTCTAACTGCATGTAACGTCCATTGGACTTCAACCAAATTTTGTATTCAGTACCTTAAGAGGTGGAACTAAGAATATATTCAGTCACCAGGGCTGCCAACTGTAGTGCTCTACTAGGCTACATTTTACCAGGTATATTTTGAACTAATTTGATATTTCGATATTACCAACTTAATTTTGTCATTATTCTAGATAGGTTCATATACTGTAGAATAATCATTAGCATGAAAAGTAGGCTGTATAGTTCTTCACGGAACTTCTTGTTAATTATGAGTTTATATGCCGGGTATCACATCCCCCAATGAAACCAATCGGGAGATATTGCAATTCAATGAAATGCAGGTCTACCCCCTTAACACCCCTTTAGAACCTGAATATCAAAAAATCCTCTCTTAGTGGGCATTTGCGTCCCTTGAGGAAGCTGCATACAAAATTTCATTCCAATCCGTTTGGTGGTTTCTGAGATTTCGGGATGAATGAATGAGTGAGTGAGTGAGTGAGTGGTATTTGACAAATATATAGTAGATAGTGGTCTTTGTTATGCTAAACTCGGTTGACAGTGCTGTGTGAGCAGTTGAGTAACTAACGGGATTTCAAGTAAATATCCTCATTTTCTATACCGGTAATGCAGAGCGCAACTGGCATCCAGTCGGCCGTGTCTCGACTTGAGCTATGTTGCCATGGAAACCTTCTGCCTTGCCATTCCTTCATGAGTATATTTTATGATTTGATTAGCCTGTGCTTGAGTGCAAAATGGCCGAAATCAGAAGAATGAGAAAGACTATCGAAAATTCATGTAGCCAGGGTAGATTTGTATACGGAACCAACCCACATACATACATACATACATATATACATACATACGTACATACATACATACATACATACATACATACAGACTTTCACTTTTATATATTAGATGATCTAAGTTACCTTCGTCTGAAATTTTTCATTTCTTGCCGCTACACTCAGAAACCATGATTATCACTTAAAAAGAATCACAGAATTAATTATATTCATCAAACCTCTCACTAACACTGACACTACAATTGGAGCGAAAGTAGGGGGGTAATAGGAGTTCTAACTCACAAGGTGTTCCAAAAGGTAGTACACACATTTTGCTTATTCATATCTCGCGAACGCATGGTCGGATTTTAACAAATGAGGTGTCGTTGGACTCAGTCTGACGCCCCCTTTCCAATGGACAACGCATATCAACCCTAAATTAAAACCTACCCCTACTAGGGGTAAAATTGTATTTTTTTTTAGTAAAAGTCATTTTACAAACGCTACAGACATGAGGGGCGATACCAGTATGAACTTAAACGTTGTTGCTCATATAGCGCATGCGTTTTGCTGGATGCCGCTATGAATCAACATTTTGATTTTGTTTTTTTTTACGCATGCGCACTTGGGGATTTTGTAAGAGGGCGGGCATTTAAATAATGATTTATGTATGAGTAATTATTATTATTCTTTTTTTTTTATTTTTCCAAAAGATTGAAAACTAATAGGTCATGTGCTTTTTGGTATCTTACGAACTAAAAAGGCTACAGACTTGTATGATGGGTCGTTGGATTTGGGATAACGCCCCGTTTTTGAATGTAGTTTTAATTTTTGTCAAAAGGGCCTAAGTGCACTTTTGTTAATATTTTGCGAACTAAGAAGGCTACGGGCTTGTATGATGGGTCGTTGGATTTGGGATAACACTCCGTTTTTGAATGTAGTTTTGATTTTTGTCAAAAGGGCCTAAGTACACTTTTTGTTAATATTTTGAGAACTAAGATAGCTGCGGATTTGTACGAGGGGTCGTTGGATTTTGGATGACGCCCCGTATTTGAATGTAGTTTTGTTTTTTGTCAAAAGGGCCTAAGTGAACTTTTTTTTAATATTATGCGAACTAAGAAGGCTACGGACTTGTAGAGGGGTTCTAGCACTTGGGGTGATGCCCTGTTTTTGAATAGATTTTATGATTTTTGTCAAAAGGGCCTAAGGCCCTATTTTTTTACCTGTTTTAATTTTAATTAAGAGTGGTCGTTGAGAGAGCCGGTACTGCTGTTATGTGTCTCAACGAGCCTGTTGTCGAGCACAGTGACCAAGCCTGGAAGAAATGGTTTGCTATTTTGACGGAATGGCGGGGCAGTTTATGATGGTTGGTTTTTTAATATTTCCTATGACGGATGGAGGCAAATATTTGAAAATGTGTGCTAGGATTTTTTTAACCCTAAAGGGGATCTTTAACGTCTTAGTCAACGGTGATGAGCGAGACCGCTCTCTGATACAGCAGACGGTTGTAGGATATGACCAAGTGGTACTTGGACGTGGTGAAAGTATGTGGTTAACATGGTCATGTATGAGGATGGCCGCTTGCTAATGATTATTATTATTATTATTATTACAGTAAAATGTTTAATAATAATAATAATAAGACACAGAGTCCTGCTCGCTGGAGACTGAATACACGACCTGGCCAGGCCTTGTCAGAGCGACTGCTGATAACACAAGAATGTCTACGTGGGCAGGAAGTAAAGGGTCAGGTTACTTGGCTGGTAGAGGCTAGCAGGTCTGCCGTTTAAACAGACTTGGTAGAGGCTAGCAGGTCTGGGCGTTTAAACAGAGACCGCCATGTTGGATCCTTTACAGTCGTACTAGCGATGTATAAGAGGCAGCCATTTTGGTTCTTTATTAAAGACATGCAACTAGTATAAGGTACACGAATTTTATAAAGCTTAAGGAATGTGGAGAGGCGTGGGAACACGTGCGAGACAGAACTTAAATCAAGGTCAAAACGCTGAGAAAATGCAACTTTCTCTGTTGCTAAGCAGACTGATAACGATTGTGTTAGTCATGCCCTTGCCATTTTAGCAAACGGACGTATAGAGTATAGCTCTGAACTGAACTTTGGAATAAAATCCTTTTGTTTTTGGTAAGTATATATGAGTAATTATTTTAATGATATCATGCTAATGAACCTTAAATTTATAGTTATTGATAAGGTAATTAATGATTTTTTTATTTATTTGTTTGCAGATAACCGGTATAGCTGTCATGTCTGAGAGAGAGACCATTGCACTTTTGAGTTCACTAGAAGAAAACAGCAACAAACCATTACAAGTCAAGGTGAGGTTTTTTACTAACTTGTTTAATTTTTGTTTGATATTTTTTTAATGTAATGCATTTATTAACCTGAATTTAGGTATTTATAGCGGTTTATTTTAAATATTTTTAGAAACTTGGAAAGAAAGCCTTACCGCCGTAGCAGTTGCTGAAAACCCGAGACGCAGTAGAGTGCTACCAATGTTTCCAGGCAGTGACCTTTTGAAAACTCAGGTAAGTCTAACTTAAAAATGCTATTCCATTTTACCACTAATCAAAATCCATAGACAAAAAAATATTCATTACATTAACATGACTGGGACGATGATTGCTTTGTTGATTAATGACTATGTACTGGCAAACGGTATAAGACCATATTGGTTGTTGACCGGGAAAAGTACAAGGCCATGTTGGATTTTCTAAAAAAAAAAATTATGGGTGGTTCCCTATGGACTCAACGAATATCCACAGGTTTTAACATGATAATCTGAACAAAATGACATGACATTCATTGATTTTTGTTTATATATTGGTTAAAGGGGGATGTTAATGACTGTAGCTTTATAAAAAAAAAGTACATGGGTTACTGTTAGTGCAAACTAACAGTTTATTTTTTTAAATATTTTTGATGGTGTTGTTTTATTTAATGCTAATTAACGTTAAAGTTTAATAAACAAGTATTCATTGATTGATTGATTGATTGAGTGATGAGTTATTTTGTTTGTTTTTTAGGTGTGGTCATACGCCATTAACATAGTGAACAGACAGTGAAAATAAAGCATACATTGTGGTTAAAAGTACTGTGTGCAACGTTAATAACTTACAATAAGAAAAAGTTTTATTATAACACATGGCGTTAGTCCCAAATACGACAAGTGAGCAAGTTGGTTCACCACGTGGGTTAAATTTAAAATCAGAACATGATCGTTGGTTAGCATTTGAATCCTGGCCTGTAGGCTTTTTGTCAACACATAAACTTGCAAAAGCCGTTTTTAGCCTACTTTCGATTTTTGCAAAAAATGAAAGTAGACTTATGAGATCACTACAGGGCGAAAAAAAAGTGTGTCTGTTTGTGTGTGTGTATGTGTGTGAGTCTGTGTGTGTGTGTGTGTGAGTGTGTGTACTCTGAATGTCTGTCCCCCCTATCAATTCGAACACGGTGAGCGCAAATTGAACGAAATTTGGTACAAAGGTAGCACTAGTAAAGGACACCTCAGTGTCATGTTCTATATCGCCGCCATCTTGACGGAGACGTAATGGTGGCCACACAAATGTTCAAAGCTTAAATCAAATTACGACTAACCTAATCATCCGATCTCTACCAAATTTTGCAACAACATACCTTTATGGGGGCAGCATCCTTTGACCAAACTAATAGGTCATCAGCCTAATAGTTTGCGGATGGCGGCCATCTTTGTGTGAAAATCGATTGCCCCTATTAATTCGAACACGGTGAAACCGAATGGAACGAAATTTGGTACAGAGGTAGTACTAGCAAAGGGCACCCCAGTGTCATGTTTTATATCGCCGCCATCTTGACGGAAACGTAATGGTGGCCACACAAATGTTCAAAGCTTAAATCAAATTACGACTAATCTAATCATCCGATCTCTACCAAATTTTGCAACAACATACCTTTATGGAGGGAGCATCCTTTGACAAATCTAATAGGTCATTAGCCTTATAGTTTGCGGATGGCGGCCATCTTTGTGTCAAAATCGATTACCCCTATTAATTCGAACACGGTGAAACCGAATGGAATGAAATTTGGTACAGAGGTAACACTAGCAAAGGGCACCCCAGTGTCATGTTTTTTATCGCCACCATCTTGACGGAAACTTAATGGCGGCCACCCAAATGTTCAAAGCTTAAATCAAATTACGACTAACCTAATCATCCGATCTCTACCAAATTTTGCATCAACATACCATTATGGAGGAAGCATCCTTTGACCAAACTAATAGGTCATTAGCCTAATATTTTGCGGATGGCGGCCATCTTTGTGTGAAAATCGATTCCCCCTATTAATTCGAACACAGTGAAACCGAATGGAACGAAATTTGGTACAGAGGTAGCACTAGAAAAGGCCACCTCAGTGTCATGTTTTATATCACCGCCATCTTGACGGAAACGTAATCGCGGCCACCCAAATGTTAAAGGCTAAAATGTAATTACGACCAACCTAATAATCTAGTCTCTACCAAATTTTGCAACAACAAATCTTTATGTGGGAAGCATATTCTGACCAAACTGCTAGATCATCAGCCCAATAGTTTGCAGATGGTGGCCAAGTATGTGTGCAAATCGATTCCCCCTATCAATTCAAACACGGTGAAATCAAATTGAACGAAATTTGGTACAGAGGTAGCACTAGCAAAAGGCACCTCAGTGTCATGTTTTATATCGCCACCATCTTGACGGAAACGGAATGACGGCCACCCAAATGTTAAAAGCTTAAATCAAATTTCGACCATCCTAATAATTTGATCTCTACCGGATTTTGCAACAACATGCCTTTTTGTGAAAAGCATCTTATGACTGACTACAAGGTCATCAGCCCAATAGTTTGCAAATAGCGGCCATGTATGTGTGCAAATCCATTCCCCAGATCAATTCAAACACGGTGAAACCGAATTGAATGATTTTTTTTTACAGAGGTAGCACTAGCAAAGGGCACCTCATATTCATGTTTAATATCCCTATAGCACGTTGTATTTCAGCAAGCTACTACAACCAACATTCAATTATACTCCTTGAAAATACAAAGAGTTATAACAATACCCATGCATTTAGGAGAAAGTAGGCTATACGTTCTTTACTGAACATCTTGTTTTTTTACTGGAACCGAGAAGATGTGGTGCGCTGTGTGTTTTGTCGTATTGAACTTTCACACTGGGAAGAAGGAGATGATCCCTTTAGAGACAATTTGCGATGGTCTCCCCATTGTCCTTACATGCTTGGAAAACAAGTGGGTAACCTACCCGTGTATTCATTTTACCGAACCACAAGGCTATTGGCCGTTACTTACGTTGCTGAATCACAAATAAATAATAATAATAATGATGTATTACCAGCCAACGGTAGTGTCGATATATGTGGTCCATATGCCATATATAGTGTTGAATTGGCGTGTGTTTTTGAAAAATTGGGAGTTTGCAAGACTAAAGCACTAGCACACCCAGAGTACAGCTCTGTTGAAAGACGTTTAGAATCTTATAAAAATGTTTGGCCATTAATATTAAAACACCTTACCAAACAGCTAAGTGAAGCTGGATTTTTTATACTGGTGAAGGGGATAAAACAATATGTTTTTATTGTGGATTTGCTTTAAAGGATTGGCAAATGACTGATGACCCTCTTGTGCAACACGCTCGTTGGTTACCAAACTGCAAATACATGGTGTTGCTTAAAGGTCAGGAATTTGTGAACACTATTCATATAGAAAACGTGATTGCAGAACAAGACATAAAAGTGCCTTTAGAGTTAGAACATGTGGGGCAAATACATGAGGCTGAAAGAAAAGACTTGTCTTACGAACAGATACAAAAGTGTGACCAACAATTATGTAAAATTTGTTATCTTGATGAACTAGGTGTTGTATTTTTTCCTTGTGGACACATGATAGCATGTGTCAAGTGTGCATTAGAACTTAACACTTGTGCTATATGCAGAAAAGTAGTACCTGCTACAGTTAGGGCATTTCTTGCATAACTAGTATAATTTATTAGCCATGCATAGTGCAAAATCCCTAATTGCACAATATTATTAAAGCTGTTTTAGAGTGTAATAGATATGCTTTTGTTTTGTTTATAGACTACTACAATGAATGTTTTGAATGCTGTGGGACAATCATGTGGCTTAGAGACAAAGAAGCTCAGCGAATTGCCAACACATATTCCATTCCGCATTATCAAGATTCGGCAATTGAAAACAGCATATGGTGATCGTGTACTTTGTGTATGTGAAAACTTTGAGACATTTCTGCCTACACGGTTTAATGATATGTCAGAGAGTGTTTTTGATGAAGTCAATAATGCTGTTCAACCTGTACACATCATTTATGAAGGTTTTAAAAACAATAGGTGCATGGTTCGTTTTAATTAAATAAAAAAACAAATGTGAAATAATAATGGAAAATATAAGTGATGACAATGGACTGAAAAAGGAAGAAAATATGTGTATAGAATAGTAATGTTTTAGTGTTTAGTGTTGTCTTTAAAAATATTATGATTAAACCAAAAACAAGAAATGTACATAAAGTTTGTAAATAAATGCAAAATGATGTTACAATACTGTTTTATTTTATACAAAGTTAGAATATTTAACATTGCAGAGTATACATGATTATGACAATAGATGCACACTGAATACAAGTCTTTCTCTCTTTACAATAGTCTGTTATAGTTTTAAACACAAGGCTTGTTGTCGATTTTTATAGCAATGTCCATTCACTGTTGTATTAGAAAATTGGGAAGCCGCAATGGTTGTATAGGCATAAAAACCTTATTGTTATTACTATTTAGTCATTTTGATCCTCATGCATATCGAGAGCAGATGGCCTACTTGTTCCACTATTTAAAACGACAACAACAACACTACCTCTTACATAGTTTGTGATGTTGATGGCTCTTGCGACGTGGAAGATGGATTAAACATAACTTTTAGAACAGGGGTTAAACGTTGCTCATTAAAAAATCCACTATTTTGAGTAGCAATATGGTTTTCTTGACTTTTTGTCGACGGCAACTGTGTTTCATGCAGTACACTACATTGATGATCACTGACACTTAAAACCTAACTATTTTTACTTTTTAGGTCACCACGACAATGTTTGGAACGATGCTTTGAACAACGCCGATTAACAGTTCCATTTTTATTGGTTCGTTTCACAATATATGAATATCCTTTATAGTATGCGTAAGGCTTACCGTACCTAGTCACTGATATTTCCATGTCAACTGTCAAGCATAGACTAAGCTCTAGTAAAGTCAATTTGGTAATAAGAATAATAGTTTAATGTGAGAGCAAATATGAATCCAAAGAGTTCAGGTAAAAGTGGAAGCAAATAAGCAAATATAAGAACCAAAAGTGGGGGTAAAAGTGGTTGCAAAGTGGTAGACCCATTACACAATAATTTCAGCACGTCGAAGCTCTTGTTCAATTTCTTTGATTTCCCAATCGTGACCGGTATGCCCAGCTTGTTGTAAAGCATGCAAGTGTCGAAGCCGTTGAATTAGCTTACTGGGTTTGTTTCAGTATACAAATTTAACAAATGAATTTTTAGGTATAAACAAGGCATTACCATTATCATTATTATCATTATTATTATTATGATCATTATTATCATTATCATCATGACCATTAACACTATTACTATATAGTCCTTTTTGATCCTCTTGCAATACCACTTTATTTATAGTCTGTGTCGACTTTGATAGTGTTGAATGTTTCTTGTACGTTGACAACTGTCCTAACATGACTTTTTGAGGACATGATAAGTCCTTTTGAACAAACACTGCATTATCTTTAGCTGCAATATCGTTTTCTTGAACTTGCTTTATAGCATTTTGAAAATTGTTTGTAAACAGCAACCGTGGTTCGCTTAGAGCACAACATTGATGAATACTCACACTTAAAACCTTTCCATTTTTACTATTCAGATTTCCTCGACATTTTGTTGACCTCTCTTTTGAGCATGCCAGAATATTATTCTGTGGTGGACTAAAACGTTAAAGATCCCCTTTAGGGTTAAAAAAAATCCTAGCACACATTTTCAAATATTTGCCTCCATCCGTCATAGGAAATATCACAAAACCAACCGTCATAAACTGCCCCGCCATTCCGTCAAAATAGCAATTCATTTCTTCCAGGCTTGGTCACTGTGCTCGACAACAGGCTCGTTGAGACACATAACAGCAGTACCGGCTCTCTCAACGACCACTCTTAATTAAAATTTAAACAGGTAAAAAAAATAGGGCGTTAGGTCCTCATGACAAAAATCAAAAAATCTATTCAAAAACAGGGCATCACCCCAAGTGCTAGAACCCCTATATAAGTCCGTAGCCCTCTTAGTTCGCAAAATATTAACAAAAGTGCACTTAGGCCCTTTTGGCAACAATCAAAACTACATTAAAATCGGGGCGTCATCCCAAATCCAACGACCCCTCGTACAAATCCGTAGCCATCTTAGTTCTCAAAATATTAACACGACCCCTCATACAAGTCCATAGCCTTTTTAGTTCGCAAAATATTAACAAAAGTGCACTTAGGGCCTTTTGACAAAAATCAAAATTACATTAAAAAACGGGGCGTTATCCCAAATCCAACGACCCATCATACAAGTCCGTAGCCTTTTTAGTTCGCAATAGTATTAACAAAAGTGCACTTAGGCCCTTTTGACAAAAATCAAAACTACATTAAAAAACGGAGTGTTATCCCAAATCCAACGACCCATCATACAAGTCCGTAGCCTTCTTGGTTCGCAAAATATTAACAAAAGTGCACTTTGGCCTTTTTGACAAAAATCAAAACTACATTAAAAAATGCGTCGTTATCCCAAATAAAACGACCCATCATACAAGTCCGTAGCCTTCTTAGTTCGTACGATATTAAAAAGCACATGACCTATTAGTTTTCAATCTTTTGGAAAAATAAAAAATAATAATAATAACTCATACATAAATAATTATTTAAATGCCCCTCCCTCTTACAAAATCCCCAAGTGCGCATGCGTAAAAAAAACAAAATCAAAATGTTGATTCATAGCGGCATCCAGCAAAACGAATGCGCTATATGAGCAACAACATTTACGTTCATACTGGTATCGCCCCTCATGTCTGTCGCGTTTGTAAAATTATTTTTACTAAAAAGAAACTACAATTTTACCCCTAGTAGGGGTAGGTTTTATTTTAGGGTTGAAATGGGCTGTCCATTGGAAAGGAGGCGTCAGCCTGAGTCCAATGACACCTCATTTGTTAAAATCCGACCAAGCGTTCGCGAGATATGAATAAGCAAAAAGTGTGTACTAACTTTTGGAACACCTTGTGAGTTAGAACTCCTATTACCCCCCTAATAGCGAACAACTGCAAACTGGAAACTAACTTGAAAGTTGTACATTGTAACGATAATAAAACATCCGGCGCGCACTCGCCTTTGAAGTAAATAAGGAAGATTGTAGTTATACGTGACCGTAATATCAAGATCATAAGCCACGGGACCTCCTTTTTATGTGGAATCCGAACCACAGGACATGGTATTTCACTTTGTAAATCTCACATGCATTGACCGGGAATCGAACCCGTTCCACCGTGGTGAGATGCCAACAGCTTGACATTCTGATGTTATTAAATGTAAATGATCTGCGGTTTCAGCCAACAAATTTTTATATCTCGAAAAGCTGCGTTAATATCAACTTATGTGATCGGAGCATATTTAAAGTGACGAAGGTCGTTTGCTGCTAAATCCTCCTCAATCCCATCCATGCAGTAGTTTTTACCAGAAAGACTGTCTGAGATTTTGCATAATGTTTTATACTCTGTGCTTTTGTCCAGCACTTTGTTCACGTTTGATGCAATACCCGCACCGATTTCGCCACGATTGTTGCTAAGACTAGTTTCCTCCCGCTAAATAAGGAAATGGAATCAATATTTCAATATTTTTAATTATCTTGTATCAGCGACTAGCTTCTTCTTAACTCTGAGAGACGTAACTCCCTCATATAAAGCTGTGACATAACTAAATTGGAGAAAGATGACTTTAAAAGGCCGATTTCTCTAAAATATGACCAAAAAAATCTACCAAACTTTAAAAAAATGCTCTTAAAATGTAAAAATGGCAAAAAAATAGCAAAAAGTTGCAAGGTAAAAATGACATATTTGAAGACGGGGTGGCTCGTCCGGAATTTCTATGTACTTCAGCATTATTCTAGACAGCTCAGTAAAAATATGACATGTCATCAACTTCCGGGCCCTACTTATCAATAATGATGTTTGGAGCAGAAACTTGGCCGATGTCGAGGAGAGATGAAAGTAGAATCCAGGCAGCCGAAATGAAATTCCTGAGGAGTATGGTACAGAAGACTAGGAGAGATAGAGTGAGATAAGACATTCGAATGTACAGAAGCTGAATGATAAGCTGGAGCAGAACAGATTGAGACGGTATGGACATGCGAAAAGGATGAATGATGAAAGAATGCCGAAACAAGTGATGGAGAGATGGATGACTGGAAAGAGGGGGCAAGGAAGACCTAGAGTACGGTGGATGGATTTGCTGAAGGACAGTGTGAGAGAACGGAATCTGGAGACAGTGTGAAAATGCTGATCCGAGGCCGGGTGTTTTTTGGGGTGCGGGGAAGTCTGGAGGTCGCTGGGAGCAAGATCAGGGCATCAACTGTTCTGCAGAAGTTTGGCTGGGTGCTGTTTAATCATCCACAGTACAGTCTTGATCTTGCTCCCAGTGATTTCCACCTTTTCTTGCGCCTCGGGAAGTTTCTGTTCTCCGGTCAGCTTTTTCACACTGATGAAGAGCGGAAGACAAATATCACACGCTGGCTCCATTCGCAGACTTCTAGACACGGGACTACAAAAGTTGATACCACGCTATGACAAGTGTCTCAATTCATTTGGTGCCTATGTCGAAAAATGGCTGACACATTGTGGTACATGTTGCCAATAAAGTGTCGCATACAGAAGCTTGCCACGGTGGGTGAGTGGATAGCGTGTCGGTCTACTAACCCCAAGATTGCAGGTTTGCTCCTGGCCATGGTAAGTGATTTTTGAAAGGTGGCAAAAATAATGCATGCATGTCATTCGATGTTGGCATGTCAATGAACCCATTTGAATTCAGTAGGCCGTGTTCATAATGGCAAAAATTAATCTCGGGAGTTTCCGCCAACGCTAAGTCTCTCATTTCTCTACTAGAAAGCGCTATAGTGTTCAAGGAGCTTAGATATCTAACCTCCTTGACTTTCATAGTGAGTCAAGGAACAACGAAATTCGACATGCAAGCTACCATCTGGGTGTCAAATTACAAAGCTTGCACCCGGCATCCGAGGCCATACGATATTATTATTATTATACCAGATTTGGTAGAGATCGGAAGATTTGGTTAGTCGTTATTTGATTTTACGTTTTGAATGTTTGAGTGGCCGCCATTCAGTTTTGGTAAAGATGGCGGTGATATAAAACATGACACTGAGTTGCCCTTTGCTAGTTCTACCTCTGTACCAAATTTCGTTCAATTCGGTTTCACCGTGTTCGAATTGATAGGGGGGACAGACATTCAGAGTACACACCCTCACACACACACACACACACACACACACAGACTCACACACACACAGACAGACATACAGTTTTTCGCCCTGTGTAGATCTCATAAGTCTACTTTCAATTTTTGCAAAAATCGAAAGTAGGCTAATACAGCATACAAATGAGGTGTCAAATTCTAGTAGCATACTGTTTCTAGTCGTTGTAATGTAAATAAACATATAGTTCAATACTTATACTGACTGTTATTTCCCCCAACCCGTGATATTACATAGTTTGTCTCCGACGGAGATATTATTTAGGTTGCCCCCGACGATGATATTATTTATGTTGCGCCCGACGATGATATTATTTAGGTTGCGCCCGACGGTGATATTATTTAGGTTGCCTCCAACGGTGATAAGTTATTCTTTAGGTTGCGCCCGACGGTGATATTATTTAGGTTGCCTCCAACGGTGATAAGTTATTCCTTTGGTTGAGCCCGACGGTGATATTATGTAGGTTGCGCCCAACGGTGATATTATTTAGGTTGCGTCCGACGGTGATATTATTTCGGTTGCCTCCAACGGTGATAAGTTATTCTTTAGGTTGCGCCCGACGGTGATATTATTTAGGTTGCCTCCAACGGAGATAAGTTATTCTTTAGGTTGCACCCGACGGTGATATTATTTAGGTTGTTTCCGACGGTGATAAGTTATTATTTAGGTTGCGCCCGACGGTGATATTATTTAGGTTGTTTCCGACGGTGATAAGTTATTATTTAGGTTGCGCCCGACGGTGATATTATTTAGGTTGTTTCCGACGGTGATAAGTTATTATTTAGGTTGCGTCCGACGGTGATATTATTTAGTTGCGCCCGACGGTGATAGTTATTATTTAGGTTGTTTCCGACAGTGATATTATTTCGGTTGCCTCCAACGGTGATAAGTTATTCTTTAGGTTGCGCCCGACGGTGATATTATTTAGGTTGCCTCCAACGGTGATAAGTTATTATTTAGGTTGCGCCCGACGGTGATAAGTTATTCTTTAGGTTGCGTCCGACGGTGATATTATTTAGGTTGTTTCCGACGGTGATAAGTTATTATTTAGTTTGCGCCCGACGGTGATAGTATTTACGTTGTTTCCGACGGTGATAAGTTATTATTTAGGTTGCGCCCGACGGTGATATTATTTAGGTTGTTTCCAACGGTGATAAGTTATTATTTAGGTTGCGTCCGACGGTGATATTATTAATGTTGCGCCCGACGGTGATATTATTTAGGTTGCGTCCGACGGTGATATTATTTCGGTTGCCTCCAATGGTGATAAGTTATTCTTGAGGTTGCACCCGACGGTGATATTATTTAGGTTGCCTCCAACGGTGATAAATTATTCTTTAGGTTGCGCCCGACGGTGATATTATTTAGGTTGTTTCCGACTGTGAGAAGTTATTATTTAGGTTGCGCCCGACGGTGATATTATTTAGGTTGCCTCCAACGGTGATACGTTATTCTTTAGGTTGGCCCGACGGTGATATTATTTAGGTTACGTCCGACGGTGATATTATTTAGGTTGCGTCCGACGGTGATATTATTTCGGTTGCCTCCAACGGTGATAAGTTATTATTTAGGTTGCGCCCGACGATGATATTATTTAGATTGCGCCCGACTGTGATATTATTTAGGTTAACTCCAACGGTGATAAGTTATTATTTAGGTTGCGTCCGACGGTGATATTATTTAGGTTGCGCCCGACGGTGATAGTTATTATTTAGGTTGCGTCCGACGGTGATATTATTTAGGTTGCCTCCGACGGTGATAATTTATTATTTAGGTTGCGTCCGACGGTGATATCATTTAGGTTGCGCCCGACTGAGATATTATTTAGGTTGTTTCCGACGGTGATAAGTTATTATTTACGTTGCGCCCGACGGTGATATTATATAGGTTGCTCCCGCCGGTTATATTATTTAGGCTGTTTCCGACGGTGATAAGTTATTATGTAGGTTGCGCCCGACGGTGATATTATTTAGGTTGCGTCCGACGGTGATATTATTTCGGTTGCCTCCAACGGTGATAAGTTATTCTTTAGGTTGCGCCCGACGGTGATATTATTTAGGTTGCCTCCAACGGTGATAAGTTATTCTTTAGGTTGCACCCGACGGTGATATTATTTAGGTTGTTTCCGACGGTGATAAGTTATTATTTAGGTTGCGCACGACGGTGATATTAAACAGGTTGTTTCCGACGGTGATAAGTTATTATTTAGGTTGCGCCCGACGGTGATATTATTTAGGTTGATTCCGACGGTGATAAGTTATTATTTAGGTTGCGTCCGACGGTGATATTATTTAGTTGCGCCCGACGGTGATAGTTATTATTTAGGTTGTTTCCGACGGTGATATTATTTCGGTTGCCTCCAACGGTGATAAGTTATTCTTTAGGTTGCGCCCGACGGTGATATTATTTAGGTTGCCTCCAACGGTGATAAGTTATTATTTAGTTTGCGCCCGACGGTGATAAGTTATTCTTTAGGTTGCGCCCGACTGAGATATTATTTAGGTTGTTTCCGACGGTGATAAGTTATTATTTACGTTCCGCCCGACGGTGATATTATTTAGGTTGCTCCCGACGGTTATATTATTTAGGCTGTTTCCGACGGTGATAAGTTATTATTTAGGTTGCGCCCGACCGTTATATTAATTAGGTTGTTTCCGAAGGTGATAAGTTATTATTTAGGTTGCGTCCGACGGTGATATTATTTCGGTTGCCTCCAATGGTGATAAGTTATTCTTGAGGTTGCACCCGACGGTGATATTATTTAGGTTGCCTCCAACGGTGATATTATTTAGGTTGCCTCCAACGGTGATAAATTACTCTTTTGGTTGCGCCCGACGGTGATATTATTTAGGTTGTTTCCGACGGTGATAAGTTATTATTTAGGTTGCACCCGACGGTGATATTATTTAGGTTGCCTCCAACGGTGATACGTTATTCTTTAGGTTGGCCCCACGGTGATATTATTTAGGTTGCGACCGACGGTGATATTATTTAGGTTGCGTCCGACGGTGATATTATTTCGGTTGCCTCCAACGGTGATAAGTTATTATTTAGGTTGCGCCCGACGATGATATTATTTAGATTGCGCCCGACGGTGATATTATTTAGGTTAACTCCAACGGTGATAAGTTATTATTTAGGTTGCGTCCGACGGTGATATTATTTAGGTTGCGCCCGACGTTGATAGTTATTATTTAGGTTGCGTCCGACGGTGATATTATTTAGGTTGCCTCCGACGGTGATAATTTATTATTTAGGTTGCGTCCGACGGTGATATCATTTAGGTTGCGCCCGACTGAGATATTATTTAGGTTGTTTCCGACGGTGATAAGTTATTATTTACGTTGCGCCCGACGGTGATATTATTTAGGTTGCTCCCGACGGTTATATTATTTAGGCTGTTTCCGACGGTGATAAGTTATTATTTAGGTTGCGCCCGACCGTGATATTATTTAGGTTGTTTCCGAAGGTGATAAGTTATTATTTAGGTTGCGTCCGACGGTGATATTATTTAGTTGCGCCCGACGGTGATAGTTATTATTTAGGTTGCTTCCGACGGTGATATTATTTCGGTTGCCTCCAACGGTGATAAGTTATTCTTTAGGTTGCGCCCGACGGTGATATTATTTAGGTTGCCCCCAACGGTGATATTATTTAGGTTGTTTCCGACGGTGATAAGTTATTATTTAGGTTGCGTCCGACGGTGATATTATTTAGTTGCGCCCGACGGTGATAGTTATTATTTAGGTTGTTTCCGACGGTGATATTATTTCGGTTGCCTCCAACGGTGATAAGTTATTCTTTAGGTTGCGCCCGACGGTGATATTATTTAGGTTGCCTCCAGCGGTGATAAGTTATTATTTAGTTTGCGCCCGACGGTGATAAGTTATTCTTTAGGTTGCGTCCGACGGTGATATTATTTAGGTTGTTTCCGACGGTGATAAGTTAATATTTAGTTTGCGCCCGACGGTGATATTAGTTACGTTGTTTCCGACGGTGATAAGTTATTATTTAGGTTGCGCCCGACGGTGATATTATTTAGGTTGTTTCCAACGGTGATAAGTTATTATTTAGGTTGCGTCCGACGGTGATATTATTTATGTTGCGCCCGACGGTGATATTATTTAGGTTGCGTCCGACGGTGATATTATTTCGGTTGCCTCCAATGGTGATAAGTTATTCTTGAGGTTGCACCCGACGGTGATATTATTTAGGTTGCCTCCAACGGTGATATTATTTAGGTTGCCTCCAACGGTGATAAATTATTCTTTAGGTTGCGCCCGACGGTGATATTATTTAGGTTGTTTCCGACGGTGATAAGTTATTATTTAGGTTGCACCCGACGGTGATATTATTTAGGTTGCCTCCAACGGTGATACGTTATTCTTTAGGTTGGCCCGACGGTGATATTATTTAGGTTGCGTCCGACGGTGATATTATGTAGGTTGCGTCCGACGGTGATATTATTTCGGTTGCCTCCAACGGTGATACGTTATTATTTAGGTTGCGCCCGACGATGATATTATTTAGATTGCGCCCGACGGTGATATTATTTAGGTTAACTCCAACGGTGATAAGTTATTATTTAGGTTGCGTCCGACGGTGATATTATTTAGGTTGCGCCCGACGGTGATAGTTATTATTTAGGTTGCGTCCGACGGTGATATCATTTAGGTTGCGCCCGACTGAGATATTATTTAGGTTGTTTCCGACGGTGATAAGTTATTATTTACGTTGCGCCCGACGGTGATATTATTTAGGTTGCTCCCGACGGTTATATTATTTAGGCTGTTTCCGACGGTGATAAGTTATTATTTAGGTTGCGCCCGACCGTGATATTATTTAGGTTGTTTCCGAAGGTGATAAGTTATTATTTAGGTTGCGTCCGACGGTGATATTATTTAGTTGCGCCCGACGGTGATAGTTATTATTTAGGTTGTTTCCGACGGTGATATTATTTCGGTTGCCTCCAACGGTGATAAGTTATTCTTTAGGTTGCGCCCGACGGTGATATTATTTAGGTTGCCCCCAACGGTGATAAGTTATTCTTTAGGTTGCACCCGACGGTGATATTATTTAGGTTGTTTCCGACGGTGATAAGTTATTATTTAGGTTGCGCCCGTCGGTGATATTATTTAGGTTGCCTCCAACGGTGATAAGTTATTCTTTAGGTTGCGCCAGACGGTGATATTATTTAGGTTGCCTCCAACGGTGATAAGTTATTCTTTAGGTTGCGCCCGACGGTGATATTATTTAGGTTGCCTCCAACGGTGATAAGTTATTCTTTAGGTTGCGCCCGACAATGATATTATTTAGGTTGCGTCCGACGGTGATATTATTTAGGTTGCCTCCAACGGTGATAAGTTATTATTTAGGTTGCGTCCGACGGTGATATTATTTAGGTTGCGCCCGACGGTGATAGTTATTATTTAGGTTGCGTCCGACGGTGATATTATTTAGGTTGCCTCCGACGGTGATAAGTTATTATTTAGGTTGCGTTCGACGGTGATATTATTTAGGTTGTTTCCGACGGTGTTAAGTTATTATTTAGGTTGCGCCCGACGGTGATATTATTTAGGTTGCACCCGACGGTGATATTATTTTGGTTGTTTCCGACGGTGATAAGTTATTATTTAGGTTGCGCCCGACGGTGATATTATTTAGGATGTTTCCGACGGTGATAAGTTATTATTTAGGTGCGTCCGACGGTGATATTATTTAGGTTGCGCCCGACTGTGATATTATTTAGGTTGTTACCGACGGTGATAAGTTAATATTTTGGTTGCGCCCGACGGTGATATTATTTAGGTTGCCTCCAACGGTGATAAGTTATTCTTTAGGTTGCGCCAGACGGTGATATTATTTAGGTTGCCTCCAACGGTGATAAGTTATTCTTTAGGTTGCGCCCGACGGTGATATTATTTAGGTTGCCTCCAACGGTGATAAGTTATTCTTTAGGTTGCGCCCGACAGTGATATTATTTAGGTTGCGTCCGACGGTGATATTATTTAGATTGCCTCCAACGGTGATAAGTTATTATTTAGGTTGCGTCCGACGGTGATATTATTTAGGTTGCGCCCGACGGTGATAGTTATTATTTAGGTTGCGTCCGACGGTGATATTATTTAGGTTGCCTCCGACGGTGATAAGTTATTATTTAGGTTGCGTCCGACGGTAATATTATTTAGGTTGCGCCCGACTGTGATATTATTTAGGTTGTTTCCGACGGTGATAAGTTATTATTTAGGTTGCGCCGGACGGTGATATTATTTAGGTTGCACCCGACGGTGATATTATTTAGGTTGTTTCCGACGGTGATAAGTTATTATTTAGGTTGCGCCCGACGGTGATATTATTTAGGATGTTTCCGACGGCGATAAGTTATTATTTAGGTTGCGTCCGACGGTGATATTATTTAGGTTGCGCCCGACTGTGATATTATTTTGGTTGTTTCCGACGGTGATGAGTTATTATTTAGGTTGCGCCCGACGGTGATATTATTTAGGTTGCGCCTGACGGTGATATTATTTAGGTTGTTTCCGACGGTGATAAGTTATTATTTAGGTTGCGCCCGACGGTGATATTATTTAGAATGTTTCCGACGGTGATAAGTTATTATTTAGGTTGCGTCCGACGGTGATATTATTTAGGTTGCGCCCGACGGTGATATTATTTAGGTTGCCCCCAACGGTGATATTATTTAGGTTGCCTCGAACGGTGATAAGTTATTCTTTAGGTTGCGCCCGACAGTGATATTACTTAGGTTGCCTCCAACGATGATAAGTTATCCTTTAGGTTGCGCCCCACGGTGATATTATTTAGGTTGCCTCCAACGGTGATAAGTTATTATTAAGGTTGCGTCCGACGGTGATATTATTTAGGTTGCCTCAAACGGTGGTAAGTTATTCTTTAGGTTGCGCCCGACGGTGATATTATTTAGGTTGCGCCCGACGGTGATATTATTTAGGTTGCGTCCGACGGTGATTTTATTTAGGTTGCCTCCAACGGTGATAAGTTATTCTTTAGGTTGCGCCCGACGGTGATATTACTTAGGTTGCGCCCGACGGTGATATTATTTAGGTTGTTTCCGACGGTGATAAGTTATTATTTAGGTTGCGTCCGACGGTGATATTATTTAGGTTGCCTCCAACGGTGATAAGTTATTCTTTAGGTTGCGCTCGACGGTGATATTATTTAGGTTGCCTCCAACGGTGATAAGTTATTATTTAGGTTGCGTCCGACGGTGATATTATTTAGGTTGCCTCCGACGGTGATAGTTATTATTTAGTTTGCGCCCGACGCCAATGGTGATATTATTGAGGTCTGCCCGACGGAGGGTTAGTAAAATCGTACAAGCAACTCAGTACACGATGTCGCAAGATGCTGGCACAAGGCGCGAGTCTCATTGTCAGAAAGCATGTACAGTATAAGTGAATAATTTTAACACCCTGGCCTTATCGATATTCCATCACATTAATTTCACGGAAAGCCACACACAGCAATATCACGTTTCTCAATTGAGCTAACGTTGTTTGAATTTGAAATGATTTGGGTGTGGACTGGATAAAGGAAAACAAGCCTCTCCATTCCTATAGAAACACTCTCACTTTCATCAGGGTCTGTGCACTGTCTCCAACTTTCTGTCAGAGGATCTTCTTCCCATTAATTATTTCACATTTCTCTTTGTTTAAGCAAGATGTGGCCTCCGAGGAGGCCTGGTGCAGCTACTACCATCTGATGCCCAGCGTGTCACGATGAGGCTGAAACGAATAATGGAAACGTCACAAACCCCGAAGCGGCAAGTAAGAGGAATTAACCGTAACATATTAAAATCTCTACGGTCTTTCGGGATTTGAACTTGGGACCCTTAGGGTCAAAGTCTAGCATGTTGGACACCTGAGCGACTTCCTCGTGGTGTAGTGGGTAGCATTCTTGGCTGTCACTCCGGAGTTTCTGGGTCGATTTCCGGCTCTGCCAAGGAAATTTATTCTGGTCTGAGGGCTGGAACGGGGCAAAACTGCGAAGAGGTGGGTTCGATTCCACCTCAGCCTTCCTGGAAATGGTTTTCCGTGGTTACCCCACTTCTACTCCAGGCAAATGGCTCCTAACTTGAGGTCACGTACACCTCCTTCCCAATCCTCACCTTAATTACAAATACACACTACTACTACTACTACTACTACTACTACTACTACTACTACTACTACAGACTTCACAATAACACAGGTTATCAGAGTATCAGACATTTTCTCTCTCTCTCTCTCACACAATGCACGGGGCTAAATGACCATGATATCCGAGCTCCACAAATGAAACAACGATCCATTTGGCAAACCAAACCCAACCCCGTGCCGCTACAACCCATGAATGGACTAGGTCTACCAAGCGACCGCTGCCCAGCCATTTGGCCTGCAGTTTATGGGGTAGCATATCCCACGGAAACAACGGGGTAAGTCCATTATTTCCGGAAATGAGCTTAAGGCGCATTCTGGTGGCCAGTCATCGTAACTACAGATCTGTTGAAATTAATTTCAAATAAAGCGGTATGTCACCGAGATACAGAGGTTTTTATTTTCAGTGGAAACTGAAAGAGCGTCCCATATCCTCTCACTTTTTCTCATAACTTTACTTAAGTAGTTATTTATTTTGCATGTGCTTCCTTTATAAGAAATACATTTGGAAAAAAATACTATATTGCTCACCCTCAATTGGGATGTTTTAAGTATTTCTTTTTAGTGTTGAATGTTTAAATTTAAATTTAAGTTTTAATTTACAGAATGTGACTTACCCCGTTTTTCCCGTGGAGTCTTCATATGGTAAACGCCTCGGGACCTCTAGGACGTTAATCTTGGTCTCCTTGACCAGTGCGCTGCCTCACTGTCAGACAATTTCTCAATTGTCCTCACGAGGCTAAGTGCATCCCATTCCAGCCCTCACATCAGTTTCTATACTCCCTGATGGAGACGGGAATCAAACCCGTGGCCGGCTGGGATGGACTAGCCGTGGATATTTCTACAAAACTAGTTACGATTGACGGGCTCAGTCCTGTGTGAGAGTCTTTTAGCGGGCAGCTTTTTCCTCTAACTGGCTAAGAGTAGAGAAAGCTACACTAACTTAACTCGATTTTCAGTGAAGATCTAAGAACTTCGTAACATCAGAATCTATAGCGAAAAATCAGTGATAGCATATCTTTTGTCGAGATTGAACCAGTGGATTTAGGGTGAAGCATTAGTTCATGCATGTCTCCCCCTTATTATTCCCGTTTTAAGCGGTGTCCGGGTTGAAAGTCTATCTGGCGGGTGGATTTTACAGCCGATGTCCTTTGAGACAGCAGCCTCATGAGAGAAGATAATTATGGACGAAATGACTGAAACTGGGCAAGGAGATGGAAAGAAGCAGCCGTGGCCTGTCAGAAGGTACCATCCCAGCATTTGCTTGGAGTTGAAAATGGGAGATCACTGAAAATCATTTCAAAAGCAGCCGACGGTGGGGTTCGAATCCACGTCTATCGAGTCCGCAGATACACAGCTACGCCACGAAATGGACTCATTTAATGAAATAAGTCGTAAAATAATAACCATGCGATACAAACATAGATTCTCTCAATCCTTGAAGGTCTCTGCCATGTCAGGTGTGGGAATTCGCCAAGGTGCACCAAGCCAGGCTAATCAGTGGACTCTTGGTACACCCTGCTCGGAGTAGTGACCATTTTCTACGTGAGAAAGGCAGAACAGTCTCAAATTAAACAAATAAATAATTAATAAAGAAATGAATAAATGAATGAATGCATGAATAGATTAATGAATGAATGAATTAATTAATTAATTAATTAATTAAATAAATGAATGAATAAATTAATTAATAAATGAATAAATAATTGAATGAATAAACTAATAAATGAACGAATGAATGATTGAATGAAATAATGAGCGAATATAAGAATGAATAAATGAATGTACAAATTAATAAATTAATTAATGAATAAATGAATGAATATATAAAGTAATAAATGAATGAATAAATGAACCTAAGAAAGAATGAATGACGGAATGAATAAAATGATAAATGAATAAATGATGGAATTATAAAAGGAATAAATGATTGAATTAATAAATGAATGATGCATTAATAAATTAAAGAATGAATGAAAGAATGAACGAATAAATTAATGAATTTATAAATTAATAAACGATTGAATAAACAAATTAATGATTACGTTAATAAATAAATGAGTGAATGAATAAATGATTGAATGAATGAATGAATGAATTATTAATATATTGTTTATATGGAACGCTAGGATTGAATTTGCACGATATCCTGGCTGTGAGTGTTCTTTGTACTCGACTTCACTTGCCAGAAAAATGTAATATTGGGGGGCTTTATCAGACATGAAGTCGACCGTGCGCTCCTAGCGGTGACTATCAACCCGCTATCGCAGTCGATATCTCGAGCTTCTGCAGAACGCTGAAGGTGCAATGAGGAGTCGTAGAGTTTCTAGCGCAATGTCACTTGAAATGTGACGACAGCGCATCACAAGGCATTTGCCTAAGCAGCCATTTTCATGGTTCACACACACAGTTCCTCTCAGGAAGATCTTTCTAGGGACGAGTTTTGTTTTAAATGTACTTGGGGAAGAATTCTTCAATGAGAGCTCTTTCGAGTGCGCACAGTTTCAGGTTGCTTCCACTTGCATGTGTCAAACTCCTGTCCTGTGGACTCTTTTTGGTGAAATCTCGTTCTCTTCTAACTCGAATGGCCTAAGGCGTCTTTCATTTTCCGGCTGTAATTGTTTATTGTGGATACTTTACTGAGTGGCAACGAGTGTATCTCTGTGTTGCAAGTCTATTGTGCAATTGCAATTACAGTCCATCATCAGTCCTGTACTGAAATTATGTGGTAAATTAAGTTTCTTTTTAAAATTTTTTGCTCAATCAACGGCATCAGTCATAATTGTCAGGCGCATGAGGTTTCTCCAACTGTTACCAAGGTCACATTACTATTACCAACATACGAGATACAATATATGCTTTGTAATTATGTGAAAAAGCATTAATTGGTAAAACGATTAGTTTGAATAGGCTAAAGATTATTGATGCGTGAGTACTCCCACAGTGCGTTACAAAACCCAGAAGTGCATACTGTACCCTTGAGTACAAAGAATATGCAAATCATAGTCCGCCAACTCAATCAGACTTTTTCGGGGCATAGAATGTTCTCTCACTGTATGATTTACACACTCCGGATCAAGCTTAGGATACACTCCAAAATAAACATCAAAATCAAAATCTAAAATATATTTAATAAACTCAAAAATTAGGCGCTACAAATAAAACATAAAAACTGAAAAGACACATTCACACTTGTTCTAATAAGAACAAGAAATCACTAAACAAAATCTATAAAAACATTAGTTTACGGTTCCTTTGAACCTGACCAAAATGTCATCTAGGTCTCACTTCCATAAATCACTTACATAAAATTCTCAAACGAGCTCAAAGATGGCTCGGTGTTTTACATTTACATATTATTTCAATAATTAAACACACATTTATTACTCCTCAATTGAGTATTACTTATTACTGAGTCACAATGACAATAGTACTGGCAATTACCATTTATTTGGGCTCACTTGACATTCAAATTTTACCGTCTCTCTCTTCAATACTACCAAATTACACTCGTGTTGGGAGATCTCGTGTATCTCGAGTTTTTGGAAACTACTGATAGAATCAAATCAGGATAAAACTCCCAGTTATCCCAAATGTTTCCATTATAACTCGGGAACAATAGTACGGTCATGTAACAATAAAGAAGGGATTTTTATATTTGTCGCAAATAGACAATTAAATCATTGTGAAACGCGGATCTGAACTGTACAAGCAAGAATAATTAACATGAATGGATCTCAGTCCAACTACTGGGTCATCTAAAACATCATTATTTACTTCCGTCTGCCACGGAAACCTGCAGTTCTTTACACGACCTTTCTCAATAATGAGGGTCTGTTAAAGTGTCAAACACTCAGGCGAAATTTACGACATTACAAGGGGAGCGCACTGCCTTATCCCTTCGGGACGGTACATTCCACTCGCTTGCAGAAAGCAGCTCTCTTTAACTTGGGAAGAAAAGGCAATTAATTCATTTCAATAGAATACATTTTAAGATTCTTATAACCTATCCATCTGGCTCAGGCAAGATTATAATTATGGACTTTTAGCACTGGCAGGTAAGATACTCAATAAAATCCACAATATATAAGGGGCTTTCGAAGTAGAGGAATCTCAGATCGATCCTCGGTCAGCCTCGTGAACCATTTCCATTTTGAGGGCTTAGAACCAACAATAACAGGATCGGTGATAATAATGGGTGACAATAATGCAAATCCCTGCACTCATCATTCAATATAAATTAGCACCCTTTCGATGCTTGCATACAGCAATAAACACAAATAATCATTTACCGCATCCAGCTATTCCCCATAATTACTTCGCCTAGCATATTTTCACTGCGTACTAGCATGATCATTACAATACATGCGCACCAAAGCGCTAATTACTTCAATATAGACAAGTTGCCTTCCAAAGCAAGATTATTTAATGCACATCACTGATTTGATCTTCGTCCCAAAAATATAACGTTTGCCTTTAATAAACAATTCTGACATTGTATTTGAGAGCTCTAAGTAGTTCAATAATCCTTTTATCATTATCGAAGCTCTACGGCTTCCATCATTACCATATGAAAATTAATTAAAGAATTAATTCATGAAGTTATTATTATTATTATCTTGCTTGTATAAATCATTACATTCTTCTATCATTTACTAATATTTCACTGAATACTTTTACTGAGTATTAATTAACACATTTAATTAGTTGTATTCATCATTAAATCATTTGTTCAGATCGCGCAATACATTGTTATACACTGTTTTATACATCCCTGTTTCACATTTGAGAATCATATCTCCATATAAATTGTTACACGAGATCTCCCGAACACCACATATAATACAATCTGGCACTCACATGATTTTTGACAGATCAGCGACCTGGTCTCCAATGACGGTACATTTTTGCCCACTCACTTGTGTTTACACCATTTTAATACTCATCTTCAAATACGTTAACACTTCTTTCAATTTAGAAAAATTACATACACTGGTTTTCTTCTCTTTAAGAAATACACTCATGGTATTTGTTACCATTAAAAAATCACTAACAATGATAACACTTAAATTTTCACAAATATTATATTTCACTTGGAAATTTCACTTTCGGCACTTAATTTTTGCCTTACACACGTGATCTTTTTCCTTCCCCCCTCCAAGGGTTGCAAGTATTTCACGTCGACTTCCTACTCCTACTCGGGGTGATTGAAAGTCTCGTTCGCTCTTACCCTCTACTGGTACGGCTGATTCTCCTATCTGGTCTATTTCGACTATCGGCACCCTTACAGTTACTGCACGATGTCGTATCTCATTCAATGTGCAAATGTTCGTCTAGCAATGTTTATAACTGACATCCACTTCTAGATTCGCGGTGACTGCTACTACGGCGATTTAGTATTTGCTTCTCTTGGGGTCCTCGTCTGGACTTTTACTTCTGACGAATTGTAGTCTTTGCTTATGGAATTGATTCCAAAATCTTACTGCGTTTTGACTGGGCTGCATGCCTCGAATGTAGATTCCTAAAAATCTATCGTCACTTGCTCTAATCTCCTCAGTTCAGGAAAATTAGGCGTTTATCCTACGTTTGCCCTAATTCGGTTACTTAACGTACTGGATAAAAAAGTATAGAGTTCACTACTCTATCGTTGTCTCGTGTACTTTAAGATATTGCTATGCATCTACTTCACTGAATTTATACGGCTTAAATGCTCTCGCCAGCCAAAGTATTTAAAGTCAAAGTATACTACTTTGCTTAAGTCTGTAGATTAACTTCTACAAGTCGAAGCTTGACGGTACTTTTACTTCAAACAAGGTTTACGACGCTTTAATTGCATGGCGGTACTGTTGAATAATTACTGGAGCAGCAACTCCCCTCATGGAGTGCGATACCTCGGCGTCACGGTATACGTCCTAAGAGACTGATGAAGACTGTATGAATTTCCTGGCGCACCCAGGGTTTATATTTGATTCTGCTACAAAGAGATCAGTTTGGCTTCTTCTCCAGATCTAACTTCTAAAGTAATCGTTGCACGATTATAGAAAAATTACCTCCTGAATGCTCATGGCTTAAATGTCAAAAATATATCAAATTTTCTAAAAACCGATCGTAGGATTATAAAATGTTAATTAAATTTAGCACCTGAATTGTGTAGGTGGTGCCTTCGTTTTTTCCACCAGTACTAACTCCTAGCTTGGTGAACTTTCAATTACGTAGTGCTGACATGGCATTTCTATACGGTGCAATTGTTATTAACTTTTCTTGCTCTCAAAATTCTATCTTCCAGGATAAATAACATTGGCGAAGTTATTTCTTCATATTATTGCACGTAACTGGCTAATTTTAATTATTTCTCCAATTTCTTGGCCACGCCTTCACGACAGTGTTGGCAATTTATCGTTCACTCAGGGGCTTATCACTGGATCTTTTCTCTCTGTCTAGAGTGGAAAGTTTTGTTGAGCTATTTCCATCCCATGCGTAACCCTTTATCGCTGAGCTGTCGAAGTGATCTCATCCCCCAGCTGCCAGCTATGGCTCAAAGTTGCATCACTAGTCCATGCGTCATACTAGGGCTATTTCCTATTAACCCTTCATCAACCTTAAAAACTGTACTAAAACCTATAATATCTCGTCTTTTTCTGAAGTAAAAGAGTGTGGGTTCGATGTCTGTGCCATCCTCATGGGCACAATACATGCGGGCTGCGCTACCTAGTAACTATTGGTCCTGGCAAACTCCGTGTTTCCTTGTTGCAAGATGCGAGCTACAGTACCGTATGCGTGGGGTTGGCAATATTCTATTAGTCCCTTTATTCACCCGGATAATGGAGGACACAGCTAGAATTTTACTGATATAAGTCGTGATCTAATACGGTGGTAGTATACAGCGGAGGAGAAAACATCCATTACTACATCATATATATACAGTATATATATAATACGCTAAGGTGTATGTTTCACAAAACTCAAGCTCCTAACCCAGGGGGAGTTAGAAGGTGTGGTTTGTACCAAACTCTTCCAAATCGTCTTAATATTACAGGAAAAATCTTGCATTTCTTGAAAAGTCAACGGAAATATATTTATTTGTTTATTAAGTGCTATGAAATAAATAAACAAGACGATAGCCCCTGGCAGGACTGTATCGCGGCCAGCCCGCATAGCACTAGAACTGGGCGTGTAGTCTGTACACATGGGGTGCTCATAACCTACTGTATTATGCCAGAGTTCTCGCACGGGTCCGCTAGTTTCCACAATTATTATTCATCATTTCAAAAGGTACTTCGGCTGATTTCAGTAATGTAGAAACATTTACAGTATGGATTGATCTCCTTTATGGCTAATTTATTAAATAATGACACAAACTCATTTACGATGCTAGCCACCCAACTCCATAGACTTGGGGTTCTCTTCTGTCGTTTTACCAATGTATGACACTCGCACTTCCCTTCACTTTTCTTGGAATTGCTGATAAAGGTGAGCCAATCCGCACTGGTGTGATCAGGACAGGGTGATTCAGTATAATAATCTGAGCGATTTAGTCCCAGATGCTCTAATGTGGGTTGTTCTTGGGGTAGCCAAGTCAATAATTACGTAATCATGTTTTAGTGTAGTTCCTACTACACAGACGCTGTTCACATTTAAGGATTGCAGCTGCGATGGTCTTGTTAGTTCCTCTAATAACATCTTCTATACAGTAGTGGCTACGCGGGCTAAAGCGCTGCGTTAGGTCAAGGGGCCAAGCTCTCCGCTGACTCGGTAGACGCGTGGGTTCGAGCCCCACCGTCGGCTGTCCTTGAAATGGTTTTCCGTGGTTTCCCCATTTTCAACACCAGGCAAATGCTGGGACAGTACCTTCTGACAGGCCACGGCCGCTTCCTTCCACATCCTTGCCCAGTTTCATTCATCTTCATCCATTCCATCTCTCATCCCGACGCGCAGGTCGCCCACGGGCGTCGACTAGAAAGACCTGCACTCGGCCTCTCAGGAGGCTACACGACCAAAAAAATGGTTTGTCCAGGAGGGGGCAGATAAGGAGGTGGCTTGTCTCTTGTTCAGCTCCACATTCACAAGAGTTGTCTGCGTCTGCTGGAAGGATCCCCCATTTTTGCAGGTTGGTCTTGGATCGAGGGACACCCATTCTTAAGCGGTTGAGGGACCTCCACACAGGATAAGGTAGGTCGGCGCCAGGAGCCAGTTCTTCCTTTGGTGACATGTATGTGGGCAGTGAGCTCGTCCATCTGTTTAAACGAGTTGTCTCTGGTGTTCCCTCCAGCGGCAGAGTCCTAGCAAGGAAATTCTTGCAGGATCTGAGGCGAGACCTTGCTGCCTGGTGACCATATAGTGGATGTCGATGGTCATTCTCCTGCTTTGTTCTCTAGGGTGGGGCTATCCAACAATAGGGTATAGTTTGTGCTCTGGTGTTGGTTTCAGGCATCCCGAGATTATCCTTGCAGTGTCGTTGACAGCAATATCAACCTGCTTAGCATGTGCTGAAGCGTTCCACACATGAGCGGTGGAAAGGGGTGATTTAATAGCACCCCAACTGGGAAATAGAGGATTAGGTTTCGGGCACACACTGGTATTTAAATAGAGCGACGAGGAAGAGACCAAACATTGATAACTAAGGTTTAATACATTTATTTGATTTTTGAATCAATAACAAATATTTTCATTTTGATTAATAATTAAAGGAAGGTAATTAAAAATGCAATGTTTCTCCAGGAAACTCAGAATAAATAGGAATTACAATAAAAATGCATAAAAAGGCCTTATAAAAGGCGATTAAAGAGTATTTTCAAGAAAAATATCCAAAAACCAAGCAAGAAGCAAGAAAAAGGCTTAGCCTTGAAGAATGTGTTAACCAAGTAAATGAAGTTCGCGTTACCAATGATTTGATACTTTTATACTTAGTATTTGGCCCGCAGGGAGCGGGTCATAATCCAAACAAAGGCTTCCTCTAAGATGTCTCGGCATGCCTTCCGAGAAAGATAGATGGTGACTCCTTTGGCGAAGTGTACCCCGCAGGAACAGACCTCTTGGTAATGATCTGTTTGGCGGATTACAAGCAGTTATAGTTTCTCATCGCCGTGTTGTAGTGGGCTAGCGGGCTGACTGAGTTGCTGAGATGAAGGTCGTTGACTCATGCCTCGCCTAGCATGACTGAGTCCGAGCGATGAAGCATGCCACTTGACAAGGTTTCAGCCACACGATGTTTACTAACAGGGCCTCCCCAAGAAGGGCCTGTTAGTGGGCAGGCAGGCAGCCGTGGTCAGACTGGTTCAAGCAGGCAGATGTAGACAGGCCGCAGGACGGCGAGGCGGAGAATATATAGTGGAAATGACGACAGCAGCCGAACATTCCAGAATGAAGGAGGGGTGTCAAACAGCCAATCAACGCACAGCCCCATGCACGTTGCGAGGGTTGCCGCTGAGGTGAGCACAGTACCTCATGAAAAAGTGTGACAGTATGGTGCGTCTAGAAAGACACTTCAGAAAAAAGGTGAGTGCACAAGAATAATAAAGAACAACAATTCAAATGAAACATAAGTTAAATAAATAATCAGAACACCGCGTTCATACTGCAATTATAACGAAAAAAAATAATGGAGCAGAATAATTGAACGTGTGTTTCAAACCGTAGGGGAAACATAGCCTACAAGAAAACATTCGCAAAAGCGAACATGCTGGGAGGGGAGAGAATAAAATTGCAGTAAGAAAGTGCAGAAGTTAGGCCTCGCGTGGCAAAGGAGCAATCATAGTGATTGGCCTGAGAAAATGACCAGCAGAAGTCTGCAGTTTTACCACGCGAATCCTACCATCTCTGCCAGGAAAGCACTCAACAACCCTACCCAAATTCCAGACAAGAGGGGGACTAGGGTCTTTCAAAAGGACCAAGTCCCCAATCTGAAGGTTAGAGCAGGAAACACGCCATTTACCACGCTGCTGAAGCAAACCGAGGTATTCCAACCTCCAGCGGCGCCAAAAATTGTTGCGCAAACTTTCAATTTTGCGCCAAGAAATGGCTAAAGAAGATTGAGAATTAGAATATAACAAAGGGGGAGAGGCAGTCAAAGGACCACCGATAAGAAAATGGCCTGGCGTTAATGGCAGAAGATCTGAAGGATCATTAGATAAGGGTGATAAAGGACGAGAATTAATTATGCCCTCAATAAAAATGATTAAGGAATTAAACTCTTCATGAGAAAGGGGGGTGTGGCCACAAACACGTCTAAGGTGCTTCTTGGTGAGTTTCACACAAGACTCCCACCGCCCACCTTGATGAGGTGCATAAGGGGGGATTAAGTGCCACTTGAAATTTCTCTGGTGAGCATAATCAGTAATCCTTTCCAGCGCTGAATTTTGAGTAAGAGCTCTCTTAATTTGCTCAGAAGCTCCGATAAAATTTTTAGCATTGTCTGAGAATACTTCTGAAGGAAGACCTCTGCGAGCAGAAAATCTGGCAAAAGCTGCCAAAAAGTAAGCAGTAGAGGCGTTGGTAACTAGTTCTAAGTGAACTGCTCCGGTGACCATACATACAAATAGCGAAATATAGAGTTTTCCAGAAATACATTTTTTGGCCTCAGGAGAATTTCTTCTGTACACAAAAGGCCCGGAATAATCCACCCCCGTGAAGGTAAAGGGTCTAGCAGGCGCGGATCTAAAGTTGGGAAGATCACCCATGAGCTGAGCGGTAACTTTAGGGTTGGATTTAAAACATGGAATGCACTTCCGGATAACAGAGGTAACTTCATGGACTCCGTTTATGGGCCAATACCTTTCACGAATGATAGAAAGTAATGTACGAGTTCCAGCATGAAGATGCTGGTAATGATACTGACGAATGATTAAGGAAGTGACATGATGCTTTGAGGGAAGAATAATTGGATGTTTTTTATCCTCAGAAAGATCAGCCAAAGATAAACGTCCTCCTACTCTTAGTAAACCATCAGTATCCAAAAAAGGGGCGAGTGAGGAAAGCCTACTCGATTTATTAAGGGATTGACCTTGGGACAACACCTGGCATTCTTCAGAGAATATTTCTTGTTGAGTAAGCCATAAGATTTTTGTAGTGGCTAAACCTAATTCAGAAAGGGTTAAATATGGCTTAGGAAAAAGAGGTTGTTCTACCACAAAATATTTCCATCGAAGGAGATAAGCCATAACCCTCACCAATTTATGGAAAGAGGAATATCGCTGCAAGAGAAGGGGAGAGTCGGAAACAAGAAGAGAAGATCCAGTAATCTTACCAGAATCCGGCTAGTCTGATAACTCCGGAAGAGGAAAATTTGGCCAAGCGGAAGGTTCTTGCAGAAGCCAACGGGGACCGTGCCAGTAAAATGTCAGGTTAGCCAACATAAGAGGGGAACATCCCCGAGAAATGACATCTGCAGGGTTCTCCTTGCCAGATACATGATGCCATTGTTCAAGGTTAGAAAATTGTTGAATTTTGGACACTCTATTAGCTACAAACAGCTGCCAATGCGAGGGAGGTTTGGCAATCCATGCCAACGTGATGGCTGAGTCACTCCAAAAGTAAGTTTTAATAAATCGGATTTTCAAAGATTGACGGATTTTGACCGATAATTCAACCGCCAGAAGAGCAGCACAAAGTTCCAGTCGTGGCAAGGATAAAGATTTAAGAGGGGCCACCTTTGACTTAGCGCAAATTAAATTGGAAAAGAAATATGACTGGACAAAATTACGGCAAACAATATACGCACAACATCCATAAGCTTTCAATGAGCTATCGGCAAAGATGTGAAGTTCACATCCTCCACAGGAGGGAAAGGGAATAATCACTCGCGGGATAATAACATTAGAAAGATCTTCCAAACTATTTCTATAAGAAATCCAATTTTTTTGCAACTCTGAAGGAACTGGTTCATACCAACCAGTTTTCAAGGACCAAAGGTCTTGCATGAAAAGCTTTGCTGTGACGATGATTGGCGCCAAAAATTGGAGAGGATCAAATATCTTTGCAATCTCAGACAAAATTTGCCGCTTAGTTTGCGGTATGATGTCACTGAGATTAATTTTGAAAAAGAAAAATCCTTTTGAGGACTCCAATAGATGCCTAGAGTTTTGATAGAATCACTTTCCTGAAGAAGCTCTACTGAGTCGTTATAGACTGAAGTTAATGGAAATTTAGAAAGAAATTCTTCCGAATTAGAGTTCCACTTGCACAAGGAAAATCCGCCTCCCAAAAGCAAAGCTGTCAAATCTTTAGAGACTTGCAGTGCTTCAGATACTGACTCAAATGAATGAAGAAAATCGTCAACGTAAAATGATGATTTTAACACTTCAGAAGCCTTAGGAGAATACAACGGGCCATCCTGTTCAGCAAGTAATTTCAACGTACTTATGGCTAAAAAAGCAGAAGGCTTTAGTCCATAGGTTAATGTTTTTAGCCGAAAAATCTTGACGGGTTTAGTAGGCTCGTCGCGCCAAAGAATTCTCTGAAGGTCGCGCTGTTGTTGATCGACCAAAATCTGTCTATACATCTGCTTGATATCAGATATCACTGCGATAGGGAACAAGCGAAAATTCATCAAAACAGAAGAAATGTCAGATTGAATAGGAGGGCCTGATAATAATGTGTCATTCAGAGAAGTTCCATTGGCATCCAATGCAGAGCCATTAAAGACCACTCTTATGTTTTCCATTAAAATTTCATTCTTCCAAACAGGATGATGATTGAGGTAAATGACTTCAGATGGGGTATAAGAAGCATCATCTTTCTTGGTAACAACCTCCATGTGATCGAGTGCCTCATATTCCTCCATAAATGTGGAGTATTGAGTTTTAACAACAGGGTCACGTTTAAATTTGCTTTCCACAGGATAGAGTGCTCTAAGAGCCCTAGGGTGTGTTTCAAATAAAAGAGGTGGATTATCCACTCGGGGCATTGTTACGACAAATCTACCCTCTGAATTGCGTTTGGTTGTTTCGCGAAACAGTTTTTCACACATTTCATTTTCAACTGAGGAAGGTGAAACTGAATCTATAGTTTCGATTTTCCAAAATCTTTCTAAGTTGTAATCGAGACTTGTATTGACAAAATTACATTGTGAGAAATTTTGAAACGACTTACGAGGGACCTGACCCGTTACTAACCAACCTAGCTTGGTATGATGAACAAACACTCCTGGAGATATTTTAACCTTAGAGCTAAGGAGACATTGCCAAAATACTTGGGCACTGAGAAGTATGTCTACTGGAGCGCTCGTATTAAATGTTGGATCTGCCAACTGAATGTTATGAGGAAATTGCCAATTTCTAATTTCAAAAGAAGTACTAGGGGTATTACTGCCAATAGTATCAATGGCAAGACAATTCAACTGAAATGTTGTGTTACAATTAACAGCATCTTTGATGTGAACACGAACAAAATGCAAAGATTTAACATTGCTATTGTTAATACCGGTAACCTGAATTAATGTAGGTTGCTTGGGAAGACCAAGTTTCTTAATGAAACGCTCACTTATGAAGTCATGGGTGGCGGCATTATCCAATAAGGCACGTGCTTCAAGCAATCTACCAGAGGAATCTTGAACTTTTAATAACACGGTTGATAGTAGCACCTGGGAACTACGAATAGAGCTAGAGCTCTGAGTATAAGATTGCGCATTGGCTCCTGGGGATGTATCTTTAGAACATCCGGGGGAAGGAGCCTGACGTGGCTTTTCAAACCTATGAAGCAAGGTATGATGTTGAGCCTTGCAATGGGAGCAAGTATTTTTAGATACGCAATCAGGCACCATATGCCTAGCTGACAGACAGTTGTAGCAATATCTTTTTTGAGCTATTAATTTGCGTCTTTCGTCGGTAGAAAGGGCTTTAAAGGCAACGCAGGAATATAACCTGCGAGGCGCTTTACAGAGAATACAATCTGTTGAATTATGTTGAACAGTAAAGACAGCAGATTTGTTTATTTTAGTACCGACTGGCTTCACAACATTAGATTTGTTATCTGCACTTCCTGACATATGACAGGCTACGGCTGATAAAACCTGACATCTATTATTTATAAACGTAAGCAATGAACCATAGGTATATGAAGTGTCATTTGTTAGTTCCCTCTCCCATGCCTTTAAGGTTGATGAATCAAATTTAGAAGTAACCAAGTGAACTAAGAATAGATCCCAATGCTCGACCGGTTGATTCAACCGTGCAAATGCTCTGACGTGTAGTTGGACCGTGTCACTTAAGGCTCGCAGTGTTGACAAGCTGTCAGCTCGCAATGCGGGCAGGTTAAATAAGGCTTGAATATGCCTCTGTAGGCATAATTTTTCGTTGCCATAACGGCCTTTAAGAAGCTCTATAGCAATGTTATAGTTTTCTCCTGTTAAGAGGAGTTCTCTTATAAGTTGAAGGGGTGGTCCCTGCAAAATGGATTTTAAGTAATGAAATTTCTGAATTTCTGGAAGTGTGGCATTATCATGTACTAATGAACTGAACAATTCAAAGAATGATTGCCACATCTCTTCCTTTCCTGAAAAATTCGGAATTTCAATTTTAGGTAGCAATGGTTTGATACCATTCCCATGGTCGCTAATTCTTCCTTGAGTTTCCTCTACCTTCAACGCCAGGGTCAAAGTTCTAACTAATGCCACAGCCTGAGCGTGTGTATCAAAGTAATTACTCTCTACTTCTTCCCTATCTGATTGATGTTCTGGACTTTTGATTTCAATTTCAAGTTGCACGAGATCATACTTCTCGTACGCCTGTTCAAAAGCTTTTAAACGCTGAGATATAATATCAAGGTTTTGTTCCTCTTTCGGTAGAGTAGTTAAATATTTTTGAAAACGGGTGAGTTGACCTTTGTAGGCCGCCCGAGAGTTTAACAGTTTATCATCTATTATTACTGGCATGGCTGGAAAGTTGGAATAACTCACTTACCAAAGCTGATTGCGGCACCAGACAGACCTGCTTTCCAGAAATAAACCAGTTGTGTAATATGCTGGGATTGTTTCCGCTTTCCCGCAGATCTCCTGCGCTAGCCACGATATACTGAAATGTATAAGACAAATATTAGATTGCACAAGTTTTTTTTTTTTAGAATAGAATTTGTGGTCTCAGAATGAAGGTTCTGGGTTCGATCCGGGGTTGAGGTACCATGGAAAGGGGTGATTGAATAGCACCCCAACTGGAAAATAGAGGATTAGGTTTCGGGCACACACTGGAATTTAAATAGAGCGACGAGGAAGAGACCACACATTGATAACTAAGGTTTAATACATTTATTTGATTTTTGAATCAATAACAAATATTTTCATTTTGAATAATAATTAAAGGAAGGTAATTAAAAATGCAATGTTTCTCCAGGAAACTCAGAATAAATAGGAATTACAAGGAAAAAGGCCTTATAAAAGGCGATTAAAGAGTATTTTCAAGAAAAATATCCAAAAACCAAGCAAGAAGCAAGAAAAAGGCTTAGCCTTGAAGAATGTGTTAACCAAGTGAATGAAGTTCGCGTTACCAATGATTTGATACTTTTATACTTAGTATTTGGCCCGCAGGGAGCGGGTCGTAATCCAAACAAAGGCTTCCTCTAAGATGTCTCGGCATGCCTTCCGAGAAAGATAGATGGTGACTCCTTTGGCGAAGTGTACCCCGCAGGAACAGACCTCTTGGTAATGATCTGTTTGGCGGATTACAAGCAGTTATAGTTTCTCATCGCCGTGTTGTAGTGGGCTAGCGGGCTGACTGAGTTGCTGAGATGAAGGTCGTTGACTCATGCCTCGCCTAGCATGACAGAGTCCGAGCGATGAAGCATGCCACTTGACAAGGTTTCAGCCACACGATGTTTACTAACAGGGCCTCCCCAAGATGGGCCTGTTAGTGGGCAGGCAGGCAGCCGTGGTCAGACTGGTTCAAGCAGGCAGATGTAGACAGGCCGCAGGTCTGTCTGACCCAAGCAAGCGAGGCCGGCGGAGCCGGCTTCGCTGCGTGCATTTTTAGCCCGTCAGCTCTCTTGTGGAGCCATTAGTGCTGTATCAAGGGGGGGATAGGACAAGGAACTTAATAGATTAATGTATTTGGGTTGGGTACATGGAATCAAACTGGCCAGGATATGGCCTGAGGATTTTGGGATTTGGGAAGGAGTAGGATTGTGGGAGGGGGGAGGTTGATGAGATGTATATGCAGTTTGGATCAAGGTGAGCTATAGCTCGTTGCTAGTCAAGAAGAAGAAACAGAAAGGACAGTTATCGCCGCTCTAGTGGCGTGCAGAGGGCCCGCGGACCACTGGGCACCATCCCGGAAGGGGCCGGCCGAGGCCGTCCCTCCGAGCAGGCACACAGCGGGGCCGCGGGGCAAGTGGGGCTGTGAGTTTGTTCATGGAGTGTGGGGGGAGCTAATTAGCAGGTAATTAGCTGCTGGAGGATGTGTAAGATGCTTGAGAGGGCAGCGTTATTGCTTGTGATTTTGCTTGGAGGGAGAGTGGCCATGGAGAGGAGGGAGGGAATGTGTTGCGTGGTGTTAGAGCGTTGCCGATGCCAGTGTTGCTGTTTTAGCGCGTCTTTGATGTATTTACATCCCTGATAAGACGCGGCATGCCCCCCCCCCCCGCAGTTTACACACGCGGGGGTGTCCCTCGGGGTTTTGCAATCACTGTGGCGGTGTGGACCACCGCAGCGATTGCATCTGACATCATATTTGCAATCAGATGCGTTATGATTTAGTCTTTGGCACCGGTAACATTGAATAATTAGTGTAGAGTGTTGTCTGGGAGGCGGGCGCCACGACGTCCGACGAGGTGGCGGGCGTCGCGGCGTCAGAGTGCTTGTAGGTGAAGGGGGGAGGGACGCTTGGGAAACTAGTGTAACAGAGCCTTCTGATGGAGAGGCTACTGTTTGAGACGCTAAGGGAACAAGTGTGGCAGTGCTATCTGAAGTAGCAGCTGGTGTAGTGACTGAATGCGTGGGCAGAACCATTGAGGTTTGGATACTCTTATTCTTTCTCCTAGGTTTGCTAGGGGGTCGAAGAAGGGCCTTAGAGGTTTGAGTCCAGGTTTTGCGCACTTCCGGGGCTGTTTGCGTGGACTCATGTTGGAATTCATCCTCTGATTCCGAGCTCGAGTCAGTCGCGTCGCTAGCAGCTTTGCTATCGGGCGCCTGACTGAACGCGGGATCTTCATCCAAGTGGTGAACTGTAGGGTATGTTTCGAAGGGTCTGAATTTAATTAATGAATAGGGGGGGATAACAGGGTGACTCTCGATTGCATCCGTGAGGCGGCTTAGGCAGGCATCCTTAATAGGAGTGATTCCAATTTGGCCATACGAGAGTTCCTCAATGGTTGAGACGTACTTGGCTACGGGGGAGAGGACGCTGATTATTGCCCCTCTGGCAGCAGTCACACGATTGATGCCATTTGGGGGGTGGATTAAAATCAGCGTTCTCTTAATGTTCAGAGAGACCAGACTGTTCCTGTAAGACAGCGATTCCTCGCAGTCAAAATCCGGGTACCAGTCGGGGACCGGCTCCTGAACAGCTGTAGGGGAAGCTTGGTGGGCCGACATGACTGTGTTGGAGTGAAGTTATTAAGGGGGGAGGGGTGATCAAATGCTCCTGGCAGATCGTGAAAGTGAAATGAGAAAGAAAGAAATTAACTCGGTCTTAGTCGCTCAGGGTTAACCAGATTGAGACAGTTGGTGCTGTGACACTGAGCGCGCTAAGAAGAGTTAAGGCTGCTTGACGGGGGTTCAGGACGGGATTGTTGGGTAAGGGAGGGGCCGACAGGCTCGATGTTAGCTCGTCAGCGACGTACGGAAGACTGATCAGAGGAGTGGGATCAGCCCTCTTAAATCTTGAAGAGGTCGGACCGCGAAGGGAACGGTCGAACAGGCGGGCAGCGGGCGACTCGGCGGCGCTAACGGAGGAGTTAGCGAAGGCTTGGCAGGCAGGGCTGGTGAAGCATCAATTTCATCGGTTGATGAGGCTTGGAGCGGTGGCGAACAGCTAGCTTGGAGTGGTATGTCGTATGTATGTGTATGGACAGGCCGCAGGACGGCGAGGCGGAGAATATATAGTGGAAATGACGACAGCAGCCGAACATTCCAGAATGAAGGAGGGGTGTCAAACAGCCAATCAACGCACAGCCCCATGCACGTTGCGAGGGTTGCCGCTGAGGTGAGCACAGTACCTCATGAAAAAGTGTGACAGTATGGTGCGTCTAGAAAGACACTTCAGAAAAAAAGGTGAGTGGACAAGAATAATAAAGAACAACAATTCAAATGAAACATAAGTTAAATAAATAATCAGAACACCGCGTTCATACTGCAATTATAACGAAAAAAAATAATGGAGCAGAATAATTGAACGTGTGTTTCAAACCGTAGGGGAAACATAGCCTACAAGAAAACATTCGCAAAAGCGAACAAGCGGAATACTCAGCGGCTGATACACACAGTGCACGTCCGGAAGTCCTCATGATGTGCAGGCTGGCTCCCAAGGTACTGCCGATCAGCTTCTTGAGTATGCCATTGCGAGCACTGACCTTCTGTTTCGTGTTCAGACATTGCTGTCTGTACGTTAGAGCACGGTCTAGTGTGACACCTAGGTAAACTGGTGTTGGGCAATGTTTCAGTCGCTCCCCTCGCCAAGTGATGTCCAGCTGTCGTCGTGCTTCCCTGTTTCGTAGAAGGAACGGTAATTAATAATGACATCGCATCTACTGGCGCGAATCATCCGAAAATGATATCGTGCCACAATATTGATAATAATCCCTCCACACGCACACTTCCAGAGATGTTGCCCAAGTTTGTAAAAAATACCTGAAAACAACGAAAACTGAGGGTGAGAAAATATTTGTTAGTTGTAAGTTTGTATTGGCAACATTGAGAGAATTACAGATAAAATATTTGTTAGTCCCCACCCAATCTCATTGGGCACATCTTTGTTGACCGACTGAAAAGTAATTACGAAGGCAACACTAACATGAAGTTCCGTGACGAACTAAAGAGCCTACTTTTCTTAAAATTAAGTTTCATGCCAATGATTAATCTACAGTATATGAACCTATCTAGAATAATGACGAAATTAAGTTGGTAATATCGAAATGTCTAATTAGTTCGAAATATACCTGGTATAATGTAGCCTAATAGAACATTACAGTTGGCAGCCCTGGTGACTGAATATATTCTTAGTTCCATCTCTTAAGGTACAGAATTAAAAAAAATTGGTTGAAGTCCAATGGACGTTACATGCAGTTAGACATTGGATCTATCAGCACGCGTAAAAGCATGTTGGCAACAATATCATGCGTGTGCTGGTCAGAAATAGCCAAATCTGAAATATTATGATATCTTGTTGTGCCAATTTTGGACGAAATCCATTTGTTAGTATAGAAGTTACATGTATTTTAAAATTGGAACTATCAGCAGGCATAGAATCATGTTAGCAGCACTGACGTATATTGATTATTCCAAATTAATCTAGAATGTCAGGTGCTATACGTGTGCAAAGTATAGGGCTGTTGGCTTGCATACTTCCTGATATATTGATATTAGGTTAAAAAATATAGACAGCATTTATTAACAGTTGGCAGCCCTGATTGCTCTTAAGAATACTTATAGTCACATCTGTTAAGGCCGCTACACACGTTCCGGTCTACCTGTCAGGTTCGCCTGTACAGGCACACCTGTGCAGGTCTACCTAAATACCCCCGCGCGGCCACACGCTCAGGTGTACCTGTGTTGGTTGCAGTTGGCCATGTCATCTACAGATGACGATTATCTAGCTCTATTGGGCTTATTATTAGTAACAAGTGGCTTCAAACGAAAAAAGTGCGCACATTGGAGTGCACGGAATGGTTGAAGAAAAGAAAAATCTATTCGCTGTTAACTTGTTAAGTGAATTGAAAGTGTTTCCAAAAGATTGGCATAATTATCTGCGTATGAATGAAGAAACGTTCTTGAAGCTCCTTTCTCTACTTGCTCGGTTTATTTAGAAAGATGATGATGATGATGATTGCTGTTTTAAGGGTCCTAACATCTAGGTTATCGGCCCCTAATGGTCTGGGTGATAGTGAAAATGACAATGAAATGAAAACCATAACGAAAATTAAGTGAGACTGTAAATACTTGCTAAATGGAACTCAGCTTGAAACGACTCACAAAATGGAAAGTGAAAATACTTACAAAAGTAAATTTAGAAGGAAAATACTCACCAAGGGAATAGATTGAAAAATACGCACAAAATATGGGTTAGGTTCAAAATACGTACAAAATGTAATGTAGAGTCGAAATACTTACAAAATGCAATGTAGATTGTAAATACTTGCAAAATGTGGTGTAGATTCAAAAAATTCGCTTAAGGTAATTTGGACATACGGGGAGCCAATTAACCAAAAACAGTGCGGGAATCTTAAGGAAAAAAGGAAATATAATGAAAGGAAAACGAGGAGTCTGACCCCTAGAAGAATGAGGAAAGAATCAGGAAAGATGAGACAAGGGCCAATTAAGGGGGGAAAGTGAAAGACTCCCTAGGCCTCGGATACCCTAATACCGTCGGGTTCGGAAAAGAACAACAGTTGACCATGGGAGGTCGACAGGAAAGAAGACGGAGAGGAGCCCGGCACAAGTAAGTGGAAGCAATGCCGGACACAGCTGGGGTCCCGTGGTCGCCAACCCACGTCCCAATAGATGTGAGCCCCTGGGGGGAGACATTCAGAAAGCTAAGAAGCGTAAAGTAACGTAGTTTTGGTTGGTAGAGATCCTCTGTACCCGTTCCTGTCCTAGACGATACCTTAACTTTGTTATATTCTTTCCGATAATAACTTCGTATGTTGTTTATTTTTCACACAACACTATCTTTATCTGCAGATGGCTCTAATAATAACCCCTGGCACTACAGCCCATGAAGGGCCTAGGCCCACCAAGCGACAGCTGCCCAGCCATTTGGCCTGCAGATATTGGGGTGACGCGTGATCAGCGCATCGGGTCCCCTCGGCCGTTAATCTTGGTTTCCGTGATCGAGGCGCTGCCTCACTGTCAGACAGCTACTCAATTGTCCTCACGAGGCTGAGTGTACCCCGTTCCAGCCCTCACGTCAGTTTCTAAAATCCCTGATGGAGCCGGGAATCGAACCCGGGGCCTCCAGGTGAGAGGCAGGCGCCCTACCCCAACACCACGGGGCCGGCGCAGATGGTTCTACTTCCTTCAATTTTTCCACCAATTTTGCACATGCTGCGTCCCTTTTTCCACAAACACGGTTCACTATGGTTATTTATTTATCGTATGGATTTTAGTGCCGGGAGTGTCCAAGGACACTGTTCGGCTCGCCTGAGTCTGTAGCTGCTTCCAGCGGACACCCAGAGGGTGAGCTACACGTTCCGTTCAATTTCAAGTAGTTCCAACTTTCGCTACCAAATGTCAATGATAGCTAGTGGTGAATGTTGGAGCTTTGATAGAGCGTTCTATCGAAATATAACCTAGAAATTTAGCCCCACACAAGTTTAGTCTGTGGAAAGATCTTTTACATGCCATAAATCTATGACATGGGACCACCGGCTTTACTTCCCCTCCGAAGGAAGGCATACTGATGGATTTTTAACCCTCTTAAAAAATCCGACGACTTCGGCTGGGTTTGAACCCGCTATCATGGGCACAACAGTTGAGTATGCTACCAACTACGCCACCGAATCCGCTTTCACTATGGTATATTTCTATGAATGTTTTGATGCACTATATGTTATTGGCTCTCGACGCCATTGCGGTTGAAACTCGCACTTTTCTCTGCAGTCGAACCGGTACTGATATGACGCTACACACGCTTCGGTTTGCCTGCACAGGTAAAACTGGACAGGATGGCGAATGCTGTTTCGATTGTGTTCAGGCGGCCTGTTCAGGTGACAATTCCAGCGCAGTTTTATCATCCACACGCCCCGGTAGACCTGCACAGGTGCGCCTGTGCAGGCGAACCTGACAGGTAGACCGGAACGTGTGTAGCGGCCTTTACACATAGCACATACGAAATTTGGTTGAAATCCAATTAATAATGTAGAAGTTATAGGCATTTAAAAATTGGACCTATCAGAAGGCATACAATTATTTTGGCAACACTGTCATGTAGGGCCTTCTGGAAATTAAACTGAAATAGTGTTATCTACATGTGTGCCAATTTTGGAATAGCTCCCATGCATACCTTCCAAGATATCCAACATGAGCTCAAATTTCAATTGCGATTTTTCAGCAGTTGGTAGCACTGATATCATTTTCAAATACGGTCGTGAGATATTCAGGTATAGATCTTTACTCCTACCAAATTTTGTTTCGATTGCTGCAGCCGTTTAGGAGTTGATAGGGGGGGGGACGACGACACACTCACAGCCAGACAGACAGACAGACACACATTTTCCCGGATCGATCTCATAAATCTACTTTTTCCTCATTTTTGCAAAATGTGAAAAGTAGGCTAATGACTTCTCACATTTCAATATTAACCCACTGTGCAACGCAAAAGAAATTGTAGGTTAGGTGTGCCGTGATGCTGAAAAGGCTGAGAATCCCTGGGTTTGGGAATGTAACTCTGATCTTCTGATTGGAAACAGCCTCTATTTTGAAATCAGATATAACAGAGTCAAACCTCTGCTTCCATTTTCCGCTCGCATTGCGTTTTAATGCATACGTGATGAAGCTACAGCGTTATTGCCATCCGATGAGAGAATATAAAACGTATTATATCTTAATTTACGTGGAAGATCGTAAATAGTAAGTTTGCTGCGCAATGCTAACAGCCACATATTTATGGCTTTTTAAAACTAAATAAACCAATGGGCATTAATATTATGGTTGCATCAATTATGAAACAGCATGCCGTTGATGCACGAAACTGCTGTTACATTCAGAGAGAAACAAAGAGTGGGTTGGTTGGTTCCTTAGTGTAGGGGCTGCGATAACGCGGTCATGTATCCCCGTGTACTTTGGGTGTGTGTAGAATCTGTCTGATATCCGGTGTTAATTAAGATGACGGTATTAGTATGCGTTATCTGTTTTTTTTAAAATTCAAGTAAGCACTGCTGACGATAATTTCAAGTAGTTCCTACTTTCGCTACCAAATGCTACCATCCACGACACCTAGCTGTGAACATGGCTACTACTAGTGTACCCGATTGTCACCATGTGGACCATGTGTTCGTATCCCAACTAGCTCACGGTCTTTCGAGGTATGGGACGTTCCTGCCCACAATACGACCACATGTTCAGGATTTGAGTCTACCAGGTAACTACTCTACAGGAAATACACAACATTCCTATGAATAAAATATTTACTGGTCTAAAATCATGGCTGTACAACAAATACAAAGACAAAGGACAAATTACAATTAATTCCCACAAATAAATAGGGTTATTCTGTGAGCTTTCTCCTTAAACATAGCGCTACAATGCACTCAAACCTACTTCTAATATCCTGTCAATAATAGTTCAGATTACAAGGTTTTCATAGTGTTCGTCATGTGACACAATTTTATTTAATGGAAGTATCTTAACACAAAAACCACATGTCACATAAACATGAATTACTAAGACATTATTCCGTCTCTTACGACATTTACTTTAATTAGTATTACTTCAATGTTTCCTACATTTATTAGCAAATATTTTGTTGTGTCGTGCGAATCATCTTCCTTCTTTCCATCCCTATGAACGCTCTAGGAAAATGAGTCATGCTTCTTAATCATAAAATAAACATAAACATGGATAGAATATTTATAGTTTCACCATATAACGATTATCTGGGTCTTGTCGGACTTATTATAGATACAACTGTGTCATGTTCTGGGAAAAACACATACCCGTTTTTCCTAAATTAGCATAAATTGGCAAAATGCACTTTAAAGAAGATGCCTACATTATTTTGGTTCAGCCTTCCCCCTCAGAGGATAACTTCGCCAAATATCATCTGATTTCTATGGTTCAACCACATATGTGAGTTGCCATACACCATTTAATTCCATTTGCATCACTAAAATACTCATATTTTAATTGCATTATTGAATACCGAGACCTCTCAGTGTCCTATTGTGACTGTAATTGACAAGGGATCGGTCGAGCGACCTCCCTCCCCTCAGCAGGTCATAAAATTAGTTCCAGACAGCTCTCCAAGATGGCTGCCACGAAAATGGTCTACATTTCCTGTCTCTCTCTACCGTCAAGGCCACCCTTGTTTACAATTATATAACAATAAAGATCCGCTAGGCATAGTCCTAAGTAATTGAGTCATTTAATTAATTAACACCTAACTTTACAGTGTATTTGGGCTCAAATGGCTCCTATTAAACATTCATGGCAGGGGTGGAATTCTAATGATAGCATTGCCGTTCTAAGGTGATTACTTTGTGGCTTGTAAGACGCGCATCATAATGAAACCCCATGGTTATCATCAGCAGCTGTCATTTACATATATTTGGGAACCACGTTCCTCGTCGACGAATATGATTCTACCTCTCGGGCAGACCAAGAGTAAAAATGCTCACCGCGCCTCGCTGGGCGTCCATAGTGGCTATAATTCAATGCAAGCGTTGGCAATAGACAGAATCTATCCAAATCGCTGCGTAACACATACAGTATGCACAAAGGCGATACTTCTCGAAGATTAAGCCAATTTTCACCTCACGCGCAAGCTATACTAGTCTTTCCCGTGCTTATCTTACGTAAATCACTGGATTCTACGTTAATCTGCACGCTATATGCGGCTAAACAATATTTCACATATATGACTCCATTATCAAGGTACCTGCGTTCTTCATGTTATATTATTTAAGCCAAAGCTTTACATAGCTCCTAACACAAATGTATAAATATACTGGCTTACTTTAAATTCACATATTTATTCAAATTTGCACTGACACTGAGAAAAGCTCTCGTATTCGCGATATTCCACACTACATTCTTTACTGTTTACCAAATGACAGTATCTTAAATTAGACATGACACTATTTGAACATTACTTAGGCCAACTTTTGCCCTTACTTTATTGTTGCCGACCCCAGTTATTATTATTATTATTATTTTAACGTTTAGATCCATCACTATTTTTGACCTACATGGTCCTAAGCAAATCACCTTCCAAGTCATACTTTATTCAAGACGAGTGGTGAAAACTCGTTCAGTAAGTGACTATTACTTCTTTAATTTCAAAGTGATTAATCGTTACATGGTGAACTATGCCATTATAATGTTATTATTTGCATGTTTACTCACGTTTCCTTCTGGCTGGAAAGTACCAGTATCTCCGCCTGAGCTCTACCATGATGATTTGACTTAATCCATCATGATATCCAATACACAACACTGAGATTCACACTTTTTACACATGATACACATATTACCACAAGTGGCCTTTACCACTGATAAACACTGAATATTAAACATTAAACACATTAACACTTTAAATTATTATTTCACAATTTATACACTTCATCTATCATTTCACATGTTGATCCTTAATCTGGATTCCACCTACGCTTGACCTCAGAGATGCGATGACTTATGATAACCGCTGGTCTCCGTGAAATCTAGTAGCGTTTTTATAGATGTTCGATCCTAGTTCCCTGCACTCCCGTTCACCTCACTGTCCTGGATAGGTGGCAATAACTTCCACTCTCCCATCACTGGAGTGCTCCTAATGCTGATGTCATATAATTAACAATACCTTCCGGTATACGAACTGTTCCAAACATTATCAGTTCCTATTCGCTGTAGCGAATTTATATCTGTGTCAGATAATAAAGCAATATCTGCACTTTGTTACCTTTTATGCACTTCATTATTACTGATGAAGCTTACAATTTGCCTCCATTGTCTTCAACGGCGGTACGCTGATATCTTAATAATTGGCGTGCTTACTGCAGAGCGCTTGTAGACAAAGGACTAACTTCCAACTCGAGCGACCGTCTGACGTCTTCAACTGCTTTCCAACTGAACCATAACTGACGTATAACTGACCATAACTGACCTTAACTGACCCTTGGCGTAGGGTGCTCTTCCCTTATATTGGTTTCTTGCACAAAATAGTTCACGGGACACGTGAGAGCGACTCCCTTCTTGAAATACTCCGTCTTCAGCCGAAATAACAACTGCATCTTGTTTATCTAGGCGTGGAGGTTTTAAAAACATTCGCGTGCCGGCGATCGCTTCGGCCAATTAATTACAATTAATTGCCTTAGTTCAGCGCGTGGGATGCTACGGTGGGGATTTCCCGCTGGTTGGTTAAAGTATTCATGCTCTCGAGCGTGAGTTAGGTTGTAATGCGGTCATTTTGAGAAATAGGCGTAATTTTAGGTGAAAAACCACTCCTAAATTACTCCTCCGTGAATACATTCATCTGTGTGTATGTTTCATTGCATTACAATGCTCCATTTATCTGTAATTAATTAATTTCTTGTGGGCTTGGTCCCGCCAAAGCTTTGCTCGTTGTCGACCGGTGGATTCCCGGGTCATTAATTTTTAGCTGTCTGACCGCCCTAGACGGAAATAGTTCCGTAGGCGCCAGGGCTACTCCGCCTACTTGTTAAAGTCATTTGTCAGACTTCAATACTAGCCTCTCTCGACTTCGTATGCACTGAAAACGTACATTCCCTTGCATTTTGCTTACAATTTCTCCTTTAAATTGCTATGATTTGCACCTAAATAATCGTGAAATCACGCTAGACTATTATGTGTCAGTAGACCACTCATTGCTCTGTGGGTTCCATATAATGGCTCCCCCTTAGAGACCACTGGTTCGACCTTAGGCATAACCATTTGCCTGGTCTTTTCTGATAAGGCCCTGAGTTCGATACCAGACTGCCGTGACCAGTTGGGCACACTAGATGCCATCGCAACCAACGCCTGGTGATGAACGTTGGAACTTAAAAACATTAATCGAACCTACCCTACAAATTTTGCTTCACCCAACTTTAGTTAGTGGAAGGTTCTTTTAAATGTCATAAGTCTATGACATGGGCCCGCCGGCTTTACTTCCCCTCCGAAGGAAGACATATTGAGGGATTTTTAACGCTCTTAAAAATCCGACGACTTCGGCCGGGTTTGAACCCGCGACCTTGGGCATAGAAGCTCGGCATGCTTACCAACTACGCCAGCGAAGCCACCAGAATCACAGAGTGATCATTCGGTTGTTTCCGTGGCTTCGAAGACAATATGCCTTCGGCTATTATAGACTGTTGTTGTTTAAAGGGGCCTAACATCTAGGTTATCGGCCTCTATAACTAAAACTACTAACTTACAAATTTGAAGAACAAATGGAAAACAAGGAAACGCGAATAAGGTAAATAATAAACAGGAGGAAGAGAAATGCCCTAAAACCTCGAAGAATGAGAATTGTGGGGATTTGAAAGGAAGGAGAGCCATGAAAGGCAAATAGAAGAGCGTCCGCTATAGAGTCACTAGAAAAATGATAAAAACCGGACCAGCTCAGGAATCCCTCGGGATTGCCAACACCCAAACTCACCAGCAGTGAGCTTTTGAGGGTGTAACACCATCCAGTGAGCACCATAAGATGTGAGGTCCGACGTTCCTTCCTCTTACTTGTGCTGGGTTCCTCTCTGTTATCTTTCCTGTCAACCTCTCTTGGTCAACTCTCATTCTGTTCCGACCCCAACGATATTAGGGTATCCGAGGCGTAGGATTTATTTTATTTTCCCACCTTAATTGGCCCTTATCTCATATTTCCTGAAGCCCTCAATATTCGAGGTGTCAGACCACTACTTTTCTTTTCCTGTTATCTCCTGCCTTCTGTACAAGACCCTAAAGGAGGCAGGGTGTATGTAGCCCCTGCCCGGAAATTGCTACACCCTCAAAGGCTCCCGTCTGGTGGGCTCGAATTGAGGGATTTCTGAGCTGGTTTCCTTTGACTTTTGTGCAAATCCTCCCCACTTTCGTATGCATCTTTCATGGCTCTAATTCTTTCCAAGTCATTCAGTTTTCATGTCTCGAGGGTTAGGGGCATTTTTTTCTCTGTGTTTTATTCCCCGTATTCCATATTTCCTTTTTTTCTAGTACGTAAGTTATAAGACTTAGAGCAACAACAATCAATCATCCAAATTAGAGTTAATGGATCCATAGAATTTTCTAGGTCTTTATAGACACATTTCATTTTAAATTAAAACTAGATTAATTTTAACAATTTCCCTCCCGCTCAGAAAAGATAAAAAGAAAATTGTCCCACTAGATGTGATTTAAAATTATTTGGCGCTCGGCTCAGTTTGAAATAAGCTAGATTGGCAAACCTGTGAGGACGGAGTTATACGTCATCACGAAGACGTGAGTAGCCTCATATGGGAAGCTGGGCCGAGAGGCGACAACAATTCATAACATGACTTATAGAATAATCAGTGAGTAAAATGAATTAACTAAAGAAATGTTTATTTAGCTTATTGTTTATTATCAGTTTCTGTTCTAATTTTGGTAAGAATTCCAAAAGGGGGACGGAGTTCTAAAACCCAGTAACCCCTTCTCTGGCTACGCCACTGATCTGAAGCAAGTTAATCAAATCAAACTTGCAACACCCGCCCCTTGTAATCTGCGCAAATAATAAACCGCTTGTAAAATAAAGAATAGGTAGAGATTATGAAGATAATTGTTCGCTAATGGGACCTGAAAAACCTTAAAGGCTTCAGTGAAGATGAAGGATGTTGAAACAAAAAAAACGGAAACTATAAGCAAATTGATTTTAGAATTTTTATTTCTAGGCATTTTTTAGTGAACCTGATAATTTTGTCCAAGTTCATGATTATTTTTATTCTCAGTGACTTGAATATATTGGCTTCGCGATTGGCCAGACTGGCTTTTGTATTGCAGAGTTTTGAAGCCATTTTCTTCAGTGTTGCCAATACAAACTGTCAACTGTAGCTCTTCCATCGGTCAACACGAATCGTTGTTAACTTCTTGAATGTGAGATAATCGAATTGTTTCATATTACGTTAGTATATGTCCTGCAATTCCCCGAATTACGATTATCCCTCAGTTACTATATTCGAACCCCAACACCCCTCCCCGCCCTGCTACTCTACTGCTTCAGATGTTGTCATCCTTGTAACCCCAACCCCGCCCCTTGTATTCTGTGCAAATAATTAGAAGTATTTTTATTTTTCAGATGAAATCTTATGTTTCCCTCCCAATACAACTGGGAGGGTAGAACAACTGAAAGGCTGGCAGCTTCGGTGGCGTAGTTGGCAGCATGCTGAGCTTCTATGCCCAAGGTCGCGGGTTCAAACCCGGCCGAAATCGTCAGATTTTTTAAGAGCGTTAAACATCCCTCAGTATGCCTTCCTTCGGACGGGAAGTGAAGTCGGCGGGCCCACGTCATAGATTTGTGGCATGATAAAGAACCTTCCACTAATTACACCTGTGTGAAGCTAAATTATAGGTTATCTTTGACTAATACTCTTAGATCCAACATTCGTCGCCAGGAGCCGACTGCGGTGGTATCTAGTAATAAAGTGCAGAACTAGTTGGTCGTTGACGGTGGCGTTTGGTAGCAAAAGTTGGAACTACTTGAAAATCCTTACTTGAATTTAAAAAAGAACAGATAACACACAATAATACAGCCATCACAATTAACACCGGTTATCAGACAGATTCTACACACACCCAAAGTACACGGGGCTACATGACCGCGTTGTCGCGTGAGGAACCAACCAACCCAACCTGAAAGCTATCAATAATATTGTTAATTACGCAGCACTAAAATAGCTTTACCCCGTGGTGTTTGGGTAGCGCACCTGTCTCTCACCCGGAGGCCCCGGGTTCGATTCCCGGATCCGTCAGGGATTTTAGAAACTGACGTGAGGGCTGGAACGGGGTGCACTCAGCGTCGTGTGGACAATTGTGTAGCTGTATGACTGTGAGGTAGAGCCTCGATCACGAAAACCAAGATTAACGGCCGAGGGGACCCGATGCGTTGATCACGCGTCACCCCAATATCTGCAGGCCAAATGGCTGGGCAGCGGTCGCTTGGTAAGCCTAGGCCCTTCGTGGGCTATAGTGCCAGGGGTTATTATTATTATTTATTAAAATTGCTTTACAGCTTTATATATTTACAGTAGTAATAACAATTCTCATAATCGTTAGGGATCGATAACCCAGATGTTGGTCTCCTCAATATGACAATTACCATCATATCGCCATGGATGAAGGTGGTCCACCAAAGCGAGAGGAATGTGTGTGTAAGGCATGTGTTGGAAGAGGTCGAGAGTCTCGCAGAGAACACTCATATCGATTAGTCGAGTGGAAAATTGAATCAAACGTGGGCTGAGGTAAAAGCATGTGTTTCAGTTGGTCTCTGAACGGCCATAAATATCCTGCAGCTGGCATTCTGACACCTCCACCATTATTCATGGCGCACCAGCCCAGCCAGAGTAGGAATGTTTAGTTTTGTTTATCCAAGAGCAATGAGGCTTTTCCCGTCTGCTCAATTGAAGAGAAGTGCTTCAATTAGAGCAACACAACAGAGCTTTTTGTGAACGCAATAATAATAATAATAATAATAATAATAATATATCTGAAAAACGATAACAATTGGCTGCAAGAAATAACACAAAACCTAACTAAAATTGGTATTAACGAAGAAATTATCCACAATATAACAAAATGTAAAACCCAAGTAAACTGACACAATTTTTACAAGAAACCTACACTGAAGAATACAGGATGGACAGTAGAGAGCACAGCGACGAGATATTGGGGAGAAAGGAGGAAACATTGTGCTAAATAAGGTTTAACGTGCTCCTTACTTGGGGGTAACAATATAGCCTATAACCACTGGCAGTACAGCCCATGAAGGGCCTAGGCCTACCAAGCGCCCGCTGCTCAGCCATCTGGCCTGCATATATTGGGGTGACGCGTGGTCAGCGCATAGGGTCCCCTCGGCCGTTAATCTTGGTTTTCGTGACCGGGACGCTGCCTCACTGTCAGACAGCTACTCAAATGTCCTCACGAGGCTGAGTGCACCTCGTTCCAGCCCTCGCGTCAGTTTCTAAAATCCCTGATGGAGCCGGGAATCGAACCCTGGGCCTCCACGTGAGAGGCAGGCGCGCTACCCCAACACCACGGGGCCAGCTAGGAGGTAACAAATGATGAAAAATAATAACAATAATAATAATAACAGTAATAATAATAATAGGAATAATAATAATAATAATAAAAATAATTCGGCAACATATATCAAGTGAACCAATTCAAATATTTGGGATAAATTATTCAGCCCTCTGGTTTAAATAAATAAAGAATTTCTATATTGCAGAAAGCTTACAGGATCACTTGGAACAGGTATAAAAAAACAGTATCTCGGAAAGTAAAACTAGACACTAAAATACAGTAATCAAACCTGAAGCGTTGTATTCATCATAAACCTTGAATATAAGTGGTGGATCTTTAACCAAAGACATAGGGAATCAAGAAAGGATAATGTTAAGAAATATTTTTGGCCCAGTTTTTAAAGGGGGAATATGGGGGGGGGGGGGGAAATCATACCAGGAAATATGTTGTCATTCTGAAAAATTCTCCCACTGAAATTTTATGCACACATTATCAGAATGAACAATAACAGACTAACTAAAAAATTCTGAACCTGGCCCTTTCATTAAAAATCAAGACCAGCTGGCTTCGTTAAATTGAAACAGATTTCCAGGAAATCAACATCTCAGAAGACATTGTACGGGACATACGTAATTTCAGAACCAAAATCGACAATCACCAATTTGGAGACAAACCCAACACCAGAGCCACTGTAACATGGACAGAAGAACGAAGGAAGAAGCTCAGCGAGAGGATAAAGAGATTTTGGGAGGAAAAGAAGACCAACACATCAGCTAAGCAGGTTCAATCGTTCTCCTGAGTAGGACATAACGATGTAAAAATAATAATAGTAATAATAATAATAATAATAATAATAATAATAAGTAGAGTCCCAGTGAGAGAAATCTCGCAAGTGTTAAACCACCCGCCCAGCTTACTGCTATGCGGGCTCGACGCAACGCAGTTCTTGGCAGGGACTTTCGTCTTGTTTATTTGTTTAAACGCACTTTATAAACTAATAAATACATTTCCGTTGACTTTTCAAGAAATGCATGATTTTTCCTGTACTATTGAGACGATTTGGAAGATTTTGGTACAAACCACACCTTCTAACTCCCTCTGGTTTAGGAGCTTGAGTTTGGTGAAACATACACCTTAGCGCTTTATATAATAACTAGCAACCCGCCCCGGCTTCGACCGGGAACAGTTATGAATGCATTACGTGATAAGCGCTTTTTCGATATCTATGAACTACGACCTATTCCCGTCTTACGTCACGGCATGATGGGTTAAAATCACTGACTGGACTATTAATTATATGCATGTGCAACAAATTCTTGTCAGACGTAATTTAAGGATGGCGAGGTGAATGAAATACAAATCCTCCTTCCATCCAATCTTAACTTGACTGTGTATTTTGCGGAACGAAAAGTTCACAGTCGAAATGAAGAAACGCCGAGTTGCACTTCCAGGGAAACTCCAAGAACAACCACTCTTCTCTGAAGGCTTAACTCAAAACGACTCGACAGTTTGCTACTGGCTGTATCTGGGGTAATAGGCTCGCCCGCTAGCTAGGCTGTAACTGGGGTGTTAGGCTCGCCCCTAGCTAGCTCATAAACTGTCGCCTCAGTAATTGAATGGAGATTGTTGGAAGAAATGAAATCGCAAAAACAGTTATAGTGGGCGATGTATTGAAGATAGAAATATGCTCTCGCGGACCTTTTTGTAGAACGTTTCATGCTGAACAATTCTTACACTCATAGTAGCCTATATTGATATTTTTAACGGTTTGCCCAGCGCAAGCTTAAAAAGCTCTCGGACGCCAGGTTTTATTTCGACTTTTTCATTGAAATCGTTACTGCTTGGCTTCCTTTGATCATAAATAAATTATTTTCTACAGAAACCTTCCTCGAGATATCCCTCACAGAGTGGTGAAAACCGCATCAAAATCCATTCTGGTTCTCGAGATTACGCGTGACATTCCAATAAAGGAAGGTTTTACGGCTAGATGCCTTTCTTGACGTTAATGAGTGAATAGAAATTAATGCAGAAGAATGTAACTGGACAAGGAGTTGGAAGGACGTAACTGTGGCCTATTAGAAGGTAGTCTGCTACCCAGCATTTCACTGAAACATGAAATATCCAATTTGGAATCAATGATAATGGAAAACGAAGAGCTGGTAGTTATTATCCTACAGGCTAATAAAGTTTGAATAACAGGTACAGTGACCTTATCAAATTAAGTACTGCAATTACATATCGTAATACAAGGAGGTCCCCAGAGCCCAATATCTTTAATATTACCACCTTTGATGTTGTCCGTAGTTTATTGCAGAAATCGAAGTCAATGATTATATACATTTACGCTGATGATATTGCTATTAGATTCCAACATAAATCCGAGCTACAAAAGTCATTCAATGTCAAGTCTGGGCAGAGGAAAATAAGTTACACGTAACTGAGAATAAAACCAAACAGATGACATTCCGGACGGACGGACGCGTATCAATTGAAGATTGCATCCTACTGTCGACCAAAATAATATGTGCTCTCGAGTTTGAAGGTTGTTTGTGAAGTAACTAAGAGACCTACATAAAATCCAATAACATCAACATTTTTATCGTTCTATTATACGTTAGTTCATGTAGGTTTGGAATTTTTAATTTATATTTTGATATTTTTTATCGCAGTTGGAACACAAAAAGTGACCATTTTTAAGCGTGTTTCAACCATGTGTCACATTTAATATTATATTCTCAAAAACCCGTCATCAGATAGAATCCAACTTTTAACATAATATACATTGGAATGCTTTATAACCAGTTGATTAATTTCACAATTTTTTGTGTCCATGAAACAAAGTTGGTATCATTTTTCCGAGGTAACTTTTTCTCAGCTCGGGGTGGTAGGAAAATGTAGTTCTTGGTCATGTTGTAATCCTTATACATGACTGTGAAATGCGTAAATTAGTTCACTTATTTTATATCGGTTTGTATGTGTACGGGAAAATAATACATGGTTTCACAGCTAGCCGATACGGAGAAAGCTGTACAGCGTTGCCGAGATGGAGCCCATCACGCGTCATGGCGCGCCTCACTCGGAAGTGATGGGCTTCATCTCGGCAACGCTGTACAGCTTTCTCCGTATCGGCTAGCTGTGAAACCATGTATTATTTTCCCGTACAAATACAAACCGATATAAAATAAGTGAATTAATTTATGTATTTCACAGTCATACCTTTTGATGTATAAGGATTACAACGCGACCAAGAACTACATTTTCCAACCACCCCGAGCCGAGAAAAAATTACCTTAAAAAATTATAACATCTTTGTTCTTTGGACACAAAAAAATTGTAATTCATAAACCAGTTATAAAACATTCCAATGTAAATTGTGTTAACATTTGGATTCAATCAGATGACGGGTTTTTGAGATAATAATTCTTAAATGTGACGCATGGTTGATACACGCTTAAAAACGGGCACTTTTGGGTTCCAACTGCGCTAAAAATATTAAAATATAAATACAAAATTCCAAAACTACATGAACTAACGTATAATAGAACGACAAAAATGATGATGTTATTGAATTTAATGTAGGCCTATTGGTTACTTTACAAACAACCTTCAAACTCGAGTGCACATAATATTTTGGTCGACAGTAGTAAATAGAGCACACTTTTAAAATCATTGAAATAACTGAGCGTGACGCTGCAGACTACAGTAAAGTCCTTCGTACTGCATACTAAGTCAAGACAGCAGCAGCAGCAGCAGCAGCATCAGCATCAGCTACTAAGGCCATATTCGACGTTAAAATGCTCTCAAACGTTCACTTCAAAAGTTCAAACCACCATATCGCTCATCAATGCCCCCGAGTTAGCGCAGGTGTGCGCCATCGGGTATTACTTACTCTCTAATACCTATATCTCGATGACTTTACACGTTGTTGCCCAGAAACCCGTCGGTCCGTAAATATTACAGCCCCGAAACAACGTCATGGGTGTTACTGATCAAGAAAGTTGATGCAAACCGTGTAAGAATATTGTTTAGTGCAGGATGACTGAAGGAATTGATCAATGATGATCATGCCGATTAGTTAGGAATATGGAATATTTGGCAGCAATGATAAACGATATGCAATTGTTGGTTTGCAATAAAACGAATGTACCATGCAAATGTGTGCGGAAACACATTGCATGCTACGTAATGCATGAAACTCAACCAGCGGAGTAGAAAATGTTTCGTGTAAATAGTTTTATAACAAGCGGAGCGAGACATATTTCCCTGGTATTGTATGCTCGCTTTCTCCTATCGTGACGTAGATTAAGGATCGAGGCGTGCCTCACGGACAAAACATTATCAGTCCCTATACTGACGTTGATTTGTGTGTAACGACATTACTCAGGCATTGGAGGGTTCAAAGGCTTGTTTAGTGCGCTGGTCTGCGTGTATGCGCGTTTGTTCCGTCTTCCAATGAGAATTTATTGCTGCTCGCATGCCGTTCGGCGGGCACTACTACCCCAGCTACAGCAAATACGAAGCCAAGTCAATAAGTAGACTATCTGCAGTTGTGCTCTAAATGTCGTTAGGTTGGCTGTATAGCTGTTGTGCGCACACCAGCCGGTAGATGGCACCGCTATCCACGTCTGCGTTAGGTATCAGCGTTATCAGTAAGGCCCGAAAGTTCATGCAAAATCATATTTTGCATGCAGGGTGTGTTCTGAAAGTAGTGAGACTGAGTCAATTTAAAAAAAATATATTGACAGAAACGAAACATACGCTCAATATTCTTCAAAGAAGGACCCCTCTGCATCCACACACCGCTGTCAGCGGGATTTCCTACCCTCGTACGCTTTCTGGAAGGCGGCAACCGGAATGCTGTCGAGCTCCCTCGTCACGGTCTGTTGCAACGCTTCCACGGAGCCATGACGATGACCTTTTAGGGTGGTTTTGAGGTGAGTCTGAGGGAGGGTTGCGATATTTCGTTGGTACGCCAGCACGTGGAAGGCTGTGTGGCGCGGCGCATTGTCGTGATGGAGCCGCCAGGAGTTAGCGATCGCTGGGCGGACACGGACGATGCGTTTTCTCAGCCGTTTAAGGATCTCCTCGTAAAAACCTTACTCTGCGGTCATTGTCCAAAAAATTCTTCACTGTTGCCACATTTTCATCCGTTTTGGTGCTCGAAGGTCGTCCTGAACGTGCGTCGTCTGCAACTTCCTCTCTCCTCTCCCGAAACAGCTTGTGTCCGTCAAAAACACTCAATCTGAATATGGCGTTATCACCGAAAGCCGTCTTCATCATATCGTCAGTCTCTTTCCCGGTTTTGCCGAGCCTAACACAAAATTTGATGGCATAGCGCACTATTTCAACCGACGAACCATGACGCAGCGTGACGAGTGTACTTGCAGAGGTTATGGTAACGAACGATTTACACTCCACTACAGCTGAGAACCAACTGTGTGGCTGGCTCCCAGCCTTCCTTACACCCCCTCCACCAACACCAGGCGGAGAAGCCGCGGGCAGTCTCTCTGTCTGTCTGCGCGGGAAAAATCCAGTCCGACTAATTTCAGGACGTTTATGCATATTTTGGTTATTTTGGTGCAGTGCATCATATTTTTCTCCTTTGCCTGTTTAAGTGCATATCTGTGCTTCAGAAGGGCGTATATTCTAATTTCCCATTGTTTTGAAGCGCTTTTTGTTACTTCATATTCTTAAAGCCGTACATTTCGATTCAGACACCGAGAATCTATCACAGAACATTACTGTCTTTATTTTAATACCGTACCTAGTACGTTTCAGTACTTTTTGCAAGTTATATCAATTATTTGGGTATTTAGCATTCACTATGTAAATATTGTACAATTATTTTCATTTTTAAGAATTCAATGGCTACTAAAATTGTATAGCAGTTATACACTGAAGAAAATGGAAATTGCAACACCATGAAGGCATTGGTCGTTTGTGTTGATTTTCAAGATATGGAACGATCCCATGTAGGTATGTAAACGATCAACGTTTCAGACCCATTGGATTGTTGCTACAGGTCTCCCCCACGTGATAGGTCGCGGAGGAATCAACTCCAGTATACGGACTCTGGTGTAGCGTAGTTGACTTGCAGTCTGTGCAGTGAAGTGTTCCCCGTCAAACATGCCTCGACGACAGAGAAGAGCACGCTATCAACAACTGTAGCCGTTTGAGAGGGCTCGGATAATTGGGCTGTGTGAGGCTGGATTATCGCTAAGGACTGTCGCTGCACGTGTTGGCCGACAGGCATCTACGGTACAACGTGTATGGCAGCAGTGGTTAAATGAAGGTACCCACACTCGTAGACCTGGCACAGGCTCAGCGCGACAGACAACTGTGAAAGAGGATCGCCGCATCATTCGGATGGTCCGGATGGAACCCCATGCAACAGCAGCGCAAATTTGAGCGGCTATGGCTCCCTACGTTACACAACAAACAGTTGGTAATCGCCTGCGTGCAGCTGGCTTACGATCCCGTGTCCCTGCAGAAGGTGTTCCATGGACCCCACAACAGCGACGTGTAAGGCTGGCCTGGTGTCGAGAACGATCGACGTGGGTCGACGAATGGCATAGGGTCGTCTTTAGTGATGAATCGCGCTTGTGTCTTGCCCGCAGTGATCACTGGAGTCGTGTGCGCCGATGTACCGGGGAGAGGGGCCGCCCAGACATTATTGTCGAGAGGCACACAGGGCCAACACCAAGCATTATGGTCTGGGGAGCTATTGGCTTTAATGTGAAATCACAATTAGTGCTTGTTGAGGGCACTATGACTGCTCGACAGTACGTTGATAGGGTACTCAATCCAGTAGTTGTCCCTATGATGGCGAACATTGCTATTGGGATGTTTCAGCAGGAGAATGGACGGGTTCAAACTGCACGCATCTCCAGAGAAGCTCTCCACGACATCACAACCTTAGAATGGCCCGCCAGATCCCCGGACCTCAGTCCTATTGAGCATGTGTGGGTCATGATGGGTCGACAACTGGCCAACCGTCCTTAGCCACCCACAACTCTGGAACAACTGACCCGTGCAGTGCAGCAAGCATGGGCCACAATTCTTCAGGAAGCGATCCAGGGCCTTATTGACTCCATGCCTCGCCGAATTAATCAATGTATTGCAGCTCGTGGTGGGCACATCCTGTATTGATTGTTGTCCAAACTTGCGGTCAGAGGGACCTGAAAGTGTAATCATCGAATTACAACCGAACACTCGTCCCGCATGTTCAATTGCAGCAATGTAGCACCACTCCTTCTGGGTGTTGCAATTTCGATTTTCTTCAGTGTACTTAAAAATTAACATATTAAAATAATTATTGATGGTCAATACCGCTTGTAGATCCATAAAATAACATTTCCTACTATTTAGAACTGTTTCTTAGTTGAGATATTTAGAAAAGGGTGTAGTTATGTCCGTCTGTTCATGTTCTCTTGATATTCGAAATATGATGATGATGATGATGATAATTGTTGTTTTAAGGGGCCTAACATCAAGGCCATCGGCCCCATATTCGGAATAGAAACGCTAAGCAATACGGAGTGATAGTAATTGCCGTAGTTATTTCATAGTGCATGGATTTTGACTCGTGATGCATATTTGACAAATAAATAGTGCATTTTGGCACGCATATTTATTCATTTAATAGTGCATGAACTTCCGGGCCTTAGTTATCAGATCAGTACAGCTTGCGCTGTTGCGACGTTAAAATGGCCGGGCCACTCTCTGTTTGCACCAAGGAAGAACAGCGTTCCGTAATCAGTTTTTTGTGGTCTGAGGGCGTATAATAATATATGTATTGTCTATTGGTGGTTTTATTTAACACCATTTAGATTTCAATTAGTATTATTTTTTAAAATTAAATTAATTTCTATTCGCTTTAACATAGAAAGTCTTATCGCGACTATCACTGAAGATTTACATTATACTGATGTGCCATAAATCTATGGGGAATAATGAGTAGTGAGATAGAAGAGTTACAATACATTTCATGTTCGACCCTGACTATCATATGTCAGAAAACTGCACTATAATGAGGCTCATTATAACACTATTTTTCATTATGAAACAGTTTCACTGTCTGGCCTAGTGTCATAGTAGAGTAATCGAGGTGGCCATGGTCAAATACAAGGCATTCCCTGCGTCTCATGCGCTCTGTTCAGTACATAAAACTGGCGAAATCTCGACAGATATTTATGAATATTTATGTTCGAACATAAATAGTTATAATAATTATCGTCGAACATAAACAGTCGTATGCAACTCGCCTATAATGGTAATTAAGACACTCGTATGGAAATTATAAAACTCGCATACGCTCGGTTTATAAACCTACTCGTGTCTTAATTGTTGCCATTATAGGCTTGTTGCATAATGTACAATAATTGAATACAATATAAAATCATAAAATGAACACTAGAAATGAGGAAAAGTTCCAGTACTATGAGTTGATCAATCAGATTTTGAAAAATAGTCCCGAATCTTTGAAGAACTTGATGAGTCTTTTGAGCTGTGGAAGAGATGAGAAGGCCTCACATATCTTCTTGAGAATGCTGTTGTGCTGGCGCCAGTGGTTGTAGAGAGCACAGTCTGAGATTATGTGCTGCACAGTCAGTACGCTGTTACACATGTTGAGCAGATAGGGGTTTGCTTCTTCTCGAGGAGATAGCTGTGGGTGATGTTGGTATGACCTATTCTTAGTCGTGATATTAGAACTTGATCTTGCCTGGAAATAGTCAATCCTTTCCAGATTTATGAGGATCAAATGACCATAAACAGAATTTTTTCTCTTCCTGAGAGTTTCTGATAATTTTTCTATTTGGATATACATTTCGTTATTACTTTTTCGTATCCAAGTATTTCCAACTTTCAGAGTTTGAAATCATATTCACACAAACATTACGTAGCTTAACTGAGAGAAACGAAGGCATCAATTGTTAGTTTTCACGTATGAGATGTTCTAATTCTTTAATAGGACAACATTTGTTGAAAGAAAAGCGCTGCCTAAAAATGTATATACAGTATGAACTGAAGATTCTAAAATCTGGTCCCAAACTTATCTATAATTCAGTTAGTATTTCAAGAATACTACGCATGAGAGACGGAAATTATGCTTCTCGATCGCATTCCTATCTGATGACATTGTAGCGCTTACGTCTGCTATCTTAAATGTTCATATCCCAACCACACGTGCAAGTTTGCTGCTCCCTACTTGCTACAACACCCTCCCCCTCCAAACAAACCAACTACACGTTGAGAAACGCTGTCCTACAGCGAGCGCACACACACATGGTTCCAGTAATTGGTTACGTTCTTGTGCTGATGGGAGCTTGCTTGAATGCTAGATCGCCGAGAACGTGGCGCCTCGTTGTCTGGCTGAGAGTCCTAATGAGTATGCAATAGGGCTGTACATAATTGAGCATCGAATTATTCGAATTGTTCGGATAATTTCGAATACGAATGTTTGATTCGAACATACGAATAGTTCGATTATCGAATATCCAAAATATTCCAGCATTCGAATTTCGAATTATTCGCATTAAGGAAATAATATGACTATTCAGTGATTCGAGAAACAAGCCAGATCATTCAAATTCAAAGAAAGCATAAAGGGAAAAAAGGAAGAAAAAAAGAAGGAAGAAAAAAGAAAGAAAGAAAGAAAGAAAGAAAGAAGATAGAGAGAAAGAAGAAAGAAATAAGGAAGGAAAGAAAGAAGGAAGAAAGAAAGAAAGAAAGAAAGAGAGAAAGAAAGGTAATAATAAAGAAGGAAAGAACGAAGAAAGAAACAAAGAAACAAGAAAGGAAGAAAGAAAGAAAGAAAGAAAGAAAGAAAGTAAAAAGAAAGAAGAAAGGAATAAAGAAGAAAGAGAGAAAGAGAGAAGAAAGAGAGGAAGAAAGAAGAAAGAAAGAAAGAAAGAAAGAAAGAAAGAAAGAAAGAAAGAAAAAAGAAAGAGAGAAGAAAGAAAGAAAGAAAGAGAGATGAAAGAAAGGAAGAGGGAAGAAAGAAAGGAAGAAAGAAAGATAGAAAGAAGAAAGAAGATAGAAAGAAAGAAAGAAAGAAAGAAAGAAAGAAAGAAAGAAGGAATGAAAGAAGAAAGAAAGAAAGGAAGAAAGAAAGAAAGAAAGAAAGAAAGAAGAGAGAAGAAATAAAGAAAGAAAGAGAGAAAGAAAGAAATTACAAGTGATGCTTGCTTTGAATGGTATTTATTTATAAGGCTCTATCAGCCTGATTGGGGAAGGGGTTGAACCCCATCCGACCCCGTGGATTCGCCACTGCTTCAAACAACTCTACTACTGGATATATTACTTTAAAATTACTGTAATTATTAGGTACTTATATTCGAATAATTCAAATATTTGAACTGTTCGATTTACTTGAATAATCGACTACTTGAAATGCTCGAGTACTTCGAATGTTTCGGTGATTCAAACATCCAAAGTAATCCGACATCCGCTTTGTTCGAACATTAGAATTCTTCGAAAATTGTAATAATCAAATAATTGATTCGAATTTCGTATTAGTGAATATTTGAAGTGGTTGTATTAATCGAATATTAGAATGATATGCACAGCTCTAGTGCGCAACCGGCCGATATATTCGGCTGAGTATTAAGCAGGTTGCCATGGCAACGAAAGGAAGGCTCTGTGAAGAGAAGCCCCTTCCAGTCGTTCTTGGGCTCATCCCGCACACGCTCCCATCATTACTTAGCATCTACGACAACATCGCGGTGTAATGGGTAAATATTTGACACACCAATGCAATGAGGTCCGGGTTCAAGGATGCTGGTCTGAGGGCTGGATTGCTGTACACTTAACCTCATAAGGCAGAACAAAGCAGTTGTTCTCCATGATTCCCTTTCTTCTACTCCAGTGAAAGTCTAGGTTGGCACCTAAATGTGTATGGGACCTCCTAGCCACACCCAATAGTACAGCTAACAGAATGATATAGATTACCAGACTGATTCCACCCACACTGAAGTGCATGGGGCTAAAAGACAGTGATATGGCATATTCAGAGCACCTGGTGTACACGTGCGATTTTTCTATCAAACGCTTGGCATTGGTGGGATAAGTCAATAGGTAGGTTACGGCTTACGGTGAAGGTATCTGAGCAACATCTTGCGATGACTATGTATTGGAAAAGGATCATGTCAATGTTTATGCAAAGCCCTGGTGCCACCCTACTTGGCTTATCCTTGTGTGGGTGTCTTGCGGATCAGGGGAATCGATGCCTGTGTTCTGCCAGGCCAATCTAAACTACCAAATCCATCAGCATACCTGTTATGTTGACAAGAAGATAGACTGAGGTAGACTATTACTTGGACGTGCGCCACTCTTATAATTTAGAATGTCATATTATATACTGTAGAATCTAGCTTCAACCACCATATGCTCATTGTCAGCAAAATGAAAGGTTACATATTTTGAGATAAACATTCGCAGAAGTCATTTGTGGTGTAGGGCAAGGCTATCTAACTCAACAACTTTGCGGCCGACTCCGGACAGGTAACCTGCATGAGAGCCGAATAGTCTTCCCTAGCGAGACACATAATATTATGACGGAGTGACTGGACTGGTATTCCCACCAAAGAGCAATGAGGGAAAGACTGTCTCGCCCGAAAGCCTGGTACTGATTATCTGTTGAATTGGATAGTTGATCAATATAATAGAACGGTTAATTGCGTTTGAGACGGTGGGAAATCACCTTTACTGTTGAAAAATAGAGTGTGAACGTCAGTACAGGAACTCCCTAAAATCATCTAAGTCTCGAGATTTTTTAAAGTATATAACCTAACTAACCAATTGCAAAATCTCATTGTGTAAATAAAAGAATTGAACAGTAACTATTGCCAACAGAACAGTCCGTAAATATTTCAAAATCTCGCTACGGCAGAAGTTAGCGTGTCAAAAGTGTTTTCATATTTATGCACATAAAAAGTACAAACAGAAGTGTAAAAACTAACGGAATATACAATAATTGGATAAGAAATCTGACACATTACAAAGTTTAATAAAACCTTTCTGTAGCTTAATAACTGTAAATACTGTTGTATCATATTACATCTTTGGTATAAATTTGAAAACTATGGTTTTGATTGTTTAGGGCTTTTGTATTAACTCATGGGTAAAGTTTATTGTTGTCAAGAACCTAACTTCGTAATTAGTATCAAATTCTAGGGGTTGAAAATAACCGAATCACATGCATACTGGCCAAGGAAAGTTCAACAGATAAGGCCGGTATTACACCGTCCAAGAAATTTGTCAAAGATATTTGTTAGAAGATATTTTATAGAAGATATGACATTTTAATGGGGAAATCTTTTATAAAAGGTGGTTCCATAAAAATTATTTTATAAAAGGTATGAGCTTTGTGCTATCTTCGATAAACGATTCAAACCAAAATGGCGGATCATAACAGCTGGGATATTAGCACAACAAAGATGCTCATATGAGAGTATGAAATGCATGAATTGTTACATAATAAATGGTATAAAATATGTAAAAATATAATAAATGATAGAACATGTAGGTAAAAATAGCAGAGGCTCTTCATCATAACAATTAATAATAAAATATCAATGTAATTTTTCAAGTTCTCGTACACCAATATTTTACTCGTATAAATATCTTTCTTGTCACGTGAGCGACCCAAGGTTTAATACATAGACCTTTTTTTATCTTTCCGTTTCTTTTATATACCAGTATTGCCACTAGGCCTACAGAATTTCAACTACCGTAATACAGTCCAAACAATCTGCGAAGTGCCAGCGTGAAAACACGTAGTCTGCTCACAGGAGTGACTCAGCTGACTGGCCAATGAGGAGCGATGCCACTGAATAATTAGCGCAGGAGGGTTCCGCGACCTTAGCTTCAACCAACTCTCGCAATGTCTGGGCTGCCAAGCTCCATCCATCGAATTCTCTTGTAACATGTGGTTACAATGTCTATTTTAGATCTCTATGCATTTTCTATGTTCCTTTTTTGATGTTGTTTTTTTTTTGTTTTTTTTTATTCCATGATTTTATATATATCTTTGACTTCTTGTGTGGGTCCGTACTGGAGGATTTTGTAAGAGATTTTTTTTAATCTATGGAGATTGTAGGAAGCCATGTTAGATTATCTGTGGAAATTATTGGTTTGTTGAAGTTAGTTGAAGCTTGTGAAAAGATATTGGCAATTAAGAGAGTGATATATAATCGTCGAATTTAATAGTATTTATGAAAGCAATACAGTATGATATAAATGGTATGTGAGCTTATAGTAGCTATTGGTGATGAGTATGGGAAGTGATAAAAATAAATGGTATTAATAATGATTCATCTCCCTCTTGTGCAGTAAACAACCACGACCCCGATTAGAACAGTAACAATATGTCGCACCAACGAGGAGCACGAATGGGGGAGATGAACCTTAGTGATTTCCAAATGCTCATGGAGCAGTTGACCAAGAGGAGTGACATCTTTGATAAGTGGAGTGACACCATTGATAAGGGGATTGAACGGATATGTGAGCGGATAGACTCAATGAAAGTACAAATGGAGAAAATATGTGAAGTATGTGATGCTGCAGTTGCTGAAATAGAAGGAAATGATAGAAAACTAGATGAAGAAGGGAATAAGAAGCAAGAAAAGTATCAACGAGGTGGGGGGCGCGAAGAAGAAATGAAAGACGGACAAGAGAGAGAACAAGGTCAGATAATGGACGAGGATAAAACTGAGGACAAGGAAGAAGATGAGATAGAGGGCATGGTAGAAAAGAAAGGAGAGATGGATAACGGAGGAGGTGAGATGGAAGAAACTGAAGAAGAGAAACTACTAGCAGATGAGATTGGTCATGAGGAGGACAGTAGCAGTCAATAAAAAGAGGCTAAAGATGAGGGTAAAAGTGCAAGAGTGAGTCATGAAGAAGACAGCATACTGGAAAAAGATAAGATGAAGAAGCGTTGGAGAAGGAAGATGGGGATGAAAAAGATGAGATGTAGGATGAAGAGAAAGGATTTGTTGAATAGTATGAGACATACAAGAAAGAAGAAGAGAGAAATGAGGAAGGGAAGGAGAGAGGTACGATGGAGATGGAAGATGAGAAGTACAAGGTATGGAAGGATATGGCGAATTAAGAAAAATACGAGATGGAAGGCAGAGGAAGAAAGAAGAATGGGGAAGAAGGAGAAACAGAAGAAAAGGAAGAACGAGGAAGGTGGAATGGTCGAAACTGAAGGGGACGAAGATGATGATGGTTCTTCAGACGACGATGAATGGGAGAACGAAGGATGATGGTAATAACGGAATGGACTGGTTTGATGCAAATATGTAGTTCAATCTGATTATAATATCGTTACCGGATCTAATGATGGAAGAGGAGTGTCTTATAGACTTGATGAAATAGTTTTGGCTACTACATCTGAAGAAAATATTCATGTTGGTGATTCTGGTGAACTTAAAACAATTGTTTCTGGCGATGATAGTGCTTATGGATCTTCGGAAGTAGTTGATAAGTTATTTTATTGTGTGTGATATTTCTTAGTGTATTTGTGATGTGTGTTACTTTTATTTATGTAGTGTGTTTTTGTTATGAATGTGATACTCATGTGCTTCTCACATGAGAATCACGTTAGGGGACGTATTGTATCATGTGGTTACAATGTCTATTTTAGATCTCTATGCATTTTCTATGTTCCTATTTTGATGTTTTTTTATTCCATAATTTTATATATATCTTTGACTTCTTGTGTGGGTCCATACTGGAGGATTTTGTTAGAGAGTTTTGTTTTTTTATCTATGGAGATTGTAGGAAGCCATGTTAGATTATCTGTGGAAATTATTGGTTTGTTGAAGTTAGTTGAAGCTTGTGAAAAGATATTGTCAATTAAGAGAGTGATATATAATCGTCGAATTTAATAGTATTTATGAAAGCAATACAGTATGATATAAATAGTATGTGAGCTTATAGTAGCTATTGATGATGAGTATGGGAAGTGATAAAAATAAATGGTATTAATAATGATTCATCTCCCTCTTTTGCAGTAAACAACCACGGCCCCGATAAGAACAGCCACACTCTTTTGACTTCCTCCGTGTGACGTCATACGCAAACCTACTTCACAGATTCCGTGGATGAGGTATGAACAAGGAACTGTCCTCCATCCATTTTGCTGAACTGTACGAGATCCGGTATAAGAAATTTATAGGCCTACCCTCATCTGTTATTTATTTGTGATAAGAAATAAATGATAGATAATATACTCATTGACATAACGCGAATAGGTTGCCCAGTTAAATTGCGTACGGATAATATTAAATAATTAAATGTTTAATTAAATGTAATAAATCTACTTCTCTCATTAGTTATTTAAAAAAGTCGTACACTAGTTAAGAGAACATACCCAACAGAATTGAAAAAAAAACACGGCACGCTGGAAAGCAGAGGTAGATTTCACCGGGCAATCTTGGGGATAGGCGAAAATAGGCAGAATATGCAGGTTTTCGTAGAAGGATCAGACCTCATTTATTGCGAGAAAGTATTTTATAATTGGAGCTTAATTAACTTAGTTTTTCGTCATTTTATGCATATTTTAAACATGTTATTGTCTTATGGGGACGGTAACCTCCTCGTCATTAAGGGTCCAGTTTTATACTTGTGGTCACACTGTCCTTGTGCAAGGTTTCGACACTGATGTGTAACTATCTACGGCCTGTTACTTCTTCACGCAAAATTTTATCTCCCGCAGAGATTTTGGTTGGTTCCTCATTATGGGCTGCGACAACGTGGTCATGTAGCCCCGTGTACTTTGGGTGTGTGTAGAATCTGTCTGATAAACGGTGTTAACTGTGATGGCTGTATTAGTCAGTAATTCAGGTACTTTGTATTTTATGATATAGTTTGCATTTTGATATTGCGGAAATTATATTGACCGTATTAGTGTCAAGTCTTTGTTATGCTATACTGGGTTGGCAGTGCTGTGTGAGCAGTTGAGAAACTAACGTGATTTCATGAAAAGTGCCTCATTTTCTATACCGGTAGAGGAGAGCGCAACTCGCATCCAGTCGGCCGTGTCTTGCCTTGAGCTACTATTGCCATGGAAACGACCGGCCTTGCCATTATTTCATGAGTTTATTTTCTGACTTAATCAGCCTTTGCTTGAGTGCCGAAAGGCCGAAATCGAAAGAATGAGAAAGACTATCGACAATTCATGTAGCCAGCGGTTTCCTCTGGGTTCTGAACTATGTGAACGCACAATTTGGTTGTGATTGGTGGAACGGTGTAGATTTGTATACGGAACAGATATACCCACGTACATACATACATACATACCCACATACAGACTTTCACTTTTATATATACGATTTCATAAAATTTCTTTGACAAATTTCTACGACAGTGTAATACCGGCCTTAACCACTACTGACCATTGTCGCCAGTCTCCCAAGTGTTGAGATCAATAAGAGAACCTTTTTGGTTGCCCCTATATCAGAAAACAGTCAACGATGGGTACTAAAAGCTGATACGTATAGAAATAACACAAAACTATCTAATCGTTATGTTTTTCGTGTCACTGGATGACCATTTGGAAGGACGCCATTTTCATTAGACTATATCTAGGAGCATGACCCGCCTTGTGCGCATTGGCCCACTTTATATCCTTTGTTATCTAACGGCAACTGTCTCCATGATAAATGGATTCTCAGAATATGAGAGTTTGGAGGTTATAAAGCAAGATAAAATGAAACCCCCTGCTTCCAGGGTGCAATGAACTATTATAAAGGGCTGTTATTAACAACTGCTATGCAGATACATGCACACACACTTATCTCACTCCCTTTGTTCATTGAAGTTCTGGTTCGCTTGCTGACAGTACCTAGAAAGATTTAAAACCCAGATTATTAATTTCTTTTGCATATTTGCTGCATACAGAATGGGCGGGTTATGAGATGGCAGATATGATTTCCCCAGTGACATCTATACTAAACTGGACGTAGGTCTATTTTACTACACGAGACCAGGATTTATAGAGCAGTTTCTCCAGTTTTTGCTGGAATAAGCTACCCCAGCCCTGTAAAATAAATATTAGAATTATGACTCAACGCCAGTTTTCCAAAATGTAATTCATGCTTTTCACAACTTAATGCACTATGTTTGGGACTGATAACCTAGATGTTGGGCCCCTAAAAACAACAATATTATCCCTCCCTATATTATTCTGCTAAGGTCTCATTCCAGTTTTGTACCGAAAATAAGGTCCCATTAACACCAACCTACACATATGGGGTACCTACAGGTTCAGCATAACCCAATGCGTCAGCGAAACGCACTCACTTACTATTTAAATGCCTGCACAATAAAATAAATACCTTAAAACATATATATTTACAATGAAATAATGAACGAATGCAACACGGTAACCATGGTAACAGAATCTCACAGGTCCATCTATTTCTGTAAGACGCAATGCAAGTCCAATTATTACATTACTGTGAAAGTTTCCAGACTGTTATAAGGTTATCACTGAACCAAATTAAGCCGTAAAATTCATCAATACATACGGTATAATGTGCTTAAGGGGGTCAAGGAGCACTCTAGAATTTTTTCACGCAATTTTCACGGTGAGTGTTTTACGAAAGGTCTGTTTCACCCGACTATAAAGGGTCTCCGAAATCCACATTTAAAGGCCCTTAAATTAACTGTGCCTGTGATATTCCCAGAAAACTAACTTCGCCCTGATATACCTATGAAGGAATGACTAACCCCTAACCACTGCACCAGTAGCTGAATTGATAATGTCTGATTATTCATACCAAGGATAAATCAGTCATAGCATTCATGATTGAGATTTTGTTAAGTGTACTCTTTACAACTAGAATATTCACGGGCGAAGCCGCGACGGGTAATGCTAGTCATCATTATTATCATAAATATGTTTTTTAGGTGCTGACATTATTTTAGATGTTTACGCAATAGTATTAATTATATTTTGTTAAGAAACTCCAAGTAAAATGATTTTTCAAAATTTCTATTAAGAGTGGAGCCTTGCTCATGCAAAATGCCAGTGGCGGCCCTTGAGGAAGTGCCAGTGAGCCCTCTCAATAATAGTTTGTATAAAATTTAATTTTCATTTGAACAGGTGCGTAAACCGGCATGCACTCTGGCGGCGAATTCTTGAATCAGTGCGCCAAATCTCACGAGCACCACCTCTGAAAATAAACTCCGTCTAAAGCCTTGTTTGGCGTAAGTTTGTATGTGTTGTGTTCGACTAAGAAAGGCAGTGGTCACGTGACGCAACGCTTACATTCCATCCACTAGAGTGCAGCATGTAACAGGCACAAGTAGAACTGCTTGAAGTGATTTATATTTTAACCACTAGTGTACAGTATATTACAGCACAATGCTGAGGAGGCAACTCCTTGGTCGCTAATTTAGTGATATGTCTCTATCCCTATTTTATTATTATCATTTTTTCATTTCATCATCTATTTTCTTTCCGAGCCACATTGGACCCCGGGGAATTCCTACTATTACTAGTTAGGTACTGCCTTAGCTAGGTGGCACCCACAGTTACTGGCCCTCGATGAGAATGGGGATATTCATGGATTATATTTTCGGGGTACCAAAGTACCCCAAGACTTCACAGCGTGACTCCGTTAAAGAACACTCTCTAAATGCTCGATGTCCCAAGAAGTTGTACACTTCCTGCCTGACATGAAGCCGTATTGCAGCGATTCCCCGCCGTCAAGTTTCCTATGAGACCACATGTCGCTATTGACTCCTTTCGACACTGCATGGTAATCTTCCGACTTTCATTCTGAACTTTATGCCCGAGTCGAGAGGGAGTCGACAGGGCACTGTCGCAATATTACAGCCAAGAAGAAGGAGTTCCACAGGGTTCGTTGTTAGGTGTCACCATGCTCGCGGTTGTCATAAACCGCATAGTTGCCGCCGCCGGGCCCACGGTAGTTCCATCGCTGTAGGTAGACGACTTGGCTGTATATTACAGCTCTGGAACTATGGCAGTCGAGCAACAACAATTATAACAAGTTATAAACCAAGATGACAGGTGGGCTCACGACCGAAGTTTTCGTTTTTCAGCAGAGAAAACCTCCGTTGTCTAAATTCGTCGGCTCCGAAATCTACATTTACAACTTCGGAATGTTGAATTGCCGGTAGTCGACACAACGCTTCATGGGGCTCCATTTGGATAGTAAATTAACATGACAGGATGACATACGGCAACTAAAACGGCTTGTCTCAGGAAACTGTACTGTTTTAGGCCCCCGTAGAAAATAATTGGCGGTTGATCTACCTCAACCGGCGCCACCGGAGGAGAAGAGAAGAAGACCTCATTTTCTCCGAAAAGATCGGCAGAGAAATCGTCCCCAACTATAGCGGTGATGAAACCTTCGCTGACCCATCTGAAATGACATAAACTTCGGGTACAACACCGCCTTTCTCGTCCTCTTGCTGACGGGGTGGTTTCTATTTTTGCTAGCTCTTCCATTCCAACTAAATGTGAAGCAGTCAACAAACGCTACCTCAATTAGCAAGTATAATCTTCAAGTTACATCTGAAGAAACGCATGAGAGGCCTCAGGGGTCTCTCGACTAGACGCCCGAGGGGAAGGTAAGAATACCTTCGCCCAACAGAGGTGTGTTGAGGCCAGATTCCCAGTCTTCGAGGGGTGAGGACTTGTAATTTCCCGGTACCGTATTTTATTTCCTTTGTTCTATTTTGCCCTTTTCTTCTTCTAGCCTGTAGGTTTATTGTTTATTTGTTTAAACGAACTTTATAAACAAATAAATATATTTCCGTTGACTTTTCAAGAAATGCAACTAATGTACTATTGAGGCTATTTTGAAGATTTTGTCACAAACCACATCTTCTAACTCCCTCTGGTTTGAGTGCTTAAGTTTTGTATATGGGATGATATTTGGAACAATAACAACACCGCGATGGTGGCGATTTGGTGGCAGGTGGCACAAACAAACGCCCACCCCCGCCAGTCTGTGTTGGGATACGACGGCGTGTGAGAGGCGCTGTGACGTGTCTCTTGTTAGTGACTGTGTGTTTGTGTGCGTGTGTTTACCAACGAGGATTAACAAGTGCTCCTGTTCCGAAGGTAAGAGCTTTCTCGCTTGGGATATTGATTTGAAAGAGAACACCTGTTACACAGTACACGCTGTCTAGAGAAAACGTGCGTATATGACTTTAGTGCAAGCAGAGTGAAAGCACACTTGTCTGATTCAGGAGTTTGTGTCACATGTTAAATAGGCCTATGTGATTTGGCTTCCAGAAACTCGGTCTTTTTGACCGAGTGAAGTCAGTTGAGTGAGCGGACGTATTTCCGTGTTGCTGATAAGGTGATAATATTGGGCTGCTCGGTGGAGGCTTATCGCGCGAGTATCTGGGCGTGGAATGCCAGGATTGTTAAGTGGAACCGGGCCTCCCAGTGCATGTGTGCAACATTGTGTGTGCAAGAAAGTTGTTGTTCAGCTCCCTAGTAATAGCGGCGTTATTAGTTATTGGTGGAGTGGAAGTAAATCCAGGTCCTGCTACTTCTAGTGTTACCCAGGTGTCTGTAAAGTGTTCTACGTGTAGCAAAGTTTCGAAAAACGGCGTGATGTGTGATTTGTGCGAGACATGGTTTCACTTTGGCTGTACCGGGTGAGTTAGCCGCGGTCGTTACGGCGTGGCTGCAGGCAGTCGCTCACATCCGGGAGGCGAGGAGGTTCGAATTCCCCCGCCGGCAACCTTGAAGATGGTTTTGTGTGGTTTCCCATCTTCCTTCCAGGCAAATGCCAGGGGTTGGTCCCTAACTATAGGCCACAGCCGCTACCTTCCAATTCCTCGTCTCTACATTCACACTTTCCTCCCTAGACAACACTCCACACTTGACGGTACTTGTAGCTCAACCCATGGGTGTCCGCTTGAAGCAGCTACAAATTCTGGCGAGTCGAACATGTCCTCGGACACTCCCGGCACTAAACGCCATACGCTAAAAAAAACACTTTGGCTGTGTTCGGATGAAGAAGGACGAATGTGATGCAGGTAACTGGTTCTGTAAAAGCTGTGACAATCCGGAACTTTTGAGACAGGAAATTAAGTACAGGGATCTCATTATACATGATTTGAAGGCAAAGCTTAACGAACAGGAGGAGTCGTTAAAGGATCTGACGGAGCGTATTCCAGGGGATGAAGCTACAAACCAGGCTGTGGGAACTGAGGATGACGTTATGATAATGGGTGATTCTACGATTCGGTGGAGTGCGAATATCTCGAAAAAATCAGGTACGATTGTGCGGTGTTATCCGGGGATTAAAATTGACCAGCTTGTCTAACAAGTGGAAGAAGCAAATTTAGAGGACTGCGAAAAAGTTAAAGTGTTGTTGCTCCATGTTGGGAAGAACGATTTAAAGAAGAGGGCTACAGCTGATTACATCATGGGGGAACTCTACGAACTAGGCAGAAAAGCTAAAAGCAAGTTTAGGAATGCGAAAATTATCATGAGTGGCATTGTGCAACGGGGAGATGTTCCGTTAAGACGAGTTAAGACTGTAAATGACCACATGGACTGGGTATGTTCACAACTGGGATTAGTGTACGTAGATGCTGACTGACGGCAGGATTGGGGGCCGAGACTTTGCCCGAGACGGGCTGCATTTAAATCGACCGAGCGCTTTCAACCTAGGGAACCTACAAGACAGTGTCATCGGTTAGTGCCGGCCTTTGTGAGGAGGAGCAGGTCCAAAGGTTGCCAGCCGACGGGAAAAGAAGGAGCTATTTCAGGATATTTGGTGTGGAGGTAAGACTCTAAGATTACTGCAGGTTAATTGTCAGAGTAGGCTATCGGAAATAAATTAGGAAGCGAAGGAAGCTTGTAGTTTAACGTGACCGTCAATCTAGAGATCATGAGCCACGGGACCTCCTTTTTACGTGGAATCCGAACCACAGGAAATAAATTAATTGAATTTTGGAATCTTGTAGAGGCATATTATCCGGACATTGTCATTGCTACTGAATCTTGGTTAAAAGAGGATATCAATAGTAACGAAATAATTCAAGGAACCTACGAAATATACAGAAGGGATCGGGGAAAGTGAGGTGGTGGGCCATTTATTTGTGTGCGCAAAAATATAGCTAGTTTCTTAAAGTGGGCTGATACGGATTATGAAATATTGTGTGTACAAATCTCGGATAAAGGAAATAAATTCCCTCTTCAGGTGATAGGGGCGTACAGAGCACGGAAAGATAACTGTTCTCTCCTCGACACACTGTATGATAAAACTCGTACGGGTAATGCTATGAAAAAGAGCATAATAATTGCCGGAGATTTAAACCTCCCCAAAGTAGACTGTTCTGGTGAGTCAACTAGCAGTGGTCAAGCTCAGAGCGCTGAAAACAAATTCTTAAGGGAGGGGGGATTTTCCCAAGTAATTGTCTTCCAAACTAGAGACAATAATACCTTAGATGTTTATCTCGTAAGGCCTGTAGAGCTGTATATTAACTGTCTGAAAGTACCGGGAATTAGTGACTATTCTGGAGTTGAATTAAATATTAGATACGGTGACATTACAAAATTAGACTCTGATGTAGCAAACAAAATCATATTGCAGTATCGCAGGGCGAATATGGCAAATTTCAGGGGTATTTGAATGAACTATTTGTAGGATGGGCATCGGAAGGAAATCACATTAATATCCTGTGGACAAATTTTTGAAAAATTTAAATAGTGATATTGATAAATTTGTCCCATTTAAATTACTGAAACAAACCTCAGATCCTGAGTATTACACACGAGAAATCAGGAGTCTAAAATGGAAAATTAGGAAATTATACAATAAAAGATATGATAGTGACAAGAACATGTTCAAATTTAAGTCCTTATCAAGAGAGCTCGTCTTAAACAAAAGGGCTGCTCATGACAATTATATGAACTTGGTTCGGGAGGCGATGGGTGAAAAAAAATTACAGTTATATTAAGAGAAGACAGGGAAATTCAAATTATTTGCCTATGATAATGTCCGGTGACGGTAAATTAATTACTGAGAAACAGGCCATTGCTAGTGAATTAAATGTCTTTATGTTCGACCCTCACTATTATGTGTTTGAAAACTGTATCATAATGATGGTCATTATAACACCGTTTTTCATTACGATACAGTTTCTCCAGCCAATCAGAGCTCGTTCATTGACCAATTAGGTAACGATAATTTCGCGCATGCGCTCAAAATCCAACATGTCGGACATAAACACAACATCGAACTATAATAAATTACCGACATGGAATACCCACCGTCCATAAGTTCGCGTAAATAAACTGGCGAATATGAGACAAGAAATAGCACAGTACCTTAAAATCACTAACACTAATTTCTACACAGCGCATTGTCTTCAAATGACTGCGGTGACAATATTACTGAGGGACGGCTGATGTAAACATATGGCTGCATATGGCAGAGCGCATGCGTCGGCCGTTCAAAGCTCTTGAAAGACGAAGCTATAACACCCAACGCTCGCTCTGCGATCACAAAATTCCAGTAGCTGACTCTCAACAGATATTTATGAATATTTATGTTAAAACATATAATAAAGTTATAATTATCGTCGAACATAAACAGTCGTATGCAACTCGCCTATAATGGTAATTAAGACACTCGTATGGAAATTATAAAACTCGCATACGCTCGTTTTATAAAAAATACTCGTGTCTTAATTATAGCCATTATAGGCTCGTTGCATAATGTACTATTACGGTAGTGTGTTCAATAAATCCAATAGCTGTGTGTTGAACCTTAACGACGAATCAGGGGCTCCCCTTTTCCAAATAAACAAGTCAGCAATTGTAAAGCTAATACAAAAATTACGTTACAATATATCGAAGGGTCCTGATAACCTTGATAGTGAAGTACTTAAACTAGGAGGTAGCGCCGTGGCACGATAGTAGTGGAGTGATGACAGTTCTAACGCACCCGGCGTTGCTCGGGCGGAGTCCATGTTAAATCATGGCCAACCCATGGTCCGATTTTGAAAAATGAGGTGTCGTTGGACTCGGGTTGACGTCCTCTTTTCAATGGACCACTCATTTCAACCCCTAAATAATACCTACCCCTACTAGGGAGTGAAATTGTAATTTTTTTAGTGGAAGTCTCTTTTCAAATGCGACATGTATAAGGTGCGCTGCTAAAATGAACTTAAACGTTGTTGCTCATATAGCGCATGCGTTTTTCTGGCTGCCGCTATGGATTAACATTTTTGTTTTTGTTTTGTACGCATGTGCACTTGGGATTTTAGTAAGAGGGTGAGCTATTTGAAAAAAAAAATGATTGATAAGAAGGGGTTTTGGTAGTGAGGAGAGAACCAGATAGTCGCCTACTTTCCTACGAAGTTTGCCGATATCTCTCGAACGCAAGGTCGGATTTGGACGTGTGACGTGTCAAATCGCTTGTCTCAAAGCCCTATATATGTTACTAATAGGATAAAGTTTTGAGAATGAGGGAAACAGGTTTTCTGTGGGTATAACCATGATTTTAGACTTTTTCCGATATTTCACGAATGCATGGTCGGATTTGGTCCTACGACGTGTCGAATGGCTTGTCTCGAAACCCTCTTTATTTTGGTAATAGGTTAAAGTTTTTGAGAATGAGGGAAACAGAATGTTTTGGGGTAAAACCGTGATTTTAAACTTTTTGCTATATCTCGCGAACCAATCATGCTAGAGGCGTGTACGACGGGTCCAAGGACTCGGGCTGACGTCCTCTTTGCTATGGACCATGCGTTATATTTTTTAAAAAAATTGGAAACTCGATTTTGGGGTAAACACGTGTTTTTTGTGATTTTTGCCGATATCTCACGAACCAATAACGCTAGAGACGTGTACGAGGTGTCCTAGGACTCGGGATAACGCCCCCTTTCAAATGTGGTAGATATTTTTTCCAAAAAATAATTGACAAAGGGCCTAACGCCATACATGTTTAAAAAATTACCAAAAGATCCAAAACGAATAGGTCATTAGCTTTCTAATATCTCATGAATCAATAAGGCTAGGGACCTGTATGAGAGGTCGTTGGACTTGAGGTGACATTCTGTTTTTGAATATATTATTTATTTATGTCAAAAGGGCCTAACTGCACTTTTGTTGATATCTCGCTAACTAATAATCAGAGAGGGTCAAGTGAGGTGTCATAGGACTCAGGCTGGTCAACCCTTTTCCATGACCAACGAATTAACCCAAAAGATCTAAAACAGCAAGGTCATTGACCTATGATTTTATAAACTAATAATCAGAGAGGCACAAGTGAGATGTCATGGGACTCAGGATGGTCAACCCTTTTCCATGACCAACGAATTTACCCAAAAGATTCAAAACAGCAAGGTCATTGACCTAATATTTTATAAACTAATAATCGAATATCAACATGTGAGGTGTCATAGGACTTAGAATGGTCAACCATTTCCCATGCCCAATGAATTTATCCAAAATACCCAATACATCAAGGTCATCGACCTGAGGCTTTATAAACTAATAATCGCATACGAACATGTGTGATGTTTACCATGTGTGATGAAACATAGCTAGGTAGAGAAAGAATTAGTGTAGGCTACATGTATGGTGACTGACAAGTCTTTTACCATTGAAACTTGTTTTTCAGATCAAACTGCAGTATAGAGAGAGTATAGGTTGCAGGTATGGGTTAATAAATGACGAACGGTGTACACAAACTCTGATTTATCGATTCAAGAATTAAGAGTAGACTATTTTAATTGATTGGTTAAAGAGGATAGCTAAAACACACAAAAAAAAATACTCAGTGGTTACGGGACAAGATGGTCGCTACACGCAACAAGCTTTAATTTGGATATATGCATGGGCCAACCCATAGGGATCAGTCCAAAGGGACCGGTCCAAAGGGATTAGACAAAAGGACCTGTCAACAGGGACCCGTCCACAAGGATCCGTCCACAGTGACCTGTCAGCAGGAGCCCGTCATAAATGACTCCGTTCAAAAAGGACCCGTCCAGAGGGACTAGTCAACGGAGACCAGTCCAAAGGGGCAAATCAACAGGGATCAATCAAAAGGGGTTATCGCCTCAAGCTCTGTCATACCCCCCTTTGATTATTGGTTTGCTTATCGACAAGCGCCGCTTGGAATACTTTTTAATCACCCCTCGTGGGAACATAAGTGTTTACCAGCAGTCTTCGGCAAAAAGTCCAACAATACCTCATACAATGCCCTAATCTTATTGGTTCGCGAGATATTAACAAAAGTGCACTTGGACCCTTTGTCAAAATTTCAAAAATAGATTCAGTGTTGTGCAATCAATAATAGCTACCTCTTTAACTATATACTTGTTTTTGTTGACCAAGAAGCCTTGAGTATCCATCATCAGTGTATGAGACATGTTTACGCTTGCATAAATCAAAACCAACTGACTACTCACTACTTGGGTTTAGAAATTACATTTACTCAAATCACATTCTAGTAAAAATGGTGCCTACTATAAACTGCACCCACTTTTGCACCCACTTTTACATTCACTTTTGCACTCAGTTTTGCACCCACTTTTACACTCACTTTTGCACCCACTTTTGCACCCACCGTCGCACCCACTTTAAACTATTATTTCTATTATCGAGCGAAATTTATTGGGGATTATTTCATGCTTGAAAATTGATATGGAAGTATCAAGGAATAGTTATGGTAAGCCATATGCATACTATAAAGGTTATACGTATATTGTAAAACGAACCAATAAAATGGAACTGTTATTTGACGTTGTTCAAAACATCGTTCAAAGCAGTGTCAAAGTGAGTTAAAAAGTAAAAATAGTGATGTCTTAAGTGTGAGTGATCATCAATGTAGTGTGACTGATAAGACATCGTTGCTGTTTAAAAAAACTCTTCAAATGCTAAAACACTTGTCCCAGAAAAAGATATTGCAGCTCAAGATAGTGCATTGTTTGTTAAGAAGCATGTATCATCTCCTCAGAAAGTCGTGTTAGGACGGTTGTCAATGTCTGAAAAACTCCCAACATTATCAAAGGCAACACAGGCTGTGCAAAATGTGGTATTGCAAAAGGATCAAAAAGTACTATATAGTAATAGTGATGAGGATAATAATGATCATGATGATGATGATAATGATAATGGTTATGATGATGATGATGTTGATGATAAAGATAATAATGATAATGATAATGGTAAGGCTTTGTTTACACCTAAAAAATCATTTGTTAAATTTGTCTACTGGAACAATCCAAGTAAGCTAATCCGGCGGCTTCAGCAACTGCATGTCTATAAACAGGCTGGTTATACTGAATATGAGGAAGAACTATTGGATATAGGAAATGAGCTTCGTCGTGCTAAAATTGTTATGTAATGGATCCACATAACCGCTTAAACTATTTCTTAGCAATACATGTTATATTTTCTACCACTCTGCTACCATTTTGCTCTCACTTTTGCTATCACTTCAAACTGTACATATTAAATATAAAAGCCAACGCTAAATGATTTTATTATCAGAACAGTTATAACCTTTGTAGTGAGCAAATCATACTAACAGGTTAGTTGCTACTATGGAACTTACTACAACTAACAAAGGTAAACAACGTGTACTCTATAAAGGCTACTCTTATAACTATAATCGTCAAAATGTAAAAGGAATAATATTTTGGCGATGCTCAAAAGAGAGGTCAAAACAAGATGTTCAGTAAAGAACATATAGCCTACTTTCTCCTAAATGCATGGGTATTGTTATAACTCTTTGTCCTTTTCAAGGAGTATGATTGAATATTGGTTGTAGTAGCTTGTTGAAATACAACGTGCTATAGGGATATTAAACATGAATATGAGGTGCCCTTTGCTAGTGCTATCTCTGTACCAAATTTCGTTCCATTCGGTTTCACCGTGTTTGAATTAATAGGGGGAATCGATTCTGACACAAAGATGGCCGCCATCCGCAAACTATTAGGCGAATGACCTATTAGATTGGTCAAAGGATGCTCCCTCCATAAAGGTATGTAGTTGCAAAATTTGGTAGAGATCGGATGATTAGGTTAATCGTAATTTGATTTAAGCTTTGAACATTAGTGTGGCCGCCATTACGTTTCAGTCAAGATGGCGGCGATATAAAACATGACACTGAGGTGCCCTTTGCCAGTGCTACCTCTGTACCAAATTTCGTTCCATTCGGTTCCACCGTGTTCGAATTAATAGGGGGAATCAATTTTGACATAAAGATGGCCGCCATCCGCAAACTATTAGGCGAATGACCTATTAGATTGGTCAAAGGATGCTACCTCCATAAAGGTATGTAGTTGCAAAATTTGGTAGAGATCGGATGATTAGGTTAATCGTAATTTGATTTAAGCTTTGAACATTCGTGTGGCCGCCATTAGGTTTTAGTCAAGATGGCGGCGATATAAAACATGACACTGAGGTGCCCTTTGATAGTACAACCTCTGTACCAAATTTCGTTCCATTCGGTTCCACCGTGATCGAATTAATAGGGGGAATCAATTTTGACATAAAGATGGCCGCCATCCGCAAACTATTAGGCTAATAACCTACTAGATTGGTCAAAGGATGCTCCCTCCATAAAGGTATATTGTTGCAAAGTTTGGTAGAGATCGGATGGTTATGTTAGTCGTAATTTAACTTAAGCTTTGAACATTTGTGTGGCCGCCATTACGTTCCTGTCAATATGGCGGCGATATAAAACATGACACTGAGATACCTTTCCTAGTGCTACCTCTGTACCAAATTTCGTTCCATTCGGTTTCACCGTGTTTGAATTAATAGGGGGAATTGATTTTCACACAAAGATGGCCGCCATCCGCAAACTATTAGGCTAATGACCTATTCATTTGGTCAAAGGATGCTTCCTCTATAAGGGTATGTTGTTGCAAAATTTGGTAGATCTCGGATGATTAGGTTAATCGTAATTTGATTTAAGCTTTGAACATTTGTGTGGCCGCCATTACGTTTCCGTCAAGATGGCGGCGATATAAAACATGACACTGAGGTGCCTTTTGTTGGTACTACCTCTGTACCTAATTTCGTTCCATTCGGTTGCACCGTGTTCGAATTAATAGGGGGAATCTATTTTCACACAAAGATGGCCGCCATCCGCAAAGTATTACGCTGATGACCTATTAGTTTGGTCAAACGATGCTCCCCCCATAAAGGTATGTTGTTGCAGAATTTGGTAGAGATCGGATGATTAGGTTAGTCGTAATTTGATTTAAGCTTTGAACATTTGTGTGGCCGCCATTACGTTTCCGTCAAGATGGCGGCGATATAAAACATGACACTGGGGTGCCTTTTGTTAGTACTACCTCTGTACCAAATTTCGTTCCATTCGGTTGCACCGTGTTCGAATTAAAGGGGGAATCGATTTTCACTCAAAGATGGCCGCCATCCGCAAACTATTACGCTGATGACCTATTAGATTGGTCAAAGGATGCTCCCTCCATAAAGGTATGTAGTTGCAAAATTTGGTAGAGATCGGATGATTAGGTTAATCGTAATTTGATTCAAGCTTTGAACATTCGAGTGGCCGCCATTACGTTTCAGTCAAGATGGCGTTGATATAAAACATGACACTGAGGTGCCCTTTGCTAGTGCTACCTCTGTACCAAATTTCGTTCCATTCGGTTCCACCGTGTTCGAATTAATAGGGGGAATCAATTTTGACATAAAGATGGCCGCCATCAACAAACTATTAGGCTAATAACCTATTAGATTGGTCAAAGGATGCTCCCTCCATAAGGTATGTAGTTGCAAAGTTTGGTAGAGATCGGATGGTTATGTTAGTCGTAATTTAACTTAAGCTTTGAACATTTGTGTGGCCGCCATTACGTTTCTGTCAAGATGGCGGCGATATAAAACATGACACTGAGATGCCCTTTGCTAGTGCTACCTCTGTACCAAATTTCGTTCCATTCGGTTTCACCGTGTTTGAATTAATAGGGGGAATTGATTTTCACACAAAGATGGCCGCCATCCGCAAACTATTAGGCTAATGACCTATTCATTTGGTCAAAGGATGCTTCCTCTATAAGGGTATGTTGTTGCAAAATTTGGTAGAGATCGGATGATTAGGTTAATCGTAATTTGATTTAAGCTTTGAACATTTGTGTGGCCGCCATTACGTTTCCGTCAAGATGGCGGCGATACAAAACATGACACTGAGGTGCCTTTTGTTAGTACTACCTCTGTACCAAATTTCGTTCCATTCGGTTGCACCGTGTTCGAATTAATAGGGGGAATCGATTTTCACACAAAGATGGCCGCCATCCGCAAACTATTACGCTGATGTCCTATTAGTTTGGTCAAAGGATGCTCCCCCCATAAAGGTATGTTGTTGCAAATTTTGGTAGAGATCGGATGATTAGGTTAGTCGTAATTTGATTTAAGCTTTGAACATTTGTGTGGCCGCCATTACGTTTCCGTCAAGATGGCGGCGATATAAAACATGACACTGAGGTGCCTTTTGTTAGTACTACCTCTGTACCAAATTTCGTTCCATTCGGTTTCACCGTGTTCGAATTAATAGGGGGAATCTATTTTCACACAAAGATGGCCGCCATCCTCAAACTATTACGCTGATGACCTATTGGTTTGGTCAAAGGATGCTCCCCCCATAAAGGTATGTTGTTGCAAAATTTGGTAGAGATCGGATGATTAGGTTAGTCGTAATTTGATTTAAGCTTTGAACATTTGTGTGGCCGCCATTACGTTTCAGTCAAGATGGCGGCGATATAAAACATGACACTGAGGTGTCCTTTGCTACTGCTACCTTTGTACAAAATTTCGTTCAATTCGCATTCCCCGTGTTCGAATTGATAGGGGGGGACAGACATTCAGAGTACACACACTCACACACACACAGACACACACACACACACACACACACACACAGACTCACACACACACATACACACACACACACAGACTCACACACACACATACACACACACAGGCAGACACACTTTTTTCGCCCTGTGTTGATCTCATAAGTCTACTTTCATTTTTTGCAAAAATCGAAAGTAGGCTAAAAATGTCGAGGCAATCTAAAAAGTAGAAATGGTAAGGTTTTAAGTTTGAGTGATCATCAATGTGGTGTACCAGATGAAACACTGTTGGTGTCAACAAATAATCATGACAATGCTAAAAAGCTAGTACAAGAAAAAAATGTTGCTACTCAAAATAGTGCAGTGTTTATTGAGCAACATTTAACCCCTGCTGTAAAAGTTATGTTTAATCCATCTTCCACATCTCAAGAGTCGTGAACATCACAGACTATGCAAAAGGTTGTGTTGTTGTTGTTTTAAGGGGCTGAACTACAAGGATATCTACCCTTCATATGCAAGAGAATCAAAAAGGACTAAATAGTAATGAAGAAAAAGAAATGTATTTTGAATGTAACTATTGTACAAGTACTTATATTAAATAAATAAAAATATTGTATGGGTATTGTCTGTTTTTAGCCTACTTTCGATTTTTGCAAAAAATGAAAGTAGACTTATGAGATCACTACAGGGCGAAAAAAGTGTGTCTGTCTGTGTGTGTGTATGTGTGTGTGTGAGTCTGTGTGTGTGTGTGTGAGTGTGTGTACTCTAAGCAAGCAAGCTTGTAGTTTAACGTGACCGTTAATCGCGAGATCATGAGCCACGGGACCTCCTTTTTACGTGGAATCCGAACCACAGGACATGGCATTTCACTTCGAAAATCTCACATGCATTGACCGGGAATCGAACCCGGACCGCCATGGTGAGAGGCATACAGCAAGACCGCTGAGCCACCACGCCCCTTGTGTGTACTCTGAATGTCTGTCTCCTCCCTATCAATTCGAACACGGTGAGCGCAAATTGAACGAAATTTGGTACAAAGGTAGCACTATCAAAGGACACCTCAGTGTCATGTTTTATATCACCGCCATCTTGACAGAAACATAATGGCGGCCACACAAATGTTCAAAGCTTAAATCAAATTACGACTAACCTAATCATCCGATCTCTACCAAATTTTTTAACAACATTCCTTTATGGGGGCAGCATCCTTTGACCAAACCAATAGGTCATCAACCTAATAGTTTGCGGATGGCGGCCATCTTTGTGTGAAAATCGATTGCCCCTATTAATTCGAACACGGTGAAACCGAATGGAACGAAATTTGGTACAGAGGTAGTACTAGCAAAGGGCACCCCAGTGCCATGTTTTATATCGCCGCCATCTTGACGGAAACGTAATGGCGGCCACACAAATGTTCAAAGCTTAAATCAAATTACGACTAACGTAATCATCCGATCTCTACCAAATTTTGCAACAACATACCTTTATGGAGGGAGCATCCTTTGACAAACCTAATAGGTCATTAGCCTAATAGTTTGCGGATGGCGGCCATCTTTGTGTCAAAATTGATTACCCCTATTAATTCGGACACGGTGAAACCGAATGGAATGAAATTTTGTACAGTGGTAGCACTAGCAAAGGGCACCCCAGTGTCATGTTTTATATCGCCGCCATCTTGACGGAAACGTAATGGCGGACACACAAATGTCCAAAGCTTAAATCAAATTACGACTAACCTAATCATCCGATCTCTACCAAATTTTGCAACAACATACCTTTATGAAGGGAGCATGTTCTGACGAATCTAATAGGTCATTAGCTTAATAGTTTGCGGATGGCGGCCATCTTTGTGACAAAATCGATTACCCCTATTAATTCGAACACGGTGAAACCGAATGGAATGAAATTAGGTACAGAGGTAGCACTATCAATGGGCACCTCAGTGTCATGTTTTATATCACCGCCATCTTGACGGAAACGTAATGGCAGCCACACAAATGTTCAAAGCTTAAATCAAATTAAAACTAATCTAATCATCCGATCTCTACCAAATTTTGCAACAACATACCTTTATGGAGGGAGCATCCTTTGACAAATCTAATAGGTCATTAGCCTAATAGCCAAGAGTTTAGTGCTTTTCAGTCAAACACCACAATGTTAGCCTAATAGTTTGCGGATGGCGGCATTCTTCGTGTCAAAATCGATTACCCCTATTAATTCGAACACGGTAAAACCGAATGGAATGCAATTTGGTACAGAGGTAGCACTAGCAAAGGGCACCTCGTGTCATGTTTTATATCGCCGCCATCTTGACGGAAACGTAATGGCGGCCACACAAATATTCAAAGCTTAAATCAAATTACGATTAACCTAATCATCCGATCTCTACCAAGTTTTGCATCAACATACCATTATTGAGGGAGCATTCTTTGACCAAACTAATAGGTCATTAGCCTAATATTTTGCGGATGGCGGCCATCTCTGTGTGAAAATCGATTCCCCCTATTAATTCGAACACGGTGAAACCGAATGGAACGAAATTTGGTATAGAGGTAGCACTAGAAAAGGCCACCTCAGTGTCATGATTTATATCACCGCCATCTTGACGGAAACGTAATCGCGGCCACCCAAATGTTAAAGGCTAAAATGTAATTACGACCAACCTAATAATCTAGTCTCTACCAAATTTTGCAACAACAAAACTTAATGTGGGAAGCATATTCTGACCAAACTGCTAGATCATCAGCCCAATAGTTTGCAGATGGTGGCCAAGTATGTGTGCAAATTGATTCCCCCTATCAATTCAAACACGGTGAAACCGAATTGAACGAAATTTGGTTCAGAGGTAGCACTAGTAAAAGGCACCTCAGTGTCATTTTTTATATCGCCGCCATCTTGACGGAAACGGAATGACGGCCACCAAAATGTTAAAAGCTTCAATCAAATTTCGACCATCCTAATAATTTGATCTCTACCGGATTTTTCAACAACATGCCTTTTGGTGGAAAGCATCTTATGACTGACTACAAGGTCATCAGCCCAATAGTTTGCAAATAGCGGCCATGTATGTGTGCAAATCCATTCCCCAGATCAATTCAAACACGGTGAAACCGAATTGAATGATTTTTTTTACAGAGGTAGCACTAGCAAAGGGCACCTCATATTCATGTATAATATCCCTATAGCACGTTGTATTTCAACAAGCTACTACAACCAACATAACATTCAATTATACTCCTCGAAAAGGACAAAGAGTTATAACATTACCCATGCATTTAGGAGAAAGTAGGCTATATGTTCTCTACTGAACATCTTGTTTCTTAATTGCTATACCCACGTCCTACTATATTAATGCCATTGTTAACCATCAACAGTCTCCACCTATGTTCAGAAAGAAAGTGATCTTAAACAATCCACTCTATCTATGGTTTGTGTACCGAGTATCATAATAATACAGTGTCGTCAAGCTATGTTCAGGCAATAGTAATGTTAGGTAAGGGGTTAGAACCCTTGCTTCATTGTACAGGATTAGTTTTTACTCAACAGCAACCCATAATACTGTACTTTGAAACATGTCACATCTCATTACAAAATGTCAACTGTATCGGTTTCTAAGACCCCAGCTGCTGGCTAGTAGCTAGCAGACTGTGCAACAGAAACAGTGTCACCATGTTCATCCTTTAAAAAAATTCAACATTTATTATTCTTTTTTCTTATTATTGTTCATTAGGAGTAGTGTAAAGTTGTCTTTGTGACGTAACGGTTATAATAGTTAGCTGGCACTCTAAAGCTCTTGAGTTCAATTTGAGCTTTAACATAAAATTTTCTACTCAGTCTCGGGAGATCCAAATAAGTAGATGTGGTTTGATTCACACTTTAACGATATAACACGACGGTTTTTTATTTTTTTAAATAATGATAGCCATTTGTTAATTTTTTTTTCATTTTCACATTTTACACATGGCCATTTGTCAATTTTCCATGTACACGATTTGAAAATGTCAGTTTAAAGTTTTTGGATTTCATGATATGGAAAAAAGAATTTTCCATTTTGTTGTTTACACATTTGTCGATTTCCCATTTACATTTTTTAAAAGTCAGTTTTAAGTTTTTAAATTGTGTTGATATGGAAACATGGATTTCCTATTTTTTTCCATATCACAGACGACACGTTTATGATTTAGTCCATTCTGAAAGTTTAGTTTTGTAAAACACACATTTGCTGATTTAAATTTTCTTGAAATCACCTTAATGGAAGTGCTTGGCCATGGCAATAGTGCATTCTCTTTCTGTTTGTTTCCAAAAACATATAGGCCTACTACTACTACTACTACTACTGTAGGTAAGACTGTTTTACAAAATAACACCTATCTACTGCTCCATTTAAAAAAAAACACAAGTGTTAAAATATACAGTATACTATTTACCATTTGCTATATACATTAATTACCCCACCATCCTACCTTGCCGTGTTTGCTTTGGTTGAAAAATCAATGCCACCCACACACACACACACACAAGCTCTCTCTCTCTCTACCATTCTATCTATAGTCATACATTCACACAACCATACCTGTCTTTGAAAACAAATAGAACCACGCTATTTATCCTTGACATGCACACTTATCCCAAATAACTTTTAGTTACACATTTAACATTTACTATTACAAAAAAATGTTTCCACTATTTACAATTACAAAAATGAATATTTACAAAATACTAAATCTACTGGTTACAAAAAAGCCATGTCTCTAAACAATGAAATATAGAAGTCACACCTCCACCTCGTGGTTATAACCCTATGGTAGGCTAATGCATAGGTCATTCATCTGCACTCATTTGCTATCCATCAAGGTAAAAGTGCATTTTCTCTGTTCCACAACATACAAATTTGATTGCTGGATTGTATCCTGCACTGTTTATGCGATATAGCTTTGCCAGTTCATAAAACCACTAGGTAGTTCTCTACATATAGCAATTTTACCACTGCTCTACCTACGCCTTTTGCTATTTGGCTTTCTTACAGTCTAGTGTGTGATAGACAGCATTAACTGTATATCAAACCCAGTTCACCTTTGTATTTGTAATCCAAGTAATAATTTGAAAAGACAAAAATGTAATCAGTTTTAAACGTTATCTCTGTTTTGTTTTGTTTAATATGTTTATGACATGCATATTAACCTGAAATCGAACCCGGGTGAAAAGGCTATCAGCTTAACCACTACACCACCATTCCCTTGTTTCTTAGTTTGACTCATTCTAGGCCTCAGACCTGGAAATCGAGTTAAGACCACCAGTACAAGAGCTAAAAGTGCTTAACACTACAACACAAAATGGATAGCTGGTAACATTATACAACCGGAAATGATTATATTTCTGTTAGCAATGCATTTTGTCATCAGCCTACTGTCTGAGCACTGACAGCAACACAGTTTAATTTAGAACAAGCGAGTGTGTGTGTATAGATTAATAGCCTCAAGTATTTAAAGCTTGTTGTGTGTAGCGACCATTTTTTCCCGGTAACCACTGAGCATTTTTTGTGTGTTTTAGCTATCCTCTTTAACCAATCAATTAAAGATAGTCTACTCTTAATTCTTGAATCGATAAATCAGAGTTTGTGTACACCGTTCGTCATTTATTAACCCATACCTGCAACCTATACTCTCTCTATACTGCAGTTTGATCTGAAAAACAAGTTTCAATGGTAAAAGACTTGTCAGTCACCATACATGTAGCCTACACTAATTCTTTCTCTACCTAGCTATGTTTCATCACAAATGGTAAACATCACACATGTTCGTATGCGATTATTAGTTTATAAAATCTCAGGTCGATGACCTTGATGTATTGGGTATTTTGGATAAATTCATTGGCCATGGGAAATGGTTGACCATTCTAAGTCCTATGACACCTCACATGTTGATATTCGATTATTAGTTTATAAAATCATAGGTCAATGACCTTGCTGTTTTAGATCTTTTGGGTAAATTCGTTGGTCATGGAAAAGGGTTGACCATCCTGAGTCCTATGACACCTCACTTGACCCTCTCTGATTATTAGTTATCGAGATATCAACAAAAGTGCAGTTAGGCCCTTTTGACATAAATAAATAATATATTCAAGAACAGAATATCACCTCAAGTCTAACGACCTCTCATACAGGTCCCTAGCCTTATTGATTCATGAGATATTAGAAAGCTAATGACCTATTAGTTTTGGATCTTTCGGTAATTTTTTAAACATGTATGGCGTTAGGCCCTTTGTCAATTATTTTTTGGAAAAAATATCTACCACATTTGAAAGGGGGCGTTATCCCGAGTCCTAGGACACCTCGTACACGTCTCTAGCTTTATTGGTTCGTGAGATATCGGCAAAAATCACAAAACACACGTGTTTACCCCAATATCGAGTTTCCAATTTTTTTTTAAAATATAACGCATGGTCCATAGCAAAGAGGACGTCAGCCCGAGTCCTTGGACCCGTCGTACACGCCTCTAGCATGATTGGTTCGCGAGATATAGCAAAAAGTTTAAAATCATGGTTTTACCCCAAAACATTCTGTTTCCCTCATTCTCAAAAACTTTAACCTATTACCAAAATAAAGAGGGTTTTGAGACAAGCCATTCGACACGTCATAGGACCAAATCCGACCATGCATTCGTGAAATATCGGAAAAAGTCTAAAATCATTTTTTTAACCCCAAAAAACCTGTTTCCCTCATTCTCAAAACTTTAACCTATTCATAACGTATATAGGGCTTTGAGACAAGCGATTTGACACGTCACACCTTGCGTTCGAGAGATATCGGCAAACTTCGTAGGAAAGTAGGCGACTATCTGGTTCTCTCCTCACAACCAAAACCCCTTCTTATCAATCATTTTTTTCAAAGAGCTCGCCCTCTTACAAAAATCCCAAGTGCGCATGCGTACAAAACAAAAACAAAAATGTTAAACCATAGTGGCAGCCAGAAAAACGCATGCGCTATATGAGCAACAACGTTTAAGTTCAGTTTAGCAGCGCACCTTATACATGTCGCATTTGAAAAGAGACTTCCACTAAAAAAATTACAATTGCACTCCCTAGTAGGGGTAGGTTTTATTTAGGGGTTGAAATGAGTGGTCCATTGAAAAGAGGACGTCAACCCGAGTCCAACGACACCTCATTTGTCAAAATCGGACCATGGGTTGGCCAGATATTAATGATTTAACATGGACACCGCCCGAGCAACGCCGGGTGCGTTAGAACTGTTATCACTCCACTACTCACGATACTTAGAGGTGATGTTTAATGTGTCCATAAACAATGCGCAAATCCCGGATGACTGGAAAAGAGCTACGGTAGTCCCAATATTTAAGGGAGGGAGCAGACTTGAATTGGGCATCTACAGGCCTGTTAGCCTTACGTCCATCGTTTGTATACAGATGGAGCATCTCATTTGCGATTACTTAAGGGAACAGTGGGAAGGATTATCGTGGTTAAATGATAGGCAACATGGATTTCGGAAACGTTACTCATGCGAGAGTCGGATGCTATCACTTTTTCAAGATATTAGCGAATCGTTTTACAATGGAGTTTCAGTCGACGTCGTAGTTATACACTTTGAGAAGGAATTTGATGTACCACACGACATGCTACTTCATAAATTAGCTTCAACGAAGATTGATAGAAGAGTAATTTCTTGGATCCAAAAATTTTTGATGGGTCGTTCCCAGAAGGTAAAAGTCGAAGGCCTATTCTCGGATGAAATTACCGTAACGTCGGGTATCCCTCAGAGCAGCGTAAACGGAACTTTGTTATTTCTGGCGTCTATAAATGACTTACCAAATGGAATTCGTAGTGATTGTCAATGGTTTGCGGATGATTGTGTAATATATCGAAATATACATGACCCACAAGACAAAGCAGTACTTCAAGACGACCTGAACCTGGTCTGTAAGTGGGCGATTGAAAATAAAATGAAAATAAACACTAGGAAATGTAGTCTCATAAAAAATAGGGAAAGGGCGAAGGCAAGATTTTCAATATAATATTGGCTCGGAAATACTTGTAGAAGAAGATTCTTGCAAATATTTGGGCGTTAACGTAAGGAATGATAGGAAGTGGAGTACTCATGTAGGATGTGTAGTTTCTAAAGCTTACAAATCTCTGCACATTTTAATGAGGGTATTAAAAGGAACTAGTACCTAAAGAATTAGGATATTTGTCACTTGTAAGACCTATTCTGGAATACGCCTCGGCGGTTTGGGATCCATATCAAGTAGGGCTCATCAATGAGTTGGAAATGGTACAAAGAAAGGCCGCTAGATTTGTGCTCAGTGACTTTAATCCCAGGAGCAGTGTAAGACGTATGATAAAGAAACTTGGGCGTGACTCACTGGAAGCTAGTAGGATGAACTCTAGTCTCTGCACTATTTACAACACGTATACAAATCAACCAGCATGGGGTGAGCTTAGCAAACGTATGGGAAAGCCCACTTACATGAGCAGGAGTGATCATGCTTTCAAAGTTAAGGGCCGACCACAGCGTACAAATTATGGTAAATATTCTTTCGTTAACCGGGCCATTGATAACTGGAACTAACAACCTGCCGCAGTCTTAGAGACTTTTCCCAAACATATAGGTGTGTTTAAGAAAAGACTGACGATTTGTGTAAATACTCCAGTTTAATTGTTATAGCATTGTTATGTATAATTATGTATTTGTTATGTATACCCATTTTGCCACCTGGGGACTTTATTTTAGCTTATGAAGTCAATTTTGTAGAAGACCAGAAAATTTAAAGTTACAACAAATTATACATTTTTACTTCACCTGTAATTACTTCTATTTAAATATATATATACTAGCAGGTACCCGCGGCATCGCTCGCGATGAAGACAATGGGGACGATGCATTATTCCTGATAATTGGTCTATTCTATTACAGCAATCTCGGCTATAGGTGGGCCTATTTTTATTCTGAAAATTCTGATACATACAGTATATTGATATGAGCAGCAAAGTGGGAATTTCATAGAGTTGAGAAAGTCGGCAGGGTACGATGTTTCCTTATATGAACACATTTAAAAATACGCTTTTGGTATTGCCACCTTCTGCTGAGACATAACAATTTGTTGTCCGGATACTCGTGAGCACGCCACAAACAGTTGCCCATGGGAAAAACTGCTTTTGTCTAAATGTAGACCTGCTGCTCTAAGTGCGTGTCATTCTGCTTTGTTAATAATAATTGTGAAGACTGTTTAAAAAGGGGGAACTGCACTCATGCACACTGAAATGGCAAATCGGAATAATCGGAATATGGGGAATTAAAAGTATTTTTCCTTCAGCTATTCAGGGTGTACTTTTCCCTCAATTTTTGATGATTTGAACGTCAACATGTCGCTATTAATAGACCAATAGCTAAAGTATCTCTCACGTTGGCCACTGATGTACATTGTGCATCTTCTTCCAGTGTTGCATCCCTGGTGGAAACGTGTACCATAATGGATGTGGTACATCATAGGGGATTTCGATAGAATGAGGTTTCAGGCACAAGGTATAATAACAAAAGAAAGTGAGAGAAGAGATCAAAATGTTAAAACTTAGATTTTGCTTATATTTATCATAAAGCAAATATATTGCAAGGAATGAATACCGTCAAAGATATTGCCTTAAAATTGACAATAAGAAACAATGAAAATCCACAGCCTGCTTCCAGTCTCCGACCGGGTCAGGAATGGAATGAATGAAGCCCCCATCTAGCGGCGAGGATATGAATTGTGCCGGCTGCCGAGGCCTGACGCACTCCTCTGGGGCAATGATTAAATGAATGACAGATGAAATGAAATGATAGTGGAGAGTGTTGCTGGAATGAAATTTTGACAGGGAAAACCGGAGTACCCGGAGAAAAACCAGTCTGCCTCCGTTTTGTCCAGCACAGATCTCACATGGAGTGACCGGGATTTGAACCACGGACCCAGCGGTGAGAGGCCGGCGTGCTGCCGCCTAAGCCACGGAGGCTAACAATTAAAAATTACTCGTTTCTCCAGGAAACGTAAATTGCTTGCAAGCTGTAACTCCCTATAAAGGATTAAATTCAAAATTACTGAATAAAAAGAGCATAATAAAATAACCTACAATAATAATTTAAATCCATCCCAGAGTAGAATTAAAGCTAGGTACTGTTATTACGGAGAGAACCGGGTAGAGTGTTTGAACAAGAATGGTTACCACCTCTTCTGATGTGTGATACAGGAATTTTCAAATCCCTTTAAACATCTTCCAAAGGTAGGCCGGCTACTTGAGGACATCAGTAGCTGGAGGTAGTTTAGTTCTCCCGCTCGGGGCTTGTGCGAGGTCAGTCAGGCATACTCCATGGTTCGGAGTTCGGAACCAGAGTTGATGATGGTAGATTCTCCTTATAAAAAGAGACCAGTATAGAGGAGTCTCTTGGTAGTAACTCCCTCGGCTGGTGAAGTTATATCCTTATAACCAAGACTTGCAGAGTAGATCCGTGTTGAAGATTTGGCCCAAGTGAAGGCCGATGAGTTTGGACTGTCCAGGCAGGCAGGCAGGTCCAGAAGAGAGATGTTGACGGCGAAGAGCCTCTGGCTACAATAGGTACCCCGAGAGGGCAATAACCCCAGCAGGTACGTAAAGAGCAGTGGTGACCAGCGGAGAAGAGTCGACCTGGAGGCCAAAAGGCCACCTTTTTTTTTATTATTCGTATGAAGTCATAGGAAGGCGGCGATGCCAAAGTTGGAGGGAGAAGCCAGCAGCCAATCGGCGCATAGCACAGCGCTTGAGGCCAGGGTATTGTGACAGCTCAGCTCAGTACAATCGTGATATTGAGAAAGAGAGACGTGCACTAAAACATACTTCCAGAAAGGTAAGTAATTGCAACAAGAGTAATTGAACACATAAATACAACTGATACAAACGTTGTATGTAACGAAAATAAATACATACGACTGCCTTCTCACTGCAATTACGGGCGAAGTTGAATAATGGGGCAGATAAAATGAACAAATGTGTCAAACCGAATGGGAAACAAAAACTTACAAAACTATTCGCAAAAGCGAACATGCTGGGAGGGCCGAGAAAAAATTGCAGGAAGAAAGCGCAGGAGTTAGGCTTCGCGTGGTAAAGGAGCAAGCATAGTGATTGGCCTGAGAAAATGACAAGCAGAAGTTTTTAGTTTTACCACGCGGGCCCTACCATCTCTGCCAGGAAAGCACTCAACAACCCTACCCAAATTCCACACAAGAGGGGGATTGGGATCATTCAAAAGCACCAAGTCCCCTACCTGAAGGTTATAGAAGGAAACACAACATTTACCACGCTCCTGTAGCAAACCGAGGTATTCCAACGTCCAGCGGCGTCAAAAATTATTGCTCAAACTTTCAATTTTGCGCCTAGAAATGGCTAAAGAAAATTCAGAATTAGAATATAACAAAGGGGGAGAGGCAGTCAAATGGACCACCAATAAGAAAATGACCTGGCGTTTATGGCAGAAGATCTGAAGGATCATTAGATAAGGGTGATAAAGGGCGAGAATTAATTATGCCCTCAATAAAATAATTAAGGAATTAAATTCTTCATGAGAAAGGGGGGTGTGGCCACAAACATGTCTAAGGTGCATCTTGGTGATTTTAACACAAGACTCCCAAAGCCCACCTTGATGAGGTGCATACGGGGCAATAAATCGCACCTTGTAATTTCTCTGGTGAGCATAATCAGTAATCTTTTTAAACGCTGAATTATGAGTCAGAGCTCTCTTAATTTGTTCAGAAGCCCCGACAAAAATTTTAGCATTAGCCGAGAACACTTCTGAAGGAAGACCCCTACGGGCAGAAAATCTGGCAAAGGCTGCCAAAAAGTAAGTAATAGAGGCATTGGTAACCAGTTCTAAGTGAACTGCTCCGGTAACCATGCATAAAAAGCGAAATATATAGCTTTCCAGAAATATACTTGTTTGCTTCAGGGGATTTTTTTTATAAACAAAGGGCCCGGAATAATCCATCCCCGTAAAGGTAAAATGTCTGGCAGGCACAGATCGAAACGTGGAAAGATCACTCGAGCTGAGCGGTAATCTTGGGTTTGTATTTAATACATGGAATACACTTACGATTAACAGAGGTGACTTCATGCACTCCGTTTATGGGCCAATTCCTTTCACGAATGACAGAAAGTAATGTGCGAGTCCCAGCATGAAGATGCTGGTAATGATACTGGCGAATAATTAAGGAGGTGACATGATCTTTTGAGGGAAGAATAATTGGATGTTTCTTATCCTCAGAAAGTTCGGACAAAGATAAACGTCCTCCTACTCTTAGCAAACCTTCAGCATCCAAAAAAGGGGAGAGAGAGAGGAAAGCCTACTTGATTTCTTAAGGGATTGACCTTGGGACAAGATCTGACATTCTTCAGAGAATATTTCCCGTTGAGTAAGCCATAACACTTTTATAGTAGCTAAACCTAGCTCTGAAAGGGTTAAATATGGTTTAGGAACAACAGATTGATCTGCCGCAAAATATTTCCATCGAAGGAGATAAGCCATAACCCTTACCAATTTATGGAAAGAGGAATATCGCTGCAAGAGAAGGGGATTGTCGGAAACGAGAAGAGAGGATCCAGTGATCTTCCCAGCATCCAGCAATCTGATAATTCCAGAAGAGGAAAATTTGGCCAAGTGGAAAGCTCTTGCAGAAGCCAAGGGGGACCGTGCCAGTATAATTTCAGGTTAGCCAACATGCGAGGGAACACCCCGAGAAATGACATCTGCAGGACTCTCCTTGCAAGATACATGATGCCATTGTTCCAAATTAGATAACTGTTGAATTTTGGACACTCTATTACCTACAAACACCTGCTAGTGAGATGGAGGTTTGGGAATCCATACTAACGTGATGGCGGAGTCACTCCAAAAGTAAGTTTTAATAAATCTTACCTTTAAAGATTGACGGATTTTGTCCGATAATTCAACCGCCTGAAGGGAAGCGCAAAGTTCCATCCGTGGCAAAGATAACTTTTTAAGAGGGGCCACTTTAGACTTGGCGCAAATTAAATTGGAAAAGAAATATGATTTAACAAAATTACGGTAGACGATATACGCACAACATCCATAAGCTTTTGATGAGCTATCAGCAAAAACATGAAGTTCATATCCTCCGCAGGAAGGAAAGGGGATAATCACTCGCGGGATAATAACATTTGAAAGATCTTCCGAACTATTTCTGTAAGATATCCAATTTTTTTTCAATACCGAAGGTCTGGTTCATCCCAGCCAGTTTTCAAGGACCAAAGGTCTTGCATAAAAAGCTTTGCCGTGACGATGATTGGCGCCAAGAATTGGAGAGGATCAAATATCTTGGCAATCTCAGACAAAATTTGCCGCTTAGTTTGCGGCTGGATATCACTGAGATTAGTTTTGAAAAAGAAAAAAATCTTTTGAAGACTCCAATAGACGCCTAGAGTTTTGATAGAATTACTTTCTTGGAGAAGTTCTACTGAATCATTATAGATTGCAGTTAAAGGAAATTTAGAAAGGAATTCCTCCGAATTAGAGGTCCATTTACACAGGGTAAATCCGCCCCCCAAAAGCAAGGCTGTCAAATCTTTAAAGACTTGAAGTGCTTCTGATACTGACGCAAAGGAATGAAGAAAATCATCAACATAAAATGATGTTTTTAACTCTTCAGAAGCTTTAGGAGAATACAGCGGCCCATCCTGGTCAGCAAGTGATTTCAACGTACGTGTGGCTAAAAAAGCAGAAGGCTTTAGTCCATATGTTAATGTTTAAATCGAAAAATCTTGACAGGGTTAGTACGCTCGTCGCGCCAAAGAATTCTCTGAAGGTCGCGCTGTTGTTGATCAATCAAAATCTGTCTATACATCTGTTTGTTATCAGATATCACTGCGATAGGGAACAAGCGAAAATTTATCAAAACACAAGAGATGTCAGACTGAATTGGGGGGCCAGATAATAAAGTATCATTCAGAGAAGTTCCATTGGCATCCAAAGCAGAGCCATTAAAGACTACTCTTATGTTTTCCTTTAACATTTCATTCTTCCAAACAGGATGGTGATTAAGATAAATGACTTCAGATGGGGTATATGAAGCATCATCTCTCCTGGTAACAACCTCCATGTGATCGAGCGCGTCATATTCTTCCATAAATGTGGAATATTGAGTTTTAACAACAGGGTCACGCTTAAATTTTCTTTCAACAGCATAAAGTGCTCTAAGTGCTCTAGGGTGTGTTTCAAATAGAAGAGGTGGATTATCCACTCGGGGCATGGTTACAACAAATCTACCCTCTGAAGTAATTGTGGTTGTTTCGCAAAACAATTTTTCACACATTTAATTTTCAACAGAGGAAGGTGAAACTGAATCTATAGTTGCAATTTTCCAAAATCTTTCTATGTTGTAATCAAGACTTGTATTAACAAAATGACATTGTGAGAAATTTTGAAATGACTTACGAGGGACTTGATCCGTTACTAACCAGCCTAATTTGGTATGATGCGCGAACACTTCTGGTGATATTTTGACCTTAGACGTAAGGAGACATTGCCAAAATACATAGGCACTGAGAAGTATGTCTACTGGAGCGCTTGTAGTAAATGTTGGATCGGCCAACTGAATGTCATGAGGCAATTGCCAATTTCTAATTTTGAAGAGAAGTGCTAGGGGTATTACTGCCAATAGTATAAATGGCAAGACAATTCAACTGTAATGTTGTATTACAATGAACAGCATCTTAGATATGGATTCTGACGAAATACAAAGATTTAACATTGCTATTGTTGATACCAGTAACCTGAATCAAAGTAGGTTGCTTTGGAAGACCAAGTTTCTTAATAAGGCGCTCACTTATAAAGTCGTGAGTGGCAGCATTGTATAATAAGGCACGTGCTTCAACCCATCTACCAGAAGAATCTTGAACATTCAGCAACACGGTTGATCGTAGCACCTGGGAACTACGAATCGAGCTAGAGCTTTGTGTATAAGATTGCGCATTGGCTACTGGGGTTGTATCTTTGGAACATCCAGGGAAGGAGCCCGACGTGGGTTTTCAAACCTGTGAAGCAGGGTATGATGTTGAGCCTTGCAATGTGAACAAGTATTTTTAGATAAGCAATCAGGCAACATATGCCTAGCTGTCAGTTGTAGCAATATCTTTTTGAGCTATTAATTTGCGTCTTTCGTCGGTGGAGAGAACTTTAAAGGCAACACAGGAATATAACCTGTGAGTTGCTTTACAGAGAATACAATCTGTTGAATTATGTTGAACAGTAAAGACAGCAGATTTGTTTACCTTAATACAGACTGGCTTGACATCATTAAATTTGTTATCTGCACTACCTGACGTATGACAGGCTACGGCTGACAAAACCTGACATCTATTATTTATAAATGTAAGCAATTAATCATAAGTATATGAGGTGTTATTTGTTATTTCCATCTGCCATGCTTTTAAGCTTGCTGGATCAAACTTAGAAGTAACTAAGTGAACTAAGAATAGATCCCAATGCTCGACCGGTTGATTCTACCGTGCCAATGCTCTGACGTGTAGTAGGGCTGTGTCACTTAAGGCTCGCAGTGTTGACAAATTGTCAGCGCACAAGGCGGGCAAGTTCAATAAGGCCTGAATATGCCTTTGTATAAATAATATTTCGTTGCCATATCGGCCCTTAAGCAGCTCTATAGCAATGTTATACTTTCCTCCTGTTAAGAGGAATTCCCTTATAATTTGAAGGGGTGGACACTCCTAAGTGGATTTTAAGTAGTGGAATTTCTGAATTTCTGGAAGTGTGGTATTATCATGTACTAATGAACTAAACAATTCAAATAATGACTGCCACATCTCCTTCTTTCCTGAAAAATGTGGAATTTCGATTTTTTGTATCAATGGTTTGACACTATTCCCATTATCGCTAATCCTTCCTTGAGTTTCTTCTACCTTCTACCTGCAACGCCAGGGTCAAAGTTCAAACTAATGCCACAGCCTGAGCGTGTGCTTCAAAGTAATTACTCTCAACTTCCTCCCTATCCAATTGATATTCCGGATTTTTTATTTCAATTTCAAGTTGCACGAGATCATATTTCTCGTACGCCTGTTCATAAGCTTTTAAACGCTGAGATATAATATCAAGGTTTTGTTCATCTTTAGGTAGGCTAGCTAAATATCTTTGGAATCGTGTAAGCTGGCCCTTGTAGGCAGCTCGGGAGTTTAACAATTCAATATCGATCGTTATCGGCATGGCTGGAAGTTGGAATGACTCACCCACCACTTCTGCTTGGAGCGCCAGACTGAGACCTGCTTTCCGGAGATAAGTCTATTTGTACTGGTAGGTTTGGATTGTTTACGTCCCCCAGCAGATCTCCTGCGGTTAGCCACGGTAAACTGAAATATACAACACATATTAGATTACACAGTTTTTTTTAATATAAATATGTGGTCTCAGGGTAAAGATAATGGACTAGTTCCCGGGTTTCAGGTACCATGGAAATTTGTACCGTAATGGATGTGGTACATCATAGGGGATTTCGATAGAATGAGGTTTCAGGAACAAGGTATAATAACAAAGGAAAGTGAGAGAAGAGACCAAAATGTAAAAACTTAGATTTTGCTTATATTTATTTATCATAAAGCAAATATATTGCAAGGAATGAATACTTTCAAAGATATTGCCTTAAAATTGACAATAAGGAACAATAACAATTAAAAATTACTCGTTTCTCCAGGAAACGTAAATTGCTTGCAAGCTGTAACTCCCTATAAAGGATTAAATTCAAAATTACTGAATAAAAAGAGCATAATAAAATAACCTACAATAATAATTTAAATCCATCCCAGAGTAGAATTAAAGCTAGGTACTGTTATTACGGAGAGAACCGGGTAGAGTGTTTGAACAAGAATGGTTACCACCCCTTCTGATGTGTGATACAGGAATTATCAAATCCCTTTAAACATCTTCCAAAGGTAGGCCGGCTACTTGAGGACATCAGTAGCTGGAGGTAGTTTAGTTCTCCCGCTCGGGGCTTGTGCGAGGTCAGTCAGGCATACTCCATGGTTCGGAGTTCGGAACCAGAGTTGATGATGGTAGATTCTCCTTATAAAAAGAGACCAGTATAGAGGAGTCTCTTGGTAGTAACTCCCCCGGCTGGTGAAGTTATGTCCTTATAACCAAGACTTGCAGAGTAGATCCGTGTTGAAGATTTGGCCCAAGTGAAGGCCGATGAGTTTGGACTGTCCAGGCAGGCAGGCAGGTCCAGAAGAGAGATGTTGAAGGCGGAGAAGAGCCTCTGGCTACAATAGGTACCCCGAGAGGGCAATAACCCCAGCAGGTACGTAAAGAGCAGTGGTGACCAGCGGAGAAGAGTCGACCTGGAGGCCAAAAGACCAGCTTTTTTATTATTCGTATGAAGTCATAGGAAGGCGGCGATACCAAAGTTGGAAGGAGAAGCCAGCAGCCAATCGGCGCATAGCACAGCGCTTTAGGCCAGGGTAATGTGACAGCTCAGCTCAGTACAACCGTGATATTGAGAAAGAGAGACGTGCACTAAAACATACTTCCAAAAAGGTAAGTAATTGCAACAAGATTAATTGAACACATAAATACAACTGATACAAAAGTTGTATGTAACGAAAATAAATACATAAGACCGCGTTCTCACTGCAATTACGGGCGAAGTACAATAATGGGGCAGATAAAATGAACAAATGTGTCAAACCGAATGGGAAACAAAAACTTACAAAACTATTCGCAAAAGCGAACATGCTGGGAGGGCCGAGAAAAAATTGCAGGAAGAAAGCGCAGGAGTTAGGCTTCGCGTGGTAAAGGAGCAAGCATAGTGATTGGCCTGACAAAATGACCAGCTGAAGTGTTTAGTTTAACCACGCGGACCCTACCAACTCTGCCAGGAAAGCACTCAACAACCCTACCCAAATTCTACACAAGAGGGGGACTGGGATCTATCAAAAGTCCCCTACCTGAAGGTTAGAGAAGGAAATACGCCATTTACCACGCCGCTTAAGCAAACCGAGGTATTCCAACCTCCAGCGGCACCAAAAATTATAGCGCAAACTTTCAATTGTTTGCCAAGAAATGGCTAAAGAAAATTCAGAATTGGAATATTACAAAGGGGGAGAAGCAGTCAATGGACCACCTATAAGAAAATGACCTGGCGTTAATGGCAGAAGATCTGAAGGTTCATTAGATAAGGGTGATAAAGGACGAGAATTAATTATGCCCTCAATAATAAATTTAAGGAATTAAATTCTTAATGAGAAGGGGGGGTGTGGCCACAAACGCGTCTAAGGTGCTTCTTGGTGAGTTTAGCACAAAACTCCCACGGCCACCTTGATGAGGTGCATACGGGGGAATAAAGTGCACCCTGAAATTTCTCTGGTGAGCATAATCAGTAATCTTTTCTAACGCTGAATTATGAGTAAGAGCTCTCTTAATTTGTTCAGAAGCCCCGACAAAATTCTTAGCATTATCCGAGAACACTCCTGAAGGAAAACCCCTACGCGCAGAAAATCTGGCAAAGGCTGCCAAAAAGTAAGTAATAGAGGCATTGGTAACCAGTTCTATGTGAACTGCTCCGGTAACCATGCATAAAAAGCGAAATATATAGCTTTCCAGAAATACACTTTTTTGCTTCATGGGATTTTTTATAAACAAGGGGCCCGGAATAATCCACCCCCGTAAAGGTAAAATGTCTGGCTAGCGCAGATCGAAACGTGGGAAGATCACCCATGAGCTGAGCGGTAATCTTGGGGTTGGATTTAAAACATGGAATACACTTACGGATAACAGAGGTGACTTCATGCACTCCGTTTATGGGTCAATTCCTTTCACGAATGACAGAAAGTAATGTGCGAGTCCCAGCATGAAGAAGCTGGTGATGATACTGGCGAATAATTAAGGAGGTGACATGATCTTTTGAGGGAAGAATAATTGGATGTTTCTTATCCTCAGAAAGTTCGCACAAAGATAAACGTCCTCCTACTCTTAGCAAACCGTCAGCATCCAAAAAAGGGGTGAGAGAGGAAAGCCTACTTGATTTCTTAAGGGATTGACCTTGGGACAAGATCTGACATTCTTCAGAGAATATTTCCCGTTAAGTAAGCCATAACCCTTTTATAGTGGCTAAATCTAGCTCAGAAAGGGTTAAATATGATTTAGGAACAAGAGGTTGATCTACCGCAAAATATTTCCATCGAAGGAGATAAGCCATAACCCTTACCAATTTATGGAAAGAGGAATATCGCTGCAAGAGAAGGGGAGAGTCGGTAACGAGAAGAGAGGATCCAGTGATCTTCCCAGCATCCAGCAAATCTGATAATTCCGGAAGAGGAAAATTTGGCCAAGTGGAAGGCTCTTGCAGAAGCCAAGGGGGACCGTGCCAGTATAATTTCAGGTTAGCCAACATGCGATGGGATCACCCCCGAGAAATGACATCTGCAGGATTCTCCTTGCAAGATACATGATGCCATTGTTCTAAATTAGAATACTGTTGAATTTTGGACACTCTATTACCTACAAACACCTGCCAGAGAGATGGAGGTTTGGGAATCCATGCCAACGTGATGGCGGAGTCACTCCAAAGTAAGTTTAAATATATCTAACCTTTAAGGATTGACGGATTTTGTTTGATAATTCAACCGCGAGAAGGGCAGCACAAAGTTCCAGGCGTGGCAAAGATAACGTTTTAAGTGGGGCAACTTTAGACTTGGCGCAAATTAAATTGGAAAAGAAATATGATTAAAAAAATTACGGCAGGCGATGTACGCACAATATCCACAAGCTTTTGATGAGCTCTCAGCAAAAACATGAAGTTCATATCCTCCGCAGGAAGGAAAGGGGATAATCACTCGCGGGATAATAACATTGGAAAGATCTTCCAAACTATTTCTGTAAGAAATCCAATTTATTTCAATACTGAAGGAACTGGTTCATTCCAGCCAGTTTTCACGGACCAACGGTCCTGAATAAAAAGCTTTGCCGTGACGATGATTGGCGCCAAGAATTGGAGAGGATCAAATATCTTTGCAATCTCAAAATAAATTTGCCGCTTAGTTTGCGGCTGGATGTCACTGAGATTAATTTTGAAAAAGAAAAAATCCTTTTTGAGGACTCCAATAGATGCCTAGAGTTTTGATAGAATTACTTTCTTGGAGAAGTTCTACTGAATCATTATAGATTGCAGTTAAAGGAAATTTAGAAAGGAATTCCTCCGAATTAGAGGTCCATTTACACAGGGAAAATCCGTCTCCCAAAAGCAAGGCTGTCAAATCTTTAGAGACTTAAAGTGCTTCGGATACTGACGCAAAGGAATGAAGAAAATCATCAACATAAAATGATGATTTTAACACTTCAGAAGCTTTAGGAGAATACAGCGGCCCATCCTTGTCAGCAAGTAATTTCAACGTACGTATGGCTAAAGAAGCAGAAGGCTTTAGTCCATATGTTAATGTTTAAATCGAAAAATCTTGACAGGGTTAGTACGCTCGTCGCGCCAAAGAATTCTCTGAAGGTCGCGCTGTTGTTGATCAATCAAAATCTGTCTATACATCTGTTTGATATCAGATATCACTGCGATAGGGAACAAGCGAAATTTATCAAAACACAAGAGATGTCAGATTGAATTGGGGGGCCAGATAATAAAGTATCATTCAGAGAAGTTCCGTTGGCATTCATAGCAGAGCCATTAAAGACTACTCTAATGTTTTCCTTTAACATTTCATTCTTCAAAACAGGATGGTGAATGAGATAAATGACTTCAGATGGGGTATATGAAGCATCATCTCTCCAGGTAACAACCTCCATGTGATCGAGCGCCTCATATTCTTCCATAAATGTGGAATATTGAGTTTTGACAACAGGGTCACGTTTAAATTTGCTTTCAACAACATAGAGTGCTCTAAGTGCTCTAGGGTGTGTTTCAAGTAGAAGAGGTGGATTATCCACTCGGGGCATGGTTACAACAAATCTACCCTCTGAAGTAATTGTGGTTGTTTCGCAAAACAATTTTTCACACATTTAATTTTCAACAGAGGAAGGTGAAACTGAATCTATAGTTGCAATTTTCCAAAATCTTTCTATGTTGTAATCAAGACTTGTATTAACAAAATGACATTGTGAGAAATTTTGAAATTACTTACGAGGGACTTGATCCGTTACTAACCAGCCTAATTTGGTATGATGAGCGAACACTCCTGGTGATATTTTGACCTTAGAGGTAGGGAGACATTGCCAAAATACATGGGCACTGAGAAGTATGTCTACTGGAGCGCTTGTATTAAATGTTGGATCGGCCAACTGAATGTCATGAGGCAATTGCCAATTTCTAATTTCAAGAGAAGTGCTAGGGGTATTACTGCCAATAGTATAAATGGCAAGACAATTCAACTGTAATGTATTACAATGAACAGCATCTTAAATATGGATTCTGACGAAATGCAAAGATTCAACATTGCTATTGTTGATACCAGTAACCTGAATCAAAGTAGGTTGCTTTGGAAGACCAAGTTTCTTAATAAGGCGCTCACTTATAATGTCGTGAGTGGCAGCATTGTCTAATAAGGCACGTGCTTCAACCCATCTACAAGAAGAATCTTGAGCTTTCAGCAACACGGTTGATAGTAGCACCTGGGAATTACGAATCGAGCTAGAGCTTAGTGTATAAGATTGCGCATTGGCTACTGGGAACTTCCTGGGAAGGAGTCTGACGTGGCTTTTCAAACCTGTGAAGCAGGGTAAGATGTTGAGCCTTGCAATGTGAACAAGTATTTTTAGATGAGCAATCAGGCAACATATGCCTAGCTGTCAGTTGTAGCAATATCTTTTTGAGCTATTAATTTGCGTCTTTCGTCGGTAGAGAGAGCTTTAAAGGCAACACAGGAATATAACCTGTGAGGTGCTTTGCAGGGAATACTATCTATTGAATTATGGTGAACAGGAAAGACAGCAGATTTGTTTACTTTAGTACTGACTGGCTTGACATCATTAAATTTGTTATCTGCACTACCTGACGTATGACAGGCTACGGCTGACAAAACCTGACATCTATTATTTATAAATGTAAGCAATGAATCATAAGTATATGAGGTGTAATTTTCATTTCCATCTCCCATGCTTTTAAGCTTGCTGGATCAAACTTAGAAGTAACTAAGTGAACTAAGAATAGATCCCAATGCTCGACCGGTTGATTCAACCGTGCCAATGCTCTGACGTGTAGTTGGGCTGTGTCACTTAAGGCTAATGAACTAAACAATACAAATAATGATTGCCACATCTCCTCCTTTCCTGAAAAATGTGGAATTTTGATTTTAGGTAACAATGGTTTGACACTATTCCCATTGTCGCTAATTCTTCCTTGAGTTTCTCATACCTTCAACGCCAGGGTGAAAGTTCTAACTAATGCCACAGCCTGAGCGTGTGTTACAAAGTAATTACTCTCAACTTCCTCCCTATCCAATTGATATTCCTGATTCCACCAGGACAGGACAGGTGGTGGCTACCTCAAAATAGAAGGGACGCGTGGTGAGACACGCTTATGGCATGTTCATTGTACTGTTCTCGCCTAGAAAAAATATAATGCAGTAACGTGAGTGGCTGATGGTACTACTGGACACTCCTACGAGGCCGAGGTCTGATAAAAACCGCGAACATATTGAAAAAGTGGAACCAATGGGAGATGAATGCTTACGAACGCGCCAAGTCTAGCTTGGGCACGCGAGAGCTAGCATTAACGCGGGAGATCGGCTAGACAACATCTATACGATCGATTCTAGAATTAATGGGCATATTCTTGACCTGCGCAATTTAACGAGTTCAGTGATATTTGTTTCGTTCCTGTACCACTATTATTTTGAGAAATTTTTATATAATTTCCCCTTCTATCGATACCTAGGGCCAGTTCATTTATAAGTGGCGTGAAGAGCCAAGAAACATATTACAATTTGTGCGTCTGAGGACGTAGGTTATATTACATTTTGTGTGTCGGAAGACATAGGTTATTACTACATTTTGCGCGTCTGAGGACGTAGGCACTTGTACTTTGCGTGTCATGAGGACACAGATTTTTATTAATACAAATGTGTGTTAAATTCAGTGTGATAGATAGTCACAGTACTATTTTGTAGGGACAGTATCATCGACAATTCGCCAACAGACTGTTCTGGGGAAAGAAGTACCTAAAACGGTGAATTTAGTAGTCAGATATCGAGTGTGTAATAATCTATAACCTTTTGCATCAGCAAGAGAGATGACTTCGCTTATCCTGGAAGAAGTTTGGAACTGTCAACACTCCGTCGAGATGTTTGAGACGAGCTAAGCAGCATTAAGTAGGGAGATGGCAGCAGATGTTCGCTGACGCTGACTGGCCGAGGATGAGTACTGAATAATATTCTTATTATCTGACAAGTTAACTTATGGTATATGGGACATATTTTGTTTGTAAATATCTTGCTTGTGTTGATTAACGTAGTGTATATAGTTTTGGTCTGACACACCTTTTGCATGGAAACAGCTCGCACAAGTTTTCTTAGTCGTAAGTTCTTTTTTTTAACTAACGTGGCTATGTGGACGACCGTGTTCACATATGTTTACGTAATGCGGTTAAGAAGCGTCTCTCGGAGATATATTGTGTTTCAGAAGTAGGACTGAATTAATATAATCATACAGTAGATTGGAGGGTAAATTAATCTTTGTAATGTTTATTATTGATCAGATTCAGTGAGTTTATTGCCGTTGGAGCAATGTGAGTTGTGGCGAAGAGCAGTCAGCTCTCTCGTAGGTTTTAATATTTTTTAAATAGATTGTGAGCTTCTGATTCAACCGACCTGTGTGAAAAATGTGTTATGTCATTCCCAGCAGTGTGTGTGTGTGTATTTTATTGGTCATTACAAGCGGAAATTTCAGCGTAGACTGATTTCTGTCAGCTTGGTGCCGAGTCCATATGGTTACCTTGCGAGGATATATGTGGCTATGTCGATTAATGTCTTACCATATGTTTATGTGGTTGAGATTTGTTGCTGTTGATTCTACGAGATAACGAGACAGTTGGTCAAGTTATTTTTACACACTGGAGTTGGACGATGACAAGAGTTGTGGTAGGGGGAAGCTGTTTTCACAAGGCGGGCTGAAAGGATTGCATCAAGGTCATTAGAGGAGTGCTTGTTGGCTCCGTAAAATTACTTGAAATACAGAATAAGAATTGATCAATAATAAAAATTGTTTAAATAAATGGGAGTTGCCTACGAATCACTATAATCTCCGAAGCGTTAGCTTAACGTGCATTTTTGTGCATATAAGGTAACCTCAGCCGGTGAGGCTTTTGTTGTTGTTGGTTTCTTTCCATGTTTATGTTCCGTATTAGTGACCCGTGCAGTCACTTGCGATGCTGTCTTTTCCTTGTTTGTGTATTGAGCAATTGGCCGTGTTGGCAGCTCATTTGTCAGATGCGTCATCGCACTGAAGGAGGGTCTCGAGGGAGATTCCCGTATATATTAGATTTTAGATTGTATGTCAGCATTAATTTTTAAGGTTTTTTTTAGTGTTGTGTCCCATATCCGTAAACGTTGATTTACGAGATGATTGTTCGTAAGCATCGTGGCTGTTACCCGATGTAAACGAACAGTCATCCAAGTACTCATCCCTCGTAGTTAGTCATTACGCGTACATAAAATCCCAATGCAAGTTAGTGGAACTTGGATCCACATTTTTATGAGGGGGAGATCCGTCTGACTCCTCAACGTTGATAGATATTTCTGTCATGGGAAGATTCAGGGAGGAATATTATTGTTGTTGTCTAATTTTTTTTGCACTAATAGTCATTAAATTATGTTATTATTTTACGTCTTGTCACTTCTTTTCTTAATTATAGTTTTAATCCTATGACCCTTGCCTCAGTAGAGCATGTTGTTTGGCGAACGTAAACATCACACTATGAACTGAGCGCGACCCCTTGATCAAGATTTCTTGCATATAAACACTGCAATACTAAAGGGTTCATAGGAGGTAAACTGGCGCGGCCAAGCGTGGGGCGGTTCACTGTGGTGTAGCGGCAAAGAAATTGCACATGTCAATGTAAGCGTAGTTGGGATTACAAATTGACGCAACAATGAAGGTGTAGTTTTGTTGCTGGTTCGCTGCTGGAACACATTTAGTTGGCGTATTTGAGTAAAACTGACATGCCACAAGTGGAGGCAGATATGACAGTATTTTAATCACCGGAAAGTGATATTTTATTAAAAGTGATTGAGGCGAAGAGGATACCGCCGACTGTGTGAAATATAAATTAAAATCAGGAGTTTGCAATGTAAAATACGGTTCACGTTTTTGTCTATTGAATTAAAGTAAAAATAATATACGTGATATCGGGCGCCCAATGATTAAAGTTAAAACTAGATTTGTTTAGAAAGTCAAACTCATGAAAATGTTAGGAGGCTGGTAGCCTTAAATGACAATTAATACTTTGTTAATTAGTCAGTGTTAATATCAGATCAGGATAACAATTTAATGACTGAATATGTGTTTGGGTTTAAGTTAAATTGAGTAAAATTAGAACCACTCAGAGATGCGATTGACTAGTGGGATTAAATGTATATTATAAATGAACTGAGTAGGGTAAAGAAATTAAATGTGCATGGTGATTGGATGTGTGTGTCATGGGGCATTGCTTTATGCCATTTCCCTAATGTCTCATATAAAGTGTATAACATGGCAACAGTAGAACAGATTCAAGAAATCATTGAAAATGCGGCTAGGAGGACACAGGAATTGTTGGACACCAAATTGGCGGAACAGAGTGAATCATTAAACACTAAACTATCAGAACAGAGCGAATCATTAAACGCGAAATTATCTGAACAAATAAACAATAGTATGTTAGAACAAAGTGTGTCTATAAACAAATTGTCTGAGCAGAGTGAATCACTAAAAACTAAACTATCCGAACAAAGTGAATCACTAAACAATACTATGTTAGAACAAAGTGAGTCTATAAACAAATTGTCTGAGCAGAGTGAATCACTAAAAACTAAACTATCCGAACAAAGTGAATCACTAAACACAAAACTATCTGAACAAAGTGGATCTTGCGGACACAATTAAACAACAGTAGGATTGAACAAAATGAATATCAGGCGGAACAAGCTAGATTATTAAAAAGTGAAATCAATGACAATATAAATTCGCAGTTAGAGGCGTTAACCGCAGAGATGAAGGATCACACTAATCAACAGATGGTATTGCTGGCCCTAGATGTTAGTAAAAACAATGAAAAACAATTAGATCAGATTAAGAAAATGGAAATTATATTTGATCAAAAACTTAGCATTCTGGATGAAACGGTGTTAGGTAAATTAGAGCAAATTGAACTAGCATACACTATGAGTACGAGCGAGGTCAAGATAGCTCAGGATAAGTTGGAAGGACGATTTAAGGAAATGGAAAAAAGCGGCAAGGTCATTCAGCAACAATTATCAGCGGTTGATGAAAATATATCCGGCAAAATTAAAGATATGGACCGTCTCGAAATAAAATCAGCGGAGCAATGGAAAAGCCTAGAAGCGGATCAGGATCAATTAAAGAATACCATCGACGAAAATAGCGCGAGATTGGAAGAAATGAAAAGCCAGATAGAAAGCAATCAGGATGACACTAAAAGCCAGATTGAGGAGAAAGTAAGCACGATTAAGGAGCAAATAAGAAAAGATTGGCGAAAAATGAATATCGATTCTAAAGAGGAAAGATCAACCATCCTTAAGACAGTAGGCGAAAATCATACTCGTATTCAAGCATTGGAACAAGAAATTAAGAGTAAACTTAAAGAACAGACAGACAGGATCATTAAAGCTGAACTGAGGTCGATAGAACAATCCTCGATATTTAAAACGGGAACAATGAAAGATAAGCAGGATGACTCAAATAGCCCGGACGGGACGAGCACAGCAGGAAGTCCAACTCAGACAGAGAGCCCATTAACGACAAACACGGAGGGGTTTCGCAAGAATATCGAAAGGAGTTCCACGCCACAGGACGGTCATCAGCCCACACAACTTATCCAAGTAACTCGCTCGAACGATTATAAACCGCAGAAGTACACGGAGAAATCAGGGGTGACACCTAAAGCCTTTATTAAAGAAATTGAAGATCATTACAATTACACTGGGGTACCTGAAGCACGTAGGTTAAGGATGATGGAGAGATTTTTATCAGGAAATGACCTTACATGGTTTTTAGCCTATTTTCAATTTTGAAAAAATAGGCTTATGAGATCACCTTTTGTCCGTGTGTGTGTGTGTGTGTGTGTGATTCGTGTGTGTGTCCCCCCTAATAAAATCTAAACGGCACGAGCGATTTCAATGAAACTCGGAAAGTTCATAGCACTATTCCCGGCGACCTCGACCGTTCCCTTCAAATTTTGTTACGACTCACCAATCCAACATGGCGGCTGTGCGAAATATTTCACCAGCATTCAATATCTCCGAAACTATTACCGATATTACCCTGACATTTTCTATGGTGGTAGAGGGAACTACTATAAGTTCACTTATGTGACTTTTGAAAACATGGTAACTACAAAACCAACATGGCGGCCAAGCGAATTTGCGACTTTTAAATAGACGTTTCTCGCGATTTAACCAACCAAACGCAATGAAACTTGGTACAGTATATGTTTATATACATTGTAATGCACCGACATCTAACTTCGTTCAATTGTTTACATAATCACAAGATGGCGGATGTGCGAAATATTTCACCGGCATTCTATATCTCTGAAACTATCAGCGGTATCACCCTAAAATTTTGTACGGAGATAAAGAGCACTACTGGAAGTCCATCTATAAGATTTTCAAAAACCGGTTAACTACAAAACGAACATGGCGGCCAAGTGAATTTGAACATTTTAAATAAACCTTTCTCGAGATTTAATGTTCCAAGCGCACTGAAACCTGGTACAGGAAATATTTATACACATTGTAATCCACTGGTATCTAATTTAGTTCAATTGTTCACATAACCTCAAGATGGCGGCAGTGCGAATTTTAAAATTAAGTTTTTATTTCTTGTGATGTAGTCATGCGATCGAAGTGAAAGTTTGAATAATGAACCTACGCAATAATTTTCCTTTAATGGTACATGACTCTATGGCCTATACATTTAACAATCCAACATGGCGACCATCCGAAATATTTAGACGATACTGAATATCTGCGAATCTATTTAACAATCAAACTGCATTTTTTAATGTTCATAGGGGCTATGAACTTAAGTTCACCTATAGGACTTTAAATAACCTGGTGATCACAAATCCAACATGGCGGTGACGCGAATTATAAATATTCACATGGACGTTTCTCGCAATTTAACCATCCGCGTGGAGTGAAACTTGGTACTGTAAATCTTTATCCGAATGTTAATCCACTGGCATCTAATTTATTTCAATTGTTTCCATAACCTCAAGATGGCAGCTGAGAAAAATTTTAAATCTCCTTGTTTTTTCTTGTGTCCTAATTATGCGATTGAAGTCTGAATGCTACACGTACACAATAATCTGCATGTAACAGTACATGACTCTAGGACCTACATATATAAAATCCAACATGGCGACCATCCGAAATATATAGTCGGTTCTCAATATCTACGAATCTATTATAGCAATCAAACTGAAATTGTGTATGTTGATAGAGGCAATTAACATAAGTAGGATATATGAAAATAGGCTGTATAGTTCTTCACGGAACTACTTGTTAAGCTTCAAATATACATTTGGAACTACGGCAGATTTCAAAATCGCGTTTCTGCGCAAATACTGGTCGCCGGCATTACAACAGAGTTTAAGAATGGAGCTTTACTCTAGGAAATACCAAACTACCCAGCAAACTAAATACTCAGATTTCTTTAACATGCAAATGCTAAAATTTCGCGACCTTGATTACCCTTTAAATGAAGCGGATCTGGTGATGACTATAGCGCGGCAATTACCAGTCAACGTGCAACAAGTACTAGTCGCAGCGAACGTTAGTACGGCCTTACATGCAGAACAGATATTACGCCAGATAGATGAGACTACATCTCATAATCATTATAGAGGAGGAAGACAACTGGAGTTAGTAAATACGACAGAGGTCATAAAACCAAAACAGGCGAACACTAAAACGCAGGGTACAAATACAAGCACATCCACACCTAGGCGAAACCCGGAAGAGGTAGAAAACAGACCGTACCAGCGTAACGAGAATAACTATAACAATAGGTCATATCAAGGCAACAATAGATATCAACAGAGAGGGTATCAACAATGGCGTGAAAATCGAAGAAATGAGAGACCTTATGGAAGATACGGTAATTACAATGGGAATCAAAGATGGAAAGGAAGGAGAGATCAAAATCAAGGAGAGGTACGTAATTATCGAAATGACTGGGATGATAGGCACGCTCAATCACAAAATTACCTAGAGGAATTACACGCTAGTCAAGGTGGAGAGCAAGGACGATGGGAGAAAGCCATTGGGAACATGAAGAATCCAGACACACATACTGAGGAAGCTGGAAGTCTACTGAGACAAGAGGAATATCAGGGGCGTGCGCGACAAAATGTTGACGGGAGTCGCAGCGGAGCTAAAAAAAGCTAAATTTGGATAAAGGAGACAGTCTACAAACGCAACAGTCGGAAGTTGAAGATGGATGGATAGTAGCGAACATACAAGAATGGATTGCTTTGCCAGAAGATTGCCTGGAGGAGACGGTGAAACCACGGAACGATGAAATTAGGCAGTTACCCATTATTTACGCGAGAATTGGTGGAATTAATATAAGATGTTTATTGGATACGGGGTCGCAGATCAGTCTGGTATCGGAGGCCTTGGTTCGAGAGTTGGGACGGAGTCAGAATATTCCTGTGATTCCCGTACCACAACTCAAAGTGAGGGGTGTTATTCCTGAACGCACCGTCACTTGTAAACGTCAGGCATACTTAGAGCTGAACATATTGGAACACACTTTTGGGCAAACATTCATTATCATGGCAAAGATGAATTTCAATATAATTCTTGGTGCAAATTTCATTTGTGACTATCAAGCAGTGATAGATTTGCACAAGAACACAGTCAGTTTTAGAGAGTATGATCAACTGAAGAACGTGGGATTGCATATGGATGAAATCACTACCGGAAGAGATGTAAATTCTTGGGTATTGGAAGCAATATCGGAAGAGACGGAAGAGGAGATACGAAAGGCAGAAGATAACATCATAGAAGGAGCTGTTTTGGAACTAGATGAGGAGAGTGAATCCCAGGAGATATGGTCTTTATTAACAGAAGGAGATGACAGTGATGCACAATTTGAAGAGTTACTACAGGAGCGGCTCAATGACATTCAACTTGGGGGTGAACATAGAAAACAATTGGAAGAGATTTTAAGGAAGCACAAAGCAGTATTCGATACAGTACCTGGGAAAATATTCAATTTCAAATATTCAATGCAAGTCGAGGATTGGTCACCTTTCAAAAGCAGATTGTACCCAATTCCGGAAAAATATCGTGGTCAAGTCAAGGTCATTATAGATGAGATGTTACAAGCTGGAGTGATAAGGAAAACACCTACACCTTATCTAAATGCGATTTTGGCAGTCACAAAACCAAATGGATCTATTAGACTTTGTTTAGATGCCAGAAATCTCAACATGAGACTCATTTTTCCTGAGTATGACCGAGCGCCAATTATCAGAGACGTACTAAAAGGCTTTAAGAACAAGAGCATTTATTCATCAGTTGATTTGACGTCCAGTTTCCACCATATTGAATTGGATGAGAAGTCACAGCTTCTAACTGGCTTCTTATTCGATAACCAAACGTTCTGCTTCGTCCGAATGCCCTTCGGAGTCAAAACAGCGGGCTGTGCTTTAATCCGAGCCCGGGATCGGAATCTAACCGAGGAAGTTAAGGCGATGACGGTGCGCTACATCCGACAACATTGAAATTCACATGGAAAATTTAGATAAAATATTAGGCAACCTTAATGCATCAAATTTCAAAGTAAACCTGAAGAAATCGCATTTATTCAAGAGCGAGATCTTGTATTTGGGTCACATCATTGACAAGGAGAGAGTGAAGCCAAACCCAGCTAAGATCGAAGCGATAAAGAATTTCCCTACACCAACGAGAGTCAAGCAAATTCGGGCTTTCTTAGGCGTAACGGGATTCTTTAAAGAAAACTGTCCAGGTTACACGGAGACTGTAGCTCCAATGCAGGAAATGCTAAAAAAGAATAATAAATGGTTGTGGAATGCGGAATGTGAGAAGGCGTTCCAAGCAACAAAACAGCTACTGGAAAACTGCATTAAGTTAGGATATCCAGATTTCAAGCACAAATTTATAATCCAAGCGGATGCTTCACTTATTGGTATAGGTGCCATGCTCTACCAAGAAGATCCAGCTAACCTGCAACATAAAACATATTTGGCATTTGTCAGCCGAAAATTGCGTAAGCACGAGCGCAATTATACTGTAACGGAAGTAGAGCTGTTGGCCATCCTTCATGCGCTTCAACAATGGAAACGAATAATTTATGGCTACCCCATTGTTGTCAGGACTGATCACAAGGCACTAACATTCATATTTAAGACGTCGATGGCAAGCGAACGTGTGACGCGTTGGTCTATATATATTCAGCAGTTTGGCATTGAGATTGAACATTGCCCAGGGAAGATGAACCTGATCCCGGATGCACTCAGCAGGAACCCAGAGCCTGATGTTGAAGAAACAGCGATGGTACAACACTTGGAGTTAACACCGAAGGACCGGGAATTCTTGGAGGAGTTACGTGAGATACAGCGAGAACAGGAAGCGGAACCATGGATGATGCTATTAATTCAATACTTCAGAAAGCAGCTACCTACAGGAACACCTGCATTTCGAGAAGCGAAAGCAAAAGAAGGAAGATATGTTTATGTCAACAATTTGCTGCACAAATGGGTAGATAATGACCACACCAAGTTACGCATACTTGTACCTGCATCTTTACAGCGAGGATTGACATGGCATACTCACGAAAGTTACGGACACGTCGGAGTAGACAAGTGCGAAGCGACAATAGGAGAGACATTTACATGGCCACGTATGAGAAAAACTATATGTGACGTCATTACGACTTGTGATCCTTGTCAGAGGACAAAGCCCAATAACTATTTAATGAGGCAGTATCCTAGACCATTGCTACCTCAGAAACCCTGCGAGCTACTGGCCCTAGACTGTTTCGGCCCAATCCCGAAAGGTAGGCGAGGTTGCCGTCACTTGCTAGTGTGCATTGATGTGTTTTCTAAGTTTGTCGTATTATGCCCCATTCAGAAAACTACATCGAAACAAGTACTCAGTTTTATTCGAAATAGAGTTATTCCAATCCTTGGAAAACCAGAATTTATATTGTCAGACCATGGCAGCTATTTTACAAGGGCCGAATTCAAGAAAGGTATGGAGGACATGGGTATAAAACACGTTTTAAGCAGTATCCGACATGCCCAAGCTAATCCAAGTGAGCGAGCAATAAAATGTGTAACATCATACTTGAGAATCTTCATTCCCAAAGAACATCATAAGTGGGTGGATAAAATTAAGGATGTAGAGACATGTATGAATTCTACCAGGCACGAGTCAACAGGACAGATCCCTATGGTCTTACACAAAACCGAGTATCCAGTGAGAACGTGGAAAAGCATCATTAACTGCCCACAATATCCCATGATAGCACCTGACCTGCGAATAGAGAGAACGAGAGCCTACATGAGAAAACAAGCAGATCGCAGATTACGGCGATTGAGAAATAAGAGATTTCACCGTGATCTAGAAATCAACCAGCTCGTTTTGGTGAAACGACCCGCTACATCGGATCCAGAGAAGAAGATCTTCAGCAAATTCAGTGAAAAGTTCATAGGACCCTATTCTATTGTAAGAAATCTAGGAAATAATGCATACAGAGTGAAAGAGTTAAGCACAGGAACAATGTCGGTCTACAATGCAGCTAACTTAAAAACGAATCGAAGAAGCGAACCATGGGAGCGCCGAAATAATGATGCAGTTTAAATATATGGACGTCCTATATCAACCAAGTGGACGGGGGGGGGGGCAGTTGAGTACGGCACGTGAAGAAGGAAGTGGAGATGGTGTTGACAAACATTAACGAGACGGGCAGAGTGTTGCCTAAGGCATCAGCGCGTCACGCAAGCAGTTGAAAGGGTGAGGTCCAGGCAGGAAATAAAACGAGTAAATGCCATTCAAGACAGGAGCGGCTAGACCAAGTAATAGAAAAGGGGTGATTCTGAAATAAAAAAATTGCCCTACGGAAGTCTTTTAAAAATTATCGACTTGATCCTAAGTTCGAAATTTTGTGAGTGGAGGAGTTGTGGACCCTTTATCCTCCGATGGATAAATGATTCGATGTTTTATTTCTACAATTAATTAATATTTCCACCAGCGTCATGAAATAGCCAGACGAAGATGAGGAAACTTCAAGCATTTGTTGGAGACAGTGGGAACATACCTGCAGCAGTTTGACAAAAGGCTAAATACTTAAGGATTGTGAAAAGAAAGAGCCTGGCAATGTTTCTGAAGGACAGGTGGTGGCTACCTCAAAATAGAAGGGACGCGTGGTGAGACACGCTCATGGCATGTTCATTGTACTATTCGCGCCTAGAAAAAATATAATGCAGTAACGTGAGTGGCTGATGGTACTACTGGACACTCCTACGAGGCCGAGGTCTGATAAAAACCGCGAACATATTGAAAAAGTGGAACCAATGGGAGATGAATGCTTACGAACGCGCCAAGTCTAGCTTGGGCACGCGAGAGATCGGCTAGACAACATCTATACGATCGATTCTAGAATTAATGGGCATATTCTTGACCCGCGCAATTTAACGAGTTCAGTGATATTTGTTTCATTCCTGTACCACTATTATTTTGAGAAATTTTTATATAATTTCCCCTTCTATCGATACCTAGGGCCAGTTCATTTATAAGTGGCGTGAAGAGCCAAGAAACATATTACAATTTGTGCGTCTGAGGACGTAGGTTATATTACATTTTGTGTGTCGGAAGACATAGGTTATTACTACATTTTGCGCGTCTGAGGACGTAGGCACTTGTACTTTGCGTGTCATGAGGACACAGAATTTTATTAATACAAATGTGTGTTAAATTCAGTGTGATAGATAGTCACAGTACTATTTTGTAGGGACAGTATCATCGTCGACAATTCGCCAACAGACTGTTCTGGGGAAAGAAGTACCTAAAACGGTGAATTTAGTAGTCAGATATCGAGTGTGTAATAATCTATAACTTTTTGCATCAGCACGAGAGATGACTTCGCTTATCCTGGAAGAAGTTTGGAACTGTCAACACTCCGTCGAGATGTTTGAGACGAGCTAAGCAGCATTAAGTAGGGAGATGGCAGCAGATGTTCGCTGATGGTGACTGGCCGAGGATGAGTACTGAATAATATTCTTATTATCTGACAAGTTAACTTATGGTATATGGGACATATTTTGTTTGTAAATATCTTGCTTGTGTTGATTAACGTAGTGTATATAGTTTTGGTCTGACACACCTTTTGCATGGAAACAGCTCGCACAAGTTTTATTAGTCGTAAGTTCTTTTTTTTAAACTAACGTGGCTATGTGGACGACCGTGTTCACATATGTTTACGTAATGCGGTTAAGAAGCGTCTCTCGGAGATATATTGTGTTTCAGAAGTAGGACTGAATTAATATAATCATACAGTAGATTGGAGGGTAAATTAATCTTTGTAATGTTTATTATTGATCAGATTCAGTGAGTTTATTGCCGTTGGAGCAATGTGAGTTGTGGCGAAGAGCAGTCAGCTCTCTCGTAGGTTTTAATATTTTTTAAATAGATTGTGAGCTTCTGATTCAACCGACCTGTGTGAAAAATGTGTTATGTCATTCCCATCAGTGTGTGTGTGTGTATTTTATTGGTCATTACAAGCGGAAATTTCAGCGTAGACTGATTTCTGTCAGCTTGGTGCCGAGTCCATATGGTTACCTTGCGAGGATATATGTGGCTATGTCGATTAATGTCTTACCATATGTTTATGTGGTTGAGATTTGTTGCTGTTGATTCTACGAGATAACGAGACAGTTGGTCAAGTTATTTTTACACACTGGAGTTGGACGATGACAAGAGTTGTGGTAGGGGGAAGCTGTTTTCACAAGGCGGGCTGAAGGGATTGCATCAAGGTCATTAGAGGAGTGCTTGTTGGCTCCGTAAAATTACTTGAAATACAGAATAAGAATTGATCAATAATAAAAATTGTTTAAATAAATGGGAGTTGCCTACGAATCACTATAATCTCCGAAGCGTTAGCTTAACGTGCATTTTTGTGCATATAAGGTAATCTCAGCCGGTGAGGCTTTTGTTGTTGTTGGTTTCTTTCCATGTTTATGTTCCGTATTAGTGACCCGTGCAGTCACGTGCGATGCTGTCTTTTCCTTGTTTGTGTATTGAGCAATTGGCCGTGTTGGCAGCTCATTTGTCTGATGCGTCATCGCACTGAAGGAGGGTCTCGAGGGAGATTCCTGTATATATTAGATTTTAGATTGTATGTCAGCATTAATTTTTAAGTTTTTTTTTAGTGTTGTGTCCCATATCCGTAAACGTTGATTTACGAGATGATTGTTCGTAAGCATCGTGGCTGTTACCCGATGTAAACGAACAGTCATCCAAGTACTCATCCCTCGTAGTTAGTGATTACGCGTACATAAAATCCCAATGCAAGTTAGTGGAACTTGGATCCACATTTTTATGAGGGGGAGATCCGTCTGACTCCTCAACGTTGATAGATATTTCTGTCAGGGGAAGATTCAGGGAGGAATATTATTGTTGTTGTCTAAATTATTTTGCACTAATAGTCATTGAAATGAAAATCCACAGCCTGCTTCCAGTCTCCGACCGGGTCAGGAATGGAATGAATGAAGCCCCCATCCTGCGGCGAGGATATGGACTGTGCCGGCTGCCGAGGCCTGACGCACTCCTCTGGGGCAATGATTAAATGAATGACAGATGAAATGAAATGGTAGTGGAGAGTGTTGCTGGAATGAAATTTTGACAGGGAAAACCGGAGTACCCGGAGAAAAACCTGTCTGCCTCCGTTTTGTCCAGCACAAATCTCACATGGAGTGACCGGGATTTGAACCACGGACCCAGCGGTGAGAGGCCGGCGTGCTGCCGCCTAAGCCACGGAGGCTACGCTAATAGTCATTAAATTATGTTATTATTTTACGTCTTGTCACTTCTTTTCTTAATTATAGTTTTAATCCTATGACCCTTGCCTCAGTAGAGCATGTTGTTTGGCGAACGTAAACATCACACTATGAACTGAGCGCGACCCCTTGATCAAGATTTCTTGCATATAAACACTGCAATACTAAAGGATTCAATATTTCTCGTACGCCTGTTCATAAGCTTTTAAACGCTGAGATATAATATCAAGGTTTTGTTCATCTTTAGGTAGGGTAGCTAAATATTTTTGGGAACGGGAAAGCTGGCCCTTGTGGGCAGCTCGGGGGTTAAACAATTCATCATCGATCGTTATCGGCATGGCTGGAAATTGGAATGACTCACTCACCACTTCTGCTTGGAGCGCCAGGCTGAGACCTGCTTTCCGGAAATAAGTCTGTTTGTACTGGTAGGATGGGATTGTTTACATTCCCCGGCAGATCTCCTGCGGTTAGCCACGGTAAACTGAAATATACAACATATATTAGATTACACACTTTTTTGAATATAAATATGTGGTCTCAGGGTAAAGATAACGGATTAGATCCCGGGTTTCAGGTACCATGGAACTGTGTACCGTAATGGATGTGGTACATCATAGGGGATTTCGATAGAATGAGGTTTCAGGCACAAGGTGTAATAACAAAGGAAAGTGAGAGAAGGGACCAAAATGTAAAACTTAGATTTTGCTTATATTTATTTATCATAAAGCAAATAAATTGCAAGGAATGAATACTTTCAAAGAAATTGCCTTAAAATGGACAATAAGAAACAATAACAATTAAAAATTACTCGTTTCTCCAGGAAACGTAATTTGCTTGCAAGCTGTAAATCCCTATAAAGGATTAAATTAAAAATTACTGAATAAAATAGCATAATAAAATAACCTACAATTATAATTTAAATCCATCCAAGAGTAGAATTAAAGCTAGGTACTCTTATTACGGAAAGAATCCGGGTAGAGTGTTTGAACAAGAATGGTTACCACCTTTTCTGATGTGTGACAAAGGACGTATCGAATCCCTTTAAACATCTTCCAAAGGTAGGCCGGCTACTTGAGGACATCAGTAGCTGGAGGTAGTTTAGTTCGCCCGCTCGGGGCTTGTGCGAGGTCAGTCAGGCATACGCCAGGGTTCGGAGTTCGAAACCAGAGTTGATGATGGTAGATTCTCCTTATAAAAAGATACCAGTATAGAGGAGTCTCTTGGTAGTAACTCCCTCGGCTGGTGAAGTTATGTCCTTGTAACCAAGACTTGCAGAGTAGATCGGTGCTGAAGATTTGGCCCAAGTGAAGGCCGATGAGTTTGGACTGTCCAGGCAGGCAGGCAGGTCCAGAAGAGAGATGTTGATGGCGGAGAAGAGCCTCCAGGTGCATGAGGTACCCCGAGAGGGCAATAACCCCAGCAGGTACGTAGAGAGCATTGTTGACCAGCGGAGAAGAGTCGACCAGGAGGCCCAAAGGCCAGCTGTTTTATAGTTGGTATGACGTATTAGGAAGGCGGCGATACCAAAGCAGGAGGGAGAAGCCAGCAGCCAATCGGCGCATAGCTCAGCACTCGAAGCCAGGGTAATATGACAGCTCAGCTCAGTACAATCGTGATATTGAGAAAGAGAGACGTGCACTAAAACATACTTCCAGAAAGGTAAGTAATCGCAACAAGAGTAATTGAACACATAAATACAACTAATGCAAAAGTTGTATGTAAAGAAAATAAATACATAAGACCGCGTTCTCACCGCAATTACGGGCGAAGTAGAATAATGTGGCAGATAAAATGAACAAATGTTTCAAACCGAATGGGAGACAAAAACTCCCAAAACTATTCGCAAAAGCGAACACCAGGGATTGTAATTCTCCAACAACTCTTTTGCCTCACATGCTTCTCTAAATAATTAAAATTCCTGATTATTGTGTTTTTACATATCTTTGAAATACGTTGCCTTCGCACAGGGTATAGATGCATTGTCAAAGGAAAACATTCCTTGTTACGAACTTGGACCGTATAATCTGTACCGAAAGCTTCTGCAGATTTAACACCAGGCCTATTCTGAACATATTTGCCAACATTTTATTTTATCTTTCCTTGTGTAATATCTCTGTATCTCTACATACAGAAATGTGCTTTCAAAATCCCCTCTTGTGTAAATTTTGGAAAAAGTAGTGAATGTGGTTTTTGGCGGAGTGGGTACTCGCTCGTAGAAATTATTTTCAGTAAAATATACTGGGTCACAATTCTGTAAGTGCATATTGAGGTGTGTGACGGCAAATGCCTTTAGTGTTACCTAAACGGCAATAGCTACCACAGAGCTTCGTTGCTACTGACATAACGACCAGACTGATATTTTTGTACTTAACTATACGGGATTTGTGAGCCCTGTGTTTATGAAATAGAACGTAGCTTGATCGCTAACTTTATTTAGTAGTCGCTAATGTAGTGTTACAAAATTAAAGGAGGAATTGGAAGGCGCTATTTCACACTAATTTTCGTTATTGTAGTTCTAAAACATATAAAGTTACTTATTTTTAAATTATGATATGGATATATCTTGAAAGAGTGATGACCGTTTAGATTTCTAAAGTTCGTATCGTGTTTTAATAATACTGCTATTGGATTTACGTTCCTTTTAACTACTCTGGCTTTTTGAAACGCCGGGGTGCTAGAATTTTGCTCCGAAGGGGATATTTAACGTGCCAGTAAATCTACTGACACGGTTCCCTTGCATTTGCGGCCCCACAAATGCCAGCTGACTGTGCCAGGATACGAACCTGCAACCTTGGGCCCAGCAAGCGAGAACGTTACCGCTGAGCCTCACAGCTAGTCTATCGTGTTTTAGATAATAAATGGGTTGGCATTGCCACCTACAGGGATAGATGGACAATTGGATTCCATGTTTTGAGCTACTGTTTCCATGGATACGGACTTGCGATTAGTTCATCAGTTTATCAGAGCGTACTGTTGCCATGGATACGGACTTGCGATTAGTTCATCAGTTTAGCAGAGGGAAGGTAGTTTTTTGGGAATATCTTTGAAACTGTTGGTTTTAGGGCCTTAAAATGTAGTTTTCGGTCTGCCGAGTATTGTTTCTCGCATCGAGGGGCGTAAAATGAGCTATGTCCGGTCTCAATGCTTCAACTTCGATATTTTGTCCCAGTTAAGTATCAAAAATGTAAAATCTTATTTCACCCCTTTTCACTCCTTTAAATTGGAAATTTTAAAAATCCTTTCATAATGTACAGCTACACTACGGTAGGAATATTTTTTCAAAGTTTCATGAAATTATCTCCAGTAGTTGTTGCTGTGCGTTGATTATCAGTCAGTCAGTCAGTCAGTCAGTCAGGAAAACTTGCTTCATAGGTAGGCCTATATATAAATAAATAAGTAAATACGTAACTAAACCAAATAAATTAGTAAATGAATACATACATAAAAACAAGATGTTCAGTAAAGAACATATAGCCTACTTTCTCCTAAAATTATGAGTATAGTTATAACTCGTTGTTATTATCAAAGGGTATAATAGAATCATTTCTTGGTTGAAGACTTTAGAACTATTTACCTCTACCAAACGCCACAACCTAGAAAAAAAAACTACTACCATCATTGAAGGAAGATAGATAAGAAGTATCTCAGGAATGTTATGGATTTGGAGACATAATCGACCGGACTGGCTGCGTGGCTCAGCGGTAACGTTCTCGCTTGCTGGACCCTAGGTTGCAGGTTCGTATCCTGGCGCAGTCAGCTGGCATTTGAGGGTGCACAAATGCGAGGGAGCCGTATCAGTAGATTTACTGGCAGGTTAAAGATCCCCTTCGGGCCAAAATTCCGGCACCCCGGCGTATCTAAAAGCAGCAGTAGTTAAAAGGGACGTAAAACAAATAACATTATTATTATTATTGTTATTATTACATAATCGACCTGCCGTGGGCAACATCCAACTTTGAGTTGAGGCATGTCTTTACCAGGGCTGGCATGCGAAACGAAATGCATTATCAATTTAATTTAGCGCCGCGAAATGAAATTGTTCAATGGAATAACATTTCGCTCCTGGCGCGAAATTATATTTGTTACAGACTTTTAATTTCGCTCCTGGCGCGAAATTATATTTGTTATAGACTTTTAATTTCGCTCCTGGCGCGAAATTATATTCATTACGGACTTTTAATTTAGCTCCCGGCGCAAAATGAAATTCGTTACAGACTTTTAATTTCGCTCCTGGCACGGAATTAAATTCATTACGGACTTTTAATTTAGCTCCCGGCGCTAAATGAAATTTGTTACAGACTTTTAATTTCGCTCCTGGCGCGGAATTAAATTCATTACGGACTTTTAATTTAGCTCCCGGCGCGAAATAAAATTTGTTAACGACCATCAATTTCGTTCCCGGCATTTAGTCCCCCCTCCGGACTGAAATTAAAATGCACGGAACATTTCATTTTGTTTCTGAAATGAAATCTGTTTCTTTTCTTCCCCGAAAGCCTTATTTGTTCCCGCGTCCTGCACCTAGCCACCATCTACATTCGTCCCTACCACCCCATCCCCAAAGACTGCATTACCCACGTGTCTGAAGCCTTCCCCCCCCCCCCATTTTAATTCTAATGGCCGACCTCAACCTTCATTCCCGTTCGGCCCTAGAACGTCATAGCCTAGACATCTACCTACGTCACATCGACGCCACCCTCGTCCGTCTCCCAGAATCTTCCCGTCCTTCCTCCAATACCACCCCGACGCAGTCGTTGCTCATAACTCCCTCCTCCATCTGTTTGACGTGTCTGTCCTGCCACTCAAAGGAGGTCATCATGCCCCCGTTTTACCCAACTTCCCTCTTCCCCCACTACCACCTCCCAGGATGGTCCAGAATTTCTGCACAGCAAACTGGTAGGAGTACCGCGCCTACGTCAACAATCACCTCCGTGCGGACCATCTCCCACTGGATAACCAGACGACGGTCGACGCATATACTGCACACATAGATACTATACTACGACAAGCCTCCCAGGTAGCCATCTCCCTCATTCCAACGACCCCGTGCAGTACATTTGAGTCGTCCTGTTGCAAAAATCGTTTAATCTACTTGTGAACAAGGATCATGTCGTAAAGTTATTTATTTAATTATTTTATTTATTTTACCTCATTTTATTTTGTTTTATTTTATTTTGCTTTATTTTGTTTTGTTTATTTTTTTTGTTTTATTTTATGTCGTTTTATTTTGTTTTAAATTGTCTTGTTTTATTTGTTTTATTTTGTTTTTATTTTCTTTTGGTAAATTTTGTTTTATTTTGATTTCCCAGAAAACAAATACAAAACCAAAAACACAAAACACGAAGTAAAATGTAAAATTCAAACACAAAAGCAAAAGCAGAATAAAAAAGAAACACAAAGCAGAAAGCAAAATTCAAAAACAGCAAAAGCAGAAAACAAACACAAAACCAAAACAAAAAAGACGAAGCAGAAAGCAAAAGCAGAACACAAAAAATAAAAGCAAAATCATAAAACAAGAAACATAAAGCAAAAAGCAAAATTCGAAAAAGCCAAAGGAGAAAACAAACAAAAAACAAAAACAAAAAAGACGAAGCAAAAAGCAAAATTCAAAAACAAAAGCAAAAGCAGAGAACAAAAAACAAATAACATAAACAAAATTCAAAAAAGCAAAAGCAGAACACAAGCACAAAACCAAGAAAGAAAAGCAATAAGTCAAATTCAAAAGCAAAAGTACAAAGCAAACACAAAATCACCAACCAAAAGTAGAAAACAACAAACACAAAAGATACGTGAGGCAAAGTCCAGAGAAACGTTTCTCATGAAAATGATCCTTATTCACAAGTTGATTAAACGAGTTTTGTAACTTGACGACTCATTTGCATTTGACTGTTGGCACAGGCTATAGTAAAATGTGGCTTTTCACCGCTGTCTCAGTCTTAAACAAGGCTGTGATTATATGGAAGCTACTGAGGTATGGGTGGTGCTTAGTAATGAAATTCGGGGCAGTCAGTGCCTGTGGATGCTGCGAAGTTTTCTACTCATAGGGTTAGTACTGCTGTTCTGACTCAGTGAGGAAAGCAATAGCAAACTACCTCACCCCTCATCTTGTCTAGTACGCCTCACTATAGCGCTGCCTTGAGTTTTTGTGGGTATCTACCCACATAACCTACCGGCGGCACTTTTTGAGGATCCAACCAGCCTTCAGGCTGACTACCTAACAGACAGACGTCAGGACTTTGAACATCGTACAGAACATTATTTAACTCTCGAAACGAATATACTGTATTTTAATTTCAACAACGAAATCAAATGTTTCATGCATTTTAAATACACGTCGGAGAGCGAAACTTAATGCCGTTTGGGAATTTTATTTCGCCTCGGGAGCGAAATTAAAAGTCTGTAACGAATTTTATTTCGCGCCGGGAGCGAAATTATAAGTCTGGAACTAAATAAATTTCGCGCCGGGAGCGAAATTATAAGTCTGGAACGAAATTAATATCGCGCCTGGAGCGAAATTAAAAGTGTGGAACGAAATTAATTTCGCGCCGGAAGTGAAATTAAAAGTGTGGAACGAAATTAATTTCGCGCCGGGAGCGAAATTATAAGTCTGGAACTAAATTAATTTCGCGCCGGGAGCGAAATTTAAAGTCAGGAACGAAATTAATTTCGCTTCGAATTAAGTTTCGCTTTGATTTAATTAGGCGCCGACAATCATCATTTCGCTCCCGAATATCGCGCTCACGGCGAAATTAAATTATTTTCGCCCCCACAGCCATGAATTAAATTTCGCATGCCAGCCCTGGTCTTTACACGTCTGGTTGTGCATGGCTTTCACAACCCTAATTGAATTAACAAATCTTTCCATGACCCTACAGAGACGGGTGTATACAAACTAAGTGGATATTTTCGATTGCTATTTGCCTGAAATAAAAGTATTAATTAATAACCTGAACTAGCTCCAACGGCTAGAATTCAATTACTATGTGAAATCGTTTTGTTCTGTACTTCAAGTAACATTTTCAAATATCGCACAATAGGCTGTTACAAACCCTTTAAAAAAAAAGGAAAATTTTATCCTAGTATCATCTTGCCATTCTTCAAGTTCGATGCGCATAGAATGCCAATGGTATACGGTACTAACCAATGGAGTCCCACGTAGACTAGTCGTGACATCTAGTGGAGAAGTATCGAACAATATTACCCTAACAGGGCGAGTGCATTCTAGTGGCCATAAGAAGAAACTTTTCAATAAAAACTTGAAGTTAATAAGTAGGCCGGCGTGCAGTTCCCTTTTTCGCTGCTAGATGTCTCGAGCAAATCTTCTGGTGAATTATGTTTTAATTATATATATATATATATTTTCCACCGTAATATCCACAACATAACGCTTAATTTTAAAACGTCTGAATCATTACAAAAGAATAAATATATAAAATTTCAAGCAAAACAAAATTAACTCTGATGGGGTTTGAACCATAGGCATATGAGTAACAGGCCAACGCTTTACCACGGAGCCATTTGTGCCATCGAATATCGTTCTATATAAAATGACTTACATATAACTTGTTAGCAAATAATGATTTAGACTAAACGATTTCATCAGTGGAGTATATTATTTATTGATAAAGCATTTCATACAAAGTTTATTTATTTTGTATCAGTACGCTATATTGCATGCAATACTCAAATTAGTGAAATATAAGTCAGGCACAAGATATCCGCTGCCATCTTGTCTTCTTACCGAGACGGCTCAGCTTTTTAAAATCACTTCTGCACTATAGTATTACAAAATAAACTTTTAATTTCGAACTTGCCTCTTCCTTTAGAGCAGTTAAATCGATTCTCGACTCGATAATCGGAACTGGTGGGTCCCATGATATGGATTATAAAGTTTGCATAATTCGCACGGCCGCCATCCTTAAATGGTAAGGCGGATAACCTTGTAGTTTGGTCACAAGACGCGTCCTATATGAAGGTATGTTGTTACCAAATTTGGTAGAGATCGGATAATTTGGTTGGTCGCTATATGATTTTACGTTTTGAACGTTTGAGTGGCCGCCATTCAGTTTTGGTAAAGATGACGGCGATATAAAACATGACACTGGGGTGCCCTTTGCTTGTTCTACCTCTGTACCAAATTTCGTTCAATTCGGTTTCACCATGTTCGAATTGATAGGAGGGGACAGACATTCAGAGTACACACACTCACACACACACACACACACACACACACACACACACACACAGACTCACACACACACATACACATACACAGACAGACACACAATTTTTGGCCCTGTAGTGATCTCATAAGTCTACTTTCATTTTTTGCAAAAATCGAAAGTAGGCTAATAAAAAAGTAAATGAAAACATACATGAGTCGTCTCCGTAGCGTAGCGGTCAGCATGGTTTGCTGCCGCCCCGGAGGTCCTGGGTCCGATTCCCGGCTCTGCCACGAAATTTGAAAAGTGGTATGAGGACTGGAACGGGGTCTGCTCAGCCTTGGGTGTTCCAAATGAGTAGAGGGGGATCGATTCCCACCTCAGCCATCCTCGAAGTGGTTTTCCGTGGTTTCCCACTTCGTCTTCGGGAAAATGCCGGGATGGTACTGTCCCCGATAATCCGGATAGTAGGCTGTCAGAAATCCGCCCCCTCAATCGGATTGCCAATAATCGATTGCACCGGCACAGCTACATCAATGAAAATGGCACTGACAGATACTACCGAGATTAGAGCACAGTAGTTAACATGAAATTATTGTGGAACACACCAAAATATACGGGGGTTCATGCTTACCTTTTACTTACCTATTCAATTTAATCTCGGGTCTGGGTTTTCAACTGGATCACATAATAGTATGCCCTCACAATAACCTCCACCACGATATTTAAAATGAACGAAGTCGGAGACCAGAAAATTTAAACTGCACAATAATTTATTTCACATAAAGAAAAGAAAATATTATAACAAAATTTAACAACAAAATAGTTATGGCTGTCTGAAGCCATTGTCAATGCAACCATGTCCTCCTGTAGGACTGTAGACTTCACATACAAAAATTCAGCTTTCTCTAGCTCAAAAGAACGTAATAATAACAACAATGCACATTGGAATGGATAAGGGAGCTGGGACGAGACATATAGCATTTGTTTCCTTGTTCATGAACTTCATAATTTAGTTCATTGACACACATTTATTAATAACCGCAAGGCCGCTAAGTAGTTGACCTTGACCTCCACCATTCAGTTATCTGGCCACCTGCAATACACCCTAAGCAGTGTTGCATGCTTGCTTCGTCAAATGGACGCAGCTGCCTAACCAGTGTCACCATATGCTGGCCAACGCAGAGTCTAGCTCTCATTCAAAACAACTTAAATGCTCACATCTCAACTCAAATATTATCACGCAAAATTTATACAAGTTCCGTTCACATTGCAATGGATTACTCTGTTAATCTCAAATCTTATTTAAATGTTTATTCCAATTATCGAACTAGCGTTGTTTAAATGTTAATAGCAAGACGCATAATGTTATATCATAGTGTTCAATAATTATTTATAACATTTAGATTGTTCATAACTTAGTCAAACGACAATTGAAAAATTTTTACACGCCTCTATTAATCCCGTTTGTTTAAAATTATTATTATAGATATTTACATAGTTATTTACATTATTTATATTTTATTTATATTTGAAATACATTAACCACACGTTTATCCGGTTGATATTTTCTTAAATCGTGGTAATATAATCGACCGATGAAGGTTACTTATATTTAAATTTTAGATTCAGATTTAATAAGATTTAATAATTATTATTTGTGACGGTAACCTCCATTCAAAATCTATAATTCAATCAAATTATCACTCTTGTTAATTTTAACAGTAACTTCACATGAATAATTTTCAATGGACCTGAACAATACAACTCAGCGGAAACATACCTCGCACAAACGCACAAAATTGGCCCATAATTCATCATATATCTCATTATATATGGCATCAAAATCTTCCACAATACACACTAAAAACCTCCACTTATAAATTCATCATCATCATCAATATTACTGTGGGAACCTCCTTCACTTATTAAAGGGCATTATTCATCAGCGACTTTTACATGTCCACTGAACTAACGATTATACATCCATAGTTCCTCTTTAAAAATTCTTATATTCATCAATTGTATCGAAAACTGTTATTATATTTAACCTTCGTGGGTTTCATTCATGAAGCGATATGAAGTAAAAATTTGCCAGTCACAAATAAATTTAATAGCAAATACGATTAGACACGCCTCCCTGGTCTATCAAAATGAATTAATCTCATCATAATTATCGCAGTATAAAAATACTATATTCAAGCAAAATTAATTTAACTGCAGAAATAGTCGAATAGAATGCAAATAGACTAGAAAATGCAAACATTATTGTTTCTATCTAGAATTGAGAAAATCTCCTATCAAATGTTCATTACTATAGTGTACTGAATAAATCGTATTCAAAGTTCATATTTCATAAAATTGTCTATAATGCAATGGTATTACAGAATTGACTAAAAATGTCTGTGTTTCAATCATGTTCATAAAAACGACTAGTATTTCCAAGATCGTCGATAAAGTAGTAGATTTTAACGCTCTAAAATCTTTTAATCATTCTTCTTTCTTGAGGATGACAGAAAATTGGTCAAAGTAATTTACTGGAAAGAATTACTTTAATAAAACGACACGCTGTCTGAATTCAAACTTGCCATAGAAAATCGTTAACTTTACAGTCAAATCGTGACTACAAGAAAAATTCAAATTCTCGAAAGAATATTTAACTTCAGTATAAACTGATCCAAAATGTTTAAATATGCAAATGACATAATAATGTCTCAATAAATTGAAGAAAATGGCATAAAGCTGCAAAGTGTACAGAGTACAGAAACATCTAGCAAAAGAATATGGGGCAATCAAATATATGACAGAAAATATGGGAAAGATAGTTGCTCAGATCTCACTAAAATGGCTCAAATAAATCAAGAAACGTTCACGGCTACCTTATCTGTTGGATTGAAGTTCTAGAAGAAAATTTCAAAGAAGACTGCTGCTGGTTCCATTTCACCACAGGATAGATGTGCACCGACTTCGAACCTGGAACCTGCGCCCTCGGAGAATAGAACAGCTTCCCCCTCCGGAAATCGCACTGCTCCGTGTAGACGATAGACATCCTTCTGGCAAAACTCTTCTTTGTGTGCTGGGAAAAACCCTTGCCACTCTTGAAAGTTCCCTGAAGTTCTTGTAGAAATCAGCCATGAAGTTCATTGCAAATATTTCCGCAGAAATGTTCATAATTGTGGAGTATGAATTTATTTCCACTGCCATTTGATGTAATTCAGCGATGGATTACGATGCATGAGTGTAGCTGAATGTTCACTACATGCTCGTCTTTGTAGAATGACGATTATCGAAGCTCCATGTTGCTACTTCACACTACTGATGTATGTCCCAATTGCATTAAAGTTTTAGTCTTCCATCTCCACTTCCATTATAATGTTAGTCGAAAGTACTGCCAGATTGTATAGTTCCATTGTAGAATGTAGCGTTGTATCACCAAATGTAATCTTCAGTATCACGGTTGCAATACACGTGTCTGCCGTAGCGTAGAATGTGGTAGTAAAAGTGCTTCTCAGGATTCGAGAAAAACACTTTTCTCTGCAGTCTTTAAATGCGAATATCTTCTGAAGTATTATAATGAAAATGTTCAACTTTTGCACACGCCTCAATATTGTAATGCACTATTGAATTAGTATAAATGCAGTAGCTAATTCTTGATAGATAAACTTGTAGAATCGTTTATGTGTGCGCTCCAACTTCGCCTAGTTTTAGTAACAGTAAAATTGCACTGCTGGATACCCAATACTGTTCGATGCGGTGGGCTCTGCCACGCTTGCTTATGACGATATGCTTGTTCTATCAGAACACGAAGTCAGACTATGAAGTCAGAATAAAACCACGAAGTGAGAAACTCCTCTCTGCTGTGCAAGGCCTTTTATCAACTTTGAAGGGGCGTATCCATCCCTACCATAGCTTCTTCTTCCATCATTACTCGAAGTTCCAACTTTGGCTATTCTTGACGGATTTTCAGATTTCAAAAATATATAATTAATTTCTTCAAAATTCCAAATCAATGCCATAACTGAAAATAGTTTTCCACAATTCTGCATGCCAAAAGTTATTAAATATGGTAGTTTCAGTAATCTCCGTCTCCCTTCAAGCTATCATTCATTGGTTCGAGCCTCTCCTCCAATAGCGTAACTTCTTCCTCAGCACGTTTACTTGCTTCCTTGCGACTGCGTCGTAAATCTAAGATCCTTCTCGAACAAAATCGTGACGTCAGCAAGAATCTAAGCTCAGCCAGCCTACTTGCTCGAGCGTTGCGTCATCCACGCCTACGTCATGAATATACACGTCACAACTATGACGGCCATAACTTTATTCACATATGCCAATACAGCCACCGTGGTCTCAGTATAATTCAATTTACGGGGGCAGTACCTACTGTAAGGCCACGGCCGCCTCCTTCCCTCTTCCTAGCCTATCCATCCCAATCTTCCATCCCTTCCCCTCCCTCATGAGGCCCCTGTTCGCTTTGCAGGTGAGGCCGCCTGGGTGAGGTGCTGATCACACCTCCCCAGTTGTATCCATTCCGACCAGATGTTCCAAGCTCCAGGACACTGACCATAGAGGCGGTAGTGGTGAGTTCCCTCGCTGAGTCCGTGGGAACCACCAACCTAGAGGGTAAATTGACTAAAAAAATAAAAAAACATACATAAGTGAATAAATAAATAAGTAAATAGATAAATAAGAAAATAAATGAGTAAATAAATACAGAAATAAGTAAATAAATAAGTAAATAAGTAAACACATGAGTAAATAAATATATAAATAAATAAAGGAAGCTTCTATTTTTACGTGACTGATAATCTCGCCATCATGAGCCACGGGACTTCCATTTCTACGTGGAATCCACACCACAGGACGTAATAATTCAATTTGAAAATCTCGGAAACATTAACCGGGAATCGAACTCGACACACTTTGGTGAGAGGCAAGCAGATAGTTACCCTACCGAGGTAACGTCACTTTAATATATAATTTAGAATATCTGTGATGCTCAACGGCGCTAGTATTCATTAAAACACAGTTATCAAAAGTTATTTTACAAGCTTTTTACGATCCACTGAACAAACACTGAATGCATCGAGCCCGATACTACTATCGATGCATTTTGATCTGACTATTCGCTTCGAGTCAGATCGAAATCAACTCAAAGACGTGATTGAGGAAAAGAGGTGATAGGCCTACTAAGAAAACATGATTCCGTAGGCTACTACCGAGACAAGTATCACCTTGAGTCAATGAAAATAATCGGTCTTCTAATTGGAGCAAAAGGACCCATTCCATGTAATTTCGTGAACTTTTGTAGGACTTCGGTATTGAGGAAGGATTTTATAGCCGAAAACATACCATCAACTTTAATCTTGTTATTATTATTATTATTGTTGAAACATACAGCGACGTCGACATCGTGGTCAAATAGCCACGTGTAGTTGGGTGTGTGTGTGGAATCGGTCTGATAACCTGCGTTTTATGATTGGTTCCTTAGTTCCGCGACAACGCGGTCATGTAGGCCCGTGTACTTTGGGTGTGTGTAGAATCTGTCTGCAAACCAGTGTTAATTGTGATGGCTGCATTAGTGTGTGTTATCTGTTTTAATTCAGGTAAGGACTGCAGATGATAATTTCAAATAGTTCCTACATTTGCTACCAAATGCTACCGTCCACGATAGCTAGCTTGCGGACTTGGCTACTAGATGCTATCACAGTAAGCACCTGGTGGCGAACGTTGGAACTAATAAAGCATTATCAATTCTAACGTAAATATTATGGCTTCACACAAGTGTAGTAAGAGGAAGGATCTTTTTCATGCCATAAATCTATGGCATGGGCCCGCCGGCTTTACTTCCCCTCCGAAGGAAGGCATACTGAGGGTGTTTTAATGCGGCATTATGATGGCTCTAATAGTGTTTGTATTTGTGATTGGGGCCTGGATTTGATAGGAGGCAGTCTTGGACTTGAGTTTGATACCATCCCAGCATTTTACTGGAGTTGAAGTGGGAGACTACGGAAATCAACCACTACCCGGACCTCATACTTTGAAAAGTATGAAGTATCCAAATGTTTGTGAAAGAGTATATCAGCAGTCTTGGCGTGATCGGAGCACCGACATTCCGAAAGGTTTGTATATGTTCGACCCTGACTATTATATGTCAGAAAACTGTACTATAATGAGGCTCATTATAACACTATTTTAGCCTACTTTTCACATTTTGCAAAAATGAGGAAAAAGTAGACATGAGATCGGGCAAATGTGTGTCTGTCTGTCTGCCCTTCTGTCTGTCTGTCTGTCTGTGTGTGTGTCCTCCCCCTATCAACTCCTATACGGCAGCAGCAATCGAAACAAAATTTGGTAGGAGTAAAGATCTATACCTGAATATCTCACGGCCATATTTGAAATTGATGTCAGTGCTACCAACTGCTCAAAATTCGCAATTGAAATTTGAGCTCCATGTTGAATATCCTGGAAGGTATGAATGGGAGCTATTTCAAAATTGGCACACGTATAGATAATAATATTGCAGTTTAATTTCCAGAAGGCCATACATGACAGTGTTGCCAAAATAATTTCAAGCCTTCTGATAGGTCCAATTTTTAAATGCCTATAACTTCTACACTATCAATTGGATTTCAACCAAATTTTGTATGTAATATGTGTATATAAACAGATATGACTGAGTGTATTATTAAGAGCCCCAGGGCTGCCAACTGTTAATAGTTTTTCTCTCTCTTCTTTTATCCAAATACCAATATATCAGAAAGTCTGCAAGCCGACAGCGTTAAACTATGCACACCTATAGTACCTGACATTTTAGATTAATTTTGGAGTAACTTATTTACTTCAGTTTTACCAACATGATTCTAAGCCTGTGATAGGGCCAATTTTTAAATACATGTAACTTCTATACTATCAGTTGGATTTCAACCAAATTTCGTATGTGCTATGTGTAACATAACAGATATGAATATAAGTATTCTTAAGAGCAATCAGGGCTGCCAACTGTTAATAAATGCTGTCTATATTTTTTACCCTAATATCAATATATCAGGAAGTAAGCAAGCCAACAGCCCTATACTTTGCACACGTATATCACCTGACATTCTAGATTAATTTGGAATAATTAATATAAGTCAGTGCTGCCAACATGAGTCTATGCTTGCTGATAGGACCAATTTTAAGATACATGTAACTTCTATACTAACGAAATGTTTTCATCCAAAATTGGCACAACAAGATATCATAATATTTCCGATTATTTCTCACCAGCACACGCATGACATTTTTGCCAACATGCTTTTACGGGTGCTGATGGATCCAATGCCTAACGGCATGTAACGTCCATTGGACTTCAACCAAATTTTGTATTCTGTACCTTGAGAGATGGAACTAAGAATATATTCAGTCACCAGAGCTGCCAACTGTAGTGCTCTGTTAGGCTACATTCTACCAGGAATATTTCGAACTAATTAAACATTTCGATTTTACCAACTTAATTTCTTCATTATTCTAGATAGGTTCACATACTGTAGAATAATCATTGGCAAGAAAAGTAGGCTCTTTAGTTCTTCACGAAACTACTTGTTCGTTATGAAACAGTTTCTCCTACCAATCAGAGCTCAAGAAACAGTTGTTTGACCAATTAGATAATTAGATGCGCTGGGTTCCACTGCCTTCTATTTTAAATTTCACTGCCTGGCCTAGTGTCATAGTAGGGTTGGCCTAATAGAGGAGGCCATGGTCAAATACAAGGCATTCCCTGCGTCTCATGCGCTCTGTTCAGTAAATAAAACTGGCGAAATCTGGACAGATATTTATGAATACTTAAGTTCGAACATAAAATAGTTATAATAATTATCGTCGAACATAAACAGTCGTATGCAACTCGCCTATAATGGTCATTAAGACACTCGTATGGAAATTATAAAACTTGCATACGCTCGTTTTATAAACATACTCGTGTCTTAATTATTGCCATTATAGGCTCGTTGCATAATGTATTATTTTGATTCATTAGGGGTTTTGCGAAACAGTTGTCATGCCCTGTGTATTGGGGTGTGTGTACAATTTGTCTCTGCACCTCTGTAACTAAGATGTCAGTACCAGTGAGTGTATTAGCAATTGAGGTAGGAGTTGGGTAGGAAGCGGCCATGGCCTTACGTTAGGTAATGACCCCGTAAATTGAATTATTTTGGGGCGAAATGAGAGTATTTTCCGTCCCCATGATAAAATTTAACTAGCAAATATAATTTCTGGAAGTGTGACACAATAGGGTCGTGTTGCAAGCTCGAGACTGTGGGAGAGCCCGATCACGTGATATGTTGCACAATGGACGCTTCTAGAAGGCTATTCTTAGCATAGCAACAGCGAGTTTGGGAATTAATATTATAAATATTGTTATAAATTATGCTATTGGATCCCAGCCCAGAGCCAATGAGAACAGGTCTTATTGAAGACGGGATCAACTTTAATTACACAATATGATGAAATTATGCATTTAGGCCAGTAGAAGAAAATTTTCTTATTTGATAATGAAGAGAATATTAAGAGAAATTATGTCTGACACTTTAAAAACCGCAGATAGGTTAATCTACGCAGTAATAAGCATTACTAAACTACGCGCTAAAATTATGGTGGGAGATTGATATGGCCGCCAAAAATTCGACTTGGAGAGGGAGATCCAAGGAGCGAGGTTCTTATTCCAGCAGACTTTGAAGAGCGAGGAAGTGTTTTTACTGGGTTAACGGAGATCCCAAAGCTTAGTCCGAGTGCGACGGCTGTCGACTTGTGGAGACGCGAGTATAGCTAGGTGGAACGGTAGAGATCACCGCACTTCCATTCTGTGTGATGTTGCGAGGAACATAGTATTGATTATATCTCATACAATATTGAGATTTGAAGTTAAATAAGCGAACACATATTAAGAACAGGTCGCCTACTATATAGTGTGGAAAGTCGAGCGCATAAATATTCACCGTTTCGACAATATCAGCCTGCCAAGTTAGATTTCCAAATGTGTTGGAAATAGAGCTGAATATCATTATAAATTGCAAAGTGAATTTGACGAACGCAGTTCAAGTGAACAGTGTCGGAGGACTTTTAGTATTGGCGCAACACATAAACATTAACAGAATGACTATAATTATTCTTCAAACATTATCATTCAACGTAATTAATATTGTTGATATGATGAACTAAACAATCATGCGCCAGAGACATATTCAATAACAGGAGTTAAGATACAACGATGGAGCTTCGTTAGACAACCTATTCTTGAATACAGACGTAGTGTACGGTCCATCTTGTGCATTTTCGTCAGTCTACGATCACTAATATAACATCAATTAGCAATGGAAATATTTCATTCACCATTTATATGAATATTTCCATAATTATATGATGAAGCTGATACGTATTTACGACGGAGAATGGAGACCTTACAGAAGAGATTTGTCAAGATGCTAGGGAAAGGTAACCCAGCAACCCAGAAGAATTTGCCAGAAGGATGTCGTTCAAGCCCAGGCGAATGATGGTGAAGTCCAGAGAGAGACGTTTCTTATCTCTGAGGTCGCAGATCAAAGGTTCGAATGCAGATCCATATCAGTGTCTTGTACTGAGGAAACATCTAAAGTATTGTGGCAATACTTACATTGATCTTCAAGTTTTCGTCTAAATAAGGTATTAGTGTAACTCAATTGTTATATAGAGCTTGATTAGTGACATTCTGAGCCAGCGATCTTTTTCCATATTTTCGGTGATCTTATTCCATATTTCTATGTTTTCACACTTTATGTATTTCAGTGCTTTTATGTATTTTACACATTCAGATGTGTGTTAGGTTTTTTATACTTCAAGATTATTTAGAAGATGATTGCATTTCATCTATTTTTCAATTTTATTCTACGGATCAGTTGTGGAACTGACATTAAAATTTTGTTTGAGGAATCATATTGCCTCATAAGAGACTAGCCGTTTCGACTCTCGAATTTTAATAATTTCATTTAAACCAAGTATTCTGACATTGTGTCATAGCTTCAAATTAATTTCTTATTAAATTTAATTTGAGCACTTCAATGTAACGACATATTACTTCAAGAAAAGAAGAAACATCGAATGATATTGTTATATCATTATTGTACATAAACTATCGACGATCTAAGAAATACTAGTCGTTTGATAAGACCGAAGTCTTAATTCCTATGAACATTTTTTGTGTCGAGTGGAAAAACATTACGACATTGACAAACCTTTCTTATTATCTGTAAAGCAAAGAGCTTTGTTCATTTAATATGTTAGAGGAAATACTTTTTGATAGAAGATTATTATAATTTTTGGCTAGGAATTCAAAGCTAGTTTATCCCGGTCATGATTGAATTCTATCTGACACTATAAATAACATGTGTGTTATTTTATCCAATTTGTGTAACATCAAGTCATTTTGTGGACATGATATTACAACGATAAACAATTTATAGCTCGACTAGTGAGATGAAACAGGTGTATTATTTTTATTACATGTATTTGCGACAGATGAGTAATAGTTAATTATCTTGTTGTGGAGTAAACTTTAGGAGGTTAATCACGACTGTCTAATATCGTTCAATACAATTGGAAGTTTCGTTTGAAGAACTTACGTATGAATAATTGTAGTCCAATAGTCATGTGCAATGATACTGAGGGTCATGCCATTATTTGAGGGAAGTTCCTACATAAGATATGTTAATAACAATTAATCCCGTTTGATTATTTTTTAACATAGTAGATGATAATTGTTTAAGCCATATATACTGTTATATGAGGTTTTGTGGAGCTATGGAGTGCCCAGGCGGGGGAATTCCGCATTTTAAGGAAGTCAAATTATTGTTGTTCTTTGATAAAAGGCATGTATCATGATAAGAGCCGTTGTATACAAGTAGTTCAGGTCTTGTGAATTAACGATTTAGCTGTGTTAACAGGAGGGTTTCAGCGGAAATACAACTTGAGAAAGATTGTCTACTCACGTCTATAATACAATTATTAAATTTTATTAAACCCGAATTTATGTAATTAAGTATAGTTCACCTTAATCAGTCGACTGTATTATACCGATAATGTAATGAAACCTGTATAAGACGAGGTGTATGCAGTATATTAAAACTACAGAACGTTAAAGAAGGATGGTTATGTGAAAAACCAGTGTATATATTTAGTTAAGATTTTTATTGTAACCGAGAAGTTAGAATCTCGAAAGTGTCGCGTTAGCAACACTAGATAATGGATATTATTATAAACATATTACATGTAAATAATTTTTGTGGAAATGATTTAATTACTAAAACAATTTAATAGGATTTATTAATCAATTGTTTTGGAACAGTGTGTGTTTATGAGCGGATGTTTCTGGTGTGAATGATTATTCATTGTTAAGATAAGATGTGGAACCGTATTGGTCTAGAACAATAACGGAGTGCGAATGAAGGAGTGTATAAAATTTTAGAATGATTGGTTAAGAAACAAAGTAGTTATGTGAACTTTTGTAAGATATGAATGTTAATTTTTACGTGTTTTATAAATGCACACACATGCAGTCTCTGTGGGCTAGCAAGAATGATTCACCGTGAGCACTGGAGAGCGATGACATAATATTTAAGCAGGTGTAGACCAACTGCCTTCTATTTATTGTATAAACCAGTTTTGAGTACGGCGTGATGCCAGTGTTTCATTGATGAAACAAAGCCACGGCACGTGTGTTCTACAACGCAGGTTTGTGAATGAAAACATGTGTATGGAATGCCATTCAGAGGCTTCACTAAACGTTTTTATTTTTACGCAGTGTGGCCTTAGAACAAGCCAAGTTTTATACTCATAATTTAATACAGCATTGTAATAAGATGTAGAGTTGAAAGGAGGTGTGAATGTTTGCGTGTTTTTAAATTTAATGCTAATTGTTAAATTCATTTTTTGTTATTTGTTTATAGTAGATTAGTTTACCTTATTGTTAATAAATTTGTTCAGATTGTTCTCCATTGTTGTTGGAGTGTGATTCATTTTAAATGTAATGAACAGAGTATTGTGGATGTAGTGTAGGCGAAGCTGAAGTCCCAGTCCCCGAGGTAAGTCAAGGTGAGTGCCCCGTGTAGTTGGTTGTTGATCCACAATATTCTGGTAACTGCTGTCTGTAAATCCCTAAAGACCATGTTGGAAGCGATTTCAAATGTTGTTGTTGCCGGTGCAATTAGAAGTAGGCAATCCAGCGGGGGCAATGGATATTCCAACAGGATCCTTTCCGGATTATCGGGTACAGTAGGAATGGCTCCTATGATCTTTGGGGCTACGAAATTAGCTTAGTAGTGTCTCTAAAGAAAGAAAGAAAGAAAGAAAGAAAGAATTACCAGACTTTTGGGATGTCTTATCCAATTTCGGATGGATGTGAGTGTAATTATATAGGCTTAATTTAAATTAATATTAGGAAGGTTACATTCAGATAAAGATCAGATCTTAGAAACCTGAGAGAGGTTTAGTAGGTAGACAGTTTCGAAAAACGACCTATGATATGATATCTATTTTATTTTACCGGTACATGACGATTGCTAAGGTCATGTGTAAAACTAAAGCTAATTTGTTTTGATGATTGTAATGGTAGAATTTTCTTTGTGGTAGTGTATTTAAAGTGAATCACAGGAGAACGAACATTTTGAGTGAGTTTATTCAACATAGGGTGTACTTTAAATTAATGCTAAGGTAATTTTAATTTACTTTTAGACATTAAGGTGCTCAAAAATATATATAGAATAGGACGTTGCTCAGATGTTGTTATTTTGCTCTGTTATTGTTTATGTCTCTACAGCACTATATAAAGCGTTATTGCAATGGCAATTGAGGATGTGAAGAGGATGTTAGAGGAGATGCAGATGAAGCTGCAAGAAAGTATGCAGCAGAGTTTGAATGTTGTTGAAGGTAAGATAAATGAGAATTTATCTGCGAACATGGTAAATATGGAAGGTAAATTTCAGGTGGCGAAGCAGGACCTGGAATAACTGAAGCGGGAACGAAAGGAGGACCTTAACACAGTGGTTTTTAAAGTTGTTGATTCTCTTTCAGATAAAGTTGCAGAAAGTGTTAAAGAGAGTTTCAAAACTGAAATTCAGGAAGTTCAGACTTCTTTAGAGGGTTTGCATACTAGTGCCTCTAAAATGGTTGCAAATACCACGCGATTACAGGCCAGCTCAAAGCAGATACAGGACGATGTAAGTGGTGTATGGACAGAGGTCGGTACTGTTCAAAGTCGATACAGTCCAAGTAGATGTATCCCATGTTCAAAGTAAAGTAGATACAGTTCAAGCCGATGTCACTAATGTTCAGGTTGACATAAATAATATGCAGTCAGATGTCACTGGTGTACAGTCTGACATAAGTAAAATACAGACAGAAGTCAATACGGTATTTGTAGATGTAACGAAAGTCCAGGTGGACATCAATAAGATTAGACAAGAGGTAGAGGCGTCTAAAGAATTGTGTACACAGAATATAACTGCTTTAACGACACGTTTTGTTAACGATGCGATAAAAACTACAGCGTCTCTGGTCGAATTAAAAGGTAACGTAGAAACTTTACGAACACAGGTTATCGACCATAATAGCATTCTTAAGGCAGATATTGAGGAGGACATAGCTGAAATGTTAAAAGATAATGTAGTTGTATGGAAAGACGAATGGAACAAATCTAGTGGGGAACATGTTAAGCAAATCCAAGATAACATAGAAAGGAAATTAGCCAGTACCCAAGTAGAAATTAATAGAGAGGTTATTGAAGTAAGAACAGATCTAGGTAAAAGGATTGATACGCTCACTGAAAAGCAAGTAGATCATAGAACTCAATCTAGTCAGGATGTGCAAGCTTTGAAAGAATCGTTAGAGAGTAAAACTAAAACGATAGAGGAACGATTAAACAAGGTTGTCACTAACGTTAATGCCATGAGTGAGGAGAAAACTAATGAACTAGAAGAATACGTATCCAAGAAATTACAAAATCTTAATCTAGGAGATGTTGCCAAGCTTGAGACGTATAAGGAAGATTTAAAGACCGAAGTAGGACAACAGCTGAAGAAGATTATCGCTGAGATAGAAGAAAAGGAAAGGGAGAATACAGATTATGAAGATTCGAGGAATCAGACTAGAAGAAATAGCCTAGAAGTGGAAGAAAGGGAAATTAGGCCGGAATAAAGATTATTCAGGTTTACGGAAGGTTTAAATGAGAGGAGTAAAGAGCCCGGAAGTCACAATAGAGATTTTCGAGAAAATCTTCAGGATTCATATCCGAGAAACGTGATGGTCATAAGGAACTTTGAAGACAAACCGCGTAAGTTCAGCAACCTAGATAGTTTCACACCGATAGAGTACATTAGAAATCTCAAAGATTACTTTATCGAAGCGCATATTCCAAGAGAGAGGGAAATGAAGATCGTAGAACGTTTTTTATCAGAAGGGCCCCTTGAATGGTTCAGAGCCTTTAGATATACCTTAATGAACTTCGATGAATTCGCAGATGCACTAATAAAGCGTTTCTGGTCTATTGAAGCACAAAACTCCCTACGCGCAGAAGTATACTCACGGAAATATTCAGGAACTCTTCCTACACGCTACGCAGACTTCTTCACGAGTCAGTTAGCCAGGCTCAGATTTCTTCAACCCCCGTTATCTACAGCTCAGTGGATAGACGCGATAGCCAGGATGCTCCCTGTTGAAGTCAGACGTCTAATTATCTCGTCAGGAATCAACGATCTAGCAAGCATGGACGAATTGCTCAGAAAACTGGATTACACGAGCCCTATGCCAAACGTTGTTGCGAAGAACCAAAGGCAAGAGTACAAAGACATTAATACAGTATATCTTGACCAAACACAACAGACAGACAATCCGAAAGAACTAGAAAAGGGAAATATTGGTCCTGAAAGGAATAATTATTTCCGAGATCGTAGACCAGAACCCAGATATAGGAGATTCCGTGGAGGTCGTCCATATCAGCAACAGCAAGGACGTAATAACGATAATAGCAATGGAAATCGTAGAAATGGTTATTATCACAACAATAATAACTACCGATACAATAATAATGGTTATTATAACAGGAATAACAATAGGAATAACCAGAACTATAATCGTAACAGAAACTCCCAAGATGAAATGATGACGAAGGAGAAGTATGAGGAACGTCATAAGGAAGGACAAGAGTATCTCAAGGAGTTGAGAAACAATGAGAATGGTAATGGAAGGGAAAATAAAAGTTTGATTATAGATCCCGGTCCATCTACTAGTCAGAAGGGGAACCATGAGAATGTGTCTCAAGGACAAAAAAAAAACAATTTTGAAAAGGAATTAGAGGAGACAGGATATACTGCTACACAAAACCAGATTATGATAAACGAAATCTATGAGGTGACAGACGAAGACCTACTCTTCGAGAAAGAGATTGTTAGAGAAGAAAGACCATTCGAGTTACCGGTTATGTGTGTTAATGTTGATGGACAAATATATAAATCTTTAATGGATTCTGGTGCCATTATGTCTATCATATCGGATGATTGTTATCAGAGATTATCTAAGGGCAAAAAGATGACAGTGTTACCCGCATCTTCTGTTAAAGTGCGTGGTATTTTTCAAGACAAAGCGGTCAAATGCAAAATCCAAGTTTTGTTAAACTTTGAGATAAATGGAAGCACATATGAACACATTTTCATTGTGGTGAGCAAAATCAATTTTGATATCATGCTAGGCATTGACTTCATTACTAAAGTTGGAGCAGTAATTGATATGAAAACCTGAGTCATAAAATTTAGTGAAGGGTTAATAAACACAGAAGAGTTAGAAGAACAGGATTCGAATGACAGTCTAGATAAAGATCCTAGGGAAGGAATTATTAACATTATTGAAGAGGTAGAAAATGGAAGAGAAATGCTTACTCTCCAAGCAGAAGGGTTTGACGAAATTCAGAATGAATTTAAGGAATTAATCATGGAGTTTAAAGACATTTTCGATGATAAGCCTGGATTGATAAAGGACTACAAGTATAATATTAGGCTTACGGATGAAACTCCTTATCAGAAGAGGATTTACCCGATACCAGAAAAGTACTATGAAGAAGTACGAGGGATAATCAAGGAAATGGAAGCTGACGGAATTATAAAGAAGCAGGCGTCGTCTTACATCAGCCCTATAACTGTAGCCAAGAAAAATAATGGTCAATTACGCCTATGTCTCGACGCCAGGACCATTAAATTAAAGATTTTGCCCGAGGCAGACCGACCGCCTAAAATACGAGATTTGTTCAGAAAGTTCAAAGGAAAAGCATGTTTCAACGTCCTAGATTTAACTTCTTCGTTTTACCAAATTGAGCTTGAGGAAGAAAGCAAACAGTACACAGGGTTTCTGTTTGACCAGACGTCCTGTGTATTTCAGAGAATTCCCTTTGACATGGTCAACAGTGCTCCAGCCCTGATTAGAGCCCTTGATAACAAACTCACGGATGAAGTTAAAAGGAACGTGATCTGTTATATAGATGATTTAATCATATCTTCACCAAATGTCCAGGAACATGTTATACACTTGCGTAAGCTTTTTGAAAACCTGAGAGACGCAAGTATAAAGGTAAACTTTGATAAGTGCCGTTTCATGAAAGAAGAAATTAATTTTCTCGGTCACACCATTGACCAGCATGGATATCACCCGAACTTGCAGAAAGTGGAAGCTATTATGAGGTTCCCAAAGCCCACTAAGGTCAAACAAGTGCGAGAATTTGTTGGTGCGTGCCAATTCATTAGCAGTCATTGTCCAAAGTATTCAGAGATTATGGCACCTCTCTATGACTTGCTAAAGAAAAATAACCGTTGGAAATGGAGCAGTACCGCTGACGACGCGTTTGAGAAAATTAAGGAGATGTTGAAAAACAACGTGAAATTAAAATATCCGGATTTCGAACGAATATTCTACATAGAATCCGATGCTTCACGTGTAGGCATTAGTGCAGTCTTATACCAAAAGGATGAAGAAGCAAATAAAAACTATATTGCGTTCACCGGAAGAAAGCTAAAGAAACAAGAAGAGAACTACTTTACGACAGAACTAGAGGCGTTAGCTTTCGTGACAGCTCTACAAGTGTGGAAGAAGATATTACTCGGACATCAGATAATAATTATCACCGACAATAAGGCACTTCAATAAATGCTTCAAACCGATATGTCGAGTGATAGATTAACTCGATGGGCCCTTTCCACCCAACAATTTAATGCTACAATAGTCCATCAGCCAGGTAAGGACAATTTGTTGGCTGACGCATTATCACGTAACCCAGTTAGAAATTTGCAGATTAACCGTGTACAATTGGAGGAAGAAGATCAAGAAACCGTTAGGAGATTAGCCCGAATCGGTGTGTACAGAAGAGACACGCTCCAATTAGGAAAATGTACAGGTTCCTTAAGGGTTACATGGACACAGCAGACTCAGATTATGCTGCTACCCAAAGGCGATCACGACACTATGTTTTGAGCGGAGATCTCGTGTGTAAGTACGCAGACTCCGAGCACACTAAGATTCGTATAGTCGTGCCCCCTAATCTTGTCACAAAGTTCGTGTGGTTGGCACACCATTCTATCGGACATGGAGGTTTAGATAAAACCCTCAGTACTCTTAAAGAGAGGTTTGTCTGGACCAACATGAGATCCACTATAGCGAAGATTATAAGATATTGTGATAAATGCCAGGGAGGAAAATTCACATCAGAATTGTTGAAAGGAAGACCCAGAGCTATGATACTTTCTAAACCACGTGAGCTGATGGCCACGGACATTATCGGTCCTTGTCCGAAGGGATATCAGGGTAATCAGTTCCTGTTAGTGACTGTTGATGTCTTCACTAAATTCGTTACCATGAATCCCATGCAAAAAGCCAATACCAGAAATGTTGTGAGCAGATTAGAGAATGCTGTGTTTCCGAAGGATGGGAAACCAGAATATCTTTTATTGGACTATGGAGCGCAGTTCACTTCAGCCGAATTTGCAGCAGACTTGGAAAGGTTGGGAATTAAGCACATCGTTTCAAGCGTGCGTTATCCAGAGTCAAATTCAAGCGAACGCTATATGGCAGAATTTAGTAAATTCTGCAGAATTTTCTGCCCAGATGATCACCCCAGGTGGATAAAATACGTGCCAATGATTGAGGATTTTTTGAACTCCACCGTTCAAGAAAGCACGGCAGAAGTTCCTATGATTCTTCACTTAGGAAGGAATCCGGAAAGGCCATGGGACAATGTATTTGATTTCATTCCCAGAGATCCTGATCTAGGAAGACAAGCGAGGATCGATATAGCGAAAGAAAGACTCCAGAAAGCAGCAGAGAAGCGCTTAAAACGAGTTGCAGGAAAACGTTTCGGTACGCCGTTGGAAATTGGAAGTAAGGTCTTATTGCGCAGACCAGTGAAAGCGGACGTGAGCAAAAAGATATACCCCAAGTTTTGAGTTTTATTTATTGGCCCGTTCCGCATAACTAATGCTTATGGGAATAACTGTTATGAGTTATTTGATGATGAAAATAACGTTACTTTAGGAAAATTCGACGCTAAAAATTTGAAAAAGTATCATAAGAAAATAGGCTAAAATAATTCAATATACGAGTCCAAGTAACATATCAAAGGTCTTGAATTAGTATGATTAAAAACAATTTGCAACTGTTTTTAACTTGAGATGACGGAGGAATGCCCCCTTAAATTGAATTATTTTGGGGCGAAATGAGAGTATTTTCCGTCCCCATGATAAAATTTAACTAGCAAATATAATTTCTGGAAGTGTGACACAAGAGGGTCGTGCTACAAGCTCGAGACTGTGGGAGAGCCCGATCACGTGATATGTTGCCCAATGGACGCTTCTAGAAGGCTATTCTTAGCATAGCAACAGCGAGTTTGGGAATTAATATTATAAATATTGTTATAAATTATGCTATTGGATTCCAGCCTAGAGCCAATGAGAACAGGTCTTATTGAAGACGGGATCAACTTTAATTACACAATATGATGAAATTATGCATTTAGGCCCGTAGAAGAAAATTTTCTTATTTGATAATGAAGAGAATATTAAGAGAAATTATGTCTGATACTTTAAAAACCGCAGATCGGTTAATCTACGCAGTTATAAGCATTACTAATCTACGCGCTAAAATTATGGTGGGAGATTGATATGGCCGCCAAAAATTCGACTTAGAGAGGGAGATCCAAGGAGCGAGGTTCTTATTCCAGCAGACTTTGAAGAGTGAGGAAGTGTTTTTACTGGGTTAACGGAGATCCCAAAGCTTAGTCCGAGTGCGACGGCTGTCGACTTGTGGAGACGCGAGTATAGCTAGGTGGAACGGTGGAGAGCACCGCACTTCCATTCTGTGTGAAGTTGCGAGGAACATAGTATTGATTATATCTCATACAATATTGAGATTTGAAGTTAAATAAGCGAACACATATTAAGAACAGGTCGCCTACTATATAGTGAGGAAAGTCGAGAGCTTAAATATTCACCGTTTCGACAATATCAGCCTGCCAAGTTGGATTTCCAAATGTGTTGGAAATAGAGCTGAATATCATTATAAATTGCAAAGTGAAGTTGACGAACGTAGTTCAAGTGAACAGTGGCGGAGGACTTTTAGTATTGGCGCAACACATAAACATTAACAGAATGACTTAATTAATATTGTTGATATGATGAACTAAACAGTCATGCGCCAGAGACATATTCAATAACAGGAGTTAAGATACAACGATGGAGCTTCGTTAGACAACGTATTCTTGAATGCAGACGTAGTGTACGGTCCATTTTGTGCATTTTCGTCAGTCTACGAATACGAATATAACATCAATTAGCAATGGAAATATTTCATTCACCATTTATATGAATATTTCCATAATTATATTCCATTGATGAAGCTGATACGTATTTACGACGGAGAATGGAGACGTTACAGAAGAGATTTGTCAAGATACTAGGGAAAGGTAACCCAGCAACCCAGAAGAATTTGCCAGAAGGATGTCGTTCAAGCCCAGGCGAATGATGGTGAATTCCAGAGAGAGACGTTTCTTATCTCTGAGGTCGCAGATCCAAGGTTCGAATGCAGATCCATATCAGTGTCTTGTACTGAGGAAACATCTAAATTATTGTGGCAATACTTACATTGATCTTCAAGTTTTCGTCTAAATAAGGTATAAGTGTATCTCAATTGTTATATAGAGCTTGATTAGTGACATTCTGAGCCAGCGATCTTATTCCATATTTTCGGTATCTTATTCCATATTTCTATGTTTTCACTCTTTATGTATTTCAGTGCTTTTATGTATTTTACACTTCAGATGTGTGTTAGGTTTTTTATACTTCAAGATTATTTAGAAGATGATTGCATTTCATCTATTTTTCAATTTTATTCTACGGATCAGTTGTGGAACTGACATTAAAATTTTGTTTGAGGAATCATATTGCCTCATTAGAGACTAGCCGTTTCAACTCTCGAATTTTAATAATTTCATTTAAACCAAGTATTCTGACATTGTGTCATAGCTTCAAATTAATTTCTTATTAAATTTAATTTGAGCACTTCAATGTAACGACATATTACTTCAAGAAAAGAAGAAACATCGAATGATATTGTTATATCATTATTGTACATAAACTATCGACGATCTAAGAAATACTAGTCGTTTGATAAGACCGAAGTCTTAATTCCTATGAACATTCTTTGTGAAGAATGGAAAAACATTACGACATTGACACACCTTTCTTATTATCTGTAAAGCAAAGAGCTTTGTTCATTTAATATGTTAGAGGAAATACTTTTTGATAGAAGATTATTCTAATTTTTGGCTAGGAATTCAAAGCTAGTTTATCCCGGTCAAGATTGAATTCTATCTGACACTATAAATACCATGTGTGTTATTTTATCCAATTTGTGTAACATCAAGTCATTTTGTGGACATGATATTACAACGATAAACAATTTATAGCTCGACGAGTGAGATGAAACAGGTGTATTATTTTTATTACATGTATTTGCGACAGATGAGTAATAGTTAATTATCTTGTTGTGGAGTAAACTTTAGGAGGTTAATCACGACTGTCTAATATCGTTCAATACAATTTGAAGTTTCGTTTGAAGAACATACGTATGTATAATTGTAGTCCAGTAGTCATGTGCAAAGATACTGAGTGTCATGCCATTACTTGAGAGTAGTTCCTACATAGGATATGTTAATAACAATTAATCCCTTTTGATTATTGTTTAACATAGTAGATGATAATTGTTTATGCCATATATACCGTTATATGAGGTTTTGTAGAGCTACGGAGTGCTCAGGCGAGGGAATTCCGCATTTTAAGGAAGTCAAAATATTGTTGTTCGTTGATAAAAGGCATGTATCATGATAAGAGCCGTTGTATACAAGTAGTTCAGTTCTTGTGAATTAACGATTTAGCTGTGTTAACAGGAGGGTTTCAGCGGAAATACAACTTGAGAAAGAATGTCTATTCACGTCTATAATACAATTATTAAATTTATTAAACCCGAATTTATGTAATTAAGTACAGTTCACCTTAATCAGTCGACTGTATTATACCGATAATGTAATGAAACCTATATAAGACGAGGTGTATGCAGTATATTAAAACTACAGAACGTTAAAGAAGGATGGTTATGTGAAAAACCAGTGTATATATTTAGTTAAGATTTTTATTGTAACCGAGAAGTTAGAATCTCGAAAGTGTCGCGTTAGCAACACTAGATAATGGATATTATTATAAACATATTACATGTAAATAATTTTTGTGGAAATGATTTAATTAGTTAAACAATTTAATAGGATTTATTAATCAATTGTTTTGGAACAGTGTGTGTTAATGAGCGGATGTTTTTGGTGTGAATGATTATTCATTGTTAAGATAAGATGTGGAACTGTATTGGTCTAGAACAATAACGGAGTGCGAATGAAAGAGTGTATAAAATTTTTAGAATGATTGGTTAAGGAACAAAGTAGTTATGTGAACTTTTGTAAGATATGAATGTTAATTTTTACGTGTTTTATAAATGCACACACATGCAGTCTCTGTGGGCTAGCAAGAATGATTCACCGTGAGCACTGGAGAGCGATGACATAATATTTAAGCAGGTGTAGACCAACTGCCTTCTATTTATTGTATAAACCAGTTTTGAGTACGACGTGATGCCAATGTTTCATTGATGAAACAAAGCCACGGCACGTGCGTTCTACAACGCAGGTTTGTGAATGAAAACATGTGTATGGAATGCCATTCAGAGGCTTCACTAAACGATTTTATTTTTACGCAGTGTGGGCTTAGAACAAGCCAAGTTTTATACTCATAATTTAATACAGCATTGTAATAAGATGTAGAGTTGAAAGGAGGTGTGAATGTTTGCGTGTTTTTAAATTTAATGTTAATTGTTAAATTCATTTATTGTTATTTGTTTATAGTAGATTAGTTTACCTTATTGTTATAAATTTGTTCAGATTGTTCTCCATTGTTGTTGGAGTGTGATTCATTTTAAACGTAATGAGCAGAGTATTGTGGATGTAGTGTAGGCGAAGCTGATGTCTCAGTCCCCGAGGTAAGTAAAGGTGAGTTCCCCGTGTAGTTGGTTGTTGATCCACGATATTCTGGTAACTGCTGTCTGTAAATTCCTAAAGACCATGTTGGAAACTATTTCTAATGTTGTAGTTGCCGGAGCAATTAGAAATAGGCAATCCAGCGGGGGCAATGGATATTCCAACAGGATCCTTTCCGGATTATCTGGTACAGTACCATCCCAGCATTTACCTGGACTAGAAGTGGCGACACCACAGAATACCACTTCCAGGTTGGTTGAGGTAGGAATCGAATCCTTCTCTTTTCAGATTTGCCTCACGGGGCAGAGTATACCCTGGTCCAACCCTCAGAAGATCGAGGCAGAGTCGGGAATCGAACCCGGGCCTCCTCAGTGACAGACAAGAATGCTAGGCATTGCGCAACGAGGTGGAGCATTCAGAAAAACTGAGAGACAACAGACATGAAGCTTGAAAAGGCTAGGTTACATAAAATGTCAAAATGGACATTTACGTTCAAGTGTGAAAAGGAAAAAAAAAAAAAAAAACTTCGTGCAATCTGACACTCCAAATGTTCCAGAATAATCGGCGGTTGTTTTCTAGACTGGCCTTGGTCACGTGTTGGTATAGTACGGAATGCTTTAGCTTCAGACACCCTCGTGGTGTAGCGGCTAGCATTCTTGGCTGTCACAGAGGAGGTCCCACTCCGTCAAGAAACTCAATTCTGGTCTGAGGGCAGGAACGGGGTACACTCAACCTCGTAAGGCAAAACTGACAAGAGGAGGATTTAATTTCCACTTTTACCTTCCTGAAAGGGGTTTTCCGTGTTTTTTCCCACTACTTCTCCTGGCAAATGGGATGATTCCTAACTGAAAGCCACGTTCCCCTCCGCAATCCTCACCTGAATTGCAAATACACACACTACAACAGACATCAAACAACATATTTTATCAGACAAATTCTACGCACATCCATGTATACGGGATTAAATGACCACTATATCCAAGATTCTCAAATTTAAAAAAAAAACACAATAACAATAAAAGCTTAGCTTTTTTTCCTACGATCGGCAGGTTGAGAGGCTGAAGAAGTTTCCTGTGAGGAAGCAATGCCTGCTGAAGGCCGGTGCGGTGGTCTAAACCCACATACGCCTTAAGTTGATTCCAACGCACCGTCTTGTTTTAATATTGGAAGCATTTCTTAGCAGACAAAATATCAAGGACTAAAGGGCCCGGAAAGATTTCAAATTGTGAGTCTTCGAGAGCTCTATCAAACTAAAAAAACACTTCTGAACTAAATGCAGTTCCGGAAGAACAGCCAAAATCGCTAGTTTCTTTACTCGTTTTCTTTTTGATTCAAATCCTAGCCAAACTAACTTATTTACATAATTATTTCTTTAATGTGTTCCTTGGTTCAATACCCTCAGTATTTTTTTGATTTTTTGAAGATTTTCACACTGAAAGTACTTATAAGGGCTTAAGTGAAACTCTGCATTGACTAACATTTGCGCTCGTAATGGTGGAAAAAGCAGATTGCTAATTAATCGAACGGATATGTTTGATTTCATTGACTCACACTAGCACTTGTAGTGATAGAAAAGGCAAACTACTGATCTAATAGACCGGATATGGTCTAGTTTCCGGTGAACAATCATCAATCTACCGCGTGTCATCATGCCGGCACCTCGTTTACGTTGGTTTACGTATAAAAAAAGGTAGGAAATAACGACAATTAACTACAAATGCACCAAGAAAGGAGTAGTGTTCATGGAAGCTCTAGTCTACGACAGTAAAATAGCCGATCTTTTCAACATTGAGTATTTTGCCTCAAGGGTTCGAAGTGTTGATTTGGATATGTATTATTATTTTGATAATCATAATTATTATCAAGTGATGAAGTTGCGCGTGCATTTCTCGATTCGATAATCGTATCAAAGCAAATAAAAACGGAGGAGAAACGTGAATTGTGTCTTTCTCAATCTTCTTCATCAGTTAGTATGTCGTTTGCCGATTTTCGGAGGTTCTTCTGATTATCCACAAAAGAATGAGCAGATTATAGAAAGATGCTTTTGGTACGTAGCGATCATATGGAAATATATCTCTTCTCTCTATATAAAAGATGAAAGTTTGTCTGTTTTTTTCTGAATTTCTACGGGAATTTGATTTATTTACGCGATTCAGACTGTTTTATGACGGAATTGCTCGAAAATAATTTTTTTGTCTATCCATATCTCTGTTTGTTTGTTTGTTTGTTTGTCTGTCTGTGGACAACTATGTTACCTTATAACTCGAGAACGGCTGGGTGGATCAACGTAAAATTTGCTACAGATATCCTTCAGAGGCACGACACTAATCATTGATGTAACTCTTCTCTGTAGCTCTCATAAAAGGGGGCCTACCCCCTTAAAACACTTGCTGAAATAGGCTTAGAAGGGCGAGACAAAGCTAATTTTCAGCCCCTCAATGTGAGAAACGAAACTCGGGAGGGACCCCGAAAACCACCTTTTTAGGCCCTAAAACCAACCATTTTTAGATATTCCCAGAAAACTAATTTCATTTAATACAATAGCTTGCCACGGTGGGTGAGTGGTTATAGTGTCGGACTACCAACCCCAAGATTGCAGGTTAGCCCCTGGCCATGGTAAGTGATTTTTGAAGGCGACAAAAATCACGATACTCATGTCATACGTTGTTGGCATGTTAAAGAACCCATTTGAATTCAGTAGGCCGTGTTCAATGGCAAAATTAATCTCGGGATTTTCCGCCAACACAAAGTTCCTCCATTCTCTACTTGAAAGCGCTGTAGTGTCAAGGAGTTTAGATATCTAACCTCCTTGACTTTCATAGCGTTCAAAGGAACGACGAAATTCGACATGCAAGCTACCCTCTGGGTGTCAATTAACAAAGCTTGCACCAGGCACCCGAGACCATACGATATTATTATTATTTATTTAATACAATAATGAAAGAATTCAATCCGGTAACCATGGCAACAACCTCACAGGTTCATCTATTGCTGTAAGCCGCAATACAATTCCATTTATTGCATTACTGAGATAGTTTACAAACGGCTATATGGTTATAACGGAACCAAATCAAGCTGTAAAATTCATCAATACATACACAGTAATGCGCTTAAGGGGGTCAAGGGCTACTCTAGAATTTTTTCACGCAATTTACATGTGCGGGTGTGTTACGGAAGGTCTATTACGTCCCTATCGCTATGTTGTGATATTATTATTATTATAATTATTATACTACGGCCTACAACGACGAGACAAAGCTTCTTTTCTGCCCCTTGGTGTCAGAAACAAAACTCGGGGACCCTAAATAGCCATAAATGGTCCCCGAAAACTAAATTGTAAGGCTCTAATACCACAGTTTCTGATATTCCCAGAAAACAAATTTCATTTAATAAACTAATGAAGGAATGCACGCCAGTAGCCATGACAAAAGCATCTCAAAAGGTGACATCCAACTTTCCATCTATTTCTGCAAGAAGAAATGCCATTCCATTTATTAAATTTCTGTGAACGTTTGCAAATGGCTATAAGGTTATCACGGAACCAACTAAAACTGTAAAATTCATCAATGTGCTTAAGGGGGTCAGGGGTTACCTTTTTTCACACGACTTAAGCGTGCGATATGTCGTAGAGAAGGCCTATTATATCTCCAAACAGCAACATTATTTTCAAAAATTTCGGAATTGAAATAGTATTTTTTCTTGCTTTCAGGAATTTGGCCATTGGAGGCTAAGAAAAACCTGAATTTTCACGCACCTGAAGACTTTATAATTTATTGAAAGGGTCTTCCACTGGATGGGGACTTGACACAACAGTGAGGGTCAGTTTTTATGTAACGTGTATTGTGTTTCGTCTACGAGGTTTTCAATTTTATTTTCACGTCAGGAAGTACACTTTAGGTATATTTAGTTTCAGAGCATATTTTAACTAATCATAGGCTACTTCTTTGTCGACAAACAGGTTCCAAGTCTCTAACCATTGCAAAAGTAGCTCAACTGATTACGTCTGGTTATTAATACCGAAGACCGTTCGAAGAATGGGTACTTCTGCTAGTATATATATTTGGAAACAGTACCAACACTTCCTGTTCTATTTGGTTCCACTCTTTCCATATTTTCATCGATCAGCCAAGCGCTGCTTATTTTTTTATTCGATCGTGCTATTTAGATGATTTCACTTTCCACAGACACGTTTTACTTTGGTACCAAGGAATACAATCCTCCAAGCATTGATTTTCCTTTTCGCCTGACATATTTGAACACAAAAAGCGGTCACTTTTAACCAGGACGCGCAAATAGCAACATGCAGACTGACTGACGGGGATACCAGTACGTGCATGGCTACCTTAGACTTCTAATGGAACTTGCAGGATAGATGATATTTTCGCAGTCAACCAGAGTTCTGGGAAGGAATATGTATTAGAACCAACAATTAACCGTGAAAGGGTTCAACATCACTCGTTCTAGGAACTTATATGACACACGGAGTTCTAGCTCCCCGTGGCAGTCGTGATGTTAGCGCTGCTACTAAGTCAACAATGGGAATAATTCTATCTCTGATTACCCCCGTATATACTCTAGGTAAACTAAGGGCGCTGTACCAAAGTTGACCTAGAAACATCTCGAAAATCACGGATATTGTCTAAATTGTTTGAATGACATTGCCATTTTCTACGGACGATATTTGAGGATTTTTAGTGTGAAACACAATATTATAGGCCTAATACCGGGTGAGTTAGCCGTGGTGGTTACGGCATGACTGATGGCAGTCGCTCATATCTGGGAGGCGAGGAGGTTCGAATCCCCCCGCCGGCAACTTTGAAGATGGTCTTCTGTGGTTTCCCATCTTCCTTCCAGGCAAATGCCGGGGTTGGTCCCTAACTATAGGCCACAACCGCTACCTTACAAATCCTTGTCCTTGCATTCAAACTTTCCTTCCCAGACAACACTCCACACGCGACGGTACGTGTAGCTCACCCATTGAGTGTTCGCCTCGAAGCAGCTACAAAACACTGGCGAGCCGAACATGTCCTCGGACACTCCTGGCACTAAAAGCCATACACTAAAAAAAAAGGCCTACTCAAATCGCTCAAACAATATGTACAAGATATTCAAGATATTCCCTCAAATAGTTGCAATCTTACTGAATATTTGTAACATTTGTGTTAAATAATAATAATATCGTATGGACTCGGGTGCCGGGTGCAAGCTTTGTTATTTGACACCCAGAGGGCAGCCTGCATGTCGAATTTTGTTGTTCCTTGAAGTACTATGAAAGGAGGTTAGATATCTAAGCTCCTTAACACTATAGCGCTTCCTACAAGAGAAATGAGGAACTTTGTGTTGGCGAAAATTCCTAAGATTAATTTTGCCACTATGAACACGGCCTACTGAATTCAAATGGGTTCTTTTACATACCAACATCGTATGACATGCGTGTCGTGATTTTTGCCGCCTATCAAAAGTTACTTACCACGGCCAGGAGTGAACCTGCACCCACCGTGGCAAGCAGATTTGTGTTTGAAATGCTTATGACAATGTCATTATAAAATGTTAAAGAATACTGCAATCAATACTTATTAAAACATATCTATTTGTATTTTGAGTATTAATGATGATACATGTTTCAACATACGTTGAGGTCTTCTTCAGTCAGTAATAAAAATAGAAGATTGTTGGGACTGTTGGATAAGCAAAACAATATATAATACATTTGTAATTAAAATAAATAAGCAATCAAACGTTAATAAAAATTATTATTATGAGCGACGATGTCAAAATGTAAATATTATATGTCAGAAAACTGCACTATAATGATGGTCATTAAAGTACTAGTTTTCATTATGATACAGTTTCTCCCACCGATCAGAGCTCAAGATTTTCATTATGAAACTGTTGTGTGACCAATTAGGTAGACTACTGATAGCTTCGCACATGCAAACAAAATTATCATGTCGGACATGAATTACAGGATTTGAAAGTTGACAAAGGATATCCGATAAATGCATAAACAAACTTTGGAATATGACAAATAAATAGCACTGTGCCTTAAAATCCGCAACTCCAATTTCTACACAGGGCATTGCGTACGATTTCGGCGACAATTTTAGTGAATGCTGTTGTTGATATAAACACACCAGAATGTGATGGAGGCAGCAAGCATATGCCATTAGATCCACGGAAACCAATCAATAACCCAGTCTTCAGGAAAGGGATTTCTTATGCGAAACTTTTCCGCCAGATGTCATGACCTCATGACTGTGTTATTTGGGACTCTAATGATTTGCCTTCCGTTGACATTCTATACGCATTGAATTTGAAGAGTAACTAGTTGATAATACGTTACATTTTAATTTTAAAGCGTTTGTGACAGCCTATTATGTGTTATTTGATCAAATAACAAAATCGTACCTATGCGCTATGTGTTGGTGCTGGTTCAGGATAAACAATATTTCAAAACTTTGGATTTTGTTATCGGGTAGAGAGCAAATGCTGAGCCCACACAATTCCCAAGATGAAGAACAACAAAGCTTTGGAAGATCTTTGATCCTTAGTGGGAGCCCAGCGAATGCGCTCTGTTCACTAAAGTCAACTGACAGAATCTTGGCAGATATTTATGAATATTTATGTTAGAACATATAATAAAGTTATAATATTATCTTCGAACATAAACATAAACAATTCCGTGAAGAGCTAAACAGCCTATTTTCATATATCCTACTTATATTAATTTCCTTTACCAACATACGAAATATCAGTTTGATTGCTCTAATAGATTCGTAGATTTTGAGAACCATCTAAATATTTCGGATGGTTGTCATGTTGGATTTTTATATGTGCAGGCCATAGAGTTATGTACTATTAGGTGAAGATTATTGCTTAGGTTTATTATTCAAACTTCAATCGCATGATTGGAACAAAAGAAATAAAAACGAGATTTTAAGATTTCGCACATTTACCATCTTGAGGTTATGAAAACAATTGAAATAAATTTGACGTCAGTGGATTAAAATTTGTATAATTATTTACTCTACTAAGTTTCACTGCGGTGAGAAGTTTAAATCGCGAGAATCGTCCATTTTCATATTTAAATTTCATGTCACCGCCATGTTGGATTTGTGCTCATCTGGTTACTGAAATTCACACAGGTGAACTTTTATAAACATAAAGAGTTTCAGTTTGATTGCTGTCATAGATTGGTAGATACTGTGAACCGTCTAAATATTAGGAAGGTAACACAATATATTCTAAAGTTACGTCAATCAATACTAGAATTAAAATATATCTACGATGGCTGTTTTTTAAGTAATACCCGTTGTGATATTACGCCGTTGCAGCGCTGCGGTCGGCATTCTGTGCAGATGCGCTGTGTACCTGCATCTATTGGCAAGGCTGAGACGCCATTACGGCAACAGTCGTCCATGTGTGGGTGTGTTGACAAGGTTTTGAAATGGCATCGCCGATCGCGAGTGCCGCCGATACGTAAACGAGAGAGAAAACTCCCCTGTGAGATATCCTGCCATTTAGCCACCACTGTCATGCAAATTGTGTGCTTACCAGGAAAACTGCGTATGTTTAGGAGTTCTCCTGACCACATACGCAATTTGCCTGACAGTAGTGGCCAAACGGCAGGATATCTCACAAGGGAGTTTTCTCTCTCGTTTACGGGTCGGCGGCACTCGCGAACGTCGATGCCATTTCTACAGCTCGTCAACACACCTACACATGGGAGACTGTTGCCGTAATGGCGTCTCAGCCTTGCCAATAGATGCAGGTACATAGCGCACCTGCACGGAATGCCGACCGCTGCGCTGCAACGGCGTAATATCACAACGGGTATTAGGCCTACTTAAAAACAGCCATCGTATTATGTAGTCTATTATAGGATGGGTACATGTTTCGACCTATCATTGAGGTCTTCCTCAGCCCAATTAAGAATAAAACTATTAATGATGTACTTAAGTCTAATGATGAATGCTTGATGTTAAAAAAATATATACAACTGACAAACTACGTAAGGTTAATAGACGAATTCTTCGGACAATAATAAAAAAAAAACACCAGATTGAGGGCCAGTGGAGACTTTTGCACCATTCAATACTTTACAAGGAAAATGAATCTATCATTGACACGATGCGAAAACGAAGGATTGCGTTTTTTGGACACATATCCCGCTTGCCAAATACTAGACTCTTGAAACAACTTTTTGACTTCTTTTGGAACAGTAAAACAAAAATCACATGGTTTAAAGAAATACAAATGGATTTAGACGAATTGAAAAATACTAAGCATCAAATTGAACATAGAGAGGAGAAACGGCTTCTGAATAACAAATACACTCGACTAACATTCAACATTTCACAGCGTAAGCAATATGTTACATCTGTAGAAGAACGGGCTGCAAGATCTTCCAGAATGAAGAAGTATTGGGAAAGAAAAACAATTATCAAGAATTAAGAACTGGACTTAGTATTTGAAGACTTTGTATAAGTTATAAGGTTTGATTTTTGGTGCTCCAATGTGGGCGTAAACAGTGTAAATAAATAAAAGTATAAAATAAAATAATAAAATGGATATCCTTACATTGTAATTAAATGTAAATAAAATATATTTCACATTAAAATTTCCAAAAAATAAATAGAAAAACAAGTAATTTTTTAATAACAAGTGTAATTGAATGAACGTAAATAAACTATTGGGCTTTACATAAAAAATTCAAAAAAATCATATAGACAATTAAATGATATAGAAATAACTGCAGAATACCAACAAATACGTTAACTGAGGAATATGGTGTGATCATTTTGTTTTCAGGTGCCAACTAGTTATTGATTAAGGTGTATTAAATTTAATAAATAATTATGGTATTCTATTTCCAATTATAACGTCAATAAAAAACCGTCTAAATATGATTAATTCCATGTCAATACATATAATTTATGCTTTTGAAACAGAATTTTGCCTCCAAGCCGTTCAAATTGTCCGGTCTCAAGTAAGCGCCAACCATCTGAACACAACTCAAATGGCGCACGCAACAAGATCTCCTGGCAGGACAGGCTAGTTCAGAGCTTGTCTGGCGGCTTCGTTAAGAGTGCTTGGCCCTTGTAAGACATCATAGTTCGTATCCATACTCAACGCATGCGCACAATGCTTGGCCAGGATAGTTGCGTTGCAGCCTTGCTTTCCGATCGGTTACGATAATTTGTTTTGCTTTAGGACTTATTGATCATGCAACCAACCATACTTTGCAATTTTAGTTATGCTGATTGGAGCACATTTTAATCATAATAGATTAATTGTTGAGTAGGTATAACACAAGTCAATAAACAAAACATGTTGTGTAGAGTCTATTATTGAATTATTGAAAGTAGTCGGACTAAGTCAATAAATTTATTCTTTTTGGACAGAAATGAAACATACGCTCAATATTCTTCAAAGTAGGACCCTTCTGCATCCACACACCGCAGTCAGCGGGATTTCCGAACCTCGTACGCTTTCTGGAAGGCGGCAACCGAAATGCTGTCGAGCTCCCTCGTCACGGTCTGTTGCAACGCTTTCACGGAGCCGTGACGATGTCCTTTTACGGTGGTTTTGAGGTGGGGGAAGAGGAAGAAGTCTGCTGGGGCAATGTCGGGACTGTAGGGTGGCTGAGGCAGGGTTGCGATGTTGCGTTGGGCCAGGTACGCCAGCACGTGGAAGGCTGTGTGGCGCGGCGCATTGTCGTGATGGAGCCGCCAGGAGTTAGCGATCGCTGGGCGGACACGGACGATGCGTTATCTCAGCCGTTTAAGGATCTTCACGCAAAAACCTTACTATGCGGTCATTGTCCAAAACATTCTTCACTCTTGCCACATTTTCATCGGTTCTGGAGCTCGAAGGTCGTCCTGAACGTGCATCGTCTTCAACTTCCTCTCTCCCCTCCCAAACAGCTTGTGTCAGTCAAAAACACTCAATCTGCCTATGGCGTTATCACCGTAAGCCGTCTTGATCATATCGTGAGTCTGTTTCCCGGTTTTGCCGAGCCTAACACAAAATTTGATGCCATAGCGCGCTGTTCCAACAGACGAACCATGACGCAGCGTGACGAGTGAACCTGCAGAGGTTATGAGACGAGCGATTTACACTCCACTACAGCTGAGAACCAACTGTGTGGCTGGCTCCCAGCCTTCCTTACACCCCCCTCCACCAACACCAGGCGGAGAAGCCGCGGGCAGTCTGTCTGCCTGCGCGTAAAAATCCAGTCCGACTACTTTCAGGACAGACTCTGTAGTCTGTCTACATCGAACAGTAACTAAAAACGCTATTCATAATAATTAAGTTTGCTTTTGTGCTTTATGCAATGATAAATAATTATTTAATTTTTCAAACTCTTGCATATAAAATTATGCCTCATGAAGCAGTTTGTGAAGACCTTTCCCCCCTAAATTATCAGAAGCTAAAATTAAAGCTGGTATTTTCATTCGTCCTCAAATAAAACAAGTAGTTCCGTGAAGAAGTTTACAGCCTATTTTCATATATCCTACTTTGTTAACTGCCACTATCAACAAACAAAATTTCAGTTTGATTGCTGTAATAGATTCGTAGATATTGAGACCCGACTAAATATTTCGGATGGTCGCCATGTTGGATTTTTATATATGTAGGTCTTAGAGTAATGTACTGTTACATGAAGATTATTGTGTACGTGTAGTGTTCAAACTTCAATCGCATATTAGGACACAAGAAGTAAAAACGAGATTTTAAAATTTCACACAGCTGTCATCTTGTGGTTATTGAAACAATTGAAAAAAATAGATAGCAGTGGATTAACATTTGTATAAGGATATACTGTACCAAGTGTGACTGCACTCGGATGGTTAAATTGCGAGAAACGATCATGTGAATATTTATAATTCGCGTCGCCGCCATGTTGGATTCGTGATCACCAGGTTATTGAAAGTCCTATAGGTGAACTTATGTTCATAGCCCCTATGAACATTAAAAAATCAGTTTGATTGCAGTAATAGATTCGTATTGAGATCCATTTAAATATTTCGGATGGTCACCAGGCTGGATTGTTATATGTATAGGCCATAGAGTCATGTACCATTAAAGGAAACTTATTGCGTAGGTTCATTATTCAAACTTTCACTTCGATCGCATGATTACGACACAAGAAATAAAAACTTAATTTTAAAATTCACACTGCCGCCATCCTGAAGTTATGTAAACAATTGAACTAAATTAGATACCAGCGCATTACAACGTGTATAAACATTTTCTGTACCAAGTTTAATTGCGTTTGGATCATTAAATCGCGAGAAAGGTCTATTTAAACTTTTCAACTTCGCTTGGCCGCCATATACGTTTGGTACTTAACCAGTTTTTGAAAGTCTTATTGGTGAACTTGCAGTATTGCCCTTTATCTCCATACAAAATTTCAGGGTGATACCGCTAATAGTTTCAGAGATATAGAATGCCGGTGAAATATTTCGCACAGCCGCCATCTTGACGTTATGTAACCAATTGATCGAAGTTAGATGTCGGTAGATTACAATGTGTATGAAAATATACTGTACCAAGTTTTATTGTGTTTGGTTGGTAAAATCGCGAGAAACGTCTATTTAAACGTCGCAACTTCGCTTGGCCGCCATGTTGGTTTTATAGTTACCAGGTTTTCAAAAGTCACATAGGTGAACTTCTCGTAGTTCCCTTTATCACCATAAAAAAAAATCCAGGATGATATCGGTAATAGTTTCGGAGATATTGAATGCTGATGAAATATTTCGCACAGCCGCCATGTTGGATTGGTGAGACATAACAAAGTTTGAAGGACACAGTGGTAGTCGTCCGGAATAGTGTTATTAACTTATCGAGTTTCATTGAAATCGCTCCAGCCGTTTAGAAGTTATTAGGGGGGACACACACCATCACACACGCACACACAGACAGACACACGGACAAAAGGTGATCTCATAAGCCTATTTTTTCATAAATGAAAATAGGCTAAAAACTAATCTGCAGTGAAGAATGTCCACAATTACTTAACACCCACAAAAAAAAAGTATCGGTTACGATCCATGGCTTCCTTGCAAATAAGAAAGCTGAGAATATTACAAAGAGTTTATTTCCACTGTGTTTGAGAACTTTAAACTCATGAGTTGCAGAATGTCCCTTAAAATACACATGTTACATGCTCACTTGGACCAATTTAATGATAACTTGGTGGCATATTCAGAAGAGCAAGGGGAACGTTTTCATCAAGAAATGATGGATTTTGAGCAACGTTGTCAAGGACAATATAGGCCTAATGAGAACATAATGGGTGATTACTTTTGGGGGCTAATACAAGAAAGTTCGTACGTACACAGAAGTACTAAAATATTCATATTTAAAGCTTGTTTGCATTTTTTTTTTTTTAATTTTAAATTATTGTTATAGGGGTACCACGTAGAAAAGAATGTTGGAGGCGAGATTCATCATAAGTTGCTGCTAAAGAGCTTCCCCCTCCATACACGACTTCACAAGGTCCAACGACGAAGGCATGGAAACCAGTAGCAGCGAGAAAGAGAGAGAGAGAGACTTCCCCTACCTGACGCACATGCGCAGAAGAAAGACTAGCAGTGGACAGAGAAGAGAGATGTAAACACTCTCCCCTACTTTGATGCGCATGCGCATTGAAACATTCTTTTCTATGTGGTAACCCTATAACTATGTTTTGTAAACAAACGTGATGTAAATATATAAATTAAAGTTTTCTTTCGTTTGAACTTTTAAAAATAGAGAATTCCCTTCAAATTTGGACTTTCGTTGTGGTAGCTACAAAAGCAAACCTAATTAGGTAAAACTATTATTTCTTTCATTAGTTCGTCATGACAAATGAGAATCAGACATACAGAACCTAGACTCAAAATTCGTGTTGACTTGTGTGAATGGTTAATTGAATGGAATTAAGCACATTATAGACAGTACAAATATCCATGGCCGTGGCCAGACTCAAACCTGCAGCTTCTTCCAGAACCTCACACTCTGACTGAGAGATGGGTGCTGGCCGACAGAGAGCCTGAGTGTAGGTCAGGGTAAATAACATCGCTGTTCCGCCCCTTAAAACATCTAACTAAATGTTGGTCTGCATGGGAGAGGCACTATTCTAAATTCATAAACTCCATCGTATTAAGGCAGATACCATTACAACGTAGAAACATGTAATTTTATGGAAAGCTTTCCTGCGTTTTATTCCCAATTACTGAAACTGGCTAGTCTCTATGTGCTATTGGAAATTCAAAGAACACGAGCGCTCCGTGAAACGATAACGAGGGGAGGTAATTATCACACATGAGTACACATCGTTCGTGTCCGGCTAGAGCGAGAATACCTGCTGAGCAGCATTTATTACATTCATATATCCTACATCATGTGGAGGAACACCTCTCATATGCTTCAGGCACTGCTCAGTTAACACTTCGTTCACATTCTGGCACGCTACGGCAAGCAAAATGGAGGCACACATTTGGCTAAACTTCCCTAAATAGCAATATAGTGCAAGATTGTGATAGACAAATAAGGCAGAGCAGAAGTGGATTGCTTTCTATCTGAAGGTGATGTCCAAAACTACCTACCACACGTAGATTTACATAGATATAACAGGACTACCAAAAAGGCTATCAAAATCCAAAACGCCTTCAAGCAGTACATTTATTGCGCAAAATAGAGAGCGACATAGAAGGTTGGTTGGTTCTTAAGTTTAGGGGCTGCGTCAACGCGGTCATGTAGCCCCGTGTACTTTGGGTGTGTGTAGAATCTGTCTGATAACCGGTGTTAATTGTGATGACTGTATTGGTGTGTGTATCTGTTTTGATTCAAGTAAAAACTGCAGACGATCAATTTTCAAGTAGTTCCTACTTTTGCCGCCAATCGCCACCGTCAACGACTACTAGTAAAGAACTTAGCTACCAGACGTCACCGCAGTCGGCTCTTGGCAACGAACGTAGGAACCTAAGAGCGTTGTTTACATTCTTAACCTATGCAATTTAGCTTCACACAGGTGTAATTAATGGAAGGTTCTTTAACATGCCATAAATCTATGACATGGGACCGCCGGCTTTACTTCCCCTCCGAAGGAAGGCATACTGAGAGATTTTTAATGTGCGACATAGAAGTAGGCCTATAACTTATTCGTTATGAGATAGTTTTCAAATATATTGGATAGGCCTGTATATATCTTTTTTAATCGCTTATCCTCCAAGCTCGGCAGTGGCGTAACTAGGATTTACTTCTGGAGGGGAATGAGCGGAGTCAAATCTCAACTAGTCTAATTGCATTATTGATTTTGTGTTTGTTGTTCCCTTTTTTTATTTTTGCTTTCTGTTTATTGGATTTGTGTTCTTTTTCTGTATTTGCTTTTTTTCATTTTGTGTTTGTTTTCTACTTTTGTTCTTGAATTTTGTTTTTTGTTTTGTTCATACGTTTGTTTTTGCTTTTTGCTTTGGGCGGGGAAAAAATAGGACTATCAATGAAAGCAAACCTACACGTTTAGGCTACATATTTGATCTCGATAGCATTTGCACCTCTCAATGAGCAAGACTTAACACTAAAAATTTTACACAAGTAAAAATAATGTTCTCAAATTACAAATTATAAATTTGTCAACAATCCAAATTTGGTTTTTTAAATAAAAATTTCATAAAATGAGTTCTTTTAATTATTTGGCTCTGGGAGGAGGGGTTATCCCCCTAATAACCCCCCGCTGTTACGCCATTACAGCTCGCTTTCACACACGGAATCTGTGAGGGGTCATTCCCATACCGTCAGCGGCTTTGGTGGCGTAGTTGGTAGCATGCTGAACTGCTGTTCCCAAGATAGCGGGTTCTAAACCGGCCGAAGTCATCGGATTTTTGAAGAGCGTCAAAATCCTTCAGTAGCCTATGTCTTCCTTCGGAGGGGAAGTAAAGCCGGTGGTCCCATGTCATAGATTTATGGCATGTAAAAGATCATTCCACTAACTTAACTTGTGTGAAGCTAAATTTCTAGGTTAGATTTCGTTGAAATGCTCTATCATAGTTCCAACGTTCACCTCTAGGTGTCAGTGACAGCTGGTTGCGAAAGTTGGAACTATATGATACTAAATGTAACTTGTAGCTCACCCCATGGGTGTCCGCTTGAAGCAGCTACAGCCTCTGGAAAGCCGAACATGTCCTCGGACACTCCCGGCACTTAAAGCCATACGATTAATACATAAATAATTAAATAATCTATCGTCGCAAGGACGGTGTTTTGGAAATGAACACACTTTATCAGCAGGCACAACTGGGGATGGTGCCAGGGGACCGCTAACCTGCGTCTAAATTAGGAAGTGTCTGGGAAGGGATTTTGGAAGGAAGTCGGCCGAGGGCCTGTTGAGAGAAACCGTCCCGGTATTTGAACTGGTGGTGAGAATAGGAAACCACGAAAAATTTTTCAGGATGGCCGAGGTGGGATTCAAACCCACGCTCTTCTGATGCCAACGAGGCACGAGTGGTTATGCATTTTATTTAACAGTATTATCACGTTTTTTGTTGTACTAATGCAACAATGTTTCTGAGAATGGCAGGGATCAGCATTTTTTTAGAACTGATCAATATTATTATTAATTATGATCACTGTGTTGCCATTAATGGGACATGTTTCGGGGCCTAATTATTTGTTTTGGATGCTTCATCAGCCGATATGTCAGAGAAACGATACAAGTTTTTTTTGCGTAGCACTTAAAATTCCCTTAAAATTGAAACTTGTATGGTGCACCATAAAGAGAGATTGAAACATTTTACGCCTAATTTGAGTTATGTCAAGAGTCTTATGAACTAGGCCTATAAACACTTTCATTGGACGCCTCGCGGTGGTCTTAAGATGTTATTGAAGACACAAATTTTTGGTACCGGTTCGGTACGACAGCAACAGTTCTGAACACCTTTGTTGGAATCAGCAGTAGGAACACTTAATTCCTCAATACTTCACCAGCAATATAAAGATAGTAAAACCAATGAAGTCATTGCGCTGAAATCATATATTGACAAATATAAAGCTTAACTTCATAACTTCAACAGTTGCAATGGCAGAGATTGGCCTCTAATCCGTCTTGTTAGAGCAACGATTAATAATCAAACTTCTTAAATTGGCAAATAGCAAGAGGTTAAATTGTATGCAAACAATTGTATCGTTTCTCTGACATATCGGATGATGAAGGGGCTATAACTATTAATTAGGCCTTGAAAGATGTCCCGTTAATGACCACACAGTGATCTCAATTAATAAAAGTGTTGATCAGGGGGAACTTTTAACCTGTTTATACTAATAGGGATCAGCATTTCAACCTCCTTCTTATAAAAACACACAGCGACCACACCAGATTCAGCACTATAAGAAAACTAGTCTTGAGTCAAATAAGCACGCTTGCCAATGCAAACAAATACTTTAGATTTCTTTTGGGGGAGAATAAGTAAATTTATGTGACCAATGTGTACAGCCCAGACACGCTACCACCTGTTACAGGCGCTCTTTTCTGCACGCAAACAATCCCAAATGTGTAACTCCATTTTGCTTGCCCAAGCATATTTACCTGTGAACGAATCCTAAAGGTGGCTACACACGTAGCTGCAAGCTTGACAAGCATGTATGATGAATATTTTTGTACAGGAATGCAAAATTTCCCTACGACACCACAAGGTAGTCTACAAGTATGCTAGAACCAGCTCCGGTTGGGGCTTGCACTAAGACGACTTTAGACGACGATGCTCTCGCTTTTGGCTGCTGTTTGTCTTGTCCACAAGAGGAAAACGCGAAAGAAGAAGCGTGCTATGTGGTACAAAGGGTGGTTATTGAAGAGAAATACCTATTCCCACGTTAATTTCGTGAGTGAATTGAAGATATATCCACGTGATGGGCATAATTATATCAGAATGAATGAAGAAACTTACCTGAACCTTTTGCCACTCGTAACACCTTTAATTAAAAAAAAGAATACGATCTCGGGCGGATATGTATACATTCCATGTTTGCGGGAAGCCAAGGCTTTCCTAGCGCGAGGCACCGTGTTGCCAACTTGACACCGTAGCCGCTGAGAGCAAGCAGTGAGACTGGACAGAACTGTGTGAAATTGTGCAACACTGGACACCTGAAACCCGCGTGACACACGAGCTGGCTGCCAGGGCGGGACATTGGAGTTAACGTGGAGTGATAGAGGAAGTATCGTATTAGTTAAGAACTGTCAGCTATTGGTCAGTAGAGAACAATGATTATTGACGGTTGACCTTCTTCAGATCACTAGACATGGTCCAAATGATGTCACCACCTGTAGAGCTCACTCACAACTAAAGTGTGCTTGCACAAGCTGGCACATCCGTGGTACACACGCTCCGTTTCGCTTGGGCAAACGCGGCTTGCACCAGCTTGCATGATTTCAATTCAATCCATCTTCAAGCTGCTTGTACAATTGAAATGCTTGTGCAGAATTATCCTACAAACCCTAAAGCCTGCTTGCACAACAAGATTGATCAAGCATGCTTGTCAAGCTTGCAGTTACGTGTGTAGCCACCTTAAGTCATTCACCATTTCTGCATACATTTTCTGGGACGTCAATACACTTGCACAACAGTACAGGTTACAAGCCACTCAGCAGCCATCATAGCCTATTCTCTCACTTTGTTAAATTTCTTCGACATCTTTAAGCCAACGAATGAGAGGCATTCTTACAGTTAGTAAAGAAAGAATTGAAAAGGTTTCATCATATAAATATTTAGGATGTCAAATCAATGATAACTGGGACTTAAGTCAAGTAATTCGCTGTAGAATTGAGCAGGCCAGAAGTTCTTTCATGGAAATGCGAAAAGTTTCGACCAGCCGTGATTTAATTCTGTCATTACGCATCCGACTGCTTCGATGCTACGTTTTTAGTGTCCTGCTCTATGGAGTTGTATCATGGACACTTACCGAGGTTTTAAGTAAGAAACTGATAGCATTTGAAATGTGGACGTATCGCAGGATTTTAAGGATATCATGGACAGCTAAAATCACAAATTTGGAAGTACTGCGGCGTATGAAAAAAAAACTCAGAATTTCTCAGTATCATCAAAAGGAGAAAACTAGAATACTTTGGTCATTTCATGAGCAACAACAAATACCACCTCTTGCAATTAATTATCCAAGGGAAGATTGATGGCATTAGGGGTCCAGGACGCAGACGAATATTCTGGCTAAAGAACTTAAGCGAGTGGTTTGGACTTAATACAGTGTCACTGTTTAGAACAGCTATGGGCAAACAGCAGATCATGCTACTGATCGCCAATGTTCTTGAAGGACAAGGCACTTGAAGAAGAAGAAGAAGAAGTAGAAGAAGAAGAAGAAGAATGAGAGGCCGAAACAGTCACAAAGCAACAACAAACATGTGTATTATTTCAGTTAGGGCAAGATAGGCTCTTTTGATGTTATGCTACGACTAATGAATTTTAGGAAGGTTTGAAACTGAATGAATATATTATTTTTATGTTTCTTAGTGAATGAAATAGCGAGCGTGAAATGTGAATATATTACTGAGCTTTGTGACAAGTTGTTAGGTTTCATTATATTTGTAAGCTCGTAGCACAGTGCACAACGGAGGTTCTCCAGAACTAATACAATATTTAATTAACTCCTGCCCTCAATTTCCAGTGGGTTCACAAGAAAGGAGGAACCAACATGATGGAAGTCTGAGCAAACAAGCACATTATCTACTTTGCGGATGTGTGAAGCAAAATTAAACAGACAATTAAGCCGAGGCTTTGAGACTGCAGAATGCTTGTTTAGCTGTAATAGTTGGAGGCCATTTAACCAGGTTCATTATCATACAGAGGCGAGGTAAGGCGCATATTCTGCGGGGCTTTTCATATCAAATACAAGATAATGCGCAGAGAAGCGAATAACATCTGTCGACATCGCTAGGTTTCACACTCACTGAGCACCGCAAGTGTGTTGGTGGTTCATACTGCTCATGTAGCCCCGTGTACTTGTTCTTGAGGCTAGGGTTTGACACCATCCTAGTTAGTTAGTTAGTTATTGCTATTTTAAGGGGTGCAACAGCGAGTTCATCGCCCCTCTTAATAAGGATTAAATAATACAAATTTGGAATAGGCCAACATTTAAATTTATATGTGGACGCCTATATAAGAAAGAAAACTGGAAATAATAAAACAAAAAATAAAATGAAACAAATAATTATTATAATAAACAAGAATATACGGAAAAACAAAAAAATCAGAATTTCAAAAAAGAACAAGTTATTTGAGTAGGCCTAACTATCCACTTATAAATTTAGATTGCTGGCCCTAACTCACTTATAAAGAGGATGACGAGATCAGCAGCCACCACGTCATCGGCCAATATAAGATCGAGTGTCATCTGCAAAACAAGGTTTGTTCGTAAGTCAGCAAGATCCACTCACTCGGTTAATGAGTAGGCCACTGTGAAAACGGCTCCATAGGTACAAACAAAGTGGGGGTATTCCCTTCTCAATAAGTGCGAGTGGGTGGATCCTTAGCCTACACGAAATGACGGACTCCCTCCGTGACCGGAAAGAGCTCCGCCACACGCGAGTAGTTTCCTTGATCTCTCTCAATTTTACAGGGCATTGGGTCAGCTAGCCACTGACTCTCCCAGAAAGCCAGTACTGTTGTCGGCGTAACTAAGAGCGAATATCTCTAGCGGGTACCTCTATTCGTCAAGCTGGTAGTCATACCGCATCTTTTGCCGATTGATCTGCTAACTCATTTCCCGCTATTCCTATATGGCTTGGAAGGAACTTACGAAAGGACTAGAGAAACTAAATTACTATGACAGAAATGACCACTTTCACAAGATTATCAGGAAACAAAATCTAATATAAACAAGTATTCGTTTGTAAATAGAACAATTGATGGCAGGAATGGTCTCCCTGAAGCAGTCTTTCCCGAAGACTAGGAATGTAGGCCTACTCCTTATTAATCCCGCTTTCCAACGGGGTCGGGGATGAAATGCAATGAAGTTCTATGTGGCGGATGGTTTTTACGGCCGGATGCCCTTCCTAATGCCAACAGCATGTGAGGAGTTAATGAGAGGAGAAATGAATGAAGATGAATGAAACTGGGGAAGTTCAGTTTCAAGTAGTTCTAACTTTGGCCACCAGACGCCACCGTCACTGACTGTCTCTCAGCGTCCAACGTTGTAACTTGATAGAGCGTTTCTAGCCAAGTAACCTACAAATTTAGCTACACACTACCAATTGTAGTGGGAAGTTCTTTACATGCCATATATCTATGACTTGGGACCATAGGCTTTACTTCCTCTCCGAAGGAAGGCGTACGCTCTTATAAATCCGACGACTTTGGCCGGGTTTGAACCTGCATTCTTGGACATAGCAGTTCAGCATGCTACTGACTACGCCACCAAGGACTAGAAATAATGCGAATAAATTAATGACTGGTTTAATGAATGAATGAACGATAACTTTAATTAGGATACGAAAATTGATGAAAATGAGGCATTCCATGAATACCATGAATTCTTTTATTTTCGACGAGGCTACATTCCACATTTTCGGGAATGTGGACAGAAAGGAAAGGAAGATTTTAGTTTTAGGTGACCGTTAATCATGCGATCATGAGCCATGGGACCTCCTTTTAACGAGGAATCCGAAACACAGGACATGTCATTTCACTTCGAAAATCTCACACACATTGACCGGTCCACCTTGGTGAGAGGCCAAGAGCTTGACCGTTGCGCCACAACGCCCCCAAGGTGAACAGACACAACTGCCACATATGGGGAAAGAAAACCCCACACCTTGGTAGAGCCCAAAGGTGACTCCCAAATGTGTGGTGTGCATTGTTAGGACACGGTCATAGGAACATTCTTCTTCCCGGATAGTACCGTTAATTCATAAAGGCACCGTACCGAGACATGTTGGAGTTCCCACTTCCTGGTATAGCGTCTAGCATTATTTACTGTCACTCTGGAGGTCCGGGTTCGATTCCCGGCTCTGCCAAGGAATTAAATTCTGGTCTGTTGGCTCAGCCATCTTGGAAGTTGTTTTCCGTGGTTTCCAACGTCTACTCCAGGTAAATGACGCAGATTGCGCGCAGGTAAAAGCCGTAACATATACAGTACATTACTTAATGGTATATTTACCAGGAAATCGTGATTAATGAACTCATCTTTTCACGGAAGATGCAGAAAATGTTCTCCTTCGGTTTACAGACAGGCGTTGATCCATAATGAGGGATGTCTGCTGCCAGTACCTCTAGGGTACGGGGATAAGACCGATACACTTTGTCTTTTAAACCACCCCACAAAAATAAAACAACACGGTGTTAAACACGGGTTTCGAGGCGGCCACAATCTAGCTCTAGTCACACTGTCACCAAACACAGCACTTATTGCGGCTAATGAATTGTGCAAAATGTGTGCAGTTGCACCGTCTTGCTGGAAAAACTGTACAATCATTCCCTGTCTGTTAACTGGACAAATAAATTATTCAAAATAACCTGAACGTATCGATCAGAATTAATATTTTCACGGAAATAAATTGGACATATAACCCTTTTTGCGGTTATTGCGCACCACACACCGATTTTTAGGTCATGCAGGAGTTTTGGTGGGTCAGTATTGGGTTCACAGGTGACCAGTATCGATTGTTTTGTGAATTCACACGTCCATGTTATTAAAACCACGCCTCGTCACTGAAGAACGCTAACTGTGGATCTAAAATTCCGTCATGCACGGACTAGAAAAATCAATTACAGTAGTTGGTTCTTGCCACTGGGTCTCTTAAGGTTAGAACCTGAGTAGTTTTGTACGGTCGATACTTAATTAGTTTTGTGGCCCTCTGAGCCGTTGAATATGACACGCCGGCTTGTTGAGAAAGTTTTCACAAAGATTTTCTCGGTGGTGGGTAGATTATTGGATAAGGAATAACCCACCCACCAAGGGAAGATGATTAGAAAAAGGGAAGTAGGTTTTGGATTGGAGAAAAAGGATAGAAAAATAGGAGGAGAGTTCCACAAAAGTAGTAAATTTAACTTTAAATACCTTTAGAGGCAGTTGCCACTGAAAATTAACTCTCTGATACCTAAAGTAGGTACGAGCTAGGTCGAAGCTAACGGGAACCGCAGCTGGGACTTGGGCGATTTGCAAGAGAGAGGCTTTAGTGTATTTCCTCCCAAGCATGTATAAGACTACTATGGGGAAAGGTGATGGTCTGGCAAAACTAAGAGTAACAAATTTATTGTAAGGTTTTTCAAAGAAATTCGTTTTGCGAAATAATTCGAAGAATGCCAATAATTTAAATCAAGTTTGGTATTTCCAATTTTCGAAATTATAGAGTTCCTGAGAAAAGCGACCCAGTGCTTCCAGGAAGGATAGTGATGAAAAATTATACCTGGGAAAGTAATTTTGGTAAGTGAACCAATGGTTGCATTTGGAAATGGCTAAGCCTTTACTCAGCGAGAGGCCAGCTAAAAGCTTAGACAAAGAAGAAACACTTATCTTTTGGAAAATTAACCATAAGTTTTCGGAGAGGATCTCCACAAGCAGGTAGCTGGCGTAGCGAGCTTTACTTGCCTTACTGGCCAATTAGAATTAGCTATTAAAGCTAAGAGAAACTTTAACAAGGTTGCCACTGAGAGTTCTTGCTCAAATGCAACAAGTGGTGAAATCCCTATCAATAGATTTAATGGCATCGAGTAGGGAGAGCCAAGGAGGACAGGATCTTGCTTATCCGTTGTATTAGAAAAATGAAAAAGCAAAAGAAACTCTTAATTTATTTAACAAATTAGAGGAAGTCGATATCTTTAACAATTAAATATGTTTCAATCTTATTAACAATTTGGGGTCGCAGACCTCCGACAACATTTAGAATTTGCTCCAGGCAAATAACAATTCTTAAGGTTTTAAACCTGGTACTAAAATCTTTGTAAGATTTTAAAAAGGCAAATGAAATGATTAAAGTTTAGACATTTACAAGAGTACAAGGAGTGTACTATAAGAAATTTCTGAGAGAATATTCTAGAGAGAGTAACAACTTCGAAAATAACAATAAGAAAAACATGAAGAATAAGATAGAAGTTCCTACAACTTCTTATATTTATACAGAATTAATTTTGGTTATTATGCAAATAAGGGCAGGTCACTGACTGTGAAACCTGAAGAGATAATCAAAAGGAAGGTTATCGACCTCCTATGTTTTAAATGGGAATCACGAACAAAATGGGGCAGTTTCCATTTCGTGAGACCTAGAAATAACTCACTCAAGAGATGAAAGAATTGTTTTCCCTGATCAGAAGGGAGAAACAATGTAAGTTTGAAACGTGCACTGGACACGTAATTATACAGAAATTAATTAATTACACATGAGAAAAAATGGGAGGGCACATCTATGGATTGACACCTCGTTGAAACAGACCTAAATTTAAAAGTTTATTACAGATTGTTAGTAAGAGGTTTAGGAAAGAGAAATAGGGATTGAGGAAAAATGTTCATGGCATTATTTATATGTAAACGGACGATCGCGACGCGGTAGAAAGTTGAACAAGCACTGGTTTTCACTATAGTTCGTTGAAATATATGAAAAGTTCACTATAGAAACACGAAAGTTTTTGGCAAAGAAAGTTATTTTGATTTGAAAAAAACTGACTGGTTGCACTAGATGAACGAAAGTCTATTGCTGGAGAAAATGGTGGATTACAGTTAAATGCACCAAGAACATCCAACGGTGGAAGAAAATTCGCTATTGAGCTTTAATTCAGAAGTGAGATTCTTCAATTTTAAATAGCATTCTCACAAGTAAGTGAAAATTTCATAACGGCAGGACTTGTAGATGAAATACAGAATCTGGAAGGTTCCAGAACGACCTTAGTAGAAAAATGGGGTTAAGAAAATCCAACGGAGGAACTAGCTTGGTGAATTATAGACAGCGGGTATTAGATAATATCCCACGTAGTGAGAGGATTTCTCATTTGAATAGCTTAAGAAAAGCTCTTTTCTAGTAAGGTTGGCTTCTACGAACAAAAGCTCAACATGGCAAATCCCACGAAGAATGATTTTTGCCCCAAAATAAATAATCTCACACTGTCTATAAAAGTATCGTTAAAAGCACGTGAAAGTTAAAACCATGAAGATGAGGTTAAAACTTTAAGATGGTACTTATCTTGATTTCATGTTGAAAGTGAAGTTCCTTTCGACGATAACTACTTTGTCAACATGGCGTAGAAGAGAGTATGCCTCTTGGTTTGAGGAGACTGGCTCGAGAGGAGCCTTAACTGATCGAGTCAACTGCCGACTGAGAAGTGAGACTTGCTCAACGGAGCACGGAGGGTCCAAGGAAGGGGAAAAGAGTGGGGGATAGGAGACAAAAGGAGAACATATAAACATTGCCAACTTTATAACAAAAAATTATTTTCTCTTGATGAGCTGGTCTTCAAAGAGTTGATAACAGGCGATACTAGCGCAGCATGGTGAGTAAAAAAGTAGACAGAGTCCTCTTGCTCAAGGAGAAAATAGCTGGCGATGTTAACAGGATCTGGTGGCCAAATGGATAAGTAAGTCCTCTTGCACAAGGAAAAGTTGAAGAGCTTCGGAGATTCGCTGCTAGATGACGCTAGGTGAGTCACAGAGTATATATATATCTAGAACAGACTCATAAAAGATATAAGCGACCTGAACACCTAAGAGAAAACAGAAGATCACTGTTGGTGTTTGACAAAGAGGAAGGAAAGAACATGCAAAAGCATTGAAAATTATAATCTCTCGTACCGTGTATTCCAAGAATACACCAGGTGGCCGCAATAATCGAGCAGTAATGTCCTCTAATTTCCCTTCTGTCAAAACGTGACCTCTCCGTTTAATTTTTTCATTTAAAACTCACCCCGTAGACTTGAACTTCGTCACAACCTTCCAAACTGCGGTCTCCGAAGGCACCTTAACACCAGGAAATTCCTGTTGAAATGATCTGCGCTTAATTCTAACAGGCTCGTTCTTAATAAAAGTACAGCAAATGAAAATTATTTGTTGTGCGGTGAACCTCGCAGCCATACTTGTGTGTAGCTAGATAAGAACTTACCATTCCCAACTTTTCGTAGCTGTTGCAGCAAGAACACTTGCTGGTCTGTATCTGTCGTCGCCTGTACTTAAAAGATTGGCTTGCCACTCCAGGCAGCCGGACTAATTGGGTGAGTTCAAACGAAATGCAGAAAATAAAAATACTGTAAGGTCTAGATTCTCAGTAGACGAATGACAACAGCCAACATTCCTCAACACTTGAATTTTAAATCTTTGGAAGTTACATCGCTGCATTTTGTAGCTACTCCTGTACCCCCCCCCCCCCTTCTGTGTGTTTACTGTAATTAATGGAAGCTCGGACCTAAGCCCGTTTAATGTTTAATTGTGGGGTAATTTAAAATACACAGTGTAAAAATCAATTACCCGTACTCTAGTGGAGCTGGAGAACAATATAAGGCAGCAGATTTCCCACATAACAGAAGGGAATTACAACGTGTAAAAGATAATTTATTTGTACTGTGCCCGTTTAGACCGGAGTCCGCACGACCACATATGCATTTTACCAATAATCAGTCAGCACGAGAGTCAAAATATCCCGGAGCGCCAGATGGGTTAAAGCAAATCGCAAAAACGACATCAAATGAAAAAAATGCTTTACTGATTTTTGGCTCAATGCAACAATAAGGATAGAAGGAGATTCAATTGGGCATAACACATCATGTAAAATTATCTCATTTTATTTTGAATTTAAAATTGACTGCAAAAATGCTCAAAGTAGCATCACTCACGTGTGGCGACCCACACTCCTATTTACACAATATACAGAAATTTTCCAAACACATTTGACAATTATTTTTTGGAAACACAAGTCTGATTAATAGTCCTGTAGACTGTGTTCCAAAATTATTTATGATTAATTCCAGTTCAAATTTAATTGTCTCTACTGGAAATATCGTAGTTCACTGTTTGAATTTTTACATAATATTAACATTCGTAGAATAAATGTTCATAGAATTTTAACTTTCACTTATTTTTTCCAGTTTCAAAAAATATTGTCAAAAATATTATTTCTGAATCAACACAAATTATTTACACATATTAATAACATCTGAAAAGTATTTGACCTTGAGCATAGCATCGAAGAACTGTGCGAAGCACAACAAAAATTAATTGTTCTTCTGACATTAAACATTTCGAGAAGTGACTCGATTATGAACTTCAAGTTCCTAACAAAATATATGATTTCTGAATCATCAACTTGATCAATAAATTGTTGGACCATTCAACTATTCGATTCTCCACTTAGAATCATCATTAAGAAAAATATTTATATTTGTGGCCCTTTTAGTAACTTTCACAACTTGCAATTCTTCAACAGAATGCGGAAATAAGAAGTATAGCTTCATAATAAATTCATTTAGTTCATGGCACTAGGATTGAAAACATCCTTCAAATTATTCGTGGTTATAGAATTATTTTTAATTGGCAGTGGCCCATTCTATTATTTGTGTAAGAACACAATATTACAACAACAACGGCAAAGGTCTTCCTCTGAAGAAGAATAAACTACTATCATGACAAATCCGGGTTCTAGCAAAATCAAAGTCTAAATGGAATCCGTAAACAAGGTTGAAATAAGAACTGATGGTTTTAAGAAATAACCTTCGGGTCATTCATACGACGAAATGTGTGGCTCCAATACTCCTTCTATAAACCTGAGCCATCGAACCTGCTATTTGATTGATGCTCGAAAAAATCTCCTCATTCCTGCGACTTAAACATGCGCACCTGGGAATGGCATTTCAACTACTCCACACACATAAATTTTCTTCCCAAAATTTATACAATAAATCAAGCCTCTGCTTGTTATCAACACTGGAAGATTAATAAACTTACAAGTTTATTTTATTTTACCATTCAGTTCAACCCGTGAATTTACCATACTTATGAAAATCTTTATTTCACTTTCGAGTGTATTTACGTCATGATTTTATATAAATACAAAAATATCCTATTTGATACAAATATCATTTGCTTCCCGTTTCATGCCTCTCCGTGTTATCTGAAAAATATATTTTGCTCATTGCAAATATTAACTGTTCAACCAGAACTGAAATGTTGGTTGAATGCGGGCTTGCGCTAACCACTCTCCTTCGGAAAATCTCCTGTTCCAAACTAGAAATGATTAAACTACTTCATAGGCTCTCTCTCAATACATGTGATTATTATAAAATATAATATCCAAGAATTATTTAGAAAAATTATAAAAATTATTATTATTATTATTATTAGTGGATTATTATTATTATTAGTTATATTATTTTAAATATATTTAATTATCATCTCATTATGTGAGAACCCACATGTTCGAATCTTCGAATATGGAAAAAATATCCATTCCTCAACAAAAATAATTTAACTCAACCATTACATCGACGGTTTTCCGTGATATCCCTAAAATATGAAATATTCAAATAAATGCTCGAAATGCTCGGTCATCGATCCTAAACTGTTCTGAGTGCTGAAAATACTCAGAATAACTCTAATATGTCTTGCGTAAATCATTGCAAGATTTAAATACGAAGAAAAATAAATGTGTTGGTCATCTGCCGAAAAATAGTTTGTTCCAATTAGCTAGGCATAATATAATTCAAATGTGGCTTACATTTCTTGATGGTCTTGAAGCGCAGTAAACCTGGTCTGTACCAGATTTATCCATAGACATGCCCTATCGGACAAGCATGTATAATCCTTGTATCGGCCGCCTTTATATACCCACAATCCGTCTAGTCAGACATAGTGGTAGTATCTCTTGAAGTTTGAATTAACTGTTGTTCCATTTTAATATGGGCTTCTATCAAAGCCATGACAGTTTGTTTAAATGGGGTCAGATCTAAGTGATCTATTCTTAGATATGTCAGTTGTAACATAACTCACGGTAATCTTATCAATACAAGAAGACACTGACAGTCTAACCAATCAACGGCTGTTCTGAAGATCGTTCCCTGGGCATGGCTTCACACCATCTACCATGCGCTAAGCAACCTGTAGTTTCCCTTGCGTAGACTAACGAACACCACCGTGATCGACTGGTCTTCAGTGTACTGATAGATCGAAGTGGTTAACAAGTTACCAATCTGAAAACTGACTGAAATGGACTAAACATCCAAGTATTAGGTTATTACTGGACTGTGACAAAGTACTAATTCTAGACAAAGTCTAGCATATGTCCATGTAGAAACATAAATATTTCCACTAATGTCTGTAGAAAAAAAATTCAATCACCTCAGTGATTCTCCTCGCCGGAAACTTACTAAGTTCCACCTCGTAGCGCAGCACTTTTGTGACTATCACAACTTTGAAAATTACTTCTGCGTAGATCCGGCAACCATGTGCCTTGGCTCAGCGTAGCAGCAACTTGCTAGGCAAGTGCTTGTGTCGAAGTGAGCTAACCATGGCTCGGCCGGCCGGCTTTTATTCAAAACTGCCAGGGTCACGCGTCATCACGCTGAAATCTAGAAATCCTCATATCTCTGGTATCCCTGGTCCGATTTACTTGATACTAAGTGCATTCTCTTTCATTTGGCCGTGCCAGTAATCTGATCCAAGTCTCAAGTCTCTACTCCATGGTTAACTATTTAATCAATAAATAGCCTCGACCTCTGCTATTACTCGCTACGTCACTTGACATGCTGTTAGCGGTATATCCTTTCCAATTCCTTCTCGAAGCAATGTAGCGCGATATTCAAATATCTCAACTTTCAAAAGCGGCTGTGGCCTTTCCCTTGATATCTAGGTGTCTGAATCTTGGAATACCCATTCCTAGAGTTGGGCACAGTACGATACAACACCTGTCTGTCAGCTGAAGGAGAACATATTCAGCTTCTTCTGCGAAAAGGTAGGTTCTTTAATCATGATTTGCTGGTGAAATTACCATTAATTAATGTACTCTGTTATGGTTTTTACCTACGTGGCGATCTGTGGCCCGAGCTCGGTTGGCTGGCTGAAGGCGAGCACGCCTGGTAGCTGGCCGCTGACCCCGCTCCATCAAAAGAATCTCCCGGTAGTACTGGGATATTAGTTCATAACACAAGGTTCAGAGGGATTTGGATCAGTCCTTTATGTGCTAAGGAAATAAAATACCGAGAAATTGATATGTGCGACATCTATAATTTGAGAATTCTACCTATGAAATTACAATCAGGTATTATCGGTCCATTATACATGATTTCTCTGAGGTTGGTTCATTTCGTGGTGAGATAAAGAAAGTCATATCTGAGGAATGGACATACGCCGAATCTCACCAACGTCAAGCTATCGAGTTTGTAACACTAGGCAGTGGTTTCACAAAAATTCGATCATTCCTCGATGAGTTAGGGTGATTCATATCTCAGGTATAGACATGCGTGCCATCTATAATTTATGAAAAGGAATCAATGGGTTTACGTACGTGTAGGTTTATACGCAGTAATGGTCCTTTACACCAGATGTCTCAGTGTTAAGATCAATCTGTTATAAAGCGGCTTCGGTGGCGTAGTTGGTAGCATGCTGAGTTTCTATGCCCAAGATCACGGGGACAAACCCGGCCGAAGTCATCGGATTTTTAAGAGCGTTAAAAATCTCTCAGAATGCCTTACTTCGGAGGGGAAGTAAAGACGGCTGGCCCATGCCATAGATTTATGGCATGTGAGAGAACCTTCCTCTAGTGTGAAGCTAAAATGTGTAGGTTAGATTCGACTAGCGCTCTAAGTTCCAACGTTCGTTGCCAGGTACTGGTTGCAGTGGAAACTAGTAGCCAAGTTCACCTCTAGGTTTCGTTGACGGTAGCATTTGGTAGCAAAGGTAGGAAATACTTGAAATTAATCGTCTGCAGTCCTTTCCTGAATTACAGATAGCACACACTAATACAGCCATCACAATTTACAGACAGCTTCTCCACGCACCCAAAGTATACGAGGCTACATGACCGCGTTGTCATGACTGAGGAACCAACCAACCAATGTGATATGAGTTAGGATATTCATGCTTGATGAACTGATGCGCACACCTTCTATAATTTATTAAAAGTATTACATTGAATTTATGATACCTGTCGGTTTGGACTCAAATATCGATACTGTAACACATTTCCACGAAGATTGAATTATTATGTGACGGCTTAGAGGAACTCACCCCTAGAATATGGACATGTGTGGCATCTTAAAGGAAGCAGTTGATATTTTAGCAGTATTTTCAATAGGCCATATTTCACAGCGATCTGATCATTCAATGACCAGTTATGTATCAGTACATAAAGAGTATAGTAGTGGTTCATTATACATAGTACCGGATGAGTTAACCGTGGTCGTTACGGCATGGCTGCTGGCAGTTGCTCACATCCAGGACGCGAGGAGGTTCGAATCCCCCCGCCGGCAACCTTGAAGATGGTTTTCTGTGTTTCCCATCTTCCTTCCAGGCAAATGCCAGGGTTGGTCCCTGACTATAGGCCACAGCCGCTACCTTCCAACTCCTCGTCCTTACATTCAAACTTTCCTCCCCAGACAATACTCCACACGCAACTGTACTTGTAGCTCACCCATTGGGTGTCCGCCTGGAAGCAGCTACAAACTGGTGTGCCGAACATGTCCTCGGACACTCCCGGCACTAAAAGCCATATGCTAAAAAAAATTATACAAAGTTTCACTTCGATCGCTTAAATAGAAAACAAGAAAAGAAGCAGGTTTTTAAAATTCATACAGTCAACAACTTGAATATTTTATAGCAATTGAATGTAATCAGACGCCAATGTACTGGTATTTATCTCTAAAGTCAGTTTCACTTCGCTCGGATGAATAGGTCGACAGAAAAGTAAAGTTACTTCACGTGGCCACCATGTGCATTTTTACGTTTTTGAAAGATACATACATTCATATAATCCTCTATTTCTACACAAAATGTCAAGTTGATTGCTGCAATAATTCAATAGAGGTTGAGATTGGGTGAAATATTTCGCGTGCTACCCAAGTTTGAATGGTGAAACTTGTCGTAATTTGAAAGACACCGTTGGGGTTGGAAGTCTTTACCATATTTCAATGAAATATTTCAAGGCAATTAATATTTATAATGGGAGAGGGGCGTACACTGATACACACATACATACAAAGTTGAGTCAGCTCCGTTGCGTAGTGCCTAGCATTCGTGGCTGTCACTGTGGAGGCCTGGCTTTACCAAAGAATTAATTATAGTCTGAAGGCTGGAACGGGGTATATTCAACCTCGTGAGGCAAAACTGAGAAGAGGTGGGTTATATTCCTATCTCAGCCATCCTGGAAATGGTTTTCCATGGTTTCCCACTTCTACTTCCTGCAAATGCCGGGATGGTACCTAACTTAAGGCCACGCCAATTTCCTACACAAATCCTACCGCAATTACAAATACACGCACTGATAGCCATCTCAGTGACACAGGTTATAAGAAATATTATACACACACCCAAGTACACGGGGCTACATTACTAAAATGTCACTAAGCCCCTAAAGAATCAACAATAAAATTGATTTAATTAATCTATATTTTATATGATAAACATAGGCTAAAATATTGTCAACCCATGATCATATTATGTCACAGACCATGTTATTTGACAAGTGGGTTCTCCTGTTCGATTTCCAACTATGTCGAGACATTTTTAATTAATTCCGTCCTCTAGCTCGAGGGTCGGGTGTTTGTGATGCCTTCGTAATTAATTCCCATCACATGCATTTTTGTTGTGTTTCTCAACTGTCGCTTTTCTATCCCACATTCCCCTGATAACGCTGGTTGGTTGGTTCTTAAGTTTAGGGGCTGCGACAACGCGGTCATGTAGCCCCGTGTACTTTTGGGTGTGTGTAGAAACTGTCTGATAACCGCTGTTAATTGTGATGACTGTATTAGTGTGTGTATCTGTTTTAATTCAAGTAAGGGCTGCTGACGATCAATTTTCAAGTAGTTCCTACTTTTGCCGCCAAACGCCACCGTCAACGACTTATAGTTCAGAATTTAGCTACCAGACGTCACCGCAGTCGGCTCTTGGCAACGAACGTAGGAACCTAAGAGCGTTGTTTACATTCTTAACCTACACAATTAAGCTTCACACAGGTGTAATTAGTTGAAGGTTCTTTAACATGGCATAAATCTATGACAAGGGACCGCCGGCTTTACTTCCCCTCCGAAGGAATGCGTACTGAGGGATTTTTAACGCTCATAAAAATTCCGAAGACTTCGGCCGGATTTGAACCCGCGATCTTGGGCATAGAAGCTCAGCATGTTACCGACTACGCCACCGAAGCCGCCCCTGATAACGCTAAAGAGATTCACTAATTTATCCGATTTCCACCAATCCCTATCAATAACACAAGTCAACAAACAAAATATTTTGTCTTGAGTCTATTATTTAATGCACATATTCTGTCTCTATATCGAACAGTAACCAAAAACGCTATTCATAATGAATCGAGTTTGTGTTTGTGCTTTATGCAATGATAAATAAATACGAGTATTTGAAGTTTTGGCAGACTATTTAAGTTTGTAAAGGCTCTTTGTCAAGATTCTGAAGCTTTTTATTATTTAAAGATGTTTTGTCCTAAATTATCAGAAACTAAAATTAAAGGTGGCATTTTCGTCGGTCCTCAAATAAAGAAACTAATGGCCAGTGAAGAATTTCCCCAATTACTCAACACCCATGAAATACAAGCATGGTTCATCCTTAAAGCAGTGGCCATGGAAATAAAAAAAAGCTGAGAATTACGAAGAGCTTATTTCCACTATGCTTGAGAACTTTAAACTCATGGGTTGCAGAATGTCCCTTTAAGTACACATGTTACTTGCTCACTTGGACCAATTTAAAGATAACTGGGGGTGGGGGCATACTCAGAAGAGCAAGGGAAACGTTTTCACCAAGACGTGATGGACTTCGAGCAACGTTAATGGGAACATGATGGGTGATTACATTTGAGGGCTAATACGAGAAAGTTCGCACCCACACAGATGAAGTTCCAAAATATTCATTTTTAAAGCTTGTTTGTATTGTTTCTTTTGATTTGTAGATTAATGTTAACTATGTTTTGTAAATAACCGTGATATAAATACGAGGCACTTCCAGAAAGTAAGTTCCGTTTGGTAATAAAATTAAATTGTGTACAAATACAGAAAAAATATTTATTGCACAACTTTCTACACCTCTTAAACTATTTTTCCACATAACTGACGAACTTTTGCAGGCATTTGTCATAGCGTGGCACAAGTTTTTGGATACCTTCTTCATAGAAGTTTGCCGCCGACCCGTAAACGAGAGTGAAGACTCCACTGTAAAATATCCTACCGTTTGGCCATCACTGTTAGGCAAATTGCGTGCTTACCAGGAGAACGGCGTAAGTTTAGGAGTTCTCCTGACCACATACGCAATTTGCCTAACAGTGGTGGCCAAACAGTAGGATATCTTACAGGGGAGTCTTCACTCTCGTTTACGGGTCGGTGGCAAACTTCTATGAAGAAGGTATCCAAAAACTTGTGCCACGCTATGAAAAATGCCTGCAAAAGTTCGGCAGTTATGTGGAAATGTAGTTTAAGAGGTGTATAATGTTGTGCAATAAATATTTTTTCTGTATCTGCACACAATTTAATTTTATTACCTAACGGAACTTACTTTCTGGACGTGCCTCGTATATAAATTAACGTTTGTTTTCGTTTGAAGTTATACAAGTTGAGAATTTCCTTCAAATTTGAACTTTCGTTGCGGTTGCTACAAAATCAGACTTTAATAGGTAAAACTATTTTTTCTTTCATTAGTTAGGCATGGCAAATCAAAATCAGAAAAAACAGAACCCAAACTCAAAATTCGTGTTGTATTGTGTAATTTTATTAAAGTGTGATATTGACACTCAAACTTATGTTAGCCGATGACGCGGTGGCTGCTGAATTCGTTATCCGCTTTGTAAGTGAGAGTGGGTTAGGACCAGCAATCTAAATTTTCCAGTGAACATTGACTCAACGACCTGTTCGTGTTTTTTGTTTTTTCGTAATTCTTATTTAATTTATAATTATTAGTTTTTTTGTTTGTTGTTTTGTTTTATTAATTGTCGGTCCTTTATAATTTAGGCATCCGCCTCTAAATGTTAAATTCCATTCCAAATTTGTATAATTTAATCAGTGTTAAGAGGGGCAGATGACCTCGTAGTTCCGCCCATTAAAACAACAATAACTAACTAAAGTGTGATATTCATTTTCTCGTTTTATCCCTTATCTACAAGCTTTGCTCTTATTACTTTGTTTCATTGCATTCTGTGAACAGGTGTGCCTGACCCATAGCCTTCCCACAAAATTGGCAATGGCCCTTTCTTCCTACTTCTTCCAATGCTTTATTCTTATACCTCCCCCCCCATTGACCACCACCTTCAGGCTTTATACCTTTATACTCATAAATTGCCTTATTTCACAGAACTCTGTTAACGTTCTTCTGTTACCACACTCTTCTATGAGTACCTGTTACTCTATGTCCTTAACTCTTCTGCACAACCCTATCTTCCTCCCTTCGTAACTCCCTATCCCTAGCCCATTTCCAGTCTTTCCAATATATTTATTACCCCGTCCATCCAGTACCCTTTTTGATGGTGCTTCATTTGGTGTAGGTAGGCTAGGTTTACAATTTCAAACCTTCCACCCACTTTCAGACGTATTTCACATATTATTATTGCTCTGCTGTTCGCTTTACAACTGGTAGCCCCATGATTATCTCATCAAAGGGTACAGGAGTCGGTATCCTAAACTATAACACTTAGTTAAAACTCATGACAGCTTCTCTTTATCAATTACAGTAGAATAAGATAGAATAAGATTAACATAGTACATAATAGTCATTATTAGTGTATCTGATAACTGCACGTTTATAACATTTAATACCATTTAAACAATTTGAAGGTTCTGTGTCTTATTTTTTGAATTCATTTTGTGGTTATTAATCTTACTGAGCAGAATATTTGTATTAGGATATTAGGGAAACACAGTAACTAATGAATGAAATGTTTATTGCAGCAAAATAGCCAGAGAAAATAGATAATACATCTGAAAATAATATGATTTGCCTATACCTAATCACTGCACAGTTTCGTTAGTGATATTAGTCTTTTTTGCACTTATTCGCATGATATCGGGAACATTGATTATAACATAAAATTCACACACAGTCCTCATTAGGGATCACAGTAACTAACAATCACATGTATAATACTCACGGCCCTATCTCTGGCTATCCGAGATACGGACATTTTAAAAAATTCTAATTCCCATCACGGGATTACATTTGAAATACCTCCACCAGGCCCTTTTGGTGGCCACACTGATCAAAATGCAGTATAATACCTCGTGGTTCATTTTGATGCTCCCTGTATTTTTTGTAGCCTCTTGAGCTGATTGGGGTTTGGCTCGGTTTAGTATTTCAGCATATTCGAGCGAATACTCTGTTTGTTATGTTCCTCGTGAGCTGAATATTTAGTCTCCTCTGAACATTCTGAATAAAATAACCCAGGATTTTGTTTGTATTTTCCACTATAAAAATTGTACGAATTGTGTTTGGAACTGTCTCGTTTTGGTACAAAGCGAGACGCTGTCATTTTAGCAACTGCGTACATTTGAATAAAACGTTGACCGGTTTGAGGGGATTAAGGCGGGTAGGTTGGCTAAGCACACTTAATGCTCTCTAGTAGCTGAGTTCGTTATTTTAATAACGATGTAATTCACATACAGATGTAAGTAATGTGTAACATGGTTCCAGCTTGTTTAATCTCTCTGGTTCTGGAAACATGCTCCATGTAATAAACTGCTCCAATCGTCAGTGATAAACTTTCCTTGGATCAGAGCAGACAATAATGCTTTCCGCGTACAGCCAAATGTGTAGAGATATAATGGTAGATTCATAAATGAAGTTGTAAATTCATTTTGTGAGAGTCATGGAGCTCCAGTTAGATCCTGCATTAGTTACACTCCCATGTCATAATGATCTCAGTTTGCTTTCTGTCCAACCACCCTTCGTCAATTCATGTTCTCTTCCCACCCGCATGCTACTAGGTCTCTAATTTACCCTCGTGGTAAATGTACCAAGCGACTGATACCACGCCTGGATGGATACCTGGGTCGAAAGAGTCCATGGTGAAGTCAATTATTACATCACACAACTTCTAACAGGACACGGATATTTCCGGAAATTCCTGCATAGAGTAGGCGGAGCGAGTGGTGCAACATGCATATATTGTGACGACATCGATGATGTACTTCACACCTTCGTCGTGTGCGGCCATTGGATGATAAATAGAGAATATGTGGAAACTGAATTGGGAGAACAGACACCAGATAATATTATTTCTGTGATGTTATGGAACCAGCAATCATGGGATCAGGTAGCAGTGTATGTGGAGGATGTCCTTCGCCAGAAAAAGCGGGATCTGAAAGCGTACGAACGTCCTTAAGAAGAAATGAAGAAAAAAGAAGTCTGAAAGGCTAAGTAAGCACGACATCACCCTGGAGTAATGCGAGAGCGGTTCCGGGGTGATGAACGCATCGTGGGAAAAGGGATGTGGTTTTTAGTGGGTAAGAATCCCACACTACTGTGGAGTGCGGAACCTTCACAAGTGTATTTTGAAGATTTTCCATAGTCCCTCGTAAATATATATATATTATTATATATTATATATATACATTTGAATTGAGCCTCCATGGACTACGTATTACCCATCAATTTCATTTGTGTCTAGATCTTGTTCTTCTACAAGCCTTGACATACTCCCAGTATCTCTTGAGTCCTTCGATCAGTGCCTTCTTTCGTGCTTCTGGTAGAGGCCCTCTTCATCTCCTGTGCTCAGATTACACTTTAACATTTGTCGAAATTCAAATGGATTTTTGTTTCTGGAATAGGAATTAGCATCAGTTCTTCCTCACATTATTGGAACCAACTCCATTTCGTTGCGTTTGGTTTTGTGAAATTCCAGATTTTTTTGACAGTTGGTCAGTAGTCATACGGAATATGTGCTCGTAGAACAGCAATCTTCTCTTCCTGTTGGACGACATTATTGGTTGTATCTTGGTGTATAGTTCCTGAATGGTTTAGAAAGTGGAAGAGGACTCCATGTCCCAACGGTGGATATAGCGAACGTACTCTCTTCAAACTGTGGGGCTTACAACCTAGGTTCTATTACCGGGAAGGACCGATACGACCAACAGCATTCTAAACAACAACAACAACAACAACAACAACAACAACAACAACAACAACAACAACAACAACAACAATGATAATGGTAATGATAATGGTAATGATAATGATAATGATTTTATTTATTTATTTATTTATTTATTTATTTATTTATTTATTTATTTATTTAGCGTATGGCTTTTAGTGCCTGGAGTGATATGATAATAATAATAATAATAATAATGTTATCGGTTTTACGTCCCTTTTAATTACCGTACTGTGGCTTTTAGAGACGCCGGTGTTCCGGAATTTCGCTCCAAAGGGGATCAGTAACGTGCCAGTAAATCTACTGACACGACTCCCTTGCATTTGCGCACTTTCAAATGCCAACTGAGTGCACCAAAATCTGGTCGTGCAACCTTGGGCACAGCAGGCGAGAACGTTACCGCTGCGCCACGCCGACACTAGATCTCTAGGATTACGATGTGTTAAAGCTTACCGACCAATTTGTTTTATTGGTTGAATACTTTCATTTGGGGATATAAACTTTTCTTCCCTAGACATTAAGACCCGTAAAATCAATGAATTAATCTTGTAAATGATGCGAATATAAAAAGATCGGATATCGAAGATTTTCTTTATTCCTATACTGGTTATTTACTGATGATTCCACATGAGTTTATACGGTAACACAGGAAAGCTCTGATTCAGTCAGTGGATGACCGATTCTGACCACAATCAGGCAAGTAAACATATCACAACTTTTCAACTCAGTATTCGTAAAGAAGTACTGCTATAGTGTTCCTAGTTCTACCCGCTAGATTTTGCCGCACCTTAGCAGACTAGAGTTGGTAGGCCGCGACTGTTTGTGATTAACATTGTTGGTCTTAATTGTGTTTCATAGAGCAATTTTGTCTTGCTTTTTTGTTTGATTTTATTGACCAGGATCTGACGATGTTCGCTTTACGAACAAATGCCAATTAATCACTCGTAGATTTCAGGTAGAATCTGAGATTTTCACCTAACATAATGGAGTGTAAAGCCGTGTTGACGGAATAAATAAATAGAAGAAAATGAGCCTTACAGTACTCACATGTGTAACATATTTTCCTATTATGTGTCTACCGGGAGCGCAAATCCCTTGTTAACAGTAAACTCTGTTGGTCATTGAAATAACTACTTGGAAAACGACAGTGCCAAATTCTGACCGGTGCGCATGCGCGAGGTACGTCGTGATACCGATGATTTATTGTAGGATTATCTTTAATGTGGCCTCCAAACCTTGAAGTAAACCGTATGCGATAAACATTCCACAGCAAAAGTATGAAGATTTAATAAATCATAATTTTTATATAATTAATATTTTCACACCAAAGAACAACAACAACAACAACAACTTTAAGATGATTTATTGTAGGAATATCTTTAATGGGGCCTCCAAACCATGAAGTAAACCGTATGCGACATACATTCCACATATGGCTGTATGTTGGCTGATAGTATCTCGAATGCTTACATTAAATAAGAATACAGCAAAAGTATGAAGATTTAATAAATCATAATTGTTTTCAGCAAATATGATATAATGCATATTTTCACATCAAAGAACGACAACTTGAAGATGATTTATAGTAGGAATATCTTTAATGGGGCCTCCAAACCTTGATGTAAACCGTATGCGATATACATTCCACATAGCCACATGGCTAACAGTACGTCGTGGTACCAATCTCCGCCTCCGCGCGTGCTCATTGTTTCCTCTTACACAATTCCGTCCCATTTCCGTCCCTTTTCCAAAATCACTCCCACAAAAAATATCCAGCAACCGAGTGGAAAGATGTTACACATCAAAATCTCCCAGGATATCACAGAACCCTCTCTGGCCTAAACAACACCGTCAATGCACTGTGGGTTAAACATTTCACTGGGCCATTGCTGTCACATTTGAAAACATACAAAACGATGATTTGTCGGGCCACACTGCAGTCTGCCCACTGAAGACGTGCAGCTTGAAGACTGACACACAGTAGTGAGTGGTCACCTGCCGCTCTGTTATGTAAGGTATATCACCACGAGCAGCACTCAAAGCGACCAGTGTGCTCTTTCAAGAGTGTGTCTGTACGTTTTGTCCAGTGAGTTTACAACGTAGACTTTCGCGGCTGGTGTTTCATTTAGGTTTCCAGGATAGAGTCACGTCGCACGTCGGTGAGTATCTACCAAAGTTTCAGCTGTCGTTACAGCAGCCTTCACCAAAGGTCGGTCTCCTTGTCTTATCTAATACGATACCGGGTGAGTTAGCCGTGGTCGTTACGGCATGACTGCTGGCAGTTGCTCACATCCGGGAGGCGAGGAGGTTCGAATCCCCCCGCCGGCAACCTTGAAGATGGTCTTCTGTGGTTTCCCAACTTCCTTCCAGGCAAATGCCGGGGTTGGTCTCTAACTATAGGCCACAGCCGCTACCTTCCACCTCCTTGTCCTTACATTCAAACTTTCCTCCCCAGACAACACTCCACATGCAACGTACGTGTAGCTCACCCATTGGGTGTCCGCCTAGAAGCAGCTACAAAACTGGCGAGCCAAACATGTCCTCGGACACTCCCGGCACTAAAAGCAATACGCTTAAAAAACATCTAATACGATGTGGCACTAGATGAGAAACTGTAAGTTACAGACCGCCATACCCCGTACACCCTTATTTTTGATGCACTAGCGGCTTCGGTGGCGTAGTTAGTAGCATGCTGAACTGCTGTGCCCAAGATAGCGGGTTCAAACCCGGCCGAAGTCGTCGGATTTTTAAGAGCGTTAAAATCCTTCAGTATGACTTCCTTCGGAAAGAAGTATAGCCGGCGGTCCCATGTCATAGATTTATGGCATGTAAAAGATCTTTCACAGACTAAACTTGTGTGAAGCTAAAATGCTAGGTTAGATTTCGTCGGAACGCTCTATCAAAGTACCAACGTTCACCAAAAGGTATCATTAATTTCTGGTAGCAAAAGTTGGAACTACTTGAAATTGAACGGAACTTATAGCTCACCCTAAGGGTGTCCGCTGGAAGCAGCTACTGCCTCAGGCGAGCAGAACATGTCCTCGGACACTCCCGGCACTAAAAGCCATACGATAAGTAAATAAATAAATTTGACGCACTTTCTTTTCATAGGTATTACATTGCAAAGTGTAACATCATATCTCTTTGTCAGCCATTCGTGGGTCGTTCTTCACGCGCACTTCTCCAATGAAACCATTATACTGTAAAAATACTTAAATGAAAATTGCACTCATTCCAGGTTCCGTATTGACCATGTTAACATGAAGTATAACATAAATTTCTCGCCAAATCAATACTTTTTACTTACATAAAAATCTATAGGTACATGTTTCGAAAACACACAATGTTTTCTTCCTCAGCCCACTTATTGGTGTTAAACATCATATAACATCGATAACCTCACTAAATAACTATTTAATAGATTTTTATGAAAGTAAAAAGTATTGATTTGGCGAGAAATTTATGTTATACTTCAACTTAAATGAAACTTTGTTGTTAATTTTATTAATTTTACAGATTTGGGTAACGGAGCGCATATCGTTTCAACAAAATCCCGTATGCGTTCATATACCATTCATGCGATTGCAGTGATATTTGGTGAATTTTTGTTTCCTCTTCCGCGAAAGTTTGTGATTTATTACATCTATTTTACAATTGGTAGCGCACGAGTAGATTCAACTAATGAGCGACAGCGCGTGAATCGTTTCAACCAAGTCCCGTATACGTTCATATACCAGTCATCCGATTGTGATGAAACTTTGGTGAGTTCTGTACACTCCTGCGAAGGTTTATGAATTAGTAAGTTCATTTTTCAATATGTGGCGCACGAGCACGGGCACCCGCAGGATATTTTCAGGAGGGGGAGCCAAGTAATAGTTTTAATTTCATTACCTACCTGTTACTAGGTGATGATGAGACGTGCCCCCCCCCCCCCTCGCAATTCTCGTTTCATTTCTGACTTGCTTCGTGATAATCATTGGTTGGAAGCTCTGAAACCGTTGGGTACAATATCTTTATGGCATGAATGTGAGGAATAGTTTTTCTTTGTTCAGATAGAAGTTTGCTTTTCTTAGTGAATCATCGTCATAATGTTCATTACTTAAAAACTGGTAAAAAGTAGTTGTATCACTATGTGTCGACAAAAATACAAATCAAGCAGTTCATTAAAATAGTAATGTTAATCCAGTTCGCTGCTTTTCTAATTAACTGGAGATATTTTCATTTTCAAATAATCCCAAATTACTAAGTTACATAAAACTGAGGTACTATCCCTACATCTAAATCATTTAACTATCAGTAACCTTAATTTATGAAATAAACTGGTGTGACAATGAAGAATCGAAATATTCTTAGGGATTCCTGGGGAGGGGGCGCCTATGTCAAGGACAAGAACTGTTGCGGTAGACCAAGATTAGAATATGTTAAACAGATTGCCTCGTATGTAAGATGTGGTAACTATTTAGAGATGAAATTTTCAGCTCAGGAGAGGGAGGCATGGACTGCTACATCAAACCAGTCAAAAGATTGAAGATTCAAACGCAACAACAAATACATGTGAAATCATCACCATAGTACTCTTAAGATCTGTCAGATTTAAGTATTGAAATATTATTTGATTGGGGCAGAGGATTTCTATGTTCCGCTTTTTACAATAACAGTATCGTACAATGGGGATAATGTTACTAGAATCTGGGAACAACGTCTGCGGACGTTGTATAGCGTGCAACTTAAATGTCTTATTCTGAAAGGGAGTAGCAGCCTTTCAGAATAAATCAATTCTTTACTAGTCTTATAGACGGTTAAGATATTGATAATATAAGCCAAATAATGGCTACACTGCGTCCTGCTGCACGGCTGAAAGCAACGGGAAACTACAGCCGTATGCTATTCCCGAGGATATGCACCTCTCTATGCATAATTACATGTGATGATGGCCTCCTCCCTTGTAAAATTTCAATCCGGAGGTAAACTAGTCCCCCGTTCGGATCTCCGGGTGGGGACTACTCGAGAGGGGGTTAACATCACAGAAGTGACAAAGAGGAAATCTGACATTCTACGGATCGGAGCGTGGAATGTTAGAAGTCTGCTAGGAAGTGGAAGGTTAGAAAACTTAGAAAGGGAAATGGATAGATTGAGGTTGGATTTGGTTGGGATTAGTGAAATGCGCTGGCAGGAAGAACAGGACTTTTGGTCAGGAGACTATAGGGTCATTAGCGCTAAATCAAACAATGGCCAAGCAGGGGTTGGACTCATATTGAGTAGGAAACTTGGACAGCGGGTGGAATATTATGAGCAATATAGTGAACGGATTATTGTAGCAAAAATCAATACTAAACCTACCTGCACCACAGTGGTACAAGCCTATATGCCTACCAGTCAAGCTGATGATGAGGATGTTGAAAAGGTCTACGAAGAAGTAGACGAAATTCTGAGGTATATCAAGGGTGATGAAAATGTTATAGTAATGGGAGATTGGAATGCTGTGGTAGGAAAAGGGAGAGAAGGGAAGATAGTAGGAGATTTCGGATTAGGTGAAAGGAATGATCGAGGAAGCAGGCTGGTAGAATTCTGCACCGAGCATGAGTTGGTGATAGCTAACACCTTATTCAATAACCACAATAGAAGAATATACACATGGATGAGACCAGGAGATACAGGGCGTTACCAAATCGACTTCATTATGGTCAAGCAGAGGTTTCGAAACCAGATTTTGGATTGTAAAACATATCCTGGTGCTGACATAAACTCTGACCTCAATCTGGTTGTAATGAAATGCAGATTAAAGTTGAATAAACTGAAGAAAAGTCAAAAGCCAAAAAGGTGGTCAATAGACAGACTGAAAGAGAAGGATGTAAACGAAAGATTCAAGAAAAGTATAAAGGAAGGACTAATGAAAAACCCTAAACAAACTTCAATTGCAGACGAATGGGCACTTTTGAAGAATGAAATAACAAAATCCGCCGAAGAAAACATTGGTAGGAAAGAAAGAATAGGTAGAAAACGGTAGATCACTCAGGATATACTAGAATTGATGGATGAAAGGCGGAAACACAAGAATGTAAGAGATGAAAAGGGGAAAGCAGAATACAGACGTCTGAGAAATGAGGTTAACAAGAAGTGCAAGGAAGCGAAAGAAGAATGGTTGAAAGAGAAATGTGCAGGTATAGAAAATTGTCTGAAATTAGGAAAAGTAGACACAGCTTATCGAAGGATTAAGAATACTTTTGGGGAAAAGAAGACTAAGTGCTGTAATATTAAGGACACAAATGGAAAGCCTCTAACAGATAGGGAAGAAAAGGTTGAGAGATGGAAAGTTCACATAGAGAGTTTGTATAAGGGAAAGGAGATTGAGAATCATGTAATGGAAAGGGAGGAGGAAATTGATGAGGATGCGAAAGGAGATTTAATATTGAGATCAGAATTTGATAGAGCTTTGGAAGACTTAAGCAGGAACAAAGCACCAGGCATAGATGATATACCGATTGAGTTGCTACGCTGCATAGGAGATGAAGGTCTGATCAGGTTATTTCACTTGGTGTGTAGGATTTATGAGACAGGTGAGGAACCCCCTGATTTCAAGAAGAATGTAATCATCCCTATACCAAAGAAAGTGGGAGCTGACAGATGTGAAGATTACCGTACAATCAGCTTGATTACTCATGCTTCAAAGATCCTGTCTAGAATAATTTACAAGAGGATTGAAAGCCAGATAGAAACGGAGTTGGGTGAAGACCAGTTTGGTTTCAGGAGAAATGTAGGAACAATGGAAGCTGTACTAAGCCTTAGGCTGATTTTGGAAGGTAGAATAAGGAAAGATAAGAGAACGTTCATGGCTTTTGTAGACTTAGAAAAGGCTTTTGATAACGTTGATTGGACTAAATTGTTTGACATTTTGAAATCGATTGGAATAAAGTACAGGGATAGGAGGGTGATATACAATCTATACAGAAACCAGACAGCAGTCATTCGAGTTGAAGGACATGAGAGAGAAGCTGGTATTCATAAAGGTGTAAGGCAAGGCTGCAACTTATCACCCATACTTTTCAATCTTTACATTGAACAAGCAATGAAGGAAATTAGAGAAAAATGTAAAGTGGGAGTGAAGATTCAAGGAGAAATAATTTCAACTCTGAGATTTGCTGATGACATCGTCATCTTGGCCGACAAGCCTGAGGATTTGAATGAGTTTTTGAATGGTATGGACTCCGTCTTACGGAAAGAATTCATGATGAAAATTAATAGATGTAAAACAAAAATACTGGAATGCAGCCGAAATAAATCAGAAACCTCTATGGAGATCAAATTGGCAGGTGAAAAGCTGAAGGAAGTAGGAGACTTCTGTTACTTAGGAAGCAGAATAACCAGTGATGGACGAAGCAAAGAGGATATAAAAAGTAGGTTGGCTCAGGCAAAGAAAGTATTTCTACAAAAAGAGGAATCTGCTGACATCGAATATAGATTTAGGTATTATGAAGTCATTTTTGAAAGCCTTTGTCTGGAGCGTGGTGCTCTATGGAAGTGAAACTTGGACTATTGGTGTAGCAGAAAAGAGGAGAATTGAAGCATTTGAAATGTGGTGTTACAGGAGAATGATGAAGATCAGATGGGTAGATAGGGTTACAAACAAAGAGGTATTAAGACGAGTGGGAGAGGAGAGATGATTCTGGCGACTGCTAATGAAGAGAAGAGATAGGTTGGTAGGACACATACTAAGACACCCAGGAATAGCAAGCTTAGTTATGGAAGGAAGGGTCGAGGACAAGAACTGTAGGGGTAGACCAAGGTTAGAATATGTTAAACAAATTGCCTCGGATGTAGGGTGTGGTAGCTATGTAGAGATGAAACGATTAGCTCAGGGCAGGGAGGCATGGAGGGCTGCATCAAACCAGTCAAAAGACTGAAGACTCAAACAACAACAGATTTGGGAAAACTTGGGCATCAGCCCCGGGTAGTTGGGTGTGTGTTGTATGATAACTTATACTTATATTTATGTGATGACTAGCAGCGTGTGTAACTGTATTAGGAACAGGGATGGGCTAAGTGCCCCGGGACTTGGAGCAGTTAGTTAGTTATTGTTGTTTTAAGGGCCGGAACTTCGAGGTCATCTGCCCCTCTTAACACAAATTAAAGTATACAAATTTCGAATGGAATATAAAATTTAGAGGCGGACAACAAAATTTGTAAAAACCGAAAATTAATAAAACAAAACATTAAATAAAACTAATAATTGGCATTTACCTGGAGGGGGTGTGGGGAACACCCACAGAAAAACCACAGTCAGGATAGTCACTATCAACGGCGGGATTCCTACCTACACTCTCCGGACTTGCTGCATCTGCCCGCGCGGTCGTGGTGCACAAGTTGAAGAGCACGGCTACGCCGCAGGACTTTGTAAGGATCAATTAGACATGAAGGTGGGAGGAAGCCTTAATAGGGAGGTGGTTCGTTAGTTCCTCAGTTTAGGGGCTGCGACAACGCGGTTATGTAGCCCCGTGTACTTTGGGTGTTTGTAGAATCCTTCTGATAGACTAACTTGTGTAATTGTGATGGCTGTGTTAGTGGGTGTTATCTGTTGCTTTTTTTTTTTCAAGGACTGCAGACATTCATTTCAATTTTCAAGTAGTTTCGACTTTTGCTACCAAACGCCACCGTCAACGACAACTATTTCTGAACTTGGTTACTAGATGCCGCTGCAGTCGGCTCCTCGTGACGAACGTTGGAACCTAAGAGCGTTAGTTAAATCTAAGCTATATTTTAGCTTCACACAAGTTTAATTGTGAAAGGTTCTTTTACATGCCAGAGCCTCCGTGGCTTAGGCGGCAGCACGCCGGCCTCTCACCGCTGAGTCCGTGGTTCAAATCCCGGTCACTCCATGTGAGATCTGTGCTGGACAGAGCGGAGGCAGACAGGTTTTTCTCCGGGTACTCCGGTTTTCCCTGTCAACATTTCATTCTAGCAACACTCTCCACTATCATTTCATTTCATCTGTCATTCATTTACTCACTGCCCCAGAGGAGTGCGTCAGGCCTCGGCAGCCGGCACAGTTCATATCCTCGCCGCTAGATAGGGGCTTCATTCATTCCATTCCTGACCCGGTCGGAGACTGGAAGCAGGCTGTGGATTTTCATTCATTCTTTTACATGCCAAAAATCTATGACATGGAACCGCCGAATTTACTTCCCCTCCGAAGGAAGGCATACTGAAGGAATTACAACGCTCTTAAAAATCCGACGACTTCGGCCGGAATATGGCAGCTGAAAGGCTGCTTGAGGTTTTAGCTCTCGCGGTAAAAATGAGCGCAGGTGAGTTTCACAAGGAGGGAGGTAGCAAGCAGCTTGCTACTCCTGTGGGGGTCCAAGCACGGACAGGAAGAGCCCGCTGATGAGCCTATCTTAGTGTTCCTGGGCGAAAATCCATACAAGACACGGCATAAACCTACAATAAATGCTGAGTTTTAATTAGACATTTGTTTGGATCGTACTCATGTGAGGTGACGCTCATCGCCATCGAGTCTGAATCACTCTCTTGTGCACAAATGAACCACGAGTTGGGATAGACTGGGAGATTGATCATGAGATGATGCCGATAGACATGTTTTACTTTTTAATGTGTTAGGTTTGAAGTTTTGTTCCACTTTCTCCACTCTTGTTGCTGAGAACTTCCTAACTGTAAGTACACTCTTGAGAGAGCGTTTGGCATTAACTATTTACAGGGGCTGAGAGCCTCGCCGACGTCGTGGCTGATTTAGCCATCGATCAGGCTATCGTCCACCACCAGTTTAGACCTGCTCTTCATAGAACCCGATCCACTCCATCGGACTTCTCAAAGAGTATCCCTCAGAGGCTCACAATTAGAAGGACGTGACTTGACGACCACGGGGCCACAGCTGAGTCCAACATTGCTTCCACTTACTATTGCCGGGCTCCACTCTCTCTCATCTTTCCTGTCTACCTCCCTTGGTCAACTCTTGTTTTCTTCCGACCCCGATGATATTATGGCACCCGAGGCCTAGAGAGGCTTTCGTTTTCTCAGCTTAATTGGCCCTTGTCTCATCCTTCCTATTTCTTTGAAGGGCTAGACCTCCTCTTTTCTTTTCATGCTATCTCCTGCCTTCTGCTCAACGCCCTAAAGGAGGCAGGGTGTGTGTAGCCTCAACCTGGATAGTGCTACACCCTTAAGGGCTCACAGCTCGTGAGTTCGGGAATGGCGACCCTGAGGTATTCTTGAACTGGGTCCGTTTTTGCCATTTTCGATTGCCTTCTGGCGACGGATCCTCTCCTATTTCCCATTTCCTGTCTGCCTTTCATCACTCTACTTCTATCCTAGTTCTTCCCCTCATTCTTGGAGGGTCGAGGGCATTTCTTTTCCCTGTCTTTTATTTCCATTGTTCCTTCTTCTTTTATTTTTGTCCGTTTCTCTCCTACCTCTTAAGTTAGTTTTAGTTCTAGTGATCATTTTATCATCATATATCAACTCATCCAAACAATTAGGGGCCGATAAACTCGATGTTAAGACCCTTAAAACAGCAATTATCTTCATCATCATCATCATCATCAACATCATTATCTCTGTGCATTGTAATCTCACACCTAACTTGTTCATAGATGTGATTTGACCTCATCAAATGTTTTCCCAAATCGGTTTTATCTAGAGGGAAGAGTCTATGCTACATGCCCTTGGGGGACGTGGTGGCGCAGCGGTCAAGTGTTTGGCCTCTCACCAAGGTGGACCGCGATTCCCGGTCAATGCATGTGAGATTTTCGAAGTGAAATGTCATCTCCTGTGGTTCGGATTCCACGTAAAAAAAAAGAGGTCCTGTGGCTCATGCTCATGATTAATGGCCACGCCCTTGGATTTTGGACCATTTGAAGGAGAATATTACTTTGTAATTAGATGTGATTCATATAAAAGTCATGATATTCATTTCATGTTTATTTTAAAAGAAGGTTTCCAATAATGTGCCATTGCGTCATAAATGTGCAAAATTTCTGGGAGATTATTATTATTAATTATTTTCCAAAAATTGTGCCTACAATTTATGGACGGCAAATAGACAGCAGTGTCTCCATCTCCGTTCATTATATTTATACAAATCTGATATGTTACTTTGTCATTAAACGTTGTGCTGAACACGTCGTTCCATGTTTCCGGCAGTTCACTGGAGCATTGAGTTGTCAATACCGTGAAATTTGCAAGTAAATTACCCCTTCAGATGGTCCAAAATCCAAGAGCGTGTAGCGTAGACTCTTCTCTATAGATAACCTCACAGGAAAACGATTGATGAGGTCAAGTTCGGTGATCTTGGTGGACACAAGTTCCTGCAGATTATGCGGTCGTCGAAGTAACGCGGCGCCCTGTTGAAAGAATCCTTGACGCAGTTATATATTATCCAATTTTGTTCCACTGAAAATGCGTTGGTACACTTCGGTGTTCACTGTATCGTAAATAACAAATACAAAATGGGCCCACGATTCTCTCTGCTGCAGGTGCGCACAAACATTCACTTTCAATGAGTGCATAGTGTTGAGGTTGGCTAAAAACTAATTGTGTTGTCTGTGTAACGTGGCAACCCTCTGCTCTTTTGTTTTCATTTAAATATACAATGCGGCGAAGTCGATACGAAAAAAAAAAAGTGAAAAGAGTTAAAACTAATATGTTGTGTTTGTTTCTGTTTCGAACAATACAAGCAAATATCTAATTGAAGTTATCTCAAAACATAAAAGAATAATATTACTTTTCAACACATATGTGTTTCATGAATGCCATGTGGAGTTTGTGCTGATCAAATGCGTGTGATCTGGGAATTCACGTAACCGTCAAGGTGACACCATCGTGTAATGGATAACGATCATTGAGCTCATATTTAGCTCCCGCTCTGTAACCTTCCCCCCTCCACATCCTCCCCGCCGGTACGGCAACTAGACACACTACACCAACTCAGCGAGGAACATCAATCATTTCTTACAGCCCATTACAGTTATTTTTCACGGGAAAGTTGATGGCCCGTTCTCGGTACATTTCGCCAGTAAACCATAACACAAACATTTGTAACCTGAGAAGGTCGTACAATGGACTGGAGACTGGGCGCTATCGACAGGCTAAACAATTATTAGATCCATTACATTGAGACTGGCGGACAGCATTTCCTTTCGCCACGTGGCTTCAGGTAGAACTATCCAAGGCGGATAGGAAAGGGAAAGAGGAGAAGAAATGAATGCTCCACTACATATATAATCTCATTTTCAAGCTATTTTAGGATTTAGTTTAATGATCATCATTTAATTAATTAATTAATTAATTTAGTTAGTTATTTTATTATTTATTTAGCCATCTATTTATTTATCTATCTACTTTTTTATGTTTTATGTAATTATTTATTTTATTAATAGATTATTTATTTATCTATTTATCTTTTGGGGTAGAAGACCTCCCTGATCCGCCCCTTAAAGGGAGAGGTACGCCTTTCACATGACAATATCTACTGAGTTAAAAAATATATCTCCTAAACTATGTGTTGCAAAGATATAAAACTATGAAGGATTATTAAACACAGTTCACTCATTATTATGCACAAAACACGTTTTATAATATGGTTGCAGTAATGCATTTTTATACCACCAAACGTTCAACTGTTTTTTGTACAGTTGGACAGCGTTTACATGATAACTACCCCACATTTTGAAATCATCATCATCATCATCATCATCATCATCTTGCAAAGTTTTCAGCCACTGGCCGGGTCTGTTTGGAACACAAGCCTCTCCAACCTTACATCAATGTTCTTTTGAGCTGTTGGTATCATTCACGGCTACAACATACACCAAAATAATTGATACACATATTCACGAAATATTCGTTTTCCTATTCTTAGTCTAAATGTATTTTTTTTTACTTTTTTGTGGGGTGAAAAATATTCCCTTAAATGGGAAGTATGCTTGATACACAAAATATTTTGGTGTATGTTGCTCATATTGGTACAATTCACAGTCACCCAAAATTTTTATTCAGATATCTTTAATAGTAATTGAGTTATCATGTAAACGCTGTGTGAAAATAAAGTTTTCGGGAAACAAATTTCAAACTTTCCTAAGGGTAGAATTTAAGGAGACAACCTAAGCGACGGTAACTAATATTTAGGGCCATATCACAGGAAGTATTGAAGATATTTTCATTTCGTTTCCACCAAATGAGAGATAAGTGATTAGTCATCCAATTAATTCATTTAAAAAGAAATTAAAATCTTTTGACCCTGAAAGTTGTACCTCTTTCCTTAATACCTCAACAACTATCTATTTATTTAATTATTTATTTTATTTTTTCTTTGATCGTTTGGGCCACCTATGATTGTGTTTTAGCTGTTGTCTGACACATCTGGTGTTCTTGGTGGATTCTTTGGCGCCTGCTTTCGTGCTGAAATTTTGAGCCTTTCTATTGGAACAGTAATATTTCATTTTCTGGCTGAACTCGATCTTATGTTCCTCGGACCATTTCTTGGACGCGTTGCGGTGAACTTCTGTAGAGGATGTGAGGAAAGGTCTGGTTTTAATATTGTGAGACGGTAGCGTCTCCTGTCATTTATTGTGTCTTGCTGAATATTAAGTTCAGCAAGATCCTTCTAAATTTCTTTGATCCACAGGGACCCTCTGACTTCACCCTTCGTAACTACCTTGAAGATGTTATAAGACAGCTTGTGGTGATCCATTCTGTACAGGTGACCGTAGAATGCCAGGCGTCTCCTACTGATGGCATGTGTGAGGTTTTCCTGGTGTTTATTTATTTATTTATTTATTTATTTAGTTAGTTAGTTGGTTATATAGTTAGTTATTAATTGATAAGCAAAACCTGGTAGTAACAAGATATGTTTATATATCACGACTGCTCTATGTTCCCTGAATACAATATTCATTTTCTTCCGGAAAACCTTTAAACTGTTAGAGAAATGTTCTAAGACTTCCTTAGGCAACTCATTCCATCTTTCAATACCCCCTGTTGATAAAAGAATAATTTGCGTAGCTCTTTAAAAAAAAAATCGGGTCTAGTTTTGTAAGCGTGATCTCTCTTACCCATATAATCTTGCTCATGCATTCTATTTCGTAGTTCATTCCAGGCCGGCTCTTCTGTGTATGCTTTGTATATCTCATATAGGCCTATCTATGTCTTTTGTTGTGAAGGGATTCTCATACTAATGACTTAAACATGTCATAGACACTGCCAGTTTGTGATAATTTGCCAAGAACGAATCTTGCAGCTTTCCTTTGCACCATCTCAAATTTGTTCGTTAGAGTTGTTTGATAGGGCTCCCACACACTCGTGACGTATTCCAAAATCGTTCTCACGATAATTTTGTAAGCAAATTCTTTGGTTGAATACTGCTACCCTTCATGTTTCTCATAAATAAATATAACGACTTGTTTGCCCTATTAGCAAGGTTCTCAATGTGCTCAACCCAGTGTAACCTCTTCTTTGTGGTTCTCCTGAGACAGCTGCATGACTAGACTCGTGGAATCATTTCGTTTCGAATCTGTAGTCAAATGATGTGCTGTTAATGAAAGATAGACATTTGCCCTGCACATACAGTAATTACTACGTTTACATGGCAAACTCAAATCGATTTCACTGCGATGCCTGTTTATAGGAGCAGTTTCAGTCGTGTTGAAATAGATTTTAATACGGCATATAATTCTAGGTGGCCAGGCTGCTGTTATGCTGGCTAACCCGTATTAAACAGCAAAACATAAAAGACTCGTAATTACAATCCGACGTTTTTATGACGGGTTGTTTGTAAACAGGAACAAGATGTTCAGTAAAGAACATATAGCCTATTTTCTCCTAAATGCATGGGTATTGTTATAACTCTTTGTCCTTTACAAGGAGTATAATTGAATGTTGGTTGTAGTAGCTTGTTGAAATACAACGTGCTATAGGGATATTAAACATGAATATGAGGTGCCCTTTGCTAGTGCTACCTCTGTACCAAATTTCGTTCAATTCGGTTTCACCGTGTTTGAATTGATAGGGGGAATCGATTTGCACACATACTTGGCCACCATCTGCAAACTATTGGGCTGATGTTCTTGCAGTTTGGTCTGAATATGTTTCCCACATTAAGATATGGTGTTGCAAAATTTGGTAGAGACTAGATTATTAGGTTGGTCGTAATTGCATTTTAGCTTTTAACATTTGGGTGGCCGCGATTACGTTTCCGTCAAGATAGCGGTGATATAAAACATGACACTGAGGTGCCCTTTGCTAGTGCTACCTCTGTACCAAATTTCGTTCATTCGGTTCCACCGTGTTCGAATTAATAGGGGGAATCAATTTTGACATAAAGATGGCCACCATCCGCAAACTATTAGGCTAATGGCCTATTAGATTGGTCAAAGGATGCTCCCTCCATACAGGTATGTTGTTGCAAAGTTTGGTAGAGATCGGATGGTTATGTTAGTCGTTATTTGATTTAAGCTTTAAACATTTGTGTGGCCGCCATTACGTTTCTGTCAATATGGCGGCGATATAAATCATGGCCCTGAGATGCCCTTTGCTAGTGCTACCTTTGTACCGAATTTCGTTCCATTCGGTTCCACCGTGTTCGAATTAATAGGAGGATCAATGTTGACATAAAGATGGCCGACACCCGCAAACTATTAGGCTAATAACCTATTAGATTGGTCAAAGGATGCTCCCTCCATAAAGGAATGTTGTTGCAAAGTTTGGTAGAGATCGGATGGTTATGTTAGTCGTAATTTAACTTAAGCTTTGAACATTTGTGTGGCCGCCATTACGTTTCTGTCAAGATGGCGGCGATATAAAACATGACACTGAGGTGCCCTTTGCTAGTGCTACCTCTGTACCAAATTTCGTTCATTCGGTTCCACCGTGTTCGAATTAATAGGGGGAATCTATTTTGACATAAATATGGCCGCCATCCGCGAACTATTAGGCTAATAACCTAGTAGATTGGTCAAAGGATGCTCCCTCTTAAAGGAATGTTGTTGCAAAGTTTGGTAGAGATCGGATGGTTATGTTAGTCGTAATTTAACTTAAGCTTTGAACATTTGTGTGGCCGCCATTACGTTTGTGTCAATATGGCGGGGATATAAAACATGACACTGAGATGCCCTTTGCTAGTGCTACCTCTGTACCAAATTTCGTTCTATTCGGTTTCACCGTGTTTGAATTAATAGGGGAAATCGATTTTCACACAAAGATGGCCGCCATCCGCTAACTATTACGCTGATGACCTATTAGTTTGGTCAAATGATGCTCCCCCCATAAAGGTATGCTGTTGCAAAATTTGGTAGAGATCGGATGATTAGGTTAGTCGTAATTTGATTTAAGCTTTGAACATTTGTGTGGCCGCCATTACGTTTCCGTCTAGATGGCGGCGATATAAAACATGACACTGAGGTGTCCTTTGCTAGTGCTACCATTGTACCAAATTTCGTTCAATTCGCATTCACCGTGTTCGAATTGATAGGGGGGGGGGCAGACATTCAGAGTACACACACTGACACACACACAGACACACACACATACACACACAGACACACACACACACACACAGACTCTCACACACACATACACACACACAGACAGACACACTTTTTTCGCCCTGTGTTGATCTCATAAGTCTACTTTCATTTTTTGCAAAAATCGAAAGTAGGCTAAAAATGGATGTACGGAAGATTTTGATGTTGTTTGTTCTAAACCAGTTTATGTTCAATTTAATAATGATAACATGTTATTGGTTTTACGTTCCTTTTTTAACTACTGATCTTTCAGAGATGCCGGAGAGGTGAAATGTTGCCCCGAAGGGATCTTTTACGTGCTAGTAAAGTACTGTCACTGCTCCCTCGCATTTAAGCACCCTTAAATACTGACTACGCAAGGATTCGATCCTGCAACCTCGGGAAGAGCAGGCGAGAAAGTTACCACTGCGCACTCAGCCAGTCTTGTAAAATTTGTTCCATCTAGTGGACAAATCGGGAAAGGAACGATAAAGAGAGATGGTGTATTTACACTTTTTCTGTTGACCACATTTTACGTACGGCTACACCAGACATTATAGGCAAAACAGACAAATATACACTATCGCTAAAAACACGTGCAAACGAACTACGCTTATCAACTACGACAGGAACACAGACAGAAACGAAGAATATGGGGCAGAAAGTATACAAGCAATTCGCGAGTCGAGTCACAGATGATAGTAGATTAAATTCAGCAATTTTTCTTGGTTTGTGCCGTGTCTTGTGTGAGGTTTCACCTAGGACATTAAGCTGGCTCATCAGTGGGCTCTTGATGTCTGCGCCCAGACCCCCACAAGGGTAGCAAACTGCTAAAAGTCTAAAGAAGTGTTATTTCCATTCCTGCTTCCGCGGGAAGCGGGCCGTCGGCGAAACTAGTAGCCCTTAGACCATAGTATTTTTAGCCTACTTTCGATTTTTGCAAAAAATGAAAGTAGACTTATGAGATCAACACAGGGCGAAAAACGTGTGTCTGTCTGTGTGTGTGTATGTGAGTCTGTGTGTGTGTGTGTCTGTGTGTCTGTGTGTGTGTGAGTGTGTGTACTCTGAATGTCTGTCCCCCCCCTATCAATTCGAACACGGTGAATGCGAATTGAACGAAATTTGGTACAAAGGTAGCACTAGCAAAGGACACCTCAGTGTCATGTTTTACATCGCCGCCATCTTGACGGAAACGTAATGGCGGCCACACAAATGTTCAAAGCTTAAATCAAATTACGACTAACCTAATCATCCGATCTCTACCAAATTTTGCAACAACATACCTTTATGGGGGGAGCATCCTTTGACCAAACTAATAAGTCATCAGCGTAATAGTTTGCGGATGGGGCCATCTTTGTGTGAAAATCGATTCCCCCTATTAATTCGAACACGGTGAAACCAAATGGAACGAAATTTGGTACAGAGGTAGTACGAACAAAAGGCACCTCAGTGTCATGTTTTATATTGCCGCCATCTTGACGGAAACGTAATGGCGGCCACACAAATGTTCAAAGCTTAAATCAAATTACGATTAACCTAATCATCCGATCTCTAACAAATTTTGCAACAACATGCCTTTATAGAGGAAGCATCCTTTGACCAAATGAATACGTCATTAGCCTAATAGTTTGCGGATGGCGGCCATCTTTGTGTGAAAATCAATTCCCCCTATTAATTCAAACACGGTGAAACCAAATGGAACGAAATTTGGTACAGAGGTAGCACTAGCAAAGGGAACCTCAGTGTCATGTTTTATATCGCCGCCATCTTGACAGAAACGTAATGGCGGCCACACGAATGTTCAAAGCTTAAATCAAATTACGATTAACCTAATCATCCGATCTCTACCAAATTTTGCAACTACATACCTTATGGAGGGAGCATCCTTTGACCAATCTAATAGGTTATTAGCCTAATAGTTTGCGGGTGGTGGCCATCTTTATGTCAAAATTGATTCCCCCTATTAATTCGAACACGGTGGAACCGAATGGAACGAAATTTGGTACAGAGGTAGCACTAGCAACGGGCACCTCAGTGTCATGTTTTATATCGCCACCATCTTGACTGAAACGTAATGGCGGCCAAACGAATGTTCAAAGCTTAAATCAAATTACGATTAACCTAATCATCCGATCTCTACCAAATTTTGCAATTACATACCTTTATGGAGGGAGCATCCTTTGACCAATCTAATAGGTCATTCGCCTAATAGTTTGCGGATGGCGGCCATCTTTGTGTCAAAATCGATTCTCCCTATTAATTCAAACACGGTGAAACCGAATGGAACGAAATTTGGTACAGAGATAGCACTAGCAAAGGGTATCTCAGTGTCATGATTTATATCGCCGCCGTATTGACAGAAACGTAATGGCGGCCACACAAATGTTCAAAGCTTAAATCAAATTACGATTAGCCTAATCATCCGATCTCTAGCAAATTTAGCAACAACATACCTTTATGGAGGGAGCATCCTTTGACCAAACTAATAGGTCATCAGCCTAATATTTTGCGGATGGCGGCCATCTTTGTGTGAAAATCGATTCCCCTTATCAATTCGAACACGGTGAAACCGAATGGAACGAAATTTGGTACAGAGGTAGCACTAGCAAAGGGCACCTCAGTGTCATGTTTTATATCACCGCTATCTTGACGGAAACGTAATCGCGGCCACCCAAATGTTAAAAGCTAAAATGTAATTACGACCAACCTAATAATCTAGTCTCTACCAAATTTTGCAACACCATAACTTTATGTGGGAAACATATTCAGACCAAACTGCAAGAACATCAGCCCAATAGTTTGCAGATGGTGGCCAAGTATGTGTGCAAATCGATTCCCCCTATCAATTCAAACACGGTGAAACCGAATTGAACGAAATTTGGTACAGAGGTAGCACTAGCAAAGGGCACCTCATATTCATGTTTAATATCCCTATAGCACGTTGTATTTCAACAAGCTACTACAACCAACATTCAATCATACTCCTTGATAAGGACAAAGAGTTATAACAATACCCATGCATTTAGGAGAAAGTAGGCTATATGTTCTTTACTGAACATCTTGTTTTAAAATTAATTGAAAATTTATTTGTTGCTAGGAGTACGTCATGACGCGTCATAGCGTACGTATGGGTTATCTAAACGGATGGCGCAGAGGTCACACCGACCAGCAAAGCGGCCCCCCAGGGAGTTACTGACTTGCTGCTCATATCACTCAGTGCCATCCGCAATAAATTAGTTCATTAACTACCGAGGAAAATTGATTTTGGCGAGGAAATTAGCTTACGTTACTCTAATTATCTATTTATTCCAGAGGAGTAAGAAGGCGGAGAGTGACATGCACACAACCTTTCTCTCTCATCCTGTTGTAAGCGGTGGCGTAGCCTTTTCTCTCTGTATGGTAATCGTTGTTGTTGCTGTTTTATTAGGAACATGGGCAACGTAGATATTTCGTCCCCGTTTACTTATGTGTGTGTAGAATAACCTGTGCTATTGTGGTGACTATATTCAGGTGTGTATTTGCAATGAGGCATGGATTAGGATGATAGCGGACGTGGACTCTAGTTAGGAACCATCCATGCATTTGCCTGGATTAGAAATGGGAATCCACGGAAAAACACTTCTACATGGCTTAGATAAGTATCGAATCCACCTCTAATCACTTTTTGCGTCACAAGCCTGAGTCTATTTCGCTCCAGCCCTCAGACCAGAGTTAAATTTCTTTGGGAATCGAACCCGGACTTCCGGAGCAACAGCCAAATACGCTAACCGTTACAACATGAGGGAGTCGTATTTGTATTCAGCATGTCCATTATTTTATCATCATATAAGAGGCTGCAGTATTTGAGTGTACTTTACAACGTGGCAAATCGTTTATCATTGCTAGAAATATCAGAGGTGCGAGGTTTGAGCCTTGGGGTATACCGGAATGAACTATGTATTCCTTTGAGACCTGGAACGATACAAATTGTTTCCTGTCTCTGAGGTAGGAGCTGAATAGTTGGAATAATGGCTGGGAGAATCCCAAAATACACAATTTTTTAAGAAATATATCATGATTTATTGTGTCAAAGGCTTTATCGAAATCTGACAAAATAACATCGATTTGCCCTCCTTATCTAACTCTTTCGATACAATATGAGTGAAATTTGTTGCATTAGTCACTGAAGATTTCCTAGATAGGAAACCATGTTGGTTATCTGTTACGAATATTCTGAGAAATACTGATATTCTTCCGTGCAATATGAATTCAAATACCTTGGCTACTGCGGATAAAATAGATATGGATGGTAGTTATGAATAGTGATGGGTTCCCTGATTATAGTATAGGGCAAACGCGAGTGATTTTCCATGCGTCAGGGAACGTACAAGTTTGTGTGGCTAAGTTAAATATAAAATGTAACGGATCCCTGAGACTTTCAGCAAATCCTTTCACCTTCATACGGTGGAATATTATCAGGACCAGCAGACGATTTAGGTTTTAATTTTTTTACAGCTACTTGAACCTCTTCCCTTGAGACCAGTTTTATGTGAAGGGTGTCGGGAGTAGTCGATGCCGTAGTCGATGATGATCTGAGCAATATTTTCTCTTCTTATGCTATTCCTTCTCTTTAAATTGTCTGGCTGAGTGGCTCATCAGTAACGTTCTCACCTGCTGTTTCCGAGGTTGCAGGATCGAATTCTGGCGCAATCAGCTGGCATTTGAGGTTACCCAAATGTGAGGTAGCCGTGTCAGTAGATGACAAGTTAACGATCCTCTTCGGGGCAAACTTCCGGCACCAGGACGTCTCAAAAAGCCACAGTTGTTAAAAGGGACGTAAACCAATAAAATTATTATTAATCCCCTTTAATTTACCCTTTCGTTCCTTTGAAAATAAGACAGGATATTTTCTGCCAGTTTGCCGTTTGCATCTAAGAACGGTTTCGCTGAGTACTGTGTGAAAATTCTGACAAAACAGGTCTACTGCTGTATTCATATCAGTGAACTCGTATATTTGACCCTAGGCACCATCCCTCAACCGAGTGTACAGCAAGGCTGCTCAAAATCTGCTTCCAGGAAGTTAAAGGTATCATTGGGATGGATCTGTACTTGGTTTCGAGATATTGTTAGAGATATTTCCACATCCAGAGCAGGGTGGTGGAGATCCAGCAGTAAGAGCAGATCAGTGTTTTCAGTTACATCTCTGTTGATATTGTTGGATTGAACTAAGACCTGCATCCTCGCGTTTCGGTTTAGTACTGACGGTACTGAATTGATAGATTTTAGCTGAAAGTGAGGGATAAAATTTACAAATTCTCTTGTTTGAGTATAGTCATCTTTAGTTATTGTACTTCGTATTGTTGCGATGTTAATTACCGAAGATTAAGAAATGTTGATCATATATTTCTGAGCTGGATTCCAACTCCGCTCCGGACTTTGGTGGTCAGGTTTTCATTAAATAAATCTAATTATGTGTTCACTCCTCCTTCATCTCTACTTAGTATAAAACTAAGTCCCCGATTCTGGGATGTTACGGGTAAACTCGAGAACCACTGGGTGGACTTTGATGTGGTTTTCACCATTCTGTAAAGGATATCTCGAGGATGATTTCCGTAGAAAATAATTCATTTATGATCAAAGGAAGCCGAGCAGTAACAATTTCAGTGGAAAAGTCGAAAAAAAAAAAAACTGGCGTCCAAGCGCATTGTAAGCTTACGTTGGGCAAACCGTTAAAAATATCTAAATACTATCAGTGTAAGAAATGTTCAGCATGAAACGTTCTACAAAAAAGTCCGCGAGAGCATACGTCTATCTTCAATACATCGCCCACTATAAGTGTTTTTACGTTTTAATTTCTTCCAACCATGTCCATTCAACTGCTGAGGCGACAGTTTACGAGCTAGCTAAGGGCGAGTCTATCATCCCTGTTACACCCTAGCTAGCGGGCGAACCTATTTCTCCAGATACAGCCAGCAGCAAACCGTTGAGTCGTGTTGAGTTAAGACTTCTGAGAAGGTTGGTTGTGTTTGGAGTTTCCCTGGAAGAGCAACGCGGGTTTTCTTCATTTTGCCTGTGAAACACAGTCAAGTTAAGATTGGACGGAAGGGTGATTTGAGTTTCATTCACCTCGCCATTCCTGGAAGTGCAACTCTCATTTCGCCTGTGAACTTTTCGCTCCAAAAAATTCACAGTCAATTAAAGATTGGACGGAGGGGGGATTATATTATATTAAATTATACTGATTGGCGAATAATCTCTACTTAGTATAAAACAAAGTCCCCGATTCTTGGATGTCACGGGTAATCTCGAGAACCACTGAATGGATTTTAATGCGGTTTTCACCATACTGTAAAGGATATCACGAGGAAGGTTTCTGTAGAAAATAATTTATTAACGACCAAAGGAAGTCAAGCACTAACGATTTCAGTGAAAACGTCGAAAATAAACTGGCGTCGTGAGCTTTTTAAGCTTACTCTGGGCAAACCGTTAAAAATATCTATATACTATGAGTGTAAGAATTGTTCAGTATGAAACATTCTACAAAAAAGCCCGGGAGAGCATATCTCTATTTTCAAAACATCGCCTACTATAAGTGTTTTTACGGTTTCATTTCTTCCAACAATCTGCATTGAGTTACTGAGTTGACAGTTTACGAGCTCGCTAGGGGCGAGTCTATCTCCCCAGATACAGCCAGCAGCAAACTGTTGAGTCGTGTTGAGTTAAAAACTTTAGAGATGAGTGGTTGTGTTTGGAGTTTCCCTGGAAGTGCAACTCGGCTTTTCTTCATTTCGCCTGTGAACTTTTCGTTCCGCAAAATTCACAGTCGAGTTAAGATTGCACGGAATGGGGATTGTGTTTCATGCACCTCGCCATTCTTAAATTACGTCTGACAAGAATATGTTGCACATGCATCTCCATGATAATATAATTAATAGACCAGTCAGTGATTTTAACCCATCATGCCGAGACGTAAAACGGATATTGGTCGTTGTTCATTGACTTTGAAAAAAAAAAAAAAGAGGGCTTATCACGTAATGCATTCATAACTGTTCCCGGGCGAAGCCGGGTCTGGTTGCTAGTTTTTTATTATAAAAGGATAAGTTAGGTTATGATATCATTACAAAGTGTTCAAGTCATCCTTAATTCGAATTATGATGACCCGAAAACCTTCATATTTGCGTATTTCATTATGCCCATTTCTTACCCACCTGAAGGCATACTCGTTGTCTTTACGGATGTTTCGAGCTTGCGCCGGAAACTTCCTCTTCTCTGGAGGAGAAAGATGACCGGCGTGACATGTGGAGAGGTTCCGTTTCACCCAGCATCACTCCATGAAATGCTCGTTGTAATCCCGGCGAACGAATTTAAAGGTGATGGCACTGTGTTGGTGATTATGTGATTTTGGCAGTCGATGACAGGTATCCTTTTATTCAGTGATGACCACATCTAGAGCTTGACCTACTTTCAAGACTGGTTCAATAATATTTTCGTTAGGAACTTCCAGTGCACCGTGTATTTCCGTCCTATTCCTACGTGAGTACTGCTCAGATTATCCTAGGAGGTATTCAAGGGATTTTTGACATTTGACATTTTGCTTGGTTTATGTCTCAAAGTGCCCTTACATTCCTTAATTTCTATCTGCCAGTTTGAAATTAATGTCACATAATCGTCTAGTTTCTTATGGCACAATTCCATTGAATTACCTAGATCAGTCTCTCGCGCTCATTGTCTTTCTTTTATCATTTTAACTTGCTCTTTTAACTCCTTTAGCATTCCATAAATGTTCATCATTGATAGAATGCATTTGTTATTTATATTGTCACTTATAGTTGCACTATAGTCCACACATTGTACACACAGCCACTCGGTGATTCTGTTCACTGTATTCACACACTTCTTGTGGAACCACTTTCTACATGAACCACACTCTACCTTTACTGTCTTTCCCACGCCATAAGCGCACTCTTCACAGTCAGCCATGTTACCGATGCAGGTGAAAACTCCTATTTACACAATTTACGAGGAAGTTAGAAATTATAGGCTACTTTATATTGTTATTAATAACTTACTCTGTATTGTCGGGTGACAAAAGTGGTTAAGTTTCTTCTTAAATACACAATGGTTTCGGAGCTACTCACTCAGCCGTAATGCATTGCCTCTTTATATACATTGTACCCCACCCAGTCATTGCTTGCCACGGTGGGTGAGTGGTTAACGTATCGGTCTACTAAGTCCAAGCTTGCAGGTTCGCTCCTGGCCGTGGTAAGTGATCTTTGAAAGGCATCAAAAATTACGACACGCATGTCATACGACGTTGGCATGCCAAGGAACCAATTTGAATTCAGTAGGCCGTGCTCATAATGGCAAAATTAATCTCGGGGGTTTCCGCCAACACAAAGTTCCTCATATCTCTACTAAAAAGCGCTACAGGGCCAAGGAGCTTAGATATCTAACCTCCTTGACCTTCATAGTGCTTCAAGGAACAACGAAATTCGACATGCAAGCTATCCTCTGGGTGTCAAATAACAAAGTTTGCTCCCGGCACCCGAGGCCATACGATATTATTATTATTACTAACTTACTGTATATTGTCGGGTAGCAAATGTGGTCAAGTTTCTTCTTAAATACACAATGTTTTCGGAGCTACTCACTCAGCCGTAATACATTGCTCCTTTATATACAGTACATTGTGCCCCACACAGTCATTGGGCAAATTCGTGTTGACCGGCTGAATAGATGCAACTGGCAACACCGAAATAATAGCCTAAAAACTTTACAATAATTCGAAACTCAAAAGGACTTGTTAATTTAAACAATTATCATATTGTGCCCTTGTGGATGTAGTCAAAAATTCTTCGAAACAGCCAGCAGATGGCTTGAGGCGCAGCAAGGTATTGAGCGCCCTCCAAATACACCGGGACTCAATCCTGCATCTAGGAAATGGCAGGTGAAAGCCTTACCACTGCGTCCACTTTAATAACATAAGAGTCTGGCGACACGTGGTACATGTGACAAGAGAGTGCGGTGATTCCCTGGAGACTTGGCTCTCGAGTGCCTTACCAACACGACGCTGGAGACGCGCCAAAAAGTGACCGCTGGCCGCACTGCTACACTCTCAATATAATATATCCACTAATAAATAATTCTCCCCGCACGTCCTGGTAGTGATTTTATGGGTTTCCTCCTGAATGTCCATTTAAGCATGAAATTTAGATTCTTATCTTGATCCTTGTGTGTTGTAAAGGCTCACTGGAGGACTTGGCCAGCACCCAATATCCTGTAAGGGCCTCAACTGAGCCTGCTTTAGCTTCTATGGTCTGTTTATTGTAACTTCAAAGATGAAGCAAACCAAAGAACGAGGCTGATATAGAGCTGATTGGCTGGTGCCTCTATCTGTGTTATTCCAAAATATATGTGATCAGTTAGATTTTGAAGTTAAGGAAAAACCACATTATTTTCCTGAGCATATTTTAGCCGAAATTTGAAAAAAAAAAGTGCAAATGAAGGGTACCTTAACCCTCCAGGATGTCCTATAGGCCTACTGCCCATGCTAATTTTCACCTTTCATTTACTCTACCTTTCCCTCAGAAATCATTTACTGGAACCAATCAATAATTTTTCAGGGATTCAAGAATCTCTCCTCACTTTAAACAGGCTTTTTAGCCTATTTTCAATTTTGAAAAAAAAATAGGCTTTTGAGATCACCTTTTGTCCGTGTGTGTGTGAGAGGTGTGTGTGTGTGAGGTGTGTGTGTGTGTGTCCCCCTAATAAAATCTAAACGGCTGGAGCGATTTCAATGAAACTCGGTAAGTTCATGGCGCTATTCCCGGCGACCTCGACCGTGCCCTTCAAATTTTGTTACGTCTCACCAATCCAACATGGCGGCTGTGCGAAATATTTCACTAGCATTCAATATCTCCGGAACTATTTCCGATATCGCCCTGAAATTGTTAACGGTGATAAAGGGCACTACTAGAAGTTCATCTATGAGACTTTCAAAAACCTGGTGACTACAAAACCAACATGGCGGCCAAGCGAAATTGAGACTTTTAAATAGACTTTTCTCGCGATTTAACTACCCAAACGTAATGAAACTGGGTACAGTAATTTTTTATGCACATTGTAAAGCACTGGAGTCTAATTTAGTTCAATTGTTTACATAACCTCAAAATGGCGGCTGTGCGAAATATTTCACTGACATTCTATATCTCCGAAACTATTACAGATATCACCCTGCAATTTTGTACGGTGATAAAGGGTAATGATACAAGTTTACCAATGTATATTTCATAAACCTGTAAAGTACAAAACGAACATGGCGACCAAGCGAATTTGAAATATTTTAATAGACTTTTCTCGTGATTTAACTCTCTGAGCGCAGTGAAATGTGGTACAGTAAATGATTTTGCAGATTGTAATGCACTGCCATCTAATTTAATTCAATTGTTTACATAACCTCAAGATGGCGGCTGTGCGAAATTTTAAAATTATGTTTTTATTTCTTGTGTCGTAATCATGCGATCGAAGTGAAAGTTTGAATAATGAAGCTAGGCAATAATTGTCCTTGAATGGTACATATCTCTATGGCCTATACATATAACAATCCTAAATGGCGAGCTTCCGAAATATTTAGACGGTTCTCAATATCTATGAATCTTTTACAGCAACCAAACAGATTTTTTTTATGTTCATAGAGACTATGAACATAATTATGTTCACCTATAGGACTTTGAGTAACCTGGTGAGCACAAATCCAACATGGCGGCGACGCGAAGTATAAATATTTAAATGGACGTTTCACGCGAATTAACTATCCGAGTGCCGTGAAACGTTGCACGTTAAATGCTTATACAAATGTTGATCCACTGGCATCTAACTTATTTCAATTGTTTGCATAATCACAAGATGGCTGCTGTGCGTAATTTTAAAATCTCGTTTTTACTTCTTGTGTTCTAATCATGCGATTGAAGTTTGAATACCACACGTACACAATAATCTTAATGTAATAGTACAAAAATAATAATCCAACCTGGCGACCATTTGGAATATTTAGACGGTTCTCAATATCTACGAATCTGTTACAGCAATTAAACTGAAATTTTGTATGTTGATAGAGGCAATTACCATGAGCAGGATATATGAAAATAGGCTGTATAGTTCTTCACGGAACTACTTGTTTTTTATAACTTAAGTTTTTGATCTTTCATGAATATTTCTATGGTGTAAAATTAATTGAAGCACCAGCATAGGCTATTTTACTGTTCTTCCATGCCTCTTGCACTTGCTTTTTACGCATCCTCTTTCCTAAAAGTTGTATTTTTAGCCTACTTTCGATTTTTGCAAAAAATAAAAGTAGCCTTATGAGATCAACACACGGCCAAAATTTGTGTGTCTGTCTGTGTGAGAGTGCGTGTGTATGTGTGTGTACTCTACATGTCTATCCCCCCCTCTATCAATTCAAACACGGTGAAACCCGAATTGAACGAAATTTTGTACAGAGATAGCACTAGCTAAAGGCACCTCAGTGTCATGTTTTATTTCAATCATATTACGACTAACCTAATCATCTGATCTCTACCAAATGTTTCAACAACATACCTTCATGTGATAAGCGTTATTTGACCAAACTACAAGATAATCAGCCTAAATATTTCCACAGGGCGGCCATGTATGTGTGCAAATCGATTCCCCGTATCAATTCAAACAGAACCAAACCCAATCGAACCACCTTGGTTCAGAGGTAGCACTAGCAAAGAAAACTCTTTGTCATGTTGCATATCGCGGCTTCGGTGGCGTAGTTGGTAGCATGCAGAACTGCTGTGCCCAAGATAGCGGGTTCAAACCTGGCTGAAGTCGTCGGATATTTTAAGAGTGTTAAACATCCTTCAGTATGCCTTCCTTCGGAGGGGAAGTACAGCCGACGGTCCCATGTCATAGATTTATGGCATGTAAAAGATCCTTCCACAGATTAAACTTGTGTGAAGCTAAATTGTTAGGATAGATTTTGTCGGAACTCTCTGTCAAAGTTCCAACGTTCTCCACTAGGTATCATTGATATCTGGTAGCGAAAGTTGGAGCTACTTGAAATGGAACGGAACTTGTAGCTCACCCTAAGAGTGTCCGCTGAAAGCTGCTACAGACACAGGCGAGCCGAACATGTCCTTGGACACTCCCGGCAATAAAAGCCATACGATAGATAAATAAATAAATCAATCAAAAAAAGAAGAAATGGCGCCTACCCAAATATTCTGAGCTAAAATCAAATTACGACTACACTAATCATCCGATCTCTACCAAATTTTGCAACATTATACCTTAATGTGGGAAGCGTCATTGCCCAAACTACAAGGTCATCAGCCAAATAGTGTCAAGATGGCGGATGAATGAATCATGCAAAAATTATAGCCAAACCGTAACTTACGATTTAAGAAAGGCCTGCCCTCAACAATTTAGCTTATCGTACATAGGGAGGTTTAAACTCTCCTCAAGAAGGTGACCCGTAGGATATTAGCATATTATAATAGAATATGTAACCGTAGAAGTGACTAACAGGTCAGGCTTTCCGTGCCATATCGTTGTGGGACCGTGCCGTCCCGTTGAAAAAATGGCCGCTATTTTTCCATAAATTTCCTGGTAAGTTTATATCCTTTTAGGAATGTATTGAACAAAATACTACATATTTAATATCAAATGGTTTATAGGAACAGCAGAAAACGCTAATGAAATCATTGATTTCAACACAAAATATGATAGAGTTGTACTAAACCACTTCTTAACCAAGTATTATCGTAGCGCATCCGTGGCGTACAGGTCTTATAGTCTAAATATTCGTGGATGAAATCCCTGCAGGTATTTTTTTACTTCTTATTTTTGTATTTCTTGATTTATTACTTCTCACACGTTATAATGTTAAGCATATACAGTGTGGTCCACCCGCCCCTTATTATTTAGTTTTATGAAATCCAACTAACACTGCATTTCTCCCGATGGTCGATATTGCTCTGCCCTCTGACTGTGTGACAGCAATGAAATTGGGTCATGGGTCTAGCAAAGAAAAACCGGCCGTAAACTTTTCCCCGCCAAATACTATGGCCCATTCTTCTAACATATGACTTATTGCTCCTTGAAATAACACACATACACGTAATAGATTGACTTAATAGCTTACGCCACGCGATCTGTAATGGTAGAAAGTTAAATCAACACCATATACCGTGATTGAAGACTTTGAGATGGACTTAAACGTTTGAGGTGGGACGGCTACAGTAACAACTGCAAGTGCAGCGCGAATTGGTGGCTGTTTCGGTTAAAGCACGGCCGTAGACGGCGGTCGAGAATTAGTAGAATAGTGCATCGAATGCAGTGGTAGGGATACTTTTTTGAATGAAAGCCCACGCTCCATTTTAGTAATTACATTGCCACATTCATTCCCTTACGATGTATTTTTTTGAAGAGTGGGTTGAATTTTGCTGATTTATAAAGAGAATACGACCGAATTGACAGCTTTTGCCACGTGAGCTGTAATGGTGGAAAATTAAAAAACTGTCATGGATATTTAACATAACATATCGACGTGTCGCTCCGGAGGTCCAGGTTCGATTCCCAGTTCTGCCAAGAAATTCAATACTGGTCTGAGGGCTGAAATTGGATACACTCAGCTTCGTGAAGCAAATCTGAAAAGAGGTGGGTTCGATTCCCACCTAAGCCACCCTGGAAGTGGTTCTCTGTGGTTTCCCACTTCTGCTCCAGGCTATTGCCAGGACGGTTTCTAACTTAAGGCCCCGGCCGCCTCCTACCCCATCCTCACCTTAATTTCTAATACATACATTATACAGACACCACTATAGACAGGTTATCAGAGGAATTCTACACACACCCAAGTACACGGGGCTAAATGACCGCGATGTTCTAGCCCCTCTAATGAAACAAGATTCTGATCGCGAGTGCTAGCATCGAAGTATACGTATTCCTTAAAATTTCCCGTGGTATCATTTTGTTCGGGGCCTACTCAGCCACGGGTGATCCAAATGAGCATAGAGGGTTCGATTTCCCCTTCAGCCATCCTCGAAGTTGTTTTCCGAGGTTTCCCACTTCGTCTCCAGGCAAATGCCGGGATGCTACCTAACGTAAGGCCACGGCCGCCTCCTTCCCTCCTCCTTGCCTATCCCTCCCAATCTCCCCATCCCTCATAAGGCCCCTGTTCGCTTTGCAGGTGAGGCTGCCTGGTCGAGGTTCTTGTCCCATCTCCCAGTTGTATCCCGTCCAATGTTTCAGGCTCCAGGACTCTGCCCTGGAGGCAGTAATGGCGCGATCCCTCAGTGAGTCCGAGGGAAGAGCTAACCCTGAAGGGTAAATCGACTAAGAAAATATATGTTGTCATTAAACTCTAGCAAGAAGAAGAAAACTCTATTTGACGTGTACATATTAAGATATTTCGTGTAATACCGAATTCAGAAACAACGTAACGTTCATGGAATCCAACCTGAAAATGCATCTGCTCGCTATATTACTAGTGCCCCATCTTCAATAATTAACTGTGACCTCTTGTATCATTTCGGTCGTAAGACATTGGTAAAGTTGTCGACACAGACGATAAAACGTACCGAAAAGAAATTATAAATCTTCCCCCTCTACTAAGTATCGAACCCCGAATCCTTCAATCCGCAGTCCAACACGTTACCCTTTCAGCCACGGTTGCTTACACTACAGGAGGTGCAGAATACACCACAAGGATAGAAAGTGAGAAGTGGGATGCCACGGGAAACCACTTCCTAGATGATTTAAGTTGGCCTCGAGTAGATGATAAAGATTTGATAATCAATTCCACAAGCATGCCAACACACGTTATTTTGTTTGCACAAAAATCAAGAAGTTCCGTGACGAACTAAAGAGCCTACTTTTCATGCCAATGATTATTCTACAGTATATGAACCTATCTAGAATAATGACGAAATTAAGTTGCTAATATCGAAATTTCTAATTATTTCGAAATACTGTATACCTGGCATAATGTAGCCTAATAGAGCACCACAGTTGGCAGCCCTGATGACTGAATATATTCTTAGTTCCATCTCTTAAGGTACAGAATATAAAATTTGGTTGAAGTCCAATGAATAGCATGGACGTTACATGAAGTTAAACATTGGATCTAACAGCACGCGTAAAATCATGTTCGCAACAATGTCATGCATAGATCTTTCAGAAATTATCTGAAATAATATGATCTATTGTTGTGCCAATTTTAAATTAAATCCATTAGTTAGTATAGAACGTACATGCATTTTAAAATTGGACCTATCAGCAGGCTTAGAATCATGTTGGCAGCACTGACGTATATTAATTACTCCAAATGCATCTAGAATGCCAGGTACTATACGTGTGCAAAGTTTAGACCTTAGATATATACTTTCTGATATATTGATATTAGGGTAACAAAAATAGGGACAGCACATATTAAAAGTCGGCAGCCCTGGTTGCTCTTAAGAATACGCATAGTCATATCTGTTATGGTACACATAGCACATACGAAATTTGGTTGAAATCCAAATGATAGTATGGAAGTTACATGTATTTAAAATTGGACCTGTCAGCAGGCTTAGAATCATGGTGGTAGCACTGACGTACCGTATATAAGTTACTCCAAATTAATAGAATGTCAGGTACTATACGTGTGTAGAGTTTAAAGCTGTCGGTTTGCATACTTTCTGATATATTGGTATTTTGATAAAATAAAGTAGGAGCATTTATTAACAGTTGGCAGCCCTGGTGGGCCTTAAGAATACGCTCAATCATATCTGGTTATGTACACATACAACATACGAAATTTGGTTGAATTCCAATTGATAGTGTAGAAGTTATATGCATTTAAAGGTTGGACTTATCAGCAGGCTTATATTCATTTTGGCAACACTGCCATGTATGGCCTCCTGGAAATTAAACTGCAATATTATTATCTATACGTGTGCCAATTTTGAAATAGCTCCCGTTCATACCTTCCAAGATATCCAACATGGAGCTCAAATTTCAATTGCGATTTTTTAGCAGTTTGTAGAACTGACATCATTTTCAAATATGGCCGTAAGATATTCAGGTATAGATCTTTACTCCAACCTAATTTTGTATTGATTGCTCCAGCCGTTCAGGAGTTGATAGGGGGGGACACAAACACAGCCAGACAGACAGACAGAAGGACAGACAGACAGACAGACACACATTTGCCCGATCTCATAAGTCTACTTTTCCCTCATTTTGGCAAAATGTTAAATGTAGGCTAGAAATCCTACCTGAGAGTTAATTCAGCAGGAAATTAAATATTCATAAATAACTGTGTCGCCTCCGTAGCGTAGCGGTCAACAAGGTTAGCTGCCGCCCCGGAGGTCCTGGGTTCGATTCCTGGCTCTGCCACGAAATTTGATAAGTGGTACAGTACCCTCATTCTCATGACTGAAATGCCTTTATGGGAAGGTAATATGTAATTACTTGTGAACATGAAGGGCGATTCAGGATCATATGTTTCGCGACCCACAAATTGATTTTTGGATAGCGGTCACGCCAATTGAAGCGGGGCGCATGCGTTGCAAGTACTGATGTCACAGCTGATTGGTTAGGGGTATTGATAACTTTATCGACTAGCAACAAGAGATAAATTATGCCCATTGGATGGGAATATTTTTTTTTATACGTTCTGGCGTATTTTAACATGTCTGCAATTATAGCAGGTGTAGGATTATTAACTACTTTAAATAATTGAAATCTTAGGAACACGGAAATAAGATACTTGCATCTTATCAGTTCGAGTTTTGAGCACTTGTGGCGCGACGGTAGGTGACCTCGCAGTCGCGAACTGGCTTGAACAACGGAGAGGGCAGATTGGATTATACCACGCACGAATACACATGTATCGAGTTACACTTGTGACCGGCAGGCAATATCACGTGAACCGTGAGTGAAAGTTCGTTTTGAGTAGTGTACTGCCATCGTACAGCAGGCAGATTCCTTAGTGTTGGAAAGGACTCCAGTTTCAGTACCGATTAGGCCATTGCGAACGAAATGAAAATGCAGTTTGTCTTACTAGATAACTGTTCATTATAGGCCAGCCGTATAGTGTTCGTGAAAGGTGGATACTTGCTTTTACAAGCATATAGACATAATGTTCATTCAGTTGACATTCTTCGCATTGGAACTGGCCGTATCTATGCACTCATCTCGTGTGTGTTGTTAGAACAATTAGCACCTCCATTTGAGAAGCATTTCTCAATACGAGTGCTTGGATATTGAATATACTTCATTATATACAGGGCCTAACTCATATGTCTGTGACCTCACAATTATGTTGAGCAATTTCATGTTGAGAGGAAATTCTGCTATGTGCTCCAGTGACTTACCCATGGGCGGTTAGGCGATACAGACATGAGTGTCACTGTACGGGCGAAGACACGTTCATTTTGATGCTCTAGGCCTTGCGGCCCGTGCTGGTGAGTTTGAACACAGCTGTTGTATTGCAATACAGTGTGTTTCGAAATGACTCGGTTGCGCGAGGCCAGTGTACTTTGTTGTTCGAGCCGATATAGACATCTCTGCGTGCTGCGGTTGGTAGGACGTTACCCGGAGATGAAAGGAACTGTCGTTGGTATTAGAGTGGAACATTCAGTCAGGATGGGAGAGGTCTGGAGATCCAGGGTTCGTTTCTCGCTTTCCTGGACAGTGAAGACTTCTATTGCTTACATGGAGGGAACAGTCATAAAGGACATGATTGTGTTCTTTCGGGATCTACAAGAATCATCTAAGGTACAGAATTCACCACCTTCAATCGTAGCTAAGCATGTTTATTCTAACGTTGTCACACGCCACATGTTTTATATATATATATATATATATATATATATATATAGGATTTTTCGTAGAATAACTAAGAATGGAGTTTAGGTTTGATCCTAGTGCCAAGACTGATTCTATTCTGGACTGGGCTTTGATTCTACTGAAATGATGCACCCTTCGTAATTAAATGTATTATAGTTTAATTTTCTTTTGATTACTGTAAATTCAAGTTCATTTTATGGGGAATTTATTTTATGTAGAGAAGAGGAACTTTAGGCCACTCAAGATTCGTCATTTTTCGTGTTTGATTTATATTGTAAATGAACACTAGTTTTATGCCTTCAAATGACATTACTCGAGTTTGGGTAGACTCAATTTGGAGTTTCTACTACAGTGAGTCTATTAAGAAGACTGTTATACACTCGAAAGTGAAATTTCAGTATTGAGGTTGATTTTCAAATACTGCAGTTAGCTTTATGAAGCAGGTTCAGTGAAGAAAGCGGATTCGTTTTGATTTGCTAGGAATTTATCCCGAATTTTGACTTGATCCAGGTATTTTCTAACGTAATTTTTTTTGGAGATTCTGCATTACGTTTGCTTTGATAGATTCGATCAAGATCCATTATTGATGGACTAGACAGATGTTTTAAACACAGTTTGAAGACATTTGTATACATTCACCCTATGTTATTAACGCTAATCCCAGAATAGATTTATGTGGAAGCAGATATATCGCCAAAGCTGCAATTGTTATTTAACACTTATTGAAAGCTATGCATATTGATCGTGAATAATCATAACATAAGAGCAAATGGAATAATTAATTGAACTGTAAAGAAACTTGTATAATTTTAGCAACAATATTTCATTGTGAATGTGATCTGTTAAATAAGCCGAATTCTTTGTTCACCAAGAAAGATGATCAATTGAAGCGCTAAAAGTATAGTAGTAGTGCCTGATAAAATAAACGATATGAATGCTTAGTGTAGCATGATATTTAATGGCAAAGCCATGTAAAGGCTAAGGTCCTTGATTATTAAAAGGGTATTCAATGGGATATACCAAGTTAAAGTATGAAAAGTAATCCACTCAGATAGATTGTGAAATTAGGGCAGTTGATTTCAGTATCAGTTCAAGTAAATAATCTGTTGTGGAAATCATGCATTTTAGGCATGTTGAATTAAACCTACCTGGTAAAATTTTCGAACACTTGTATCAATTCAATGCTTAACAGGCGTTATAAAAATCACTAATTCCGGTCTGGTGAGGACAGTTCATTTAAAGGTATGTAAAAATTAAATTAAAGAAATTAATTTTTGACTTAGCTTTATCGCTTGGTCAGAAGAGATAAATAAAATCAGAAAAACACAGCAAACACAAATATAATAAACCACATGGAAGGTGTCACTTCTGAATCTTACAACAACAACAAAACGTTACAAAATGACTCTACATTTGTATTATAGCTTTAAATAATTATTTTTCAGGGTATAAATTGATGTATGTCTCGTAAATATGAAAATTTCCAGGGTTTATATTTAAATGTTTCAATTATTGTCATCATTTCTGTGGAACCATGTAAATGATTTGTGTTCACTCATATTTGGGTAAAATGCAGTCAACAACATTGATGAATGTGGGGGCTGGCATTTTTCTCCCATGTTCATGAAACTTCGGATGGAAGTTGGGCTCTCTGCCTCAAATTATAATATAGTGACTTACACTATATTTTCCTTTCCTGAATATTTTTTTTTGGATCAATTTAAAATCTTCGAAGTGTGGTACTTTATAGAAACGATAAGAGAACACGTTAAGAAGTCCAGCGGTGGGTATTTCAGTGGTTTTCCCACACACCAGAGATTGCGTTCATCGATATTCTTGTGCTTTTGAGCTTTCTTATGTCGATCACCATGGTTTTTCTTAACGTAGTCACAGTTAGGAATTCCTGTACCCCATTTCCTCGTCTTATGTTGGGTAGTATCTGGCAAATTATCTAGCCGATGTTTCCAGGCTCTACGATCCAGTTGTCTTCGTGGGATTCCAACATGCTGATGGTAGGTATTTCGGGTACATAGAATTATGCCTTCCAACGTTCAGGGGCGAGAATTTACTGGAGTACCACTAAATTCCATGGTTATTTGAGACCAATGTTTGGAAGAGATATAACTGGAATACCAGAGAGAGAGAGCCATAGCTTATGGGGACTTAGACAGAGATGTCATACTCCATGATGGTTCTATAGGCCGGTAGAATGAAGCCATTTCATGCTAGTGTCTGACATCGCTGTCAAACACGTGGAAGGTGTCATGAACGGGTATACTCTGACGCCATTACATCGATCATTGCGAATTCTTTGAATGAACTTCAGAAAGTAATGCTGTACTGACATTTTTAGCACAAAATGTCGGAATTCACTTGTGAACAAAGCGTATATGAGAACACTCAATTTGCATGGCGTACATGTAGATACGCAACCATTAATATTGTAGATTTTCTTTTTATTAATAGTGGTGCTACACTAGTTTGTAATAAATATACGATTAGAACATGAACAGTGAATGGAATACTACGGAATCTTTACTGACGTGTTTGGTTGACTGGGGCATTTGATTTAGTTCACGTTTGAGCTGCATGCACAGTGCTTGGTGTAGTTAAATCCGGCTGATGAGCATTTTTGAACTCATCGTAATTTAGGAGGGTTTTTATTCATTTAAATCTTGGTCAAAATAGGATCTTTAATATTATTATCGTCGATATAAAGCATCACACGTTCAAGAGTGGAAAATTTCATATTTATAGCTGACTTTATTATTAGTTATGTTTATGTTAGCCTAGTTATAAGGTAATGCAATACATTAAATAAATTCCCATGTGGCGGTGGATTTCATTGGAATGTTCGTGCTTTGCTTAGTTATAGCGATACTTATGTTGTTTGTCTTTAGTGAATTATATTAATTATACCATGTCTGTAGAAGAGGAGGTAGTGGACCTTAAGTCGTTATACAGTATGCTACAAAATAAAATCGATGCCATACATGAGCATTGGACAAATACAAGTAAAAGTCTTATACAAGATGTAGTTGCCGAGAGTCTCAGGCAAGATATTACGGGCATCCAAGGCACATGAAAGGATATACAAAATAGTTCTAAAAGAGTAGAAACCAAAGTGAATAGGGTAGATGAAACAGTAGATGAGGTCCAAGTGGACGTAAAACAAGCCCATACACACACATTCATAAAGTACAAACGGACTTAGGCTCAGTTCAAACTGGACAAATGAAGCTAGATTTATGCGGTAATAAACATCAATCCACAGTTGATGAGCTTCAATTGAAAATAGGTAAAGTTGAATCTAGTCAAGGTAACCATCAACGTGAATTAGGTAAAATTAAAACTAGCCAGGATAGCATTAAATTCAATCAGGATTGTGTTAAACTTAGCCAGGATAATCTTGAAACAGAACTAGGTAAAATTAAAACTAGCCAGGATAATCTTGAAACAGAACTAGTAAAATTAAAACTAGCCAGGATAATCTTGAAACAGAACTAGGCGAAATTAAAACTAGCCTAGATAAAACAGAATCAAAGTTACTTAAAATTGAATCTACACAAAGCCATATGCAATCTACCCAGAATCTGATGCAATCTACAGAGTCAAATATACAAACGAAGATAGACATAGTAGATGCCAGTCAGAAATTGTTACAGGTCCAGTTGAATGAAGCTGAACAATCCAATAAAGATTTTCTATTAGAAATGCGATTAGAATTATCCAATAATAAGAGAGAATCTAAAAATAATATTGAAGCTCTTCAATTACAAGTGTCAAATGACACATTTCACACCCAAGCATCTTTGGAAAACTTAAAAGAAGAGTTATTGTTGTTGCAAACACAAGTTAGGGACCACAATAAACTCATTAAAGACGACTTTGATGTCGATATAAAGGGAATCATAAACGAGAATGTAGTCACTTTAAGGCAAGAGATTACTAAAATAAATGAAGACTACTTTAAAGACTTCAAATTAGAGGTAAATAAGAACATTGCAAAAGGTGAAATTAGATCTAGCAAGGAAATCACAGATATAAGGGAGGACCTGATAAAAAGGTTGAATGTTATTCAGTCCAATCAAACTACAAACCATGATAGCATGAAGGATAGAATTCAAACTTTAGAGGTAAAATTTGATCAAGGCAAAACGGAATTAATTGAATTGCGTGAGAAAAAGACTTCAGAAATCAACCAAATCAGAGATCAACTTGAGAGTTTAACAATTGGGGACGGTATAGATCTGGATAAGTTAAGGGATAAATTAAGGGTAAATTGGATCGCAGATTTCCAAACGACGATTAAGGAAATTAATCTCACTTCGCATGAAAGGGAAGGAGGAGATAAATATCCAACTTCTATGGCAAATAGTAGTCCACAGTATCAAATTAATCCAAATCTGAGCTCAGCTAATCCACGTGTCCAGACATACACATCACCGATGACACATACAGGAACAGGACCCTACAATCTGAACACATCTAATGGGGCAGGCCACATTACGATTATTAGGAATTTTAAGGATAAGCCTCGTCGTTTCAATAATCTTGATGGGATGACACCTATAGAGTTCATAAGAAGTCTGCGTGATTATATTACTGAATCTCACGTGCCAAGGGAAAGACAACTATGAGTGGTAGAGCGTTTTCTTTCCGATGCACCGCTTCAGTGGCACAGAGCGTTTAGATACACATTTAACGACTTCGAGGAGTTTGCCGAAGCGTTTATCAATCGTTTTTGGTCTACAGAAGTTCAGAATAACGTTCGTTCCGAAATCTAATCGAGCAAGTACTCAAGTACTGGTCCGACCAGTTACTCTGAGTATTTTTCTTGTCAGTTATCGAAATTAAGATTTTTACAGCCTCCGTTAACTGAAGAACAATTGATCGAGGCGATATCTCGACAGTTTCCTGATTTCGTAAGGAGGAACATAATTTCATCCGGAATCACTAGTTTAGCAGCGATGGACGTTTTGTTGAGACGTCTGGACTATGTGAGTGCTGTTACGACACCCACAGTTGCGAGAAACAATCGACATGAACACAGATCCGTGAACACTATCGTCATGGACAGAACACAGCAAACAGACCAAGCCAAACCAGAGAATAGAAATTATGTTAAACCGGGGTGGAATAGGAACAATTACTAAAGGGACGATCGTCAGATCGATCGATACGCAGAATGAAATGAACAAACTTGGACACGAAAATACGAAGAGAGGAATCTCTATCGTCGGAATAATGAATATGATCGAAATAAGTATCGTGATAGACTATACAATCCCACGTACTGGTTATAGCAGATACAAAAACTATAGGACGGAGGAATTTGAACGAGATCGAGAGAAACAAAGGCTCAGAAGTGAGCAGGAAAAGTCTAAAAATAATAGACGAAAAAATTCAGAAGAGAGGGAAAATCAGGAGATTGATGAGCGAGAAAGTAGACCGAACACTGGTCGTCAGGGGAGAAATGAACGAGATCCTGAAGAAGACAAAAGGAAAACATCAGTTTCGAAATGAAAGTAGGAATTCAGAACTCGACACTTCCAAAATGTATATATAAAGATTTAATGAAGATGCTACAGAAAAGGTGGCACTAGAAGACCGAGAGAATCAAGGAAGATGCTACAGATAATGTGGCAATAGTAAAACATTAGAAAATATTACAAGAAGATAATATGAATAAATGAGAATGATGTTCAATTATTTTGAGAGGTATGTTTTTGTGTACATATAAGTCTGTTCCGACTTTATGTATCATGCCGAGAGGAATATGTACCCTCATTCTCATGACTGGAATGCCTTTATGGGAAGGTAATATGTAATTACTTGTGAACATGAAGGGCGATTCAGGATCATATATTTCGCGACCCACAAGTTAATTTTTGGATAGCGGTCACGCCGATAGAAGCGGGGCACATGCGTTGCAAGTACCGATGTCACAGATGATTGGTTAGGGGTATTGATTATTTTATCGACTAGCAACAAGAGATAAATTATTCCCATTGGATGGGAATAAAAGTTTTTTATACGTTCTGGCGTATTTTAACACGTCTGCAATTATAGCAGGTGTTGGATTATTAACTACTTTCAAATAATTGAAATCTTAGTAACACGGAAATAAGATACTTGCATCTTATCATTTGGAGTTTTGAGCACTCGTGGCGCGACGGTAGGTGATCTCGCAGTCGCGAACTGGCTTGATAACGGAGAGGGTAGATTGGATTATACCACGCACGAATACACATGTATCGAGTTACACTTGTGACCGGCGGGCAATATCACGTGAACCGTGAGTGAAAGTTCGTTTTGAGTAGTTTACTGCCATTGTACAGCAGGGAGATTCCTTAGTGTCGGAAAGGACTCCAGTTTCAGTACCAATTAGGCCATTGCGAACGAAATGAAAATGCAGTTTGTCTTGCTAAATAACTGTTCATTATAGGCCAGCCGTATAGTGTTCGTGAAAGGTGGATACTTGTTTTTACAAGCATATAGACATAATGTTCATTCAGTTGACATTCTTCGCATTGGAACTGGCCGTATCGATGCACTCATCTCGTGTGTGCTGTTAGAACAATTAGCACCTCCATTTGAGAAGCATTTCTCAATACGAGTGCTTGGTTATTGAATATACTTCATTATATACAGGGCCTAACTCATATGTCTGTGACCTCACAATTATGTTGAGAAATTTCATGTCGAGAGGAAAGGCTGCTATGTGTTTCAGTGACTTACCCATGGGCGGTTAGGCGATAAAGACATGAGTGTCACTGTACGGGCGAAGACACGTTCATTTTGATGCTCTAGGCCTTGCGGCCCGTGCTGGTGAGTTTGAACACAGCTGTTGTATTGCAATACAGTGTGTTTCGAAATGACTCGGTTGCGCGAGGCCAGTGAACTTTGTTGTTCGAGCCGATATAGACATCTCTGCGTGCTGCGGTTGGTAGGACGTTATCCGAATATGAAAGGAACTGTCGTTGGTATTAGAGTGGAACATTCAGTCAGGATGGGAGAGGTCTGGAGATCCATGGTTCGTTTCTCACTTTGCTGGACAGTGAAGACTTCTATTGCTTACATGGAGGGAACAGTCATAAAGGACATGATTGTGTTCTTTCGGGATCTACAAGAATCATCTAAGGTACAGAATTCACCACCTTCAATCGTAGCTAAGCATGTTTATTCTAACGTTGTCACCCGCCACATGTTTTTATATATATAGGATTTTTCGTAGAATGTCTAAGAATGGAGTTTAGGTTTGATCCTAGTATCAAGACTGATTCTATTCTGGACAGGGCTTTGATGCTACTAAAAGGATGCACCCATTTTAATTAAATGTATTATAGTTTAATTTTCTTTTGATTACTGTAAATTCAAGTTCATTTTATGGGGAATTTATTTAATGTAGAGAAGAGGAACTTTAGGCCACTCAAGATTCGTCATTTTTCGTGTTTGATTTATATTGTAAATGAACACTAGTTTTATGCCTTCATATGACATTACTCGAGTTTGGGTAGACTCAATTTGGAGTTTCTACTACAGTGTGTCTATTAAGAAGACTGTTATACACTCAAAAGTGAAATTTCAGTATTCAGGTTGATTTTCGAATACTGCAGTAAGCTTTATGAAGCAGGTTCAGTGAAGAAAGCGGATTTGTTTTGATTTGCTAGGAATTTATTCCGAATTATGACTTGATCCAGGTATTTTCTAACGTATTTTTTTTTGAGATTCTGCATTACGTTTGTTTTGATAGATTCGATCAAGATCCATTATTGATGGACTAGACAGATGTTTTAAACACAGTTTGAAGACATTTGTATACATTCACCCTATGTTATTAGCGCGAATCCCAGACTAGATTTATGTGGAAGCAGATATATCGCCAAAGCTGCAATTGTTATTTAACACTAATTGAAAGCTATGCATATTGATCGTGAATAATAATAATAACATAAGAGCAAATGGAATAATTAATTGAACTGTAAAGAAACTTGTGTAATTTTAGCAACAATATTTCATTGTGAATGTGATCTGTTAAATAAGCCGAATTCTTTGTTCACCAAGAAAGATGATCAATTGAAGCGCTAAAAGTATAGTAGTAGTGCCTGATAATATAAACGATATGAATGCTTAGTGTAGCATGATATTTAATGGCAAAGCCATGTAAAGGCTAAGGTCCTTGATTATTAAAAGGTTATTCAATGGGATATTCCAAGTTGTAATATGAAAAGTAATCCAGTCAGATAGATTGTGAAATTAGGGCAGTTTATTTCAGTATCAGTTCAAGTAAATAATCTCTTGTGGAAATCAAGCATTTTAGGCATGTTGAATTAAACCACAATAGAAGAATATACACATGTATGAGACCAGGAGATACAGGGCGTTACCAAATCGACTTCATTATGGTTAAGCAGAGGTTTCGAAACCAGATTTTGGATTGTAAAGCATATCCTGGTGCTGACATAAACTCTGACCACAATCTGGTCGTAATGAAATGCAGATCAAAGTTGAAGAAACTGAAGAAAAGTCAAAAGCCAAAAAGGTGGGCAATAGACAGACTGAAAGAGAAGGATGTAAACGAAAGATTCAAGAAGAGTATAAAGGAAGGACTAATGAAAAACCCTAAACAAACTTCAATTGCAGACGAATGGGCACTTTTGAAGAATGAAATAACAAAATCCGCAGAAGATAACATCGGTAGGAAAGAAAGAATAGGTAGAAAACCGTGGATCACTCAGGATATACTAGAATTGACGGATGAAAGGCGGAAACACAAGAATGTAAGAGATGAGAAGGGGAAAGCAGAATACAGACGTCTGAGAAATGAGGTTAACAAGAAGTGCAAGGAAGCGAAAGAAGAATGGTTGAAAGAGAAATGTGCAGGTATAGAAAATTGTCTGAAATTAGGTAAAGTAGACACAGCTTATCGAAGGATTAAGAATACTTTTGGGGAAAAGAAGACTAAGTGCTGAAATATTAAGGACACAAATGGAAAGCCTCTAACAGATAGGGAAGAAAAGGTTGAGAGATGGAAAGCTTACATAGAGAGTTTGTATAAGGGAAAGGAGATTAAGAATCACATAATGGAAAGGGAGGAGGAAATTGATGAGGATGCGAAAGGAGATTTAATATTGAGATCAGAATTTGATAGAGCTTTGGAAGACTTAAGCAGGAACAAAGCACCAAGCATAGATGATATACCGATTGAGTTGCTACGCTGCATAGGAGATGAAGGTCTGATCAGGTTATTTCACTTGGTGTGTAGGATTTATGAGACAGGTGAGGTACCCCCTGATTTCAAGAAGAATGTAATCATCCCTATACCAAAGAAAGTGGGAGCTGACAGATGTGAAGATTACCGTACAATCAGCTTGATTACTCATGCTTCAAAGATCCTGTCTAGAATAATTTACAAGAGGATTGAAAGCCAGATAGAAACGGAGATGTGTGAAGACCAGTTTGGTTTCAGGAGAAATGTAGGAACAAGGGAAGCTGAACTAAGTCTTAGACTGATTTTGGAAGGTAGAATAAGGAAAGATAAGAGAACGTTCATGGCTTTTGTAGACTTAGAAAAGGCTTTTGATAACGTTGATTGGACTAAATTGTTTGACATTTTGAAATCAATTGGAATTAAGTACAGGGATAGGAGGGTGATATACAATCTGTACAGAAACCAGACAGCAGTCATTCGAGTTGAAGGACATGAGAGAGAAGCTGGTATTCAGAAAGGTGTAAGGCAAGGCTGCAACTTATCACCCATACTTTTCAATCTTTATTAAACAAGCAATGAAGGAAATTAGAGAAAAATTTAAAGTGGGAGTGAAGATTCAAGGAGAAATAATTTCAACTCTGAGATTTGCTGATGACATAGTCATCTTGGCCGACAAGCCTGAGGATTTGAATGAGTTCTTGAATGGTATGGACTCCGTCTTACAGAAAGAATTCATGATAAAAATTAATAAATGTAAAACAAAAATACTGGAATGCAGCCGAAATAAATCAGAAACCTCTATGGAGATCAAATTGACAGGTGAAAAGCTGAAGGAAGTAGAAGACTTCTGTTACTAAGGAAGTAGAATAATCAGTGATGGACGAAGCAAAGAGGATATAAAAAGTAGGTTGGCCCAGGCAAAGAAAGCTTTTCTACAAAAAAGGAATCTGCTGACATCGAATATAGATTTAGGTATTAGGAAGTCATTTTTGAAAGCCTTTGTCTGGAGCGTGGCGCTCTATGGAAGTGAAACTTGGACTATTAGTGCAGCAGAAAAGAGGAGAATAGAAGCATTTGAAATGTGGTGTTACAGGAGAATGATGAAGATCAGATGGGTAGATAGGGTTACAAACATAGAGGTATTAAGACGAGAGGGAGAGGAGAGATGTTTCTGGCGACTGCTAATGAAGAGAAGAGATAGGTTGGTAGGACACGTACTAAGACACCCAGGAATAGCAAGCTTAGTTATGGAAGGAAGGGTCGAGGACAAGAACTGTAGGGGTAGACCAAGGTTAGAATATGTTAAACAGATTGCCTCAGATGTAGGGTGTGGTAGTTATGTAGAGATGAAACGATTAGCTCAGGACAGGGAGGCATGGAGTGCTGCATCAAACCAGTCAAAAGACTGAAGACTCAAACAACAACGAATTAAACCTACCTGGTAAAATTTTCGAACATTTGTATCAATTCAATGCTTAACAGGCGTTATAACAATCACTAATTCCGGTTTGGTGAGGACAGTTCATTTAAAGGTATGTAAAATTAAATTAAAGACGTTAATTTTTGTCTTAGCTTTACCGCTCGGTCAGAAGAGATAAATAAAATCAGAAAAACACAGCAAACACAAATATAATAAACCACATGGAAGGTGTCACTTCTTAATCCTACAACAACAACAAAAAACGTTACAAAATGACTCTACATTTGTATTATAGCTTTAAATAATTATTTTTCAGGGTATAAATTGATGTATGTCTCGTAAATATGAAAATTTCCAGGGTTTATATTTAAATGTTTCAATTGTTGTCATCATTTCTGTGGAACCATGTAAATGATTTGTGTTCACTCATATTAGGGTAAAATGCAGTCAACAACATTGATGAATGTGGGGGCTGGCATTTTTCTCCCATGTTCATGAAACTTCGGATGGAAGTTTGGCTCTCTGCCTTAAATTATAATATAGTGACTTACACTATATTTTCCTTTCCTGAATATTTTTTTTGGATCAATTTAAAATCTTCGAAGTGTGGCACTTTATAGAAACGATATGAGAACACGTTAAGAAGTCCAGCGGTGGGTATTTCAGTGGTATTCCCACACACCAGAGATTGCATTCATCGTTAGTCTTGTGCTTTTGAGCTTTCTTATATTGTTCACCATCGTTTTTCTTAACGTAGTCTCAGTTAGGAATTCCTGTACCCCATTTCCTCGTCTTATGTTGGGTAGAATCTGGCAAATTTTCTAGCCGGTATTTCCAGGCTCTACGATCCAGTTGTCTTCGTGGGATTCCAACATGCTGATGGTAGGTATTTCGGGTACATAGAATTATGCCTTCCAACGTTCAGGGGCGAGAATTTACTGGAGTACCACTAAATTCCATGTTTTTTTGAGACCAATGTTTGGAAGAGATATAACTGGAATACCAGAGAGAGAGCCATAGCTTATGGGGACTTAGACGGAGATGTCATACTCCATGATGGTTCTATAGGCCGGTTGAATGACGCCATTTCATGCTAGTGTCTGACATCGCTGTCAAAACCGTGGAAGGTGTCATGAACGGGTATACTCTGACGCCATTACATCGATCATTGCGAATTCTTAGAATGAACTCCAGAAAGTAATGGTGTACTGACGTTTTTAGCACAAAATGTCGGAATTCACTTGTGAACAAAGCGTATATGAGAACACTCAATTTGCATGGCATACATGTAGATACGCAACTATTTATATTGTAGATTTTCTTTTTATTAATAGTGGTGCTACACTAGTTTGTAATAAATATACGATTAGAACATGAACAGTGAATGGAATACTACGGAATCTTTACTGACGTGTTTGGTTGACTGGGGCATTTGATTTAGTTCACGTTTGAGCTGCATACACAGTGCTTGGTGTAGTTAAATCCGGCTGATGAGCATTTTTGAACTCATCGTAATTTAGGAGGGTTTTTATTCATTTAAATCTTGGTCAAAATAGGATCTTTAATATTATTATCGTCGATATAAAGCATCACACGTTCAAGAGTGGAAAATTTCATATTTATAGCTGACTTTATTATTAGTTATGTATAAGTTAGCCTAGTTATAAGGTAATGCAATACATTAAATAAATTCCCATGTGGCGATGGATTTCATTGGAATGTTCGTGCTTTGCTTAGTTATAGCGATACTCATGTTGTTTGTCTTTAGTGAATTATATTAATTATACCATGTCTGTAGAAGAGGAGGTAGTGGACCTTAAGTCGTTATACAGTATGCTACAAAATAAAATCGATGCCATACATGAGCATTGGACAAATACAAGTAAAAGTCTTATACAAGATGTAGTTGCCGAGAGTCTCAGGCAAGATATTACGGGCATCCAAGGCACATGAAAGGATATACAAAATAGTTCTAAAAGAGTAGAAACCAAAGTGAATAGCGCAGATGAAACAGTAGATGAGGTCCAAGTGGACGTAAATCAAACCCATACACACATTCATAAAGTACAAACGGACTTATGCGCAGTTCAAACTGGACAAATGAAGCTAGAATTATGCGGTAATAAACATCAATCCACAGTTGATGAGCTTCAATTGAAAATAGGTAAAGTTGAATCTAGTCAAGGTAACCATCAACGTGAATTAGGTAAAATTAAAACTAGCCAGGATAGCATTAAATTCAATCAGGATTGTGTTAAACTTAGCCAGGATAATCTTGAAACAGAACTAGGTAAAATTAAAACTAGCCAGGATAATCTTGAAACAGAACTAGGTAAAATTAAAACTAGCTAGGATAATCTTGAAACAGAACTAGGTAAAATTAAAACTAGCCAGGATAATCTTGAAACAGAACTAGGCGAAATTAAAACTAGCCTAGATAAAACAGAATCAAAGTTACTTAAAATTGAATCAACACAAAGCCATATGCAATCTACCCAGAATCTGATGCAATCTACAGAGTCAAATATACAAACGAAGATAGACATAGTAGATGCCAGTCAGAAATTGTTACAGGTCCAGTTGAATGAAGCTGAACAATCCAATAAAGATTTTCTATTAGAAATGCGATTAGAATTATCCAATAACAAGAGAGAATCTAAAAATAATATTGAAGCTCTTCAATTACAAGTGTCAAATGACACATTTCACACCCAAGCATCTTTGGAAAACTTAAAAGAAGAGTTATTGTTGTTGCAAACACAAGTTAGGGACCAAAATAAACTCATTAAAGACGACATTGATGTCGATATAAAGGGAATCATAAACGAGAATGTAGTCACTTTAAGGCAAGAGATTACTAAAATAAATGAAGACTACTTTAAAGACTTCAAATTAGAGGTCAATAAGAACATTGTAAAAGGTGAAATTAGATCTAGCAAGGAAATCACAGATGTAAGGGAGGACCTGATAAAAAGGTTGAATGTTATTCAGTCCAATCAAACTACAAACCATGATAGCATGAAGGATAGAATTCAAACTTTAGAGGTAAAATTTGATCAAGGCAAAACGGAATTAATTGAATTGCGTGAGAAAAAGACTTCAGAAATCAACCAAATCAGAGATCAACTTGGGAATTAACAATTGGGGACGGTATAGATCTGGATAAGTTAAGGGATAAATTAAGGGTAAATTGGATCGCAGATTTCCAAACCACGATTAAGGAGATTAATCTCACTTCGCACGAAAGGGAAGGAGGTGATAAATATCCAATTCCTATGGCAAATAGTAGTCCACAGTATCAAATTAATCCAAATCTGAGCTCAGCTAATCCACGTGTCCAGACATACACATCACCGATGACACATACAGGAACAGGACCCTACAATCTGAACACATCTAATGGGGCAGGCCACATTACGATTATTAGGAATTTTGAGGATAAGCCTCGTCGTTTCAATAATCTTGATGGGACGACACCTATAGAGTTCATAAGAAGTATGCGTGATTATATTACTGAATCTCACGTGCCAAGTGTAAGACAACTATGAGTGGTAGAGCGTTTTCTTTCCGATGCACCGCTTCAGTGGCACGGAGCGTTTAGATACACATTTAACGACTTCGAGGAGTTTGCCGAAGCGTTTATCAATCGTTTTTGGTCTACAGAAATTCAGAATAACGTTCGTTCCGAAATCTATTCGAGCAAGTACTCAAGTACTGGTCCGACCAGTTACTCTGAGTATTTTTCTTGTCAGTTATCGAAATTAAGATTTTTACAGCCTCCGTTAACTGAAGAACAATTGATCGAGGCGATATCTCGACAGTATCCTGATTTCGTAAGGAGGAACATAATTTCATCCGGAATCACTAGTTTAGCCGCGATGGACGTTTCGTTGAGACGTCTGGACTATGTGAGTGCTGTTACGCGACACCCACAGTTGCGAGAAACAATCGACATGCACACAGATCCGTGAACACTATCGTCATGGACAAAACACAGTAAACAGACCAAGCCAAACCAGAGAATAGAAATTATGTTAAACCGGGGTGGAATAGGAACAATTACTAAAGGGACGATCGTCAGATCGATCGATACGCAGAATGAAATGAACAACCTTGGACACGAAAATACGAAGAGAGGAATTTCTATCGTCGGAATAATGAATATGATCGAAATAAGTATCGTGATAGACTATACAATCCCACGTACTGGTTATAGCAGATACAAAAACTATAGGACGGAGGAATTTGAACGAGATCGAGAGAAACAAAGGCTCAGAAGTGAGCAGGAAAAGTCTAAAAATAATAGACGAAAAAATTCAGAAGAGAGGGAAAATCAGGAGATTGATGAGCGAGAAAGTAGACCGAACACTGGTCGTCAGGGGAGAAATGAACGAGATCCTGAAGAAGACAAAAGGAAAACATCAGTTTCGAAATGAAAGTAGGAATTCAGAACTCGACACTTCCATAATGTATATATAAAGATTTAATGAAGATGCTACAGAAAAGGTGGCACTAGAAGACCGAGAGAATCAAGGAAGATGCTACAGATAATGTGGCAATAGTAAAACATTAGAAAATATTACAAGAAGATAATATGAATAAATGAGAATGATGTTCAATTATTTTGAGAGGTATGTTTTTGTGTACATATAAGTCTGTTCCGACTTTATGTATCATGCCGAGAGGAATATGTACCCTCATTCTCATGACTGGAATGCCTTTATGGGAAGGTAATATGTAATTACTTGTGAACATGAAGGGCGATTAGGATCATATGTTTCGCGACCCACAAGTTAATTTTTGGATGGCGGTCACGCCGATAGAAGCGGGGCGCATGCGTTGCAAGTACTGATGTCACAGCTGATTGGTTAGGGGTATTGATTATTTTATCGACTAGCAACAAGAGATAAATTATGCCCATTGGATGGGAATAAAAGTTTTTTATACTTTCTGGCGTATCTTAATATGTCTGCAATTATAGCAGGTGTTGGATTATTAACTACTTTCAAATAATTGAAATCTTAGGAACACGGAAATAAGATACTTGCATCTTATCATTTGGAGTTTTGAGCACTCGTGGCGCGACGGTAGGTGACCTCGCAGTCGCGAACTGGCTTGAACAACGGAGAGGGTAGATTGGATTATACCACGCACGAATACACATGTATCGAGTTACCCTTGTGACCGGCGGGCAATATCACGTGAACCGTGAGTGAAAGTTCGTTTTGAGTAGTGTACTGCCATCGTACAGCAGGCAGATTCCTTAGTGCCGGAAAGGACTCCAGTTTCAGTACCGATTAGGCCATTGCGAACGAAATGAAAATGCAGTTTGTCTTGCTAGATAACTGTTCATTATAGGCCAGCCGTATAGTGTTCGTGAAAGGTGGACACTTGCTTTTACAAGCATATAGACATAATGTTCATTCAGTTGACATTCTTCGCATTGGAACTGGCCGTATCGATGCACTCATCTCGTGTGTGTTGTTAGAACAATTAGCACCTCCATTTGAGAAGCATTTCTCAATACGAGTGCTTGGATATTGAATATACTTCATTATATACAGGGCCTAACTCATATGTCTGTGACCTCACAATTATGTTGAGAAATTTCATGTCGAAAGGAAAGGCTGCTATGTGCTTCAGTGACTTAACCATGGGTGGTTAGGCGATAAAGACATGAGTGTCACTGTACGGGCGAAGACACGTTCATTTTGATGCTCTAGGCCTTGCGGCCCGTGCTGGTGAGTGTGAACACAGCTGTTGTATTGCAATACAGTGTGTTTCGAAATGACCCGGTTGCGCGAGGCCAGTGAACTTTGTTGTTCGAGCCGATATAGACATCTCTGCGTGCTGCGGTTGGTAGGACGTTATCCGAAGATGAAAGGAACTGTCGTTGGTATTAGAGTGGAACATTCAGTCAGGATGGGAGAGGTCTGGAGATCCAGGGTTCGTTTCTCACTTTGCTGGACAGTGAAGACTTCTATTGCTCACATGGAGGGAACAGTCATAAAGGACATGATTGTGTTCTTTCGGGATCTACAAGAATCATCTAAGGTACAGAATTCACCACCTTCAATCGTAGCTAAGCATGTTTATTTTAAGTTGTCACCCGCCACATGTTTTTTTTATATATAGGATTTTTCGTAGAATGTCTAAGAATGGAGTTTAGGTTTGATCCTAGTATCAAGACTGATTCTATTCTGGACAGGGCTTTGATGCTACTAAAAGGATGCACCCATTTTAATTAAATGTATTATAGTTTAATTTTCTTTTGATTACTGTAAATTCAAGTTCATTTTATGGGGAATTTATTTAATGTAGAAAAGAGGAACTTTAGGCCACTCATGATTCGTAATTTTTCGTGTTTGATTTATATTGTAAATGAACACTAGTTTTATGCCTTCAAATGACATTACTCGAGTTTGGGTAGACTCAATTTGGAGTTTCTACAACAGTGAGTCTATTAAGAAGACTGTTATACACTCGAAAGTGAAATTTCAGTATTCAGGTTGATTTTCGAATACTGCAGTAAGCTTTATGAAGCAGGTTCAGTGAAGAAAGCGAATTTGTTTTGATTTGCTAGGAATTTATTCCGAATTTTGACTTGATCCAGGTATTTTCTAACGTATTTTTTTTGAGATTCTGCATTACGTTTGCTTTGATAGATTCGATCAAGATCCATTATTGATGGACTAGACAGATGTTTTAAACACAGTTTGAAGACATTTGTATACATTCACCCTATGTTATTAACGCGAATCCCAGACTAGATTTATGTGGAAGCAGATATATCGCCAAAGCTGCAATTGTTATTTAACACTTATTGTAAGCTATGCATATTGATCTTGAATAATAATAACATAAGAGCAAATGGAATAATTAATTGAACTGTAAAGAAACTTGTATAATTTTAGCAACAATATTTCATTGTGAATGTGATCTGTTAAATAAGCCGAATTCTTTGTTCACCAAGAAAGATGATCAATTGAAGCGCTAAAAGTATAGTAGTAGTGCCTGATAATATAAACGATATGAATGCTTAGTGTAGCATGATATTTAATGGCAAAGCCATGTAAAGGCTAATGTCCTTGATTATTAAAAGGGTATTCAATGGGATATTCCAATTTGTAGTATGAAAAGTAATCCACTCAGATAGATTGTGAAATTAGGGCAGTTTATTTCAGTATCAGTTCAAGTAAAAACCTGTTGAGGAAATCATGCATTTTAGGCATGTTGAATTAAACCTACCTGGTAAAATTTTCGAACACTTGTATCAATTCAATGCTTAACAGGTGTTATAACAATCACTAATTCCGGTCTGATGAGGACAGTTCATTTAAAGGTATGTAAAAATTAAATTAAAGACGTTAATTTTTGACTTAGCTTTATCGCTTGGTCAGAAGAGATAAATAAAATCAGAAAAACACAGCAAACACAAATATAATAAACCACATGGAAGGTGTCACTTCTGAATCCTACAACAACAAAAAAACGTTACAAAATGACTCTACATTTGTATTATAGCTTTAAATAATTATTTTTCAGGGTATAAATTGAGGTATGTCTTGTAAATATGAAAATTTCCAGGGTTTATATTTAAATGTTTCAATTGTTGTCATCATTTCTGTGGAACCATGTAAATGATTTGTGTTCACTCATATTTGGGTAAAACGCAGTCAGCAACATTGATAAAACTGGGGGCTGGCATTTTTCTCCCATGTTGATGAAACTTCGGATGGAAGTTGGGCTCTCTGCCTTAAATAGTTACTTACACTATATTTTCCTTTCCTGCATAATTTTTTTGGATCAATTTAAAATCTTCGAAGTGTGGTACATTATAGAAACGATAAGAACACGTTAAGAATGCCTGCGGTGGGTATTTCAGTGGTTTTCCCACACACCAGAGATTGCGTTCATCGTTAGTCTTGTGCTTTTGAGCTTTCTTATGTCGTTCACCATGGTTTTTCTTAACGTAGTCCGAGTTAGGAATTCCTATACCCCATTTCCTCGTATTATGTTGGGTAGAATCTGGCAAATTTTCTAGCCGGTGTTTCCAGGCTCTACCATCCAGTTGTCTTCGTGGGATTCCAACATGCTGATGGTAGGTATTTCGGGTACAGTACGAGGAATGGAACGGGGTCTACTCAGCCTCGGGTGGCCCAAATGAGTAGAGGGTGTTCGATTCCCCCTCAGCCATCCTCGAAGTGGTTTTCCGTGGTTTCCCACTTCGTCTTCGGGAAAATGACGGGATGGTACCTTCTTCAAGGCCACGGCCACCTCCTTCCCTCTTCCTTGCCTATCCATCTTAACCATCCCTTACCTTCCCTCATGAGGCCCTTGTTCACTTTGCAGGTGAGGCCGCCTGGGCGAGGTGCCAATCCCACCTCACCAGTTGTATCCCTTCCGATTCAATGTTCCCCGCTCTAGGACACTGCCCGTAGAGGCGGTAGTGGTGAGGTTCCTCGCTGAGTCCGTGGGTTCCACCAACCTGGAGGGTAAACGACTAAAAAAACTGTCGAGTTTCGTTTAGTGAACATTGCGCATTGGACGCTTGTATTCTTTCATGGCCTCCTCGAATACGCCTCTATGACACTTCCCAGGCAGTGACATTTAAAATAGGAGGCCTTGGAAGCCAGTGCATGTGCGATGCGATCCTTACCTAATTGGTCAAACAGCTGTGGCGTAATGAAAATCTTGAGCTCTGATTTTTGGAGAACCTCTATCAAAATGGAACTTGAACTATAATGAGCCTCTTTAAGATGCAGTTTTCTAGCATATCATATTTATATTTCGGCATGGTCGAACATAATATTGCATTATACAACGAGCCTATAATGGCAATAATTAAGAAACGAGTATGTTTATAAAACGAGCGTCGGCGAGTTTTATAATTTCCATACGAGTGTCTTAATTACCATTATAAGCGAGTTGCATACGGCTGTTTATGTTCGACGATAATTATTGTAACTATTTTATGTTCGAACATAAATATTCTTAAATATCTGTCGAGATTTCACTAGTTTTGTGTACTGAACAGAGCGCATGTGACGCAGAGAATGCCTTGTATTCGACCATGGCCTCCTCGACACCCCACTAAACACTAGGCCAGGCAGTGAAATTTAAATTACAAGGCCTTGGAACTCAGTGCAGGTGCGATTATATCCTTACCTAATTTGTCAAACAACTGTTTCTTGAGCTCTCATTGGTAGGAGAAACTGTTTCATAATGAAAACTTGTACTATAATTAGTCTCATTATAGTACAGTTTTCTGACATACTTAGGTAAAATAATGTTACGTGCCACCCCTAGTGGCACTTTTGTTAACTGGATTATGGTGGGTAGAGAGCACAACACAGGATGTTCCTTTTAAAGAAATAATTAATTTTATTTCGGCCAGAAAGTTACACTACTCATCAGCAATTACAAGCAATTAGAACCTTACTCCAGTTTCCTCAAGTCGAGAACACTTCCCCTTTCACTTGTCAATGAGCCACAGAAGTTAATCTTCCCGCTAATGAGCCTGGTGGCCTTGACAGAACTACTTGCAACTTCTTCCTTTTGTACACAAATTACAGTTACTTACGATAACTTGCTACACGCAGCTTCGCTGTTCACGAGCTGGGAAACTATGTCACTGGATTTCGTAACCACAATATCTCAGACGCTCAGTGAAATCACACTCACTCAAAACACAGGCAGTCCCCTGTATGCTTCTCACTTACTCGCTGCCAAGAGAAACGGCTTCACTAGGGGTATCGCAAGTCACCACACTTCTGTCGCTCAGGATAAACGCTCACACTAGCTCGTAAAACACAACAACTCCTGCTTGACAGGTCGCTCTTATATAGCAGGCCGGTGATTCAATAAATGCTTCTAGACCCATCCAGGGTTCAAGGCTTCTCGAGGTTTCCATCGCTGGCTCAGTCACGAATATTCTGGACCATCCCTTTGTCCTAGTAGTCCTGTTGCACAAGGCGCACGCAATACACTGAGGCCGAGCAGCCCAGCCCTGGGGCAGTTGTGACCCATGCGGCAAGCGATTAAACAAACTCACAGCCGTAACAATAATTACATTTCAACATCGTCGAACATAAAATTAGTTCCAGTATTATCGAGACTCACTCAGTGGAGTGACCTGACCTTCAGTACACTTGGTGGGGGACGATACTGGCCATACGGCAGCTTACGATATCAAACGCAACTAGAACTAATTTTCCCGGCTCTAATACACACCTACTTGTACTAGGTCACATCACAGCACGCATTCACTCACGATGTATTCCAGTGGAGAGTACGTTGATATGATGCTCATTTATGGAGAAACCAGGAAGAACGCATTGCTGTCTCAACGCCTGTATCACGAGCGATATCCTGACAGAAGACTACCGACCGCCAATTCGTTTCGCAATCTCGAACGAAGAGTGCGGTCAACTGCGACACTTGGAAGGCAGTTAGAGATGCTCTTATAACATCTGGTCCAAAAGAAGAAGCTGTTTTGGGGACTGTCCTTAATAATCCTCATATTAGTACACGGATACATGCACAACAGACCAACATCAGCCGGTCATCTGTCATCCGAATATTGCATAACTATAGATGTCACCCATATCATCTTCAATTACACCAGCAGCTCCAAGAACGTGATTTCGATGCTAGAGTAACATTTGGTCAATGGGCATTAGGCAGTATGACCAATAATGCAGCATTTTTGTCAAATGTTCTCTTTTCAGATGAATCACGATTTCACAACAATGACACCGTCAACCGGCATAACATGCACTATTGGAGGGTGGAGAATCCCCATTGGGTAAGACTGGGCGCATTTTAAGTGCAGTGGGGTGTAAATGTATGGTGTGGGATCTTGAGTGACAACCTAATCGGACCATATTTCTACGAGGGCCATCTTACGGGAGCACGCTACCTACATTTTCTGCAAAATGAACTCCCACAGTTGCTGAAAAACGTGCCACTGCGCGAGCGATTGTGAATGTGGTGGCAACAGGATGGGGCCCACGTCACGGATCATTAGTCGTCAGGAACCATCTACATGATACATATCCAAATAAATGGATAGGAAGAGGAGGACCCGTTCACTGGCCTGCCAGATCACCCGATCTTAAGCCACTTGACTTCTTCCTGTGGGGTCACTTAAAGCAGATAGTATATGCACAGGAGCCTGAAGATCCTGACCACATTCGTCAACTAATCACCGAGGCATGCCAAGCTGTTACACCTCAGATGTTACAGCGTGCAAGACTGTCTGTAATACGTCGTGCTGAAATCTGCATCAACCAAGGTGGTCAACATTTCGAACACTTGCTACACTGAATATGCAGAGTACCTTGCTTTATTCCTACAGGGGGTGTGGTGGCGCAGCGGTCCAGTTCTTCGCCTCTCACCAACGCCATGTCATGTGGTTCGAATTCACGTAAAATGGAGATCCCGAGGCTTATGATCGCGAGATTAACGGTCACGCTAAACTACAAGCTTTCTTCCTTTTCTTCCTACAGACCATTATGTCATCGTCTAACCTGCCTACGTAGCGTCGAATAACGGTCCTTTTTAGAGCCAAATAGAAATTCATTCATTGGAACAGGTAGATGTGTGTCCGTAGTGCAGCTACTGTAAACGGCATTAAGCGAAAAAGAAAATACTTGCCTTGGGTTCGAACCTGCAACATTGCAGAATGGCTGACGTTACAGTATAGAAGCATGATTTATCCATCTTAGCTAACGTGAGCCGTGGTGGGATACTGTCACGTATTGAGTCTATTTGTAGTCCACATAGACACTTTATATCCTTCGTAAAGCAGTGTTGTTCGGATGTGTTGATTTACACATTCGTTATAGTTGATGGCATTGAAATAACACTGCTGCCAATGATTTTGACTATATTCGCGAGCATGAACTCAACCGTAAAGTTGTACTAGGCCGTAAAGGAGCAAGCACTAATGTTTTAGGACGACTATGATATACGCGTTAGTTGGGTTGCCTTCCTCCAAAAAAATAAGGGGCTGGTGGACCACACTGTATAGTGTGTATTTGCAATCGAAAATAATATATACAGTGTGGTCCACCAGCCCCTTATTTTTTTGAAGGATGCAACCCAACTAACGCGTATATCACAGTCATCTTAAAAACATTAGTACCTGCTCCTTTACGTCCTTTGTACAACTTTATCGTTGAGTACATCCTCGCGAATATAGTAGAAATCTTTACTGGCAGTGTTCTTTCAATGACCTCAAATATAATGCATGATTGAAACGATCAGAGCTCCGAATAGCACCTTCTTACGTTTGGAAAGGAAGTGTCTACGAATAGATTTAATACGTGCCAGCAATACACCATGGTTCTCTGTAGCTATGGTGGCTAAATCAAGAATTGCCAGAGTTGCGTCAACGAAGTCGCATTGTAGTAGGTTCGAGCCTTGAACTAGTACTTTTTGGTGCTTAATGTCGTTTATTGTGGATGTATTATGGACGCAAATCAATCTGTTCCAAAGAGTGATTTTTTATTTGGTCCTCAAAAGGACCGTACTTATCCGATGGTACGCAGCCAGATTGGACGATGACATAATGATCTGTAGAACGAAAGCAAGGTATCCTTTATATTCAAGGTAGCAAGTGTTCGAAATTTTGACCACCTTTGTTTAAAGGAAAACTCCGACTCATTCAGACGACCCACATAACAAATAGATTTGTTATGTGGGTAGGCTCACGAATAAATTCATCAGACCGAGACTATAATTTATTTCAACGGCGTCTGTGCGAAAAGCGCTTGCTATACACTTACAGTAATAGTTAGTCAGTGAGGTTTTAAGGGGCGGAACTATGAGGTCATCTGTTCCAAACATACAGTAAATACAGATAATTATAACATTATTGGTTTTACGTCCCTTTTAATTGCTCTGGCTTTTAGATACGCCGGGGTGCCGGAATTTTGCTTCGAAGGGATCTTCAACGAGCCAGTAAATCTACTGACACGGCTCCTTCGCATTTGCGCACCCTCAAATGCCAGCTGACTGCTCCAGGATGCGAACCTGCAACCTTGGGCACAGCAAGCGAGAACGTTAGCTCTAAGCCTCGGAGCAAGGCAGTAATTACAGAACGTGTCATATTATTATAAATAATGAACTATTAAAATTCTAATTATCACGAATAGAGTCGCCTCCGTTGCGTAGTAGTCAGCGTGATTAGCTGCCACCCCGGACGTCCTGGGTTCGATTCCCGGCTCTGCCACGAAATTTGAAAAGTGGTATGAGAACTGGGACGGGGTCTACTCAGCCTCGGGTGGGCCAAATGAGTAGAGGGGGTTCGATTCCCACCTCAGCCATCCTCAAAATTGTTTTGCGTGGTTTCCCCCTTCGCCTTCGGGCAAATGCCGGGATGTTACCTACCGCACGGCCACGGCCGCCTCCTTCCCTCTTCCTCGCCAATCCCTTCCAATCATCCCCTCCCTTCCCATCCCTCAAGAGGACTCGGTTCGCTTTGCAGGCGAGGCCGCCTGGGCGAGGTGCTGATCTCATCTCCCCAGTTGTATCCCCCAGACGAGATGTTTCAAGCTCCAGGACACTGCCCGTAGAGGCGGTAATGGTGGGATCCCTCGCTGAGTCCGTGGGAAAACCTAACCTGGAGGGTAAAATCGACTAAAAAAATTATAATTATAACGAAATGTCGCCTCCGTAGCGTAGCGGTCAGCAGGGTTAGCTGCCGCCACGGGGGTCCTGGATTCGATTCCCGGCTCTGCCACGAAATTTGCAAAGTTGTATGAGGACTGGAACGGGGTATACTCAGCCTCGGGTGGTCCAAATGAGTAGAGGGGGTTCGATTCCCTCCTCAGCCACACTCGAAGTGGTTTTCCGTGGTTTCCCACTTCGTCTTCGGGCAAATGCCGGGATGGTACTGTACCCGATAATCCGGAAAGGAACCTGTTGGAATATCCATTGCCCCCGCTGGATTGCCTATTTCTAACAGCTCCGGCAAATACAACATTAGAAATCGCTTCCAACATGGCCTTTAGGGATTTACATACAGCAGTTACAAGAATATTGTGGATCAACAACGACTTACACGGGGCATTCACCTTTACTTACCTCTCTCGGGTACTGGGAATTCAGCTTCGCCTACAATACATCCACAATACTCTTCTCCTTATATTTAAAATGAATCACACTCCAACAACAATGGGAAACAAACTCAATAAAATTTATTAACAATAGGGTAAACTAATCTAGTATAAACAAAATAAAAATAAACAATAGAAATTAAAATTAAAAACACGCAATCATTCACGATTCCTTTCAACTCTACATCTAACTACAATGCTGTATTAAAAATTATGAGCATAAAATCTGGGCTTCTTCTAGGCCTACACAGCGTTAAAATAAAACCGTTTAATGAAGGCTCTTGCACTCGTGGCATTTCAGTCACCTGATTTCATTCACAAACCTCAGCACCACGCCGCACTCGAAACTGTTTTACAATTTATATACAAGGCGGTGAGTGTCCCCCTGCTTATATTATGTCATCGCTCTCCAACATAACGGTTAATCATGCTGGCTAGCCCACATAGAGACTGCTTGTGTGTGCGTTTTTAAGAACACGAAAATTAACATTTCGATCTTACAAAAATGCATACAACTACTCTGTTTCTTAAACAATCATTCTAAAAATTTTTATACACTCTTTCATTTGCACCCCGTAATTGTTCATGACCAATTCGGTTCCACATTTACTCTTAACAATGAACAATCATTCATACCAAAGACATCCGCTCATAAAACACACGCTATTTCAAAACAATTGATTAATAAATCCTACTAAATTATTTAACTAATTAAATCATTTCCACAAAAATTCTTTACATGTAATATGTTCATAATAATATACATTAATCAGTGTTGCTAACACGATACTTTCGAGATTCTGGCTTCTCGGTTACAATACAATTCTCAACTAACTATATACACTGGTTTTTCACACAACCATTCTCTAACGTTCTGTAGTTTTGATATACTGCTTACACATCGTCTTATAAAGGTTTCATTACATTGTCGGTATAATACAGCCAACTAATTAAAGTTAACTGTACGTAATTACATAACTTCGGGTTTAATAAAATAAAATAATAGTATTATAGACATGAGTAGACAATCTTTCTCAAGTTGTAATTCCGCTTAAACCTTCCTGTTAACACAGCTAAATCGTTCATTCACAAAAACTGGACTACTTGTATACAACGGCTCTTATCATGATCCATGCCTTCTTATCAAAGAACAACAATACTTTGACTACCCTTAAAATGCGGAACTCCCTCGCTTGAGCACTTTTCATAGCTCTACAAATCCTCATATAACAGTATGTATGGCATAAACAATTATCATCTACTATGTTAAACAATAATCAAAAGGATTAATTGTTATTAACATATCTTATGTAGGAACTTCTCTCGAATAATGGCATGGCCTTCAGTTTCATTACACATGATTACTGGACTACAATTATACATGCTTAAGTTCTTCAAACGAATCTTCAAATTGTAATGAAATATATTAGACAGTCGTGATTAACCTCCTAAAGTTTACTTCACAACAAGATAATTAACTGTTAACTCGTCTGTCGCAAATACATGTCATAAAACAATACTCCTGTCACACCTCACTTGTCAAGCTTTAAATTGTTTATCGTTGTAATATCAGGTCGACAAAATGACGCGATATTACACAAATAGAATAAAATAACACACGTGTTATTTATAGTGTCAGATAGAATTCAATCTTGACCGGGATAAACTAGCTTAGAATTCCTAGCCAAAGATTTGAATAATCTTATATCAAAAGGTATTTTCTCTAGCATATTAAATGAACAAAGCTCTTAGCTTTTCAAATAATAAAAAGGTTTGTCAATGTCGTAATGTTTTTCCACTCTACACAAAGAGTATGTACACTAATGATATAACAATATCATTCGATGTTTCTTCTGTTCTTGAAGTTATATGTTGTTACATTAAAGTGCTCAAACTAAATTTAATAAGAATTTAATTTGAAGCTATGACACAATGTCAGAATACTTGGTTAATATAATATTATTAAAATTCGAGAGTCGAAACGACTAGTCTCCTATGAGGCAATATAATTCCTCAAACAAATTTTCTATGTCAGTTCCACAACTGATCCGTAGAATAAAATTGAAAAATAGATGAAAGACAATCATTTCCTAAATAATATTGAAGCATAAATATCTCATCACACATCTGAAGTGAAAAATACATGAAAACACTGAAATACATGAAATTTGAAAATATTGAACTTTGGAATAAGATCTTTGGCTCAGGATGTTACTAATCAAGCTCTATACTACAATTGAGATACACTGATACCTTATTTGGACGAAAAAGTGAAGATCTATGTAAGTATTCCCACAACACTTTAGATGTTTTCTCAGTACAAGACACTGAGATGGATCTGCATTCGAACCTTGGATCTGCGACCTCAGAGATAGGGGACGTCCCTCTCTGGAATTCACCAACACTCGCCTGGGCTCGTACGACATCCTTCTGGCAAATTTTTCTGTGTTGCTGGGCTACCCTTCCCTAGCATCTTGACAAATCTCTTCTGTAAAATCTTCATTCTCCGTCGTAAATATGTATCAGCTTCATCATTGGAATATAATGATGGAATATTCATATGAATGGTGAATGAAATATTTCCATTGCTAATTGATGTTATATTAGTGTTCGTAGACTGACGAAAATGTACAAGATGGACCGTACACTACGTCTGTATTCAAGAATACGTTGTCTAACGAAGCTCCATCGTTGTATCTTAACTCCTGTTATCGAATATATCTCTGGCGCGTGACTATTTAGTTCATCATATCAACAATGTTACCTATGTTTTTATGAAACTACTTGAAGAATAATAATAGTCATTCTGTTAATGTTTATGTGTTGCGCCAATATTAAAATTTCTCCGCTACTGTTCACTTGAACTGCGTTCGCCAACTTCACGTTGCAATTTAAAATTATATTCAGCTTTATTTCCAACACATTTGAAAATCTATCTTAACAGGCTTATATTGTCGAAACGGTAAGTTTTAAAACACTCGACTTTTCGCAGAATATAGTATGCGACCTGTTCTTTGTATATATTCGCTTATTTACATTCAGATCTCAATTATATATGAGATATAAACAATTCAATGTTACTCGCAAATTCACACAGAATGGAAGTGTGGTGATCTCTAACGCTCCACCTAGCTATCCTCGCGTCTCCACAAGTCGACAGTCGTCGCACTCGGACTAAGCCTTGGGTTCTCCGTTAACCCGGTAAAAACATTTCCTCACTCTTCAAAGACTGCTGGAATAAGAACCTCGATCCTTGGATCTCCCCCTCCAGGTCATATTTATGGCGGCCATATTAAACTCCCACCATATTTTTAGCGCGTAGATTACTAATGCTTATATCTGTGTAGACTAACCGATCTGCGGTTTTTAAAGTATCAGACATAATTTATTTTAATATTCTCTTCATTACCAAATAAGAAAATTTTCTTCTAAGGGCCTAAATGTATAATTTCATCATATTGTGTAATTCAAGTTAGTAGTGTGTTTTGGATGGTTCAGATACCACCTCCACCTCCCCACCTCACAAGATGGCGGCGGCGCGATATCTCTCGAACGCATGGTCAGATTTTGACAAATGAGGTGTAATTGAACTCGAGCTAACACCCCCTCTCCAATGGACAACATATTTCAACCCCAAAAATAAAACCTACCCCTACTAGGGGGTGAAATTGTAATTTTTTAGAGAATCTCTCTTTCCAATTGCAACATGTGAGAGTTTGAATGCTAATATGGAATGAAACGTTGTTCTACATAATGTGCATGTGTTCAGTGGAAAGCCAATATGAATTTACATGCTAGTTTTTTTTGTTTTTTACACATGTCCACTCATAGGTTTGGTAAGAGGGCGGGCTTTTTAAAAGATGGTGGCTGTAGTGTAACCTAACCCAACCTAACGGGTCCTTGTGGACAGGTCATTGTGGACAAGTCATTGTGGACGGGTCCTTGTTGACGAGTCTTTGTGGACAGGTCCCTGTGGACGAGTCCTTGTCCCTTTGGACTGATCCCTTTGGACTGATCCCTTTGGACCGGTCCCTTTGGCCTGGTCCCTATGGACTGGCTCATGAATTTATTTAAATTATGTCAAAGGGCCTAACTACATTTGCGTGTGTTGAACTGACGTTGTTCACCAACCCCCACTACTATAATGTGATAACGATATGAAAGGAAAGTGACGAAATACATGTGAACACGTGTGAGATGACCTTATTACCGTCCTCATTGTGAAACAAGTTACATCCTGTTTTGGTTCATACGTGAGAAAATGCAAGTTCATGTGTAATATGACCTAACACACAAGTGTACACATGTGCACGTGCACGATAAGAGCTAACAAGTCACAACCTGTTTTGACAGTGGTGGGAATAAGGCTAGGGACATGTACAAGGAGTCCAATTACTCCGGCAGACAACCCCTTTCCTATGGATAACTTATTTCCACTCAAAAATAAAATCTACCCCTACTAGGGGGTGAAATAATAATTTTTAGGTAAAAGTCGCTTTCCATGTGCAACATGTGCGAGTTTGTATGCCAATAAGAAATTAAACCCGTTCCAAATAAAGTGCATGCATACAACTGAATGCCGCTATGATTTATCATTTTTGTTTTTTGTTTTACGAATGCGCAATTGTTTTTTTTGGTAAGAGGGCGGGCTTTTTGAATAATGATTTATAGATACGTTTTTTTTACAAATTAACCAAAGATCCAAAAACTAATAGGTCATCGGCTTTTTAATATCTTATGAACTAAGAAAGCTAGGGTCTTGTATGAGGGGTCGTTGGACTTGGGGTGACGCCCTGTTTTTGAATGTATTATTCATTTTGGTCAAAAGGGCCTAACTGCACTTTCGTTAATATCTTGCTAACTAATAATCACAGAGGGTCAAGTGAGGTGTCATAGGACTTAAAATGGCCACCCCCTCCCCGTGACCAATGAATTTACCAAAAAAAAACAGCAAGGTCATTAACCTAAGATTTTATCAACTAATAATCAGAGAGGGACAAGTGAGGTGTCACAAGACTTAGGATGGCCAACCCTTTTCCATGACCAACGAATTTACCCAAAATACCCAAAACAGCAAGGTCATTGACCTAAGATTTTATAAACTTATCAGTAGAGAGGGTCATGTGAGGTGTCATAGGACCACGAATGGTTAACCCTTTCCCATGACCAATGAATTTACCTCAAAAATTCAAAACAGCAAGGTCACTGACCTGAGATTTATTAACTAATAATCGGATATCAACATGTGAGGTGTCATAGGACTTAGAATGGTCAACCCTTTCCGATGGCTAATGAATTTACCCAAAAATACCCAATACATCAAGGTCATCGACCTGAGATTTTATAAACTTATAATCGGATATGGACATGTGAAATATTTACAGTGAGTGATGAAACATAGCTAGGTAATGAAAGAATTATTGTAGGCTACATGTATGGTGACTGACAAATCTTTCACCATTGGAACTTGTTTTCAGATGAAACTGCAGTACAGAGAGTGTATAGGTTGTAGGTATGGGATAATAAATGACAAATGGTGTATACAGAATCTGATTTATCGATTCAAGAAATAAGAGTAGACAATCTTTAATTGATTGGTTAAAGAGGATAGCTAAAATCTAAAATGGTGACTACATTGAACTAAACTGAACCAAGCTAAATCAAACCCAACCAAACCGAACCAAACTTAATCAAAAACAAACAATTGGTTTAAGTGTAAAACTTGTGGGTGAATGTGGTCATTGGTAATGTCAGAAAGGAAAGGGATAACGCTCTACCTATAGAGGGTAAGGTAAAGCTAGTGCATCATGCTAATGCACACACACAAGTATATGAACCACACACAACTATCCTATGCAGTTATTATGGGTTGACTGTTAAAACTTGCTCAGTGGTTACTGGGACAAGATGGTCGCTACACACAACAAGCTTTAAATACCTGAGGCTAATAATCTATACACACACTCACACACACTTGTTCTAAACTAAACTGTCTTGCTGGCAGAGCTCACACAGTAGGTAAATGACAGAAATGCTTGGCTAACAGAAATACTATCATTTTCGGTTGTCTAATGTTACCAGCTAAACATTACGTGCTATAGTGGTGAGCACATGTGCCTCTTTCACTGGAGATCTTAACTCGATTTCTAGCTCTAAGGCCTAGAACGAATCAAACTAAGAAAAAAGGGTATGGTGACGCAGTGGTTAAACTGTTAGCCTTTCACTAAGGTAGACTAGGGTTTGATTTTAGGTTAATATGCATGTCATAAACAAACAAATAAAAGCAGAGATAATGTTTAAAACTGATTATACTTGTCTCTTTTCAAATTATTACTTAGATTACAAATACAAACGTGGACTGGGTTTGACATACAGTTAATGCTTCCTATCACATACTAGACTGTAAGAAAGCCAAACAAACAAAAGGTGTCGGTAGAGCAGTGGTAAAATCGCTATGTGTAGAGAAATACCTAACGGTTTTATGAACTGCAAAAGGTATGTGGCATAAACAGTGCAGGATACAATCCAGCAACCATAATTTTTATCTCATGGACAAGAGAAAACATATATATAGAGAGAGATATATAGAAAGCTTGTGTGGGTGTGTGTGGGTGGCATTGGTTGTTTGACCAGAGAAAATACGGTGAGGTAGGGTGGGGAGAGGGAGAATTAGCACTTATATATGAATGGAAAATAGATTTTTTCAATCGTTTTGTTTTTCAAATGCAGTGGTAGACAGTCGTTTTTTGTAAAACATTCTTACTTGCAGTAGTAATAAGCCTCTATGGTTCCGCTAACACATAGATAGACTGTATTATTGCCATGGTCAAGCACTCACATTAAGATCATTTACAAAATCATAAAATGAAAAATAAAAAATCTTGTTTTGGAAATATCGTTTTTCAACATACACACAAAATAAATATATAAAAAATTTGTAAACAGCAAAATGGAAAATCCATGTTTCCATATAGACAAAATTTAAAAACCTTAAACGGACATTTAGGAAAATATATGCAAATGGGAAATTGACAAATGTGTAAATATGAAAATGGAAAAATCCATGTTTCCATATCATGAAATTGAAAAACATCAAACTGTCATTTTAAAAAATGCAAATGGAAAATTGACAAATTGCAATGTGTGAAATGTGAAATTGAACAAATGGCTATCATTATTTAAAAAAAAAAGAACATGGTGCTCTATGGTTGAGGTGTGAATCAAACCCTCTCTACTTATTTGGGCCACTCGAGACTGAGTAGACTAGTTTTAGTTGTCATACCACTTTTAAAAGTTTGTGTTAAATCTAGGAATTGAACCCAAGAGCTTGTAGGGGGATCTAAGGTTATAATATGTTAAACAGATAGCCTTGAATGTAGGGTGTGGTAGTTATATAGAGATGAGACGTTTCGTTCAGGGCAAGGAGGCATGGAGATCTGCATCAAACCAGTCAAAAGACTGACGACTCAAACAACAACATGTAGAGCTCACCAAAATAATGTTGTGTAACGGTAAATGTTAGTCAACGAACAGTAATGCATTACTAAAACCCATGACACGATACCTAAGAGCTTTTCTAAAATTATTTTAAAATGCCTTAAACCCTATATTAAACACCCAGTTCACAAGACTCATAACTGCAATGTTATGGTCAAACAAAACAAAATCTATATTTCAAAACAAAAAAGTGGTTTAGTCAATGTATACTGGAAAAAGTTTTATAAACACTCAAGTCCACAAAAATAATTAAATTAGTAACTGTCAGGTTGACCGAGTGGTTATGGTGTTTGACTTAAGTTCAAATTTTCTGTACAAGAAAGCAAGGGTTCGAATCCCTTACCTGATATAACTATTACCTCAATATGGCTTGACCACACTGTATTATTGTGTACTCGGTACACAAACCATAGATAGAGTGTATTGTTTAAGGTCACTCTCTTTGCGAACATAGTCAGAGACTATTGATGGTTAACAATTGAATTAATAGTGGTACATAGGGATAGCAATTAAGAAAAACAGACAATACCCATACATTATTTTATTTATTTAATGTAAGTACTTGTACAATAGTTATATACAAACTACAACTCTCTTTTGTCTATTACTATCTAGTCCTTTTCGATCCACTTGCATAACAAGGCAGATGACTTTGTAGTTCAGCCCCTTAAAACAACAACAACACTACCTCTTGCATAGTCTGTGATGTTGATGACTCTTGAGGCGTGGAAGATGGATACAACATAACTTTTACAACAGGGGTTAAACGTTGCTCAACAAACAATGCAATATTTTGAGTAGAAACATCTTTCTCTTGTACTAACTTATTAGCATTCTGATGATTTTTTGCCAACACCATCAGTGTTTTGTCTGGAGCACTACATTGATGATCACTCACACTTAAAACCACACCATTTCTACTTTTCATATTGCCTCGACATCTTCTTGACCTCTGTTTTGAGCATCACCAGAATATTATTCCTTTTACAATTTGTCGTCTATAGTTATAAGAGTAGCCTTTATAGAGTACACGTTGTTTACCTCGGTTAGTTGTAGTAAGTTCCATAGTAGTAACTAACCTGTTAGTATGATTTGCACACTACAAAGGTTATCTCTGTTCTGGTAATAGAATTATTTAGCGTTGGCTTTTATATTTAATATGTAGAGTTAAAAGTGATAGAAAAGTGGTAGAAACGTGGTAGCAAAGTGGTAGACAAGTGGTAGACAATTGGTAACATAGTGGTAGAAAAGTGGAAGCAATGTGGTAGTAAAGTGGTAGAAAAGTGGTAGAAAAGTGGTAGCAAACTAGAAAAGTGGTAGGAAAGTGGCAGAAAAGTAGTAGAAAAGTGGTAGCAAAGTGGTAGAAAAGTGGTAGCAAACTAGAAAAGTGGTAGCAAAGTGGCAGAAAAGTAGTAGAAAAGTGGTAGCAAAGTGGTAGAAAAGTGGTAGCAAACTAGAAAAGTGGTAGCAAAGTGGTAGCAAAGTGGTAGAAAATATTACATGTATTGTTAAGAAATAGTTTAAGCGGTTACATGGATTCATTACACTATAATTTTAGCATCACGAAGCTCATTTTCTATATCCAAAAGTTCTTCCTCATATTTAGTATGACCAGCCTGTTTACAGGTATGCAAGTACTGAAGCCGCTGGATTAGCTTATTGGGATTGTTCCAGTAAACAAATTTAACGAATTATTTTTTGGGTGTAAACCATTATCATCATCATCATCATCATAATCATCATCATCATCACGGTTATCATCATCAATATAATTATCATCAATATAATCATCATCACTATTACTATCTAATCCTTTTTGTTCATCTTGCAATGCAACAACCTTTGGCATAGTTTGTGTTGTCTTTGATAGTGTTAGAGGTTTCTTAGACGTTAACGACTGTCCTAACATGTCTTTTTCAGGAGATAATAAATGCTCTTCAACAAACAAAGCACTATCTTGAGCCAGACTATTTTTTTCTTGGTCTTACTTTTTTACCATGGTTAGAGTATTTTGTCCATTTAAATGAGTATTATTTTGAGATTTACAATGATGATCGATTTAAATAAGTATGTTGGAGCCTTTTGTTTTAATCATTCCTCGACACATTTTAGATCGTTGTTTCGAACAGCACCAAATAACAGTTCCATTTTTATTAGTTCTTTTTACAATATATGCATATCCTTTATAGTAAGCACATGGCTTACCATAGCTAGTCGTTGATACTTCCATGTCAACTGTTAAGCATAAACTAATCTCTAGTAAAGTTAACTCGATAATAAAAATGATAGTTTGTAGTATGAGCAGTTTAAAGTAAGAGCAAAAGTGAGAGTCAAATGGTAGAAAAGTGTTAGCAAAGTGGTGGAAGAGTGGTAGCAGTTTATAGTAGTCATGATCTTTTTTACCAGAATGTGATTTGAGTAAATGTAATGTCTAAACCTTAGCAGTGAGTAGTCAGTTAGTCTTGGTTCAGACAAGCGTAAACAGTTCTCCAATGAATCAGAGATCAAGATTTTCATTATGAAACAGTTGTGTAACCAATTAGGTATCGGTACTTGAGAGCTTCACACATGAACAAAAATTCCAACATATCTGACATGAATTACATGATTTGAAAGTTGACAAAGAATATCCAATCAACCATTGTAGTTGCAATGTCAAACACAAAGACAAAATCAGCATGAACTTTTAAGTTACAGGAAAATTCTCTGAAATAGACTATGCAGGAAATTTGGAAATACACATCAGAAGTTTGCAACACCATCCTTCTAGCCTATATAAATTATCGACATGGAAAGTGTGCACTGCCCCTAACATTAAACCAATTTATCAATAACGCAAGTCAACAATCAAAACATTTTGTGTTGAGTCTATCATTTAATGCATATATTCTGTCTACATTGAACAGTAACAAAAAAACGCCATTCATAATTAATTAAGTTTGATTTAATTCTTTCTGTAATGATAAATACATATTTAAAGTTTTGGCTGACTGTTCAGGGTGAATCGGCTTTGAACTCATAAGAGAGGGAATATTTTAAGACTTAACCTCAGCTCACCTAACATAACCTAAGTTTACCTAACCTAACCTTGTCATATAGGTAAGAAACGGGTCAAGCTATGCTTTCGACTACCGAGTTTCAGCTACTTTTCAAGGTTACTCTCCCGAACATTGCCGGAGACTGCTGATAAACACCTATGTTCCCACGGCGGCGGCGCGCAACGACTTACATGACGCGCTTTCCCCTTTTCATTGATCCCGGTTGATTTGTCCCTTTGGACTGGTCCCTGTTGACTAGCCCCTTTGGAAGGGCCATTTTTGAATGGAGTCATTTTTGACGGGTCCCTGTGGACAGGTCCTTTTGGCTGATCCCTTTGGACCGGTCCCTTTGGACTGGTACCTATGGACTGGCCCATGCAATTATCCAAATTATGTCAAAGGGTCCGGTCCAAAGGGATCAGCCAAAAGGACCTGTCCACAGGGACCCGTCAAAAATGACTCCATTCAAAAAGGGCCCTTCCAAAGGGACTAGTCAACAGGGACCAGTCCAAAGGGACAAATCAACAGGGATCAATGAAAAGGGGGAAGCGCGTCATGTAAGTCGTTGCGCGCCGCCGCCGTGGGAACATAGGTGTTTATCAGCAGTCTCCGGCAATGTTCGCTAGAGTAACCTTGAAAAGTAGCTGAAACTCGGTAGTCGAAAGCATAGCTTGACCCGTTTCTTACCTAAATGACAAGGTTAGGTTAGGTAAACTTAGGTTATGTTAGGTGAGCTGAGGTTAAGTCTTAAAATATTCCCTCTCTTTTGTGTTCAAAGCCGATTCACCCTGAACAGTCAGCCAAAACTTAAAATATGTATTTATCATTACATAAAGAATTAAAGCAAACTTAATTAATTATGAATGGCGTTTTTTGTTACTGTTCAATGTAGACAGAATATATGCATTAAATGATAGACTCAACACAAAATGTTTTGATTGTTGACTTGCGTTATTGATAAATTGGTTTAATGTTAGGGGCAGTGCACACTTTCCATGTCGATAATTTATATAGGCTAGAAGGATGGTGTTGCAAACTTCTGATGTGTATTTCCAAATTTCCTGCATAGTCTATTTCAGAGAATTTTCCTGTAACTTAAAAGTTCATGCTGATTTTGTCTTTGTGTTTGACATTGCAACTACAATGGTTGATTGGATATTCTTTGTCAACTTTCAAATCATATAATTCATGTCAGATATGTTGGAATTTTTGTTCATGTGTGAAGCTATCAAGTACCGATACCTAATTGGTTACACAACTGTTTCATAATGAAAATCTTGATCTCTGATTCATTGGAGAACTGTTTACGCTTGTCTGAACCAAGACTAACTGACTACTCACTGCTAAGGTTTAGAAATTACATTTACTCAAATCACATTCTGGTAAAAAAAAGATCATGACTACTATAAACTGCTACCACTCTTCCACCACTTTGCTAACACTTTTCTACCATTTGACTCTCACTTTTGCTCTTACTTTAAACTGCTCATACTACAAACTATCATTTTTATTATCGAGTTAACTTTACTAGAGATTAGTTTATGCTTAACAGTTGACATGGAAGTATCAACGACTAGCTATGGTAAGCCATGTGCTTACTATAAAGGATATGCATATATTGTAAAAAAACTAATAAAAATGGAACTGTTATTTGGTGCTGTTCAAAACAACGATCTAAAAAGTGTCGAGGAATGATTAAAACAAAAGGCTCCAACATACTTATTTCAATCGATCATCATTGTAAATCTCAAAATAATACTCATTTAAATGGACAAAATACTCTAACCAAGGTAAAAAAGCAAGACCAAGAAAAAAATAGTGTGGCTCAAGATAGTGCTTTGTTTGTTGAAGAGCATTTATTATCTCCTGAAAAAGACATGTTAGGACAGTCGTTAACGTCTAAGAAACCTCTAACACTATCAAAGACAACACAAACTATGCCACAGGTTATTGCATTGCAAGATGAACAAAAAGGATTAGATAGTAATAGTGATGATGATTATATTGATGATAATTATATTGATGATGATAACCATGATGATGATGATGATTATGATGATGATGATGATGATGATGATGATGATGATGATGATGATAATGGTTTACACCCAAAAAAACAAGATGTTCAGTAAAGAACATATAGCCTACTTTCTCCTAAATGTATGAGTATAGTTATAACTCGTTGTTATTATCAAAGAGTATAATAGAACTATTCTTTGTTGAAGACCTTAGAAACGATTTACCTCTACCAAACGCCACAACCTAGATAAAAACTGCTACCATCATTGAAGAAAGAAAGAAAGAAAGAAAGAAAGAAAGATAAGAAGTATCTAAAGAATGTTATGGATCTGGAGACATAATCGACCGGACTGGCGGCGTGGCTCAGCGGTAACGTTCTCGCTTGCTGGACCGTATGTTTCAGGTTCGTATCCTGGCGCAGTCAGCTGGCATTTGAGGGTGCACAAATGCGAGGGAGCCGTGTTAGTAGATTTACTGGCACGTTAAAGATCCCCTTCGGGACAAAATTCTGGCACCCCGGCGTCTCTAAAAGCAACAGTAGTTAAAAGGGACGTAAAACCAATAACATTATTATTATTATTATTATTATTATTATTATTATTATTATTATTATTATTATTATTACATAATCGGCCTGACGCGGGCAACATCCAACTTTGAGTTGAGGCATGTCTTTACACGTCTGGCTGCGTATGACTTTCACAACCCTAATTGAATTAACAAATCTTTCCATGACCCTACAGAGACGTGTGTATACCAACTATGTGGATATTTTCGATTGCTATTTGGCTGAAATAGAAGTATTAATTAATATCCTGAACTAGCACCAACGATAGAGTTCAGATACTATGTGAAATCGTTTTGTTCTTTACTTCAATTAACATTTTCAAATAACGCACAATAGGCTGTTACAAACCCTTTAAAATAGAAAGTAAAAATGTATCGTAGTATCATCTTGTCATTCTTCAAATTCGATGCGCATAGAATGCAAATGGTATAGTAATCAATGGAGCCCCACGTAGACTAGTCGTGATATCTAGTGGTGAAATATCTAACAATAAAATCCTAACAGAGCGAGTGCATTCTAGCGGCCAGAAGAAGAAACTTTTCAATAAAATCTGGTCGGCGTGCAGTTACCTTTTTGGCAGCTAGATGTCTCGAGTAAATCTGCTGGCGAATTATGTTTTAATTAAATATATATTTTACACCATAATATGAACAATATAACGCTTAATTTTAAAACATCTGAGTCATTACAAAACAATAAACATATAAAATTTCAAGCAAAAAAACTAGCTCTGATCGGGTTTGAACCATAGGCATTTGAGCGATAGGCTAACGCTCTACCACTGAGCTAATTGTGTCAACGAATATCGTTCTATATAAAATGACTTACATAGAACTTGTTAGCAAATAGTGATTTACACTAAACGATTTCATCACTGGAGTATATTATTTATATATAAAGCATTTCATACAAAGTTTATTTATTTTATATCAGTACGCTATATTGCATGCAATACTCAAATTAGTGAAATATAAGTCAGGCACAAGATATCCGCTGCCATCTTGTCTTATTACTAAATCAGCTCAGCTTTTTAAAATCACGTCTGCACTATAGTATTACAAAATAAACTTTTAATTTCGAACGTCACTCTTCCTTTAGAACAGTTAAAACGATTCTCGGCTCGATAATCGGAACTGGTGGGTCCCATGATATGGATTATAAAGTTTGCATAATTCGCACGGCCGCCATCCTGAAATGGTATGGCGAACGACCTTGTAGTTTGGTCACAAGACGCATCCTATACGAAGGTATGTTGTTACCAAATTTGGTAGAGATCGGATGATTTGGTTAGTCGTTATTTGATTTTACGTTTTGAACGTTTGAGTGGCCGCCATTCAGTTTTAGTAAAGATGGCGGCGATATAAAACATGACACTGAGGTGTTCTTTGCTAGTGTTACCTTTGTACCAAATTTCGTTCAATTCGCCTTCACCGTGTTCGAATTGATAGGGGGGGACAGACATTCAGAGTACACACACTCACACACACACAGACACACAGACACACACACAGACTCACACACACACATACACACACACAGACAGACACACTTTTTTCGCCCTGTGTTGATCTCATAAGTCTACTTTCATTTTTTGCAAAAATCGAAAGTAGGCTAAAATCATTTGTTAAATTTGTTTACTGGAACAATCCCAATAAGCTAATCCAACGGCTTCAGTACTTGCATACCTGTAAACAGGCTGGTCATACTAAATAAGAGGAAGAACTTTTGGATATAGAAAATGAGCTTCTTGATGCTAAAATTATAGTGTAATGAATCCATGTAACTGCTTAAACTATTTCTTAACAATACATGTAATATTTTCTACCACTTTGCTACCACTTTGCTACCACTTTTCTAGTTTGCTACCACTTTTCTACCACTTTGCTACCACTTTTCTACTACTTTTCTGCCACTTTGCTACCACATTTCTAGTTTGCTACCAATTTTCTACCACTTTGCTATCACTTTTCTACTACTTTTCTGCCACTTTTCTACCACTTTTCTAGTTTGCTACCACTTTTCTACCACTTTGCTACCACTTTTCTACTACTTTTCTGCCACTTTTCTACCACTTTTCTACCACTTTACTACCACTTTGCTTCCACTTTTCTACCACTATGTTACCAATTGTCTACCACTTGTCTACCACTTTGCTACCACGTTTCTACCACTTTTCTATCACTTTTAACTCTACATATTAAATATAAAAGCCAACGCTAAATAATTCTATTACCAGAACAGAGATAACCTTTGTAGTGTGCAAATCATACTAACAGGTTAGTTACTACTATGGAACTTACTACAACTAACCGAGGTAAACAACGTGTACTCTATAAAGGCTACTCTTATAACTATAGACGACAAATTGTAAAAGGAATAATATTCTGGTGATGCTCAAAACAGAGGTCAAGAAGATGTCGAGGCAATATGAAAAGTAGAAATGGTGTGGTTTTAAGTGTGAGTGATCATCAATGTAGTGCTCCAGACAAAACACTGATGGTGTTGGCAAAAAATCATCAGAATGCTAATAAGTTAGTACAAGAGAAAGATGTTTCTACTCAAAATATTGCATTGTTTGTTGAGCAACGTTTAACCCCTGTTGTAAAAGTTATGTTGTATCCATCTTCCACGCCTCAAGAGTCATCAACATCACAGACTATGCAAGAGGTAGTGTTGTTGTTGTTTTAAGGGGCTGAACTACAAAGTCATCTGCCTTGTTATGCAAGTGGATCGAAAAGGACTAGATAGTAATAGACAAAAGAGAGTTGTAGTTTGTATATAACTATTGTACAAGTACTTACATTAAATAAATAAAAATAGTGTATGGGTATTGTCTGTTTTTCTTAATTGCTATCCCTATGTCCCACTATTAATGCAATTGTTAACCATCAATAGTCTCTGACTATGTTCGCAAAGAGTCCAGCCATATTGAGGTAATAGTTATATCAGGTAAGGGATTCGAACCCTTGCTTTCTTGTACAGAAAATTTGAACTTAAGTCAAACACCATAACCACTCGGTCAACCTGACAGTTACTAATTTAATTATTTTTGTGGACTTGAGTGTTTATAAAACTTTTTCCAGTATACATTGACTAAACCACTTTTTAGTTTTGAAATATAGATTTTGTTTTGTTTGACCATAACAATGCAGTTATGAGTCTTGTGAACTGGGTGTTTAATATAGGGTTAAAGGCATTTTAAAATAATTTTAGAAAAGCTCTTAGGTATCGTGTCATGGGTTTTAGTAATGCATTACTGTTCGTTGACTAACATTTACCGATACACAACATTATTTTGGTGAGCTCTACATGTTGTTGTTTGAGTCGTCAGTCTTTTGACTGGTTTGATGCAGATCTCCATGCCTCCCTGCCCTGAGCGAAACGTCTCATCTCTATAAAACTACCACACCCTACATTCAAGGCTATCTGTTTAACATATTATAACCTTGGATCTCCCCTACAAGCTCTTGGGTTCAATTCCTAGATTTAACACAAACCTTTAAAAGTGGTATGACAACTAAAACTAGTCTACTCAGTCTCGAGTGGTCCAAATAAGTAGAGAGGGTTTGATTCACACCTCAACCATAGAGCACCATGTTCTTTTTTTTTAAATAATGATAGCCATTTGTTCAATTTCACATTTCACACATTGTAATTTGTCAATTTTCCATTTGCATTTTTAAAAATGACAGTTTGATGTTTTTCAATTTCATGATATGGAAACATGGATTTTTCCATTTTCATATTTACACATTTGTCAATTTCCCATTTGCATATATTTTCCTAAATGTCCGTTTAAGGTTTTTAAATTTTGTCTATATGGAAACATGGATTTTCCATTTTGCTGTTTACAAATTTTTTATATATTTATTTTGTGTGTATGTTGAAAAACGATATTTCCAAAACAAGATTTTTTATTTTTCATTTTATGATTTTGTAAATGATCTTAATGTGAGTGCTTGACCATGGCAATAATACAGTCTATCTATGTGTTAGCGGAACCATAGAGGCTTATTACTACTGCAAGTAAGAATGTTTTACAAAAAACGACTGTCTACCACTGCATTTGAAAAACAAAACGATTGAAAAAATCTATTTTCCATTCATATATAAGTGCTAATTCTCCCTCTCCCCACCCTACCTCACCGTATTTTCTCTGGTCAAACAACCAATGCTACCCACACACACACACACAAGCTTTCTATATATCTCTCTCTATATATATGTTTTCTCTTGTCCACGAGATAAAAATTATGGTTGCTGGATTGTATCCTGCACTGTTTATGCCACATACCTTTTTCAGTTCATAAAACCGTTAGGTATTTCTCTACACATAGCGATTTTACCACTGCTCTACCGACACCTTTTGTTTGTTTGGCTTTCTTACAGTCTAGTATGTGATAGGAAGCATTAACTGTATGTCAAACCCAGTCCACGTTTGTATTTGTAATCTAAGTAATAATTTGAAAAGAGACAAGTGTAATCAGTTTTAAACATTATCTCTGCTTTTATTTGTTTGTTTATGACATGCATATTAACCTAAAATCAAACCCTAGTCTACCTTAGTGAAAGGCTAACAGTTTAACCACTGCGTCACCATACCCTTTTTTCTTAGTTTGATTCGTTCTAGGCCTTAGAGCTAGAAATCGAGTTAAGATCTCCAGTGAAAGAGGCACATGTGCTCACCACTATAGCACGTAATGTTTAGCTGGTAACATTAGACAACCGAAAATGATAGTATTTCTGTTAGCCAAGCATTTCTGTCATTTACCTACTGTGTGAGCTCTGCCAGCAAGACAGTTTAGTTTAGAACAAGTGTGTGTGAGTGTGTGTATAGATTATTAGCCTCAGGTATTTAAAGCTTGTTGTGTGTAGCGACCATCTTGTCCCAGTAACCACTGAGCAAGTTTTAACAGTCAACCCATAATAACTGCATAGGATAGTTGTGTGTGGTTCATATACTTGTGTGTGTGCATTAGCATGATGCACTAGATTTACCTTACCCTCTATAGGTAGAGCGTTATCCCTTTCCTTTCTGACATTACCAATGACCACATTCACCCACAAGTTTTACACTTAAACCAATTGTTTGTTTTTGATTAAGTTTGGTTCGGTTTGGTTGGGTTTGATTTAGCTTGGTTCAGTTTAGTTCAATGTAGTCACCATTTTAGATTTTAGCTATCCTCTTTAACCAATCAATTAAAGATTGTCTACTCTTATTTCTTGAATCGATAAATCAGATTCTGTATACACCATTTGTCATTTATTATCCCATACCTACAACCTATACTCTCTCTGTACTGCAGTTTCATCTGAAAACAAGTTCCAATGGTGAAAGATTTGTCAGTCACCATACATGTAGCTTACAATAATTCTTTCACTACCTAGCTATGTTTCATCACTCACTGTAAACATTTCACATGTCCGTATTCGATTATAAGTTTATAAAATCTCAGGTCGATGACCTTGATGTATTGGGTATTTTTGGGTAAATTCATTAGCCATCGGAAAGGGTTGACCATTCTAAGTCCTATGACACCTCACATGTTGATATCCGATTATTAGTTAATAAATCTCAGGTCAATGACCTTGCTGTTTTGAATTTTTGAGGTAAATTCATTGGTCATGGGAAAGGGTTAACCATTCGTAGTCCTATGACACCTCACTTGACCCTCTCTACTGAGACCGTTTAGTTGATGTCAACAACCACGATGACTCAACTAACGACACATAAATCGAATAAAAAGAAAAGTACCGTGAGGATCAGGTGACCTTCCATAAAGGCTAAAGCGGCACGAGAGTCCGTAGTCCACAGGGATCGTGGTACATGGTGACGATGGTCATAGACCGCCTAAGGAAAGGTTCACCTTAAAACTAGACTGAGAAAATAAACATCCAGACTCATGTAAAACACCGTGAAAATTTATTAAAATTCACAAGCCCCTAGCCTAGTTCGGAGGGTTATAATCGGCTAGTCCGCAAATTAATAAATAAACTAACATAAAGAACAGGTCCCCTACCTGAGAAGTTACTGAAAACCCTCACGAAAGATCTAACTCACAATGATAAAGCAACAATAGCAACGCTAGGAATATGGCACGACGCAAGTCCCTAGTTCAAGTTACAAGATCAAGCTAATATCTGAATTTACATTTAACAGGGTAGCAAAACAAATCTAGGTTAGGATGGTACCATTTCGACATTTAAATTTAACATTAATTCAACTAGCTAAGTCCTATCAATTAACAAAATTTACGGCGATGACGTCCGTAAAAGAAAACAATTACATCCAAAAGCTAAGTGTACAGCCATGAAAAACAAACAATTTAATTATGCTTAATAACTATGTGCTAACAGCACACAATAAAGTAACATGTAGGGTTTAATACACTTGGCATCATAAATTAATAACGAAATAGACACAGTAGTTTTATTAAAAATTCCTGCCTACACCTTGGTTTACTCTTTGTAAACCATAGTCATCTAATGTGTATAGTTACGGTGACGAATGCGCAGTTGAGACCACGTCTGACATCGCATGGCCTGAGCTCCACAAGCTACGAACTCTAGGTTCGCACATGCTTCAGGTCGCTACAAAAATGTCAACTGTCCTAGTCATTTCCTCACAAGGAAATTATCTTCAACTGCACGGCTATGTCAACAGTTCCAGAATGCAAAAAACAAAGTTAGATAGAAAGAATCGTTAGTTAGGCTTGTTTTACAACAATTATGCATTTTATTATTAGAATGTCGGTTTATAGGTTTATCGTAGGTTTATGGCGAATAACATTGACAATAGCCTGGGCACGGAGTGTCTCCAACTGAGATCATTCTCCACCAAAAAGCCTCGACTCAACAGTCGGAATATAATCATCGAGTATAACAACTCGGACACACAATAACACGGGTTACCAGCGGCGCTAAGCTCGCGTTCAATAACTCTGGGATAGGCCTGTACAACAGTTACCTTCCAGTAACATCTGGTCAACGGGATCATCCCCGGACAAAGCATACAATAACATCCTGCTATAAAAGGGTAGACTTCACCATCCTATAGAAAACCTTACATAACTGTACCTGTTATACGACAATACACGCAACAGAGCGCTAAACTAACAAAAACCGATCCATAAAACAAGTGATCAAATACAAGAGTGGAAACTGGTTTCCATAAGCGAAATAGCAATGAAAGGAAAAGCGAATACAAATTGTACTCTGTCCTCGTCTATAGTAGTTTTGTCTCACAATGAAGCAGGCGTGCTCTAGGTCACTGGGTTACATAACCACTTTATTCAAGGCCGGCGATTTAATCAATACAAAACCTGCACTTGGCCGGTTCATAAAAAACATTACCATATGTTACGGATCTCTACAGAGTCCGTGTATCAAACGCACGCTATAAATCTGAGTATAGTAATACACTTCCGTCTTTCTACCAAAGACGTCTAAATGAAAGTAAACTTACAATAACTGAAGCTCTTTGCTTTAAAAATGCAACTCAGTAGTTGCTAGAACATCAAATAAAAACGTGTCTCACACGACACAAGAAAAATATGATAAATGTGGCACAGATTCACACACTAGATCTGTTTAATGATACGTAGGGAACCGCGTTCGATGCTAGGCAACGAAACATTCCTTCTAGTTGTTAGGTTCAAACATGACCAAGAATAGCTTCTGAGCTTATTCAAAATGAAATATAATGCATTTACAAACTGGTAGTTACTGTCGACTACCTAAATGATACGACCGTTCTAACGACAGTCAGGGGTGTAACAAAGGATGGCTGCGAAGAATGCAGTCAATTAATAACCAAGGCATCTGATTGCCATAACTACAGTCAGCAAAGACTTGAAAATTACCCCAAGTAGGGTTGAACAAAATAGCCTCAAAATGACTACGATCAGGTTCAGCAAAAGGTAGGCATTGACGTTCCACGACGTTCACCAAGCTGCACCAGGGCTGACCAAAATGTCTGACCCCAAAGGTGTCTCACTCTAAACTGAAATAAATGACATCTAACTAATCTAGTTACATCCCTACCTAGAAAAATGGCTGACACTGAGTGTGGTTGATTCACAAACTACATTAAAACTACTACACCACCAGAAACTAGAACAAAGAAGGGGTGTGACAAAAACTCACGAAATGGAGGAGCTCTCACTCAACTCTCTATTCCACAACAAGGGTTGTACATAAACCTCTCTGGCTCTCTGGATCGGTATCCTCCTCATCAGGATTCCCATCTGGACTCCCCCAAAGACCAGGGTTCGATTTGTCCCTGTCGACATCTTCGTGGATATGCCTGGAAATGGCATTTTGGCTCCTTCCCTCTCGTTCATCGTTCTGGAAGTTCCACCATCACGCTGGTTCCTGTAGAAACGTCACCCCCCATACTGGGATGGTATTAGCCCATGGTGACTGCTTCAACCATGGTGAAGAAAAGTCCAATCACGTGGGTAGCGAAATAAGTTGCGTGATTATTCATCCTCTCACTTCCAAAATTATAATGTCCGTCGTGACTATTATGGGCTTCAATTATAAGATACGACACAGCCTTAATCTTGCAGATGTGGATTAGCATGTGAGCTAATACTATTTTATAATGCTGCACGTGCTAGTGACGCTACTTTTGTATCACGCAGCATCCGTGAATTATACGACGTTTCAAAGATGAAGTTTCCACTTTGGCAATTTAAATATCTCATACTATTATAATCACACTTATTCAGGATAATTGTAACACTATTACCTGTATATTTCCACTAGGCATCTGCCCTCCACATACGCGTGGGTAATATGTGATGTCACAGCAATGTTGTGCAATACACTATACTTGCCAATAATTATTTCCCAAGCTTCTTATTTAATTCACTGGACTTCATCGACAGTGAATATTAGTATTTGCTTGCTCGATGGCACTTTATAATCACTTTGAACGCTAAACAGCGGATATTCTTCTACGTCTCGTAGGACAAATGTAATTCCACGCCTACACAAGGCGGATTCTCAAGACGCAGTGCTCCGGTACTGGGTGTCTCTAGAAAGTAGGTCGTCAAAACGAAAACGTTGAGCGACTACTTACGTTCCTTTTTGCGTATCTGCAAGGGTATTACCTTACCTAAAGTAAAAATAAACATTCTCCAAAATGTTTTAATAATGCAGCATGACGAAATGGAATATTCTGAGTCTCGTAGGAAAGATAAAAATAATTAATAAGACCTCAGATAATAATTAGCAGTTTACACCAAAGTCAAAAGTGCGATTCACCGCTACTTCAAAGTATCGCGTGATCTCTCAGCTTCACGTGGCTTCCTGGGTGTGTTCAAAAGTACAACATCCCCTCATAAATGCTCTGTCATAAAAAAAAATATCACATGAACCATAGCTCAGCGGGTTCATCTGCCTCTCTGTCGTTTCAAATAAAATGTTGGGATAACATTTTTATTTGCTTTGAGATTCATTCAAGAGTGATATTTTTTTAGATTGGCTGCATTAAAGGTTCCAATGCGTTCTCCTGTCCTAATGTCTTCTATCACGTAACTTCCATTGTTTAAAGGCTGTCGGATACGGCTAGGGCCATAATACAAGGATAGAAATTTCCCATATATGCGGTCTATAGGACTAGAAATTCCGGGTCTCCTTATAAGGATAAGGTCTCCTTCTACTAGTGGTTCTCTAAACCTCTGGCGTCTAGTTCTTCTCAAGCGCTTGGCAGCTTGTCTGTCCATAGTCTCTCTTGCAGCTAAAAGTCTGCTGGCATGTGATGGTTGTAAACAAGGTGGATTTACAATCACACGATCCCATATTCTCAGCGGCATCTGGTTCAAATGCAAGACCATAGGTATTTGACCAGTGCTTTCATGTACTGTTGAATTAATACATTTTGCCATAATGACAAGGACTTCAGTCCATCGCCAGTGTTCTTCTTGACAATATAATCGACAGAATTTTGCGATAATAGACATCACGCATTCTGCTGGGTTGCTCTCTGGATGTCGAATAGATGATAAAACATGACCTATTTCAATCTCATTCATGGCATTGGCAAATTCTGCTGAGGTGTACTGTGATCCGTGATCAGTCAACAAGAATTGTGGCTTTCCTGCCTCCGGTATCACTTGACGTCTAATCCTCTGAATAATCTGATGTGCAGTAGCTTTTTGAATTGGATGAAGCATCGTATATTTCGTGAACACATCCACCGTTACAACGATGTATCGATTCCCACGACGAGCCTTAGGTATTGGGCCATACAGGTCCTGTGCATACAACTCTCTAGGTTGAGTTGGTAGTATTGGTCTAGGTTGTTCCTTCAGCAAGTGTGACGTGTATTTGTTCCGCTGGCATGCGTCGCAAGCACGTAAACACTGTCTAACGGTGGCTCCTAACCCTTTCCATGTGAAAGACTCCTTGATAGTTGCAATGGTTTTGTCTGTTCCACCATGTCCAATGGATAAATGTACCATAAGAATAACAGATTCTTGGTATCTCCTAGGAATAACTGCACGCAGTTGAGTGTGGTCCTCGTCTACAAACTTGTATAAGACACGATGATAAATCAAATAATCATCTGCAACAGCAGCAATCCTTGCATAATGATCATCCTGTGGATCCATTCTTCGTTCTAGGAAACGGATAATATGTCTGAGTTCCTCCTCACGTCGCTGTCCTTCAGGTAAATGACGAAATCGGCGAAGGTGTTCCTCGCATTCTCCCTCGATGTCTATGGCATTAACAGTAGCTTCAGGATTCCGGCTGAGGATGTCGGCCAACACATTCTCTCTGCCTGGTCGATAAACTATTTCCAAATCGAACTGTTGGAGAAACAGCGTCCAACGTGTGATCCTGTCGCTTGCCAGTCTTGTTCTCAAGATGAAGGTCAACGCATGATGATCGGTTCTCACAATAATCCTCTGACCTAACAGAAGTTTCTGCCAGTATTCAAGTGCGTAAACAATTGCAAGTGCTTCTATCTCGGTCGTGAAGTAGTGAGATTCATGTGCTCTTAAACGTCGGCTTAAGAAAGCGATGTAATGACGTTTCTTCTCATCATCTTCCTGCAGTAAAATGGCTCCTATACCAATGGCAGATGCATCAGTTTCTAGAATAAAGTTCCGAGAGTAATCTGGATATTCGAACTGAATTGAGTCCACAAGCATCTGTTTAGCTCTCCTGAAAGCTATCTCGCATTCATCATTCCAGTTCCACCTGCAGTTCTTTTTCAATAATCCTTGCAGTGGTGCAACAGTTTCGGAATACTTCTCACAATGAGCAGCAAAGAATTGGAGAATTCCTAAGAATTGTCTCACGTGTTTCACACGGGTTGGTGTTGGAAATGCAGCAACAGTTCTAATCTTTGCCGGATTCGGTCTATATCCTTCTCCATTGATTATGTGTCCTACGAATTTCACTTCTTCCTGAAAAAATCGACACTTGTCAAACTTGACCTTAAAATTTGCCTGTCGGAGATTCTCAAAAACAAGGCACAATGTCTTTAAATGCTCTTCTTCTGTTCCCGAAGCTATGATTATGTCATCCACATAACATATTACTTTCTGCTTCACATCATGAGTCAGCTTGGCATCAAGTGCTCTGATTAATGCGGCTCCGGCATTTTTCAATCCAAATGGTAGTTTTTGGAATACATAAGTAGACTGATCAAACAAGAATCCAGTATATTTCTGAGTATGCTCAGATAATCTGATATGGTAATAAGACTGAACCAAGTCTAATGATGAAAATATCCTTTTTCCTTTGAACTTCCTGAGAATGTCCCTAATCTTGGGCGGTCTGTCGTGCTCAGAAGCTAGGCGTTCATTCAAGGCTCTGGCATCAAGACAAAGTCTCAAGCTTCCATCTACCTTAACCACAGGTATTATGGGATTCAAGAAAGGAGTCGGTGATTTCTTGATTGTACCTGCTGCTTCCATCTCATGGATCTTCTTAGCAGCTTCTTCGAGATGTTTCTCGGCAATCGGATAGATCCTTTTCTGGAATGGGGAATCGTCCAGTAATACAAGATCATACTCGTAGTCTAATATCTCACCAGGTGTGGTGTCGAATATATCTCTGTATTCGTTCAGTATTGCCTCAAGATCCTCATGTGTGGGTGCTGATAACGATTCTGCCTCTTCGTCGGCATCTAGTGTCGCCTCAATTTCCTTGCCCTTTAATGCTTCGACTACATCTACTTCGGATAGGAATTCCGGTTCTTCTTCAATTAGGCTCATCTGAATGGGTTCGTTCGGCTTGAACTCTACCGTATTCCGTCCCATGTCAATGATTCCATCATGTTTTCTAATGAAGTCTGCGCCTAAAATGGCATCATGATGCAGGCCCTTCATTACGAGAAATTCGTGCAAGTACACGTGGCTCGAAATCTTCACAGTACACAAAATCTGGATTTTGCACGTTACAACGCGGTCAGGTATGACACCTCTGACTCTTATAGCTGAAATGGGCAACTCCGTCACCTCAGAGTTTGCTCTAAGTCTGGCATGGCAATCGGCGGAAATTACACTAATCATCGCCCCAGTATCGATGAGTATGACTACACTGACTTCATTCAAGGTGGCTACAATCTTGGGTAGACGTGTTAATTCATAATTGTGGTTCGTCGTTCGTCGTTCGTCCAACAAGTCTTCTTGGATTGGCTCCCAGAGTAATATAGAGGCAGTTACTCGGTGCTCAACCAAACAAGAATCTATTGATTTTTCGGAGTTTTTTTTTTTCTGTCATGGCGAGAAGTACTGGGTTGGTTCTGCTCCGTCTCCTGCGCCGAATGTCTATTTTCCCTCGAAGTAGGGTTCCGTTCTCCCTCTTCTTGGATCTGCAATTCTCTCAATTGTTGGAGGTACTCACGGCTCTCCCGCGCTCTTCCTTTCCAATCCCTGTCTGGCTGGTATCTAGGGTCTCGATTTCTGTCGTAACCCCCACTATATCGATAGTCTCTACGGATACGTCCGTGTTGCTGATTTCTTCCTTCATTCCCTCGGCGGTTGTTTTCATGACGTCGGTTGTCGTCCGTCCTTCGGTCGAATCGCCGGTCCCAATGACTTCGCCGGTCATCATGTTGATTTCGAGTATACGGAGTGTTATTCCATTCTCTCCTGTTATAACTGTAATTGTTATCACGTCGCCCAGAATCCTCTGTGGTTTGTGTTTGTTGTGGCGTCTGGCTCACTTTATCAACAGTCGTCAGATTCATATGTCTATCCTCGCGCCTATCAGCCTTCTGCTGACGGTGTGTAGGAAACTGTTCTGTGTTAGCGTCCAACCTTCGCAGTATCTGGTCACACTGCTGGAAAGTGGATGCCCCTGCAGCGATTAACACACGTTGTACATCCGCAGGGTACTGCCAAACAATTATGTTCACCAAATCTTGTTCGGACAATGGAGGCTGAAGACAACGGAGCTTCGCGAGCTGTATTGCGAAGTAATTCGCATAACGAGTAGGTGTATTGGAACTGTACCTTCGAGTGTACATCTCAGCTCGGATGCTCTGCTGGATGTCGCTCGACCAATATGTTCTTAATAACGCTTCCTTAAAGTCTTGGTAGCCTGTGAATGAGTATCGGAATGCTCTGAACCAGGTACCGGCTTGTCCCTCAAGCAGTCGCTCTATAACTCTTAGTTCCCTCTCTGGAGTTACCATACTATCACGTAAGTAGCTTTCGACATTTGCTAGGAATTCCACTGGAGTAACACCGCTCCCAGTTCCCGAGAAGCGAGCTGGTTGCTCCTCTCTTGAACGAATTATGGTGACATTTCCCTGCGTATTCGCGGGTCTGAAAGTATTTTGCATGTAACTCTGCGTAGGAGTGTTAGTCTCATGACTAATTCGATTAGATGCTGGTTGAAACGGGTGAGCGTCAAAGTTCAAGGTCTGACCTTGCGCTAAATTAGTGAATTGTGACGGTTGCGATTCCATAGGCGCGCTGGGTTGGAAATGGGTAGGCATCATTCCTCCTGATTGAGATATAGGCGTTTCCTGAGATTCTCCCATCTGTGGGTGTACGTGTCTCTCTCTTGGAGTCGTCTCGAGTCTGTCCAGGCGTCTTTCTATTACTTCAAGACCTGGGATGGTTCTGGCTGCGACTTTGTTGCCTAAGTCGTTCAATTGCAGCTCGATCCTGTCAACCTTTCCCTTGAGGTTTGTGTCTACCTCGCGTATGGCCGTCCTAAGGTTATAACTGAGGTCTAACCTCTCGGTCACCGCGACTTCCTCAAATCTCTTTTGTAAGGAATCGATATCTCCTTCAACTCTGGACATATTTTCTTGGATTTTACATCGTCTCTAACCTCGGCTACCTTAGCCTTGACTGTAGCTTCGTGTTCGTTGAGGTCACCTCTCAATAACATGAGGTCAATTTTGTGTTCCTCATGATGAACATCAACTGTCTCACGTAGACTGTCTACGGTTTCCGTCAATTCAGAAATGTTTCTCCTGTTGGTGTTAAGTTCCTCTTTAATCTCCATCATGCCATCAACGATAGTCTTCACGTTGTTATTAACGGCATTGGCAGCTCCTCTCATCAAGATTAAACCAACGTTCATGGTTGCCATGTCCTTCTTCACATTTCCGATAAATCCCTCGACGTGATCTAGTCGAGTCCCGAATTCTTCCCTGGTATGTTCCAGATCTGCTCTCATGTCTATCTGGACTTTATTCAAGGTTGTCTGAATTTGAGCTGTGTGCTCCTCCAATCGGTTTTGCACCTCCTCCCTAGCTCTATTCATCTGGTCGGTTAAGCAATCTACGCGCTGGTTAGCCTCGTGATGGTGTCGTATGACATCAACCCTAACAGCTGCTAAACCTGTCGTCAGATCATTTCTCGCTTCGATCCTATATGTGTCCATGTCTGCCCTGACTTGAGTTAAATCAGCCCTAACATTATTTACAGAGTGAGTGTTAATCTCTAAGTCCTGTCTTACATTGTTTATAGACTGAGTGTTAATCTCTAAGTCCTGTCTAACCTGGTCCACATGACCACTGACATTGTTGACTTCCTGTCTAACCTGGTCCAAATGACCACTGACATTGTTGACTTCCTGTCTAACTTGGTCCACATGACCACTGACAGTATTTACAGCCTGAGTATTCTGACCTAAGTCAGCAGTAATCTGTTGAAGATTGGCATTCACACCTGCCATCATCTCTCCAAACACACGACGAATAGTTTCCTCATCCATAGATAAGAAATATATGAGAAAGTGAGGGATCAATTTCTACTGGAACTTACAGCTATGATTAGTTACTTGGTGGTATAAAGCTTGCTTCATTTATATAAATATCACGAGTACAGCTGGAGTATGCAAACTAAGTGCTTCTACATTTACAAAGACAACGGTGAGCAAAGCAAAGTATTACATTTACTTAGGATGAGGCATCATCAAAGAAAATCCTATCCTTCATTTATTCAACACTAAAGCCTCACCCCATGGACTTCTATCAAACATGAATGCCATGCGGTCAATTGATCTGCAGTACGACATTCTAAGTTCGTCCCAGTCCTGTCAATTTACCATTAATCAACATTAGGATCCTCAAAAAAGAATAACATGGTACTGAGGGTCACCACGTTAACGTCGGCACATGAGTTGGGCGCCATTTTATGTTGTCCAAGTCGAGCCCACAACGTTGTGCGCCATTTTATGAGACCTTTTAGTTGATGTCAACAACCACGATGACTCAACTAACGACACATAAATCGAATAAAAAGAAAAGTACCGTGAGGATCAGGTGACCTTCCATAAAGGCTAAAGCGGCACGAGAGTCCGTAGTCCACAGGGATCGTGGTACATGGTGACGATGGTCATAGACCGCCTAAGGAAAGGTTCACCTTAAAACTAGACTGAGAAAATAAACATCCAGACTCATGTAAAACACCGTGAAAATTTATTAAAATTCACAAGCCCCTAGCCTAGTTCGGAGGGTTATAATCGGCTAGTCCGCAAATTAATAAATAAACTAAGATAAAGAACAGGTCCCCTACCTGAGAAGTTACTGAAAACCCTCACGAAAGATCTAACTCACAATGATAAAGCAACAATAGCAACGCTAGGAATATGGCACGACGCAAGTCCCTAGTTCAAGTTACAAGATCAAGCTAATATCTGAATTTACATTTAACAGGGTAGCAAAACAAATCTAGGTTAGGATGGTACCATTTCGACATTTAAATTTAACATTAATTCAACTAGCTAAGTCCTATCAATTAACAAAATTTACGGCGATGACGTCCGTAAAAGAAAACAATTACATCCAAAAGCTAAGTGTACAGCCATGAAAAACAAACAATTTAATTATGCTTAATAACTATGTGCTAACAGCACACAATAAAGTAACATGTAGGGTTTAATACACTTGGCATCATAAATTAATAACGAAATAGACACAGTAGTTTTATTAAAAATTCCTGCCTACACCTTGGTTTACTCTTTGTAAACCATAGTCATCTAATGTGTATAGTTACGGTGACGAATGCGCAGTTGAGACCACGTCTGACATCGCATGGCCTGAGCTCCACAAGCTACGAACTCTAGGTTCGCACATGCTTCAGGTCGCTACAAAAATGTCAACTGTCCTAGTCATTTCCTCACAAGGAAATTATCTTCAACTGCACGGCTATGTCAACAGTTCCAGAATGCAAAGAACAAAGTTAGATAGAAAGAATCGTTAGTTAGGCTTGTTTTACAACAATTATGCATTTTATTATTAGAATGTCTGTTTATAGGTTTATCGTAGGTTTATGGCGAATAACATTGACAATAGCCTGGGCACGGAGTGTCTCCAACTGAGGTCATTCTCCACCAAAAAGCCTCGACTCAACAGTCGGAATATAATCATCGAGTATAACAACTCGGACACACAATAACACGGGTTACCAGCGGCGCTAAGCTCGCGTTCAATAACTCTGGGATAGGCCTGTACAACAGTTACCTTCCAGTAACATCTGGTCAACGGGATCATCCCCGGACAAAGCATACAATAACATCCTGCTATAACAGGGTAGACTTCACCATCCTATAGAAAACCTTACATAACTGTACCTGTTATACGACAATACACGCAACAGAGCGCTAAACTAACAAAAACCGATCCATAAAACAAGTGATCAAATACAAGAGTGGAAACTGGTTTCCATAAGCAAAATAGCAATGAAAGGAAAAGCGAATACAAATTGTACTCTGTCCTCGTCTATAGTAGTTTTGTCTCACAATGAAGCAGGCGTGCTCTAGGTCACTGGGTTACATATCCAGTTTATTCAAGGCCGGCGATTTAATCAATACAAAACCTGCACTTGGCCGGTTCATAAAAAACATTACCATATGTTACGGATCTCTACAGAGTCCGTGTATCAAACGCACGCTATAAATCTGAGTATAGTAATACACTTCCGTCTTTCTACCAAAGACGTCTAAATGAAAGTAAACTTACAATAACTGAAGCTCTTTGCTTTAAAAATGCAACTCAGTAGTTGCTAGAACATCAAATAAAAACGTGTCTCACACGACACAAGAAAAATATGATAAATGTGGCACAGATTCACACACTAGATCTGTTTAATGATACGTTGGGAACCGCGTTCGATGCTAGGCAACGAAACATTCCTTCTAGTTGTTAGGTTCAAACATGACCAAGAATAGCTTCTGAGCTTATTCAAAATGAAATATAATGCATTTACAAACTGGTAGTTACTGTCGACTACCTAAATGATACGACCGTTCTAACGACAGTCAGGGGTGTAACAAAGGATGGCTGCGAAGAATGCAGTCAATTAATAACCAAGGCATCTGATTGCCATAACTACAGTCAGCAAAGACTTGAAAATTACCCCAAGTAGGGTTGAACAAAATAGCCTCAAAATGACTACGATCAGGTTCAGCAAAAGGTAGGCATTGACGTTCCACGACGTTCACCAAGCTGCACCAGGGCTGACCAAAATGTCTGACCCCAAAGGTGTCTCACTCTAAACTGAAATAAATGACATCTAACTAATCTAGTTACATCCCTACCTAGAAAAATGGCTGACACTGAGTGTGGTTGATTCACAAACTACATTAAAACTACTACACCACCAGAAACTAGAACAAAGAAGGGGTGTGACAAAAACTCACGAAATGGAGGAGCTCTCACTCAACTCTCTATTCCACAACAAGGGTTGTACATAAACCTCTCTGGCTCTCTGGATCGGTATCCTCCTCATCAGGATTCCCATCTGGACTCCCCCAAAGACCAGGGTTCGATTTGTCCCTGTCGACATCTTCGTGGATATGCCTGGAAATGGCATTTTGGCTCCTTCCCTCTCGTTCATCGTTCTGGAAGTTCCACCATCACGCTGGTTCCTGTAGAAACGTCACCCCCCCATACTGGGATGGTATTAGCCCATTGTGACTGCTTCAACCATGGTGAATAAAAGTCCAATCACGTGGGTAGCGAAATAAGTTGCGTGATTATTCATCCTCTCACTTCCAAAATTATAATGTCCGTCGTGACTATTATGGGCTTCAATTATAAGATACGACACAGCCTTAATCTTGCAGATGTGGATTAGCATGTGAGCTAATACTATTTTATAATGCTGCACGTGCTAGTGACGCTACTTTTGTATCACGCAGCATCCGTGAATTATACGACGTTTCAAAGATGAAGTTTCCACTTTGGCAATTTAAATATCTCATACTATTATAATCACACTTATTCAGGATAATTGTAACACTATTACCTGTATATTTCCACTAGGCATCTGCCCTCCACATACGCGTGGGTAATATGTGATGTCACAGCAATGTTGTGCAATACACTATACTTGCCAATAATTATTTCCCAAGCTTCTTATTTAATTCACTGGACTTCATCGACAGTGAATATTAGTATTTGCTTGCTCGATGGCACTTTATAATCACTTTGAACGCTAAACAGCAGATATTCTTCTACGTCTCGTAGGACAAATGTAATTCCACGCCTACACAAGGCGGATTCTCAAGACGCAGTGCTCCGGTACTGGTTGTCTCTAGAAAGTAGGTCGTCAAAACGAAAACGTTGAGCGACTACTTACGTTCCTTTTTGCGTATCTGCAAGGGTATTACCTTACCTAAAGTAAAAATAAACATTCTCCAAAATGTTTTAATAATGCAGCATGACGAAATGGAACATTCTGAGTCTCGTAGGAAAGATAAAAATAATTAATAAGACCTCAGATAATAATTAGCAGTTTACACCAAAGTCAAAAGTGCGATTCACCGCTACTTCAAAGTATCGCGTGATCTCTCAGCTTCACGTGGCTTCCTGGGTGTGTTCAAAAGTACAACATCCCCTCATAAATGCTCTGTCATAAAAAAAATATCACATGAACCATAGCTCAGCGGGTTCACTACTGATAAGTTTATAAAATCTTAGGTCAATGACCTTGCTGTTTTGGGTATTTTGGGTAAATTCGTTGGTCATGGAAAAGGGTTGGCCATCCTAAGTCTTGTGACACCTCACTTGTCCCTCTCTGATTATTAGTTGATAAAATCTTAGGTTAATGACCTTGCTGTTTTTTTTTGGGTAAATTCATTGGTCATGGGGAGGGGTTGGCCATTTTAAGTCCTATGACACCTCACTTGACCCTCTGTGATTATTAGTTAGCGAGATATTTACGAAAGTGCAGTTAGGCCCTTTTGACAAAAATGAATAATACATTCAAAAACAGGGCGTCACCCCAAGTCCAACGACCCCTCATACAAGACCCTAGCTTTCTTAGTTCATAAGATATTAAAAAGCCGATGACCTATTAGTTTTTGGATATTTGGTTAATTTGTAAAAAAAACGTATCTATACATCATTATTCAAAAAGCCCGCCCTCTTACAAAAAAAAAACAATTGCGCATTCGCAAAACAAAAAACAAAAATGATAAATCATAGCGGCATTCAGTTGTATGCATGCACTTTATGTGGAACGAGTTTAATTTCATATTGGCATACAAACTCCCACATGTTGCACATGGAAAGCGACTTTTACCTAAAAATTATTATTTCACCCCCTAGTAGGGGTAGATTTTATTTTTGAGTGGAAATAAGTTATCCATAGGAAAGGGGTTGTCTGCCGGAGTAATTTGACTACTTGTACATGTCTCTAGCCTTATTGCCACCATTGTCAAAACAGGTTGTGACTTGTTAGCTCTTATCGTGCACGTGCACATGTGTACACTTGTGTGTTAGGTCATATTACACATGAACTTGCATTTTCTCACGTATGAACCAAAACAGGATGTAACTTGTTTCACAAGGAGGACGGTAATAAGGTCATCTCACACGTGTTCACATGTATTTCGTCACTTTCCTTTCATATCGTTATCACATTATAGTAGTGGGGGTTGGTGAACAACGTCAGTTCAACACACGCAAATGTAGTTAGGCCCTTTGACATAATTTAAATAAATTCATGAGCCAGTCCATAGGGACCAGGCCAAAGGGACCGGTCCAAAGGGATCAGTCCAAAGGGACAAGGACTCGTCCACAGGGACCTGTCCACAAGGACTCGTCAACAAGGACCCGTCCACAATAACTTGTCCACAATGACCTGTCCACAAGGACCCGTTAGGTTGGGTTAGGTTACACTACAGCCACCATCTTTTAAAAAGCCCGCCCTCTTACCAAACCTATGAGTGGACATGTGTAAAAAACAAAACAAAAACTAGCATGTAAATTCATATTGGCTTTCCTCTGAACACATGCACATTATGTAGAACAACGTTTCATTCCATATTAGCATTCAAACTCTCACATGTTGCAATTGGAAAGAGAGATTCTCAAAAAAATTACAATTTCACCCCCTAGTAGGGGTAGGTTTTATTTTTGGGGTTGAAATATGTTGTCCATTGGAAAGGGGGTGTTAGCCCGAGTTCAATGACACCTCATTTGTCAAAATCCGACCATGCGTTCGAGAGATACCGCGCCGCCGCCATCTTGTGAGGTGGGGAGGTGGAGGTGGTATCTGAACCATCCAAAACACACTACTCAAGTTGATCCCGTCTTCAATAAGACCTCTTCTCATTGGCTCGGGGCTGGGATCCAATAGCATAATTTATAACAATATTTATAATATTAATTTCCAATCTCGCTGTTGCTATGCTAAATATAGCCTTCTAGAAGCGTCTCTTGTGCAATATATCACGTGATCGGTCTCTCCCACAACCTCGAGCTTGTAACACTACACTCCCGTGTCACACTTCCAGAAATTATATTTGCTGGTTAAATTTTATCATGGGGACGGAAAATACTCTCATTTTGTCCAAAAATAATTCAATTTACGGGGGCAGTAGCTACTGTCAGGCCACGGCCGCCTCCTTCCCTCTTCCTAGCCTATCCATCCCAATTTTCCATCCCTTCCCATCCCTTATGAGGCCCCTGTTCGCTTTGCAGGTGAGACCGCCTGGGCGAAGTGTTAATCACCCCTCCTCAGTTGTATCCATCCCGACCAGATGTTCCAAGCTCCAGGACACTGCCCATAGAGGCATAAAATAAAATAAAAAATTATAACGAATAGTATCCATCCATGGTTTTGAACAGTATTTAGGGAAAATAACCATTTAAATGAGACAAGAAAATAACTTTCCCTATCGTCTTCGTAGATAATGTGAAAAAAAAAAGTTGAAATCTTGCTGTAAGAGGTGGGGAGGGTGCAATAAAATAGTTTAAAAGAATTTAAAAAATCTGCCGTTGGATAGTCTTGAACCCGGGAACTCCGAAAGAGCGAGCGGGCGCAATAACACTTGCACACATTTCCAACACACTCTAGACGTTTTTGTTGTGCTTCTTATCAATGCGTATGGTAAAATATTCAATTATTCCAGTTAGATCTTAATATTGATTGGAATGCATTCATTCAGTACCTGGCATGTTTTCTAATTTACTTAAAGCAAGTCTCGCGACCGCTTTGCGTTAATAAGGCGAAAGAACTGCAAATAATGCCCTCAAACGACAGCCCTTCGGTTTTATTTCATACAACTTAGCGTACAAAATGCTAGCCTGTGATGCACTTCGGTCATACAAGCAGGTGTACTGACGAAGAGAACAGAATCATACAGCGATCACAGCAGCTTCCTTGCCAGCGAGTGTCGTGTGTTACGGGCCTAAAAATATACTAAGACTTTTTGTTAAAATTTAATAACAAAACAAGATGTTCGGTAAAGAACGTATAGCCTACTTTTTTCCTAAATGCATCGGTATTGTTATAACTCAATGTTCTTTTCAAGAAGTATAATTGAATGTTGGTTGTAGTAGCTTCTTGAAATACAACGTGCTATACGGATATTATTCATGAATATGTTGTGCCCTTTGCTAGTGCTACTTCTGTAAAAAAAATTAATTCAATTCGGTTTCACCGAGTTTGAATTGATATGGGGAATCGATTTGCACACATACATGGCCGCTATCTGCAAACTATTGGGCAGATGACCTTGTAGTTCAGTCAAAATATGCTTCCCACAGAAAGGTATGTTGTTGAAAAATTTGGTAGAGATCAAATGTTTTGGTTGGTCGTAATTTGATTTAAGCTTTTAACATTTGGGTGGCCGTCATTCCGTTTCCGTCAAGATGGCGGCGATATAAAACATGACACTGAGGTGGCCTTTGCCAGTGCTTCCTCTGTACCAAACTTCGTTCCATTCGGTTTCACCGTGTTTGAAAAGATAGGGGGAATCGTTTTGCACACATACATGGGCGCTATCCGCACATTATTGGCCTGATGACCTTGTAGTGTGGTCAAAAGATTATCTATACACAAAGGTATGTTGTTGCAAAATTGGGTCGTGACCAGATTATTAGGTTGGTCGTAATTTGATTCAATCTTTTAACATTAGGATGGCCGCCATTACGTTTTCGTCAAGATGGCGGCAAAATAAAATATGACACTAGAGTGCCCTTTGCTAGTGCTACCTCTGTACAAAATTTCGTTCAATTCGGTTTCACCGTGTTTGAATTGATAGGGGAATCAATTTGCACACATACATGGCCGCCATATACAAACTGTTGGGCTGATGATCTTTTAGTTTGGTCAAAATATGCTTCCCACATAAAGGTATGTTGTTGCAAAATTTGGTAGAGATCAGATTGTTAGGTTGGTCGTAATTTATTTAAGCTTTTAACATTAGGGAGACCACCATTACTTTTTCGTTAAGATGGCGGCGAAATAAAACATGACACTGAGGTGTCCTTTGCTAGTGCTACCTCTGTACCAAATATCGTTCAATTCGGTTTCACCGTGTTTGAAATTATAGGGGGAATCGATTTGCTCACATACATGGCCGCAATCTGCAAACTATTGGGCTGATTACCTTGTACTTTAGTCAAAAGACGCTCACCATATAAATATATGTAGTTGCAAAATTAGGTAGAGATCGGATGATTAGGTTATTCGTAATTTGATGTAAGCATTGAACATTTGGGTGGCCGCCATTACGTTTCCGTCAAGATGGTGGCGATATAAAACATGACACTGAGGTGCCCTTTGCTAGTTCTACCTCTGTACCAAATTTCGTTCAATTCGGTTTCACCGTGTTCGAATTGATAAGGGGGGGGGGGGGGCGCAGACATTCAGATGTGTGTATTTGCAATTAAGGATTGGGAAGGAGGCGGTCCTGGCCTTAAGATAGAATCCGTCCCAGAATTTGGCCGGAGTAGAAGTAGGATACCACGGAAAACCATTTCCAGGGTGGCTGAGGTGGGGATCGAACCCACTTCTTCTCATATTTGCTTCACGAGGCTACGTGTACCCAATTTTAGCCCTCAGACAAGTATTACATTTCTTGGCAGAGCTGGGAATTGAACCCGGACCTCCGGAGCAACACTTCGATATGTTTTGTTAATATTCATGCCAGTCTTTTAATATTCTGCGTGGCATAACGTACCAATTCGATCGCATTCTCTTTATAAATCATCAAAATTCAACGTACTCTTCACAAAAATACGTCGTAAGGCAATGAAACATCCACAGCCTGCTTCCAGTCTCCGACCGGGTCAGGAATGGAATGAATGAAGCCCCCATCTAGCAGCGAGGATATGAACAGCTGCGTAAGGCAATAAATATGGCAATATAGTTACATCCCGACTAAAATGGGATGTGGGCTTTCGTTCAAAAAAGTATGCCTACTACTGGATTCGAAGCAGCATTCTACCCGCTCGCGCCCACCACATACGGTCAGGCTTTAACACTCTCATCCACTAACACATAGTAAATACCGCGCGCTAACCGTGCTGTAGTTACTGTAGCCCTCCCACCTCAAACGTTTAAGTCCATCTCAAAGTCTTCAATCACGGTTTATGGTGTTGATTTAACTTTCTACTATTACAGATCACGTGGCGTAAGCTATTAATTCGATCGTATTACGTGTATGTGTGTTATTTCAAGGAGCAGTAAGTCTTATGTTAGTAGAATGGGCCATAGTATTTGGCGGGGAAAAGTTTAAGGTTGGTGTTTCTTTGCTGGACCCATCACCCAATTACATTGCTGTCACACAGTCAGAGCGCAGAGCAATATCGACCATCGGGAGAAATGCGATGTTAGTTGGGTTTCATAAAACTAAATAATAAGGGGCGGGTGGACCACACTTGTATACACTTATAACACCACATATTTCAATACTCGAATACAGGGACCTTGATCCGCGGTAGAGTCTATTGTTGTTGTGTTTTTTTGTTGTTGTTGAATCTTCAGGCGTTTTACGGCATCATGGTCTTGTAGCCCCGTTTACTTGGGCGTGTGTAGAAGTTGTGTGATAACCAGTGTCATTGTGATGTGTCTGTAGGCATACTAGTGTGCGTACTTTTATAAGAGGAATGATATGGGTAGGAAGCTTTTGTTGTTTCATTTGAGATGCATGGACATCATTGTCATTTAGCACCGTGTACTTGGTTGAGTGTTGAATTTTTTCTGATAACCTTTGTTATTGTGAATGCTGTAGTCTCTCTTCTTTTAGTCGATTACCCTCCAGGTTGGTGGAACCCACGGACTCAGCGAGGGAACTCACCACTACCGCCTCTACGGGCAGTGTCCTAGAGCTGGAAACAACTAATCGGAGTGGATACAACTGGTGAGGTGTTATTGGCACCTCGCCCAGGCGGCCTCACCTGCAAAGCGAACAGGGGACTCATGAGGGAAGGTAATGAATGGTCAGGATGGATAGGCAAGGAAGAGGGAAGGAGGTGGCCGTGGCCTTGAAGACGGTACCATCCCGGCATTTGCCCGAAGACGAAGTGGGAAACCACGGAAAACCACTTCGAGGATGGCTGAGGTGGGAATCGAACCCCCTCCCCCCCCCCCCCCTCTACTCATTTGGAACACCCGAGGCTGAGTAGACCCCGTTCCAGTCCTCATACCACTTTTCAAATTTCGTGGCAGAGCCGGGAATCGAACCCAGGACCTCCGGGGCGGCAGCTAACCATGCTAACCGCTACGCTACGGAGTGAATGCTGTAGTACTGTGTGTGTATATATAATTCAGGTGAGGATTCAATCAATCAATGTTTAATATCCGCATAGCACGTTGTATTTCAACAAACTACTACAGCCAACATTCAATTATAGTCCTTGAAAACGACGAGGAGCTATAAGTATGTCAGAAAGAACTTCTACGAACGAGATTTAAGTTGTTTGGAAACTGTTCGGAAGACATTGTAAACGCTATCACGCCAAGATATTCTCTTAAGAACAATTTCTTTCGTTGAACTTTCATAGCATAATAATATAAATGTGCACATTGTGCGATATTCTGTTTGTATTAAGTTCTTCTTCGTTGTGCCGTTTCAAAGGGCACGTTTGAACTTGTTAGTTAACCTGATAGTTTTCGCCTTCTTATCCTCCCAAAATTTCTTCATAAATGCACTGTGTTGCATCTTGCGTTCTGTGGACCTCTTCTTACCAGTTTTCTTTTTAGGGTTCTCCTTGAATTTGTGCTTGCCTATTAATGAATTAAAGGCTCCATGATTTTCTGTTATGTCGTTTGTTATATTTATTTCTTGGAGGTCCGTCTTAGTTCCTTCTAGCCAGTTTTATGTATACCTTCTTTGAGTTGATTACTTTGGGGAGCGTGATGGGGCAGTGGCTTAGCTTCTCGTCTTTCAACCGGACGGCCGTGGTTTGGATCCCGGTGAAAGCGTGGTGGAATTTTCACCTGAAAAATCACGTGGCGTCAGGAAGGGCATCCGGCCATAAATCCCCGGCCAAATCCAGAATTAGCCTTATTGGCTCCGGCGACCCCAATTAATTGGAAAAAGCCGAAGAAAGCGACTTTCAGTTGATTACTTTAAATAATCTTTTGGTTAGTCTGTCGCTGTCCATTCCATAGATATAACCATATAATTTCAAACGTCTCTTGCATATTCAGTATATTTGACTTCAACGCCACTCATTGCAATAACCAGCTGTTTATTTCAGTCCCTTTTGGATAACATTAGAAGATAAATTAGCACAGAATGGTATATTTATTGGTCACAAATACGTCAATTGAATCGGTCATTTGGAAAAGGGCACATGACCACTGTTTTGCCAATTGCATGTTTTCACATATTCATACAGTTGAAATGTAGACGCGTTGAAGAATGCGAAAACGACACTTCATAGACCTCAATCTACGTAAGGAAGATAGGATTTACACCCCCGAACAGTACAGTAGCCTGTCGTCAAACACCAATACATTTTCTGTGGAACGTGCGATTACTTCAGATATTATCGCCACATGAGATGGTGGCCTACACATTATAAAAATGAGTGTTATCAACTACTTCATTAGGAAGAAACATATTTGAAAGGACAAAATAACTTTCCACATTTCTGGGTTTAATGAATTTCAGTATATTGTGCAGCACCTGGAGTTCTAACAGTGTCTAAGACTTTAAGTGGATCTCGAACCTCCCAGAATTGTCAGAAACATTTTCTTTGTCTAAGCCAAATGGACTTCGTCCACCTTTGTGGAGGGATAGGGAGGCATAAAACTGACAACACGCACTAGTCACTATTCTAAAACTCTTCAGCCTTTTATTACATATCACAGAATAAAAGAGTAACAATATAAAGAGCATGAGCGACAGATAAAACACTTAGACACTGCAGTCCAACGTAATGTTAATGGCTATGGAGCTTGGGAGGTGGCACCATCTGTGGCCAAGTTGGAAGTCAATTCCCAACATCCTCCCCACCCTGGTCTACCTCTAGAGGTACGACCAGCTGAACGGGTCGGGCCAGCTGTTTTCCATCTGCTGGGGAAAGGATTACAGTCCTTACAATCCCGTCCCTTCCAGTACGCAGCTCGTGGATCCGGACCTTTCTCCAGAGATGTCTCGGCTGAAGGTTCCCCCGTTGGTTGGACCTCATGTCTAAGTAGGCGTACGAAGCGAAGAACCCATGTGGTTACACGAAGAAGTTTGATATAGGAGCTGTATCTGGTTGTTTCAATTACTGGGTCTGGTGATTCAATTTGGAGCACATCCTGAGCGGGAGTTCTTGCTTCAGGGAGAGGCGTAGAGATGGGTGAGCTGTGTGGCCAATGGCATCGGTCGAGAGATAGCCATGATGGTCCTCTCCACCAGGCCTGCAGAGTTTTGATCTTCTCTGCCATCAATCCTAGTGACAAGTGATCTGCTGGATTGTCCTTGCCTGGACAAAGTCTCCACAGTGACGGAGTGGTAGAGGATTGAATCTCGGTCACGCGGTTGCAGACGAACGTCTTCCAACGACTCGGATCATTCTGAATCCATCCTAGGGTTACTCTTGAGTCCGTCCACAGGGTACCTCCGCTTGTGTCGAAGGGCAGCGCCTTAGCGCAGTAATTAAAGAGTCGAACGCCTATCACCGCTGCTAGCAACTCTAAACGTGGTAGTGTCACCTTCTTGACTGGCGCAAGTCTACGTTTACTGCACAACATGTGGGCAGATGTGGTGCCATTGCAGAGAGATCGTATATACAAAACAGCTCCATACGCTCGCTCTGAGGCGTCGCAGAACACATGGACATCTGTGATGTCGCGTTCGGGCATTCCTGCCCATCTTGGGACGGTGATCTGCGAGAGTTGGGGTAGACTTGAAGTCCAGCTGTGCCAGCGACTGGCAAGGTCCTGCGGTAGGAGTTTATCCCATGTTAGTCCTCTATGCCATGTGTCCTGAAATAGGATTTTCCCCAGTATTGATACCGGCGTCATTAAACCCAATGGGTCGTAGAAACTAGCAGTCGCTTGGAGCAGGTGTCGTTTCGTAGCAGGGCGGTCCTTCAGTCTCGTTGTGATTTCTGTAGCATCTATAGTGAGCGAGTCTGTTACTGTGTTCCATGGAACGCCAAGAACGTGTGTTTCCGTGGTGATCTCTCTTCCTTCGGCCTTCCATATCTGGATCAGCTGTTGGGAACTCGTGGCCCATTTCGACATGGGTAGACTTATCTTCTTCATGAGAGAGGTGAGTTCATAGTAAATTGCGATCGCTTCATTTTCTCCTCGGGCACCTGCGATAATGTCGTCCATGAATGTGTTTTCATCTATGAGTGAAGCCGCGGAAGGAAACTGAGATCTGTTTCTAGTGGCTAGTTCTCTCAGCGTAGCTGAAAGGAGAAATGGGCTGCAAGTCAGTCCGAATGGGAGTTTGTGAAGCGGAAAATCGCTCTCTCATTGGAAACCACTTGAGCTCCACTCTCATCTTCGACAACACGGTACCACAGGAATCTGGTCAAGTCTCTATCCTCTTCGTGAAGGGACAACTGAAGAAAGGCTTGGCTGATGTCTCCTATCACACCGTAGGGGAATGAACGGAACCGCAACAATACTGCAAACAGTTCGGGGAGTAGGTTGGGTCCCATTTCCAGGGTCTCGTTGAGTGGGCGCGCGTTTTCTTCGTGTGACGATGCGTCGAAGACTATACGCCATATAATGGTTCCATGTTTCTCTTTCTTTACTAAGTGATGAGGAAGATAAAACTCATCCGTACGGGTCTCTTTTGGCGCTAGTTCCACGTGACCTTTCCTTATGTAGTCCATCATGTGGTTCGTATATGTTTGTCTCAGGGCTTCGTTCTTCCGGAATCGGGTTTACAGTGATTGGAATCTTTTTTTTGCAATATGATAGTTGTTGGCAAGTTCCATATTTTCCTTGCGTGGCAATCGTACGACTCTTCTTTGGTCCTCAATACTGTGAGACGCATGAAAATGTGTTAGAATTGCGGTGTCTTTAGCGCTCATTGCTCGGTCATGTTCAGTTGTAATCCCAACGGACTCCAGATCCCAAAAACGTCGAAGAGAGTCGTCACAGGGCATGGAGTGACATACATCGATGAAGTTTACAACCGTGTTAATAGCTGATACACCTGAGCGGTTTCCGGTGAATATCCATCCAAATTTCGATGGAATTAACACAACTGACGAGGAGAGTCGTATCGGGGCAGAGTCACTGACGATTGTCCAATACTGATCTCCTCCGATTAACAGTTCGTTTGGAAGGTCAGCTGAATCATCTGTAGAGTCAGCCAATTGCAGTTTCCGCGTTTGTCCGTTCATCGTGATATCTCGTGGTACTGCTGGGTGGTGAGAAAAGGTGTGGGTGGTTTCAAATGCCGTCAAGGTTACTTGGGAACTGTCCCAAAATCCTCTCGTCTTCAGGCGAACCAACCTACGTGAATGTGATGTGTTGGATGGTGTTTCAAACGTGTGGACCTTTAATGATGCGTCTCCAATGACTTCCAGACCCAGTTCATCGACCGAAGAACTTTTGACGAAACTGGATTGACTACCTCCGTCGAGAACGCACCTCGTCAGCTTACTCGAACCCGTTGGTCCCGAGATCCATATTCTAGCAGTCTGGAGATGGGTAAATCCCGGAATAGTGACGTTTATTTTACCAACGGCGGTTGTTTCTGTGCAATTCGCGACAGGGGAATGATTTAAGTTGTTGCAAATCGCTCTATGGTAACCTGGGTTACACGAACACTGGGAACACGAAGTTCTCCCTTTCCAGCTACAGTCCTTTGTGTGATGGCCTCGTTTAAGACAGAGGAAACAACGCGATGACTGCTTCAATTTCTGAGTTGGGCGTCAGTCCCGGTTTCCTTAGTAGTGATTTAGGGACTCGGGGGTGGCAGAGTGTATCGGCGGTATGTTTTCCAGATAGTCTAAGTGCGCCTGGATAATTCTATTTTCATCTCCGTACTTGGAAATGAGAATTTTCTTTGTGGCATTATAAGTGCCAGCTGTGATAGCAATACCGTCGACGAGATGCTTGGGTTCCCCTTCTAGGTAACCTCTCACAAAGACGTGTTTGTCGACCTGCGATACTGTAGGATTCTGGTCAATGGAAGTAGTGAACTTCTCCCAAAAGCGAGACCATTCTTCTATATCTCCCGTGAAGGGGCTAAGTTTTATGGTGGATAACTTAATTGGTTGTGACGTGGGCATGGCAGTGGGAGTGGACAAAGTAAGGGTGACAGAGTAAAGCTTCTTGTCCGCTCCAATGGTAGCTTTCTGTATGGCGCGCTTTGCATTGTCAATATATTCGCCACATACAGTAATGTCAACATTGTATTCTGTGTCAGATAGTCGATCGTGAATAGCATCGTCCAGTTGGGTTAGGCTAGAGAGTGTTTCCTGTAGTCTGTCGCGGTGGAAAGTAAAGTCTTCTAGTGCTGCGTCTTCTGTAAGGCTGTTAATGGCTGTAATGAAGCGTGTGGCATTTGCCCTATCTCGTGTTCTTTTCCTTTTCAAATTGTGTAAGGTCGCTGCAGCAGCGATCTCTTGCTCAGTCGGCATTTTGGGTGCAATATATCTTTAAGGTTAACTAATCGGCCTCTCGGTCTAGACGTGACGTAGCGAGAGGAGAGGATGACCGGAGTATTTTTAAGAGCTGACAGATGGCGTGCTAGGTCCTTGGAAGATCTTAAGAACTTGTTAATAGAGTGCGCGGTAATGTTGGTGTAGGCCTGTGCACTCAGATCGTTACTATTGATGTAGGCCTGTGCGCTCAGTTCGTTAGTGTTGCTGTAGGCCTGTGCGCTCAGATCGTGCGGAACCGAAAGGAACTACACATGCGTTTCAGGATCCAAAGTCCAGCGGTGGAAGATATTCTACTTATAGATTAAAGGTACACTGGATTCCTTAATAATTCATGCACACAAATTCATTCAGACAATTCATAATACAGTTTCGATATGCGATTTACTTTCGTATTAAGTTTACTTATCTGAGAGTGCAGTGTAGGTTAATAGAGGCACCTCAGCATCTGACGTGGTGTGGTGTTGTGGAGTATCCTTTTTTCCCTTGTCGTGGAACTTCCTGTAGTGTAGAAAGCTAGTCTCGTGGAGCTTCCTGTAGTATAGAAAGCTCGTCCGTAGATACTTCGTTGTAGAAATTAATCCGTTGTCTTCCCGAGTGTTTCGGCACCAAATGTGGAGGGATAGGGAGGCATAAAACTGACAACACGCACTAGTCACTATTCTAACACTCTTCAGCCTTTTATTACATATCACAGAATAAAAGAGTGACAATATAAAGAGCATGAGCGACAGATAAAACACTTAGACACTGCAGTCCAGCGTAATGTTAATGGCTATGGAGCTTGGGAGGTGGCACCATCTGTGGCCAAGTTGGAAGTCAATTCCCAACACCCTTTATCAACACTACACGACTTTCAAGCCTATTTTGGAAAATTGTCCATTAATATTATGGTCAACGAAATCAGAAAATTGCTACCGTATATTGGTGATGAACATATTAGTGTCTACAATGACATCGTGAACAACTGGCCAACTACTGACCTGGAAGCAATCCAAGAAGAGGCATTGCAATCCTCCTGCAGAGAAGCTATGTTTGAAGGGTTTTGTTTTTATTTTCAATTTACATACCGTCATTGACTATAATGCTACATACTGATTGAATACATACTATAATGATAGCAAAATCAAAATTAAACTGACAGTGATGATACTGGTCAGTTTAATTACTAAGAAAATTGAATTCACTTGGAAAAGGGCGCATCTCCTAAAAACAAAATTCGAATTTTTGCCCATTAGAGATGGAGATTGAAATACGTTTTATAGGAATATAAGGTCTTTTACTTGTTATTTGCATTACCAAAATTTAGCATTGATCGTTTAACTCATTTATAGTTTATTTAGTTTTTTGTCTCTCCTATAAAATTTACTTTTGTGGACATGTGCCCTTTTCCAAATGGACGATTCAATTGCATCGCGTATAATTCTGCGGCACTGGTTTGAATCACGTTTAAACATTTTAGTAGATAACGGGAAGAGGTATTAATACCGCAGGATGTTTATTTACCGCCATTAGAGCGATAGTAGCAAATGCTGTACGGAAACAAAGAGTCGCCCGGACGGGCTGAGTATGACGAGCGACGATCATTAATCTGGACTACGGACCAGCGCTCGCTGAGAGCTTCACTCTGTCAAAGTCACACCGTACTCCATGAAATGAAAGAAATGTACATCTTGACATCGTCACAAGCTCTTCCACATTACAAATAAGTACACTGTTGTAATGAAGAAATTTCCTACGGTAGACATTGAACGAGCAAACATTTGAAGACGTGAAAGCGTCATCAAATGAGTTCAATTAACATTATGTTGTTCTAACACGTTCATAATACTCATACGTAATTCACAAACCCTTATAAAACAATCTAACCTTATATAACGAGATTCAAACTACGAATCGCAATATAAATACCAATTAAACGCACCACAAAAAAACATATTTTGTAGTCTAGATACCTGGGTATATAAAAATCAATGTTACGGGATTGTTTGTCTGTCTTTCTGTCTCTCTGTCTGTCTTTCTGCATGCATGGGGGGCGTGGTGGCGCAGCAGTCAAGCTGTTGGCTTCTCATCAAGGTGGTCTGGGTTCGATTCCCGGTCAATGTATCTGAGATTTTCGAAGTGAAAAGCCATGTCCAGTGGTTCGGATTGCACGTAAAAAGGAGGTCCCGTGGCTTATTATCACAAGATTCATGGTCACGTAAAATTACAATCTTCCTTTTGTCTGCATGTATGTATGTACCCTATTCGATCATATACCATTCATCCGATTGCGAAGGAATTTGGATGAGTTGTTGTGTGCACTCCAGGGAAAGTTTCTGGATACAAATTATTTATGTAACACAAACGGGTGAGAGGGATTTAACAGAAACCCAATTCCACAATCTGTATATTTATCACGACGCAATGCCAGGTGTGAGAATGGCTTGCTGATTCATCCTGAAGTGACATGAGGAGACTGTCAGCAGCCCGCCGTGTTATCTGGTATCGCTGTCTATTCCAATACAGTTCACGCCACGGTTGGCCGGAGGTTCATTTATATTCTTTTCTTTTCGGTCTTTGATTGGCATTGCAACACATGCCGCAAATAGCTAGTTAGATAATATTTCTATATAAATGTAAAGTTCAATCCAGTGATCAAGATCAAGTTATGACTGTTTGAAGGTCAAAACGCGTAATCATTTTACTTACTTTTATCGTTGTGACCACTAGGGACCGCGAGATCTCAACTGTTTTTCTTCTTGTTAGCCCTCCACGCTTTCATCCTTTCGGAATGGGATTTCTTCCATTCATTCGAGTGAACATATCTCTTGCAGGGTTTTTTTCCTCGTTATGAAATTGACGGAGGTTTTGTTTCAATGGGGTTCTGAGCAAGATATCTGATTCAGAAATTTCAAACTTTAACAAGTCCTTATCCATTTCCACCAGCCAAAGAGGCATCACCTTTAAACCTCGGAAGTATGATAATAGACGGTTGGAGAATCTACTGACTGGCATTCTGAGTAGGTAGAATGTTATTCTCCGTTTCCCGATTACACTTGAGATCTTTCCAGTGTGGGAGTATATTTCTGAATTACTCCAGAGCTTTCAACCTCCATCTTTGAACTTAGGACCTAGAATTTTCATAATGATATTTCTTTCCTGAACTTCAAATCTCTCGATAGGGTTTGTTAGGCATTCCGCTGCATACACTTCATCCGGTCTAATTACAGTTTGATTGGGTCTTAACTTTGCATTTCTAGAGATGGACTTTTTATTGTACAGTTGGTGTATGAGGCGGCTGTTTCGAATTTATTGACTCATGTTGAGATGGCGAACTATTCAGAATTATTTGGTTCGATCCACTCACCAAAATATGTAAACTTTCGAAATTTTAATCATATTATTTATTGATTTATTAGTTACAAGCTGCACCCGGCATGCGTTGCAATGCCAATCAAAGAAAGTGTTGGCGTTGAAATTCTGTTTCTTGAAGTGCTTTTGGATACACAACATGTTAACTGCCTCTAAGCTATCGTAAAATGGATTTTCTAATTTAGAACCATTCGTGGAAGCGTGCACAACAACTTTCAAAAGTTTCATCGCTGTCACTCATTTGTTGAATCTACTCCTACGCTACCTGTTGTGAAATGGATTTACTAAGTCGAAACCCTTCCCTGGCGTGTGCACAATAACTCATCAATGATTCATCGCAATCGGATGAATTGCATATGCACGTATACGGGGTTTTGTTTAAACGATTCGTGCGCTGTCACTCATTTGTTGAATCTACTCGTGCGCTACCTATTGAGAAATGTATTACTAAGTCTAAGCCCTTCCCTGGCGTGTACACAATAACTCATCAAGGTTTCATCGCAATCGAAGAATGTTATATGAACGCAATAGGGGATTTTGTTGAAACGCTTCGCGCGTCGTCACCCATTTGTTGCATCTACTCTTGCGCTACTTATTGTGAAATGGATATACTAAGTCCCCTTCCCTGGCGGGTACACAATAACTGATCAATGTTTCATCGCAATCGGATGAATAGTATATGAACGCATACCTGATTTTGTTTAAACGATTCGCGCTCCGTCACTCATTTGTTGAATCTACTCGTGCGCTACCTACTAAGTTAGAAAACGTCACCTAAGTGTCCACAACATCTCACCCAATTTTCATCGCTATCGGACTAATGGGATATGAAGACATAGGGGACTGTATTGAAACGCTCCGCATGTCGTCGTTCATTTGTCGAATCTACTCGTGTGCTACCTACTGTGAAATGTACTTACTAAGCCAGAAACCTTCCTTGGAGTGTCCACCATATTTCACCCAAGTTTCACCGCTAACGGCAGAATGGTATATGACCTTACACGGGATTTTTTTGAAACGCTTCGCGCGTCGTCCCTCATTTGTTGAATCAACTTGTGCGCTGCATATTGTATAGTGGATTTACTAAGCCAGAAATTTTCCATGACGTGTACACAACATCTCACCAAAGTTTCATAGCTACGGACGAATTGTACATGAATGCATACGGGACTTGGTTGAAACGCTTCGCGTGTCGTCGCTCATTTGTTGATTCAACTCTTGCGCTACATATTGTAATATGGATGTACTCAGCCAGAAACCTTCCCTGGAGTGTACACAACATCTCACCCAAGTTTTATCACAATCGGATGAATGGTATGTGAACGTATACGGGACGTTGTCGAAACGCTTCGCGCGTAGTCACCCATTTGTTGAATATAAACGTGCGCTTCGTATTGAAAAATGGATTTATTTAGCCAGAAACCTTTCCTGGAGTGTACACAACAAATCACCAAACATTTATCACTATCAGGCGACTGGTATATGACTTTATACGGGACATTGTTGAAACTCTTCGCGTGTCATCGCTCATTTGTTGAATCCACTGGTGCGATACCTATTGTAAAATGTATGTATTAAGCCAGAAACCTTCCCTGGAGTGTACACAACATCTCACCAAAGTTTCATCGGTATCGGATGAATGGTATATGAAATTATATGGGACTTTGTTGAAACGCTTTGCACGCCGTTGCCCATTTGTTGATTCTACTCGTGCTCTACCTATTTTAAAGGGATTTACTAAGCTAGAAACCTTCCCTGGACTGCACACAAAATCTCAGCCTAGTTTCATCGCTATCGGACGAATGGTATATGAACGCAAACGTGACTTTGTTGAAATGCTTCACGCGTCGTAGCTCATTTGTTGAATCTACTCGTGCGCTGCCTATTGTAAAGTGGATGTACTAAGCCAGAAAATTTCCCTGCAGTGTACACAACATTTTACGCAAGTTTCATAGCTATCGGACGAATGGTATATGAATGCATACGGGACTTTGTTGAAACGCATTGCGTGTCGTCGCTCATTTGTTGAATCTACTTGTGCGCTATCTACTGTGAAATGTATTCACTAATTTTGAAACCTACACGTAAGTGTACACAACATCTCACCCAAGTTTCATCGCTATCGGACGAATGGTATATGAACACATACGGGACTTTGTTGAAATGCTTCGCGCATCGTCGCCCATTTGTTGAATCTACGCGTGCGCTACCTATTGTAAAATGGATTTACTAAGTCAGAAACCTTCCTTGGAGTGTACTCAACATCTCACCCAAGTTTCATCGCAATTGGACGAATGGTATATGAACGCATAGGAGACATACCCACAGACAAACTATCACGTTACATTGATTTATATATATACAAGCTGTACCCGGCATGCGTTGCAATGCCAATCAAAGAAAGTGTTGGCGTTGAAATTCTGTTTCTTGAGTGCTTTTGGATACACAACATGTTAACTGCCTCTAAGCTATCGTAAAATGGATTTTCTAATTTAGAACCATTCGTGGAAGCGTGCACAACAACTTTCAAAAGTTTCATCGCTGTCACTCATTTGTTGAATCTACTCGTACGCTACCTGTTGTGAAATGGATTTACTAAGTCGAAACCCTTCCCTGGCGTGTACACAATAACTCATCAATGATTCATCGCAATCGGATGAATTGTATATGCACGTATACGGGGTTTTGTTTAAACGATTCGTGCGCTGTCACTCATTTGTTGAATCTACTCGTGCGCTACCTATTGAGAAATGTATTACTAAATCGAAGCCCTTCCCTGGCGTGTACACAATAACTCATCAAGGTTTCATCGCAATCGAAGAATGTTTTATGAACGCAATAGGGGACGATGTCGAAACGCTTCACGCGTAGTCACTCATTTGTTGAATATAAACGTGCGCTTCGTATTGTAAAATGGTTTTACTTAGCCAGAAACCTTTCCTGGAGTGTACACAACAATTCACCAAACATTTATCACTCTCAGACGACTGGTATATGACTTAATACGGGACGTTGTTGAAATGCTTCGCGTGTCATCACTCATTTGTTGAATCTACTAGTGCGATACCTATTGTAAAATGTATGTACTAACCCAGAAACCTTCCCTGGAGTGTACACAACATCTCACCCATGTTTCATCGCTATCGGATGAATGGTATATGAAATTATATGGGACTTTTTTGAAACGCTTTGCGCGCCGTTGCTCATTTGTTGATTCTACTCCTGCTCTACCTATTTTTAAAGGGATTTACTAAGCTAGAAACCTTCCCTGGAGTGCACACAAAATCTCAGCCTAGTTTCATCGCTATCAGACGAATGGTATATGAACGCAAACGTGACTTTGTCGAAATGCTTCGCGCGTCGTAGCTCATTTGTTGAATCTACTCGTGCGCTGCCTATTGTAAAGTGGATGTACTAAGCCAGAAAATTTCCCTGCAGTGTACACAACATTTTACGCAAGTTTCATAGCTATCGGGCGAATGGTATATGAATGCATACGGGACTTTATTGAAACGCATTGCGTGTCGTCGCTCATTTGTTGAATCTACTTGTGCGCTATCTACTGTGCTATGTAATCACTAATTTTGAAACCTTCACGTAAGTGTACACAACATCTCACCCAAGTTTCATCGCTATCGGACGATTGGTATATGAACACATACGGGACTTTGTTGAAATGCTTCGCGCATCGTCGCTCATTTGTTGAATCTACGCGTGCGCTACCTATTGTAAAATGGATTTACTAAGTCAGAAACCTTCCTTGGAGTGTGCTCAACATCTCACCCAATTTTCATCGCAATCGGACGAATGGTATATGAACGCATAGGAGACATACACACCCACAGACAAACTATCACGTAAAATTGATTTTTATATAGATAGATAGATAGACAAGCTGTACCCGGCATGCGTTGCAATGCCAATCAAAGAAATTTTTGGCGTTGAAATTCTGTTTCTTGAAGTGCTTTTGGATACGCAACATGTTTTTCAATTTCCGTTAACTGCCTCTAAGCTATCGTAAAATGGATTTTCTAATTTAGAACCATACGTTGGAGCGTGACCAACAACTTTCAAAAGTTTCATCGCAATCGGATGAATGGCATATGAACGTATACGAGATTTTGTTTGAACGATTCGTGCGCTGTCACTCAATTGTTGAATCTACTCGTACGCTACCTATTGAGAAATGGATTTACTAAGTCGAAACCCTACCCTGGCGTGTACACAATAACTCATCAGGGTTTCATCACAATCGAAGAAGGTTATTTGAACGCATAGGGGATTTTGTTAAAACGCTTCGCGCGTCGTCACCAATTTGTTGCATATACTCGTGCGCTACCTATTGTGAAATGGATTTACCAATTCGAAACCCTTCCCTGGCGTGTACACAATAACTCATCAATTATTCATCGCAATCGGATGAATGGCATATGCACGTATACGGGGTTTTGTTTAACCGATTCGAGCGCTGTTACTCATTTGTTGAATCTACTCGTGCGCTACCTATTGAGAAATGTATTACTAAGTCGAAGCCCTTCCCTGGCGTGTACACAATAACTCATCAAGGTTTCATCGCAATCGAAGAATGTTATATGAACGCAATAGGGGATTTTGTTGAAACGCTTCGCGCGTCGTCACCCATTTGTTGCATCTACTCTTGCGCTACTTATTGTGAAATGGATTTACTAAGTCCCCTTCCCTGGCGGGTACACAATAACTGATCAATGTTTCATTGCAATCGGATGAATAGTATATGAACGCATACCTGATTTTGTTTAAACGATTCGCGCTCCGTCACTCATTTGTTGAATCTACTCGTGCGCTACCTACTAAGTTAGAAACCGTCACGTAAGTGTCCAAAACATCTCACCCAAGTTTCATCGCTATCGGACTAATGGGATATGAAGACATAGGGGACTGTATTGAAACGCTCCGCATGTCGTCGTTCATTTGTCGAATCTACTCGTGTGCTACCTACTGTGAAATGTATTTACTAAGCCAGAAACCTTCCTTGGAGTGTCCACCATATTTCACCCAAGTTTCACCGCTAACGCCAGAATGGTATATGACCTTATACGGGACTTTGTTGAAACGCTTCGCGCGTCGTCCCTCATTTGTTGAATCAACTTGTGCGCTGCATATTGTATAGTGGATTTATTAAGCCAGAAATTTTCCATGACGTGTACACAACATCTCACCCAAGTTTCATAGCTACGGACGAATGGTACATGAATGCATACGGGACTTGGTTGAAACGCTTCGCGTGTCGTCGCTCATTTGTTGATTCTACTCTTGCGCTACATATTGTAATATGGATGTACTCAGCCAGAAACCTTCCCTGGAGTGTACACAACATATCACCCAAGTTTCATCGCAATCGGATGAATGGTATGTGAACGTATACGGGACGTTGTCGAAACGCTTCGCGCGTAGTCACTCATTTGTTGAATATAAACGTGCGCTTCGTATTGTAAAATGGTTTTACTTAGCCAGAAACCTTTCCTGGAGTGTACACAACAATTCACCAAACATTTATCACTATCAGACGACTGGTATATGACTTAATACGGGACTTTGTTGAAATGCTTCGCGTGTCATCACTCATTTGTTGAATCGACTGGTGCGATACCTATTGTAAAATGTATGTACTAACCCAGACACCTTCCCTGGAGTGTACACAACATCTCACCCAAGTTTCATCGCTATCGGATGAATGGTATATGAAATTATATGGGACTTCGTTGAAACGCTTCGCGCGTCGTTGCTCATTTGTTGATTCTACTCCTGCTCTACCTATTTTTAAAGGGATTTACTAAGCTAGAAACCTTCCCTGGAGTGCACACAAAATCTCAGCCTAGTTTCATCGCTATCAGACGAATGGTATATGAACGCAAACGTGACTTTGTTGAAATGCTTCGCGCGTCGTAGCTCATTTGTTGAATCAACTCGTGCGCTGCCTATTGTAAAGTGGATGTACTAAGCCAGAAAGTTTCCCTGCAGTGTACACAACATTTTACGCAAGTTTCATAGCTATCGGACGAATGGTATATGAATGCATACGGGACTTTGTTGAAACGCATTGCGTGTCGTCGCTCATTTGTTGAATCTACTTGTGCGCTATCTACTGTGCTATGTATTCACTAATTTTGAAACATTCACGTAAGTGTACACAACATCTCACCCAAGTTTCATCGCTATCGGACGATTGGTATATGAACACATACGGGACTTTGTTGAAATGCTTCGCGCATCGTCGCTCATTTGTTGAATCTATGCGTGCGCTACCTATTGTAAAATGGATTTACTAAGTCAGAAACCTTCCTTGGAGTGTGCTCAACATCTCACCCAATTTTCATCGCAATCGGACGAATGGTATATGAACGCATAGGAGACATACATACCCACAGACAGACAAACTATCACGTAAAATTGATTTTTAGCCTACTTTTCACATTTTGCAAAAATGAGGAAAAAGTAGACTTATGAGATCGGGCAAATGTGTGTCTGTCTGTCTGTCTGTCTGTCTGTCTGTCTGTCTGTCTGTCTGTCTGTCTGTCCTTCTGTCTGTCTGTCTGGGTGTCCCCCCCCTATCAACTCCTAAACGGCTGCAGCAATCGAAACAAAATTTGGTAGGAGTAAAGATCTACACCTGAATATCTCACGGCCATATTTGAAAATGATGTCAGTGCTACCAACTGCTAAAAAATCGCAATTGAAATTTGAGCTCCATGTTGGATATCTTGGAAAGTATGAATGGGAGCTATTTCAAAATTGGCACACGTACAGATCATAATATTTCAGTTTAATTTCCAGGAGGCCAAACATGGCAGTGTTGCCAAAATGATTATAAGCCTCCTGATAGGTCCAATTTTTAAATGCATATAACTTCTACACTATCAAGCGGAATTCAACCAAATTTCGTATGTTGTATGTGTACGTAACCAGATATGACTGAGCGTATTCTTAAGACCTACCAGGGCTGCCAACTGTTAATAAATGCTCCTAATTTATTTTATCCAAATACCAATATATCAGAAAGTATGCAAGCCGACAGCTTTAAACTATGTACACGTATAGTACCTGACATTCTATATTAATTTGGAGTAACTTATATATGTCAGTGCTACCAACATGATTCTAAGCCTGATGACAGGTCCAAATTTAAATACATGCTACTTCCATACTATCATTTGGATTTCAACCAAATTTCGTATGTGTTATGTGTACCATAACAGATATGACTATGCGTATTCTAAGGAGCAACCAGGGCTGCCAACTGTTAATATGTGCTGTCCCTATTTTTGTTACCCTAATATCAATATATCAGAAAGTATGCAAGCCAATAGCTCTAAAATTTGCACACGTATAGTACCTGGCATTCTAGACGAATTTGGAGTAACTAATATACGTCAGTGCTGTCAACATGATTCTAAGCCTGCTGATAGGTCCAATTTTAAAATGCATGTAACTTCTACACTAACTAATGGATTTCATTCAAAATTGGCACAACAATAGATCATATTATTTCAGATTATTTCTGACCAATACATGCATGACATTGTTGCCAACATGATTTTACGCGCGCTGTTAGATCCAATGTTTAACTGCATGTAACGTCCATGCGATTCTTTGGACTTCAACCAAATTTTGTATTTTGTACCTTAAGAGATGGAACTAAGAATATATTCAGTCATCAGGGCTGCCAACTGTAGTGCTCTATTAGGATACATTATGCCATGTATACAGTATTTCGAACTAATTGGAAATTTCGATATTAGCAACTTAATTTCGTCATTATTCTAGATAGGTTCATATTCTGTAGAATAATCATTGGCATGAAAAGTAGGCTGTATAGTTCTTAACGGAACTTCTTGTTATATATATAGACAAGCTGTACCCGGCATGCGTTGCAATGCCAATCAAAGAAATTGTTGGCGTTGAAATTCTGTTTCTTGAAGTGCTTTTGGATACGCAACATGTTTTTCAATTTCCGTTAACTGCCTCTAAGCTATCGTAAAATGGATTTTCTAATTTAGAACCATACGTTGGAGCGTGACCAACAACTTTCAAAAGTTTCATCGCAATCGGATGAATGGCATATGACCGTATACGGGATTTTGTTTGAACGATTCGTGCGCTGTCACTCAATTGTTGAATCTACTCGTACGCTACCTATTGAGAAATGGATTTACTAAGTCGAAACCCTACCCTGGCGTGTACACAATAACTCATCAGGGTTTCATCACAATCGAAGAAGGTTATTTGAACGCATAGGGGATTTTGTTAAAACGCTTCGCGCGTCGTCACCAATTTGTTGCATATACTCGTGCGCTACCTATTGTGAAATGGATTTACCAAGTCGAAACCTTTCCCTGGCGTGTACACAATAACTCATCAATTATTCATCGCAATCGGATGAATGGCATAAGTAGTGGGATGGTGGGGGAGCTGCTTCCAAAAGCAAGTTGTGAGCCCCTGCGACCTTGGAATGGAAGGAGCCATGCTAGGAGGGCGTGCTTGGATTCGTTTTTTTCGTCTCGTTGTGCTCTTTACGGGAATGAAGGTGTCGAAAAGGTGAAGTTAGGGTTTTGGGTCAAAACATGCGTTTTTCACATTTTTGCCGATTTTTGGAAAACGGGTCATGCTAGGAGGGCGTGCTTGGATTCGTTTTTTTCGTCTCGTTGTGCTCTTTACGGGAATGTAGGTGTCGAAAAGGTGAAGTTAGGGTTTTGGGTCAAAACATGCGTTTTTCACATTTTTGCCGATTTTTGGAAAACGGGTCATGCTAGGAGGGCGTGCTTGGATTCGTTTTTTTCGTCTCGTTGTGCTCTTTACGGGAATGTAGGTGTCGAAAAGGTGAAGTTAGGGTTTTGGGTCAAAACATGCGTTTTTCACATTTTTGCCGATTTTTGGAAAACGGGTCATGCTAGGAGGGCGTGCTTGGATTCGTTTTTTTCGTCTCGTTGTGCTCTTTACGGGAATGTAGGTGTCGAAAAGGTGAAGTTAGGGTTTTGGGTCAAAACATGCGTTTTTCACATTTTTGCCGATTTTTGGAAAACGGGTCATGCTAGGAGGGCGTGTTTGGATTCGTTTTTTTCGTCTCGTTGTGCTCTTTACGGGAATGTAGGTGTCGAAAAGGTGAAGTTAGGGTTTTGGGTCAAAACATGCGTTTTTCACATTTTTGCCGATTTTTGGAAAACGGGTCATGCTAGGAGTGCGTGCTTGGATTCGTTTATTTCGTCTCGTTGTGCTCTTTACGGGAATGTCGGTGTCGAAAAGGTGAAGTTAGGGTTTTGGGTCAAAACATGCGTTTTTCACATTTTTGCCGATTTTTGGAAAACGGGTCATGCTAGGAGGGCGTGCTTGGATTCGTTTATTTCGTCTCGTTGTGCTCTTTACGGGAATGTAGGTGTCGAAAAGGTGAAGTTATGGTTTTGGGTCAAAACATGCGTTTTTCACATTTTTGCCGATTTTTGGAAAACGGGTTATGCTAGGAGGGCGTGCTTGGATTCGTTTATTTCGTTTCGTTGTGCTCTTTACGGGAATGTCGGTGTCGAAAAGGTGAACTTAGGGTTTTGGGTCAAAACATGCGTTTTTCACATTTTTGTCGATTTTTGGAAAACCGAAAACGTGAGAATGACGTGTGTGATAGTATTTATTTCGTCTCTTTATTCTCTTTACGTGGATATAGACATGAAAAAGGTAAAAAGCTGGAAACATGGTTTTCTTATGGAAAAGGTGTTTTTTTGTTCATTTTCGCGTTATTTGGAAAACGAATGAGGCGATTTTTATGATGGGCATGTCGATGTATTTGTGTCGTTGTTCAGTTTACGGGAATGTAGGTATGGAAAACCTGAAATCATGGTTTCCGTCATTTTTTTTCGAGATTGTTGAGGAAAACGGGGAAAAAGTAAGAAACCAGATTTGAAGTCACGTTAGGTTATGCGCTTTGATGTTAATAAAACACTTATGCATTATTATTATTATTATTTGTCTTGACTGGTCAGGGCTCACACGCAGAGAGAGAACTTGCTTAATGCAATGAGAATTGAAAGCATTGAGGCTGACCCACGGCGATCCAGACAGACACAGGTCTTATCATCGTACGTGCCTCGCAGCAGAGAGAGATAAGAGGCTGGTGTCATTATACAGTGTGCGGATTTATAATGTGTATGTCATAGCCTAGGTTCATTATGGACTCATCATGCAACGCAAAGTTTGAAACAATGAGTGAGTGTATAACATCATGATAACAGATTGGCATGGGCTCGAACAAAGCGGTTATTGGACATGTAATAAACAAAAGGGTGGGAATAATGAAAGGTCATATGATACATTTTTTTTTATTTTTTTTTTCAAAATAATTAAATAGGGTTTTATTACAAAAAATTATGTTTATTGACCCATGAATTATACGTGGAAGGAAAACCTAACCACTTTACAAAATATTTTGCACCTTTGACTTTAATTACTCGTTCAATGAGATAATCGTTGGGATATAATGTTTTTTGCACTTCTTCATAATAGAATCGTCCCTGAATGGGTTGACCGCTCTGATCTTCTAAGAGATACGTCACTGGTTGACCTAGCTTGACTTGGCGAATTTTAAAAATTTCTGTCGACCATTGTGGAGTATACGATTTTGAAAACACACTTCTATGTTTACTAATGCGAACAAAATCTCCAATTTTAAGGCGATGTCGCCTTGGATCTACCCTTTTTATAGGGTTAAACAGTCTATTGAGTCTGGGTAGGTTCTTGGTGACGAGGCGAGGTTTCATGCCGATGGTGGAATGAATGGTGTTGTTGTAGCGAGACACAAGTTGAGGTAACCAGTCTATCCATCGATAGGAACCATGTATTGTAAACTCTTTCCACATATAACTTTTTAATGTTCGATTGAACCGCTCGACCACACTGGCTTTGAGATTGCTATAGGTGGTATAATGGTGAATATCCTTAGATTTGAGAAAACTGGAGAAATCCTTGTTGAAAAATTCTTTCCCCTGGTCGGTTTGTAACAAGTGAGGTTGACGTTTTGATTGTTCAATAATATGTTGAAAGGCCTTTGTGACTAAGATACCAGTTTTATTTTTTACTGGTTGAACAAAAGCCATTTTGGAATAGACATCAATGACAGTCAACATATAGCGTACACCGTCGTTAACGTTAGAATAAGGTATCATTTCAACCAGGTCTGCCTGCCAAAGTTCATCGATTCCTCTGGAAATGACACGACGACGTTCATAAATGCGTCGGGCTGGTTTATGCAATTCATGAGCAATGCCCACTTTGATGGGGGATGGCTTATAAGATAATTTTAGCATCTCGGAGTTGTTGTTCAATGTGGGCGATTTCCGCCTCATGTCCAGTGTGACCAGCTTGTTTTGATGCATGAAGCAAGTATAAGCGCTCTACTAACTGATTGGGATTATTCCAAAAGGTTATATCTAGGTAGGGTTTTAATTTCTTAAACCTTACACCAGAGGCAGAGTGATGTTTTTGCTTACCAAAGATGTTTGCAATGATGGTTTTATATTTTTGGGATATATTGGCATTGACCTGCTGAGAGGATTTATAGTTTCTTTTGTGAGCGTTGGTGTCTAATAAAATGGATTTATATTTAGCAAGGTCCTCGGACGTAAAATCTTGTGTCGAGGGGGTGCGAGAAAATAGCAGCTTTAACAGACCTGGTGTTAATTTATAGTTGATCTTTTTAATGACAGCTTTCGTACGAGCAAATTTAATGGATGAATCCCCAATTTTAAAACTATCATTCTCATAGCGAACGCCATACGTGGTATCTGTCTTTCCAATAAATAGAAGGGTCAAATACGGTTCCAGGGTTGCCCCATAATGTTTGATTAAAATGTTTTTGAGTTGAGCTTTATTTTGAGGGGTTGCCAAGACTTGTGAAAACGGAGACGATGTGGAGGAAGACGGTGTTGCCGCTATGACGGAAGATTTTTGTTTTGTTTTTAGAAACTGTTGAAGGGGTGACGATTTCTTTTTTCTTTCAGGACTAAATACGCTTTCGCTGTCACTTTCACTTTGTTCATGCTCTGTTTCTTCTTTCTTTTCATGTTCTTGATGTTCTTGTTCACTAACATTAGAGGAGGAGGAAGAGGAGGATTTTACCTGTCGTGTGGATTCTGTTTGAGTAAATTTTGAACTTGTTATGGGTTTGGTTTGAGAGGTAGCAGCAGTAGCAGTAGCAGCAGAAGCATTAGGTTTAAATCTCATGGGATCAACCGATGATGGAGCATGTTTTATCATGGGTAAAGGATTGACGTTTTTTAAACGTTGCAATTCACGAAATTTATGTCGAATCGTATTTCGTGCCTCAATAATACGCTGCATGATTTGAACATGTTTCTTGTACCCTATGGCGTTCGCCATGGTAAAGGTAAAGACACACTAACAGGAAATGTCCAGCCCTAGGTCTTTTTAAACAGAAATAAAATGATCAAAACCCAAGCGATAACGTCCCTCACATCGTTCACTCTGTTTATTTATGACCAAACAGGCATGGGGATGATGGTTCCAACACGAAGCACACAATAGCGTGAAAGCTGTAAAGGACATATCTGGATTCACATGATCTTGAAAAATATGATAGAGATTTCTAGAGTCTTGGCGAAAGAGAACGATGAGATTGGCATTGTCACGAATCAACTGTTTGGGGATTTTGGAATAGGTCTGAGCCAGATAAAAACAATCCACTTGTTTATGGCGTCCCATACTAAAATACTCTTGAATAATGGCCTGTCGTTGAGTGGCAATATCATCAAAAATTATAATGGAATCTGGTTGAATGCGGTCTGGTTGAATGACATCTTGAGGTGAGGTGAATGTAAAATAGCCCATGGCTTCTTTATTTAACGAAGACATAATTTGTTCCAGATACACGTACAGAGGCTGGTACAAGGATTTGGCAAAAATATAAATATTTTGAAATCGTAGGCCATGAGGTGCGGTAATAATGTTCAGCAAAACATTGGTCTTTCCACAACCCGAAGGCCCTACCATAATACATCGAACGGTAGATGGGAATAGAGTGCCATGACGTTTAGGTTCGCACACGGACAGTGATAGCTCTGAAACCAAATCAGAGACGGGCAAAGCATGGGGTTGTTTCATTAATTCCATTGTGTCGATGACTGAGTTTTTTTCATGTGTGTATAAGGTTTATATATATAGGCAAGCGGTGAGTAGGATAGGTTAGTTAACGTCTATCACCATGGACGTGTTTGGGAGAGCTCGTGTAACCATGGCCACGGCCGCCTCTTTGTCAAAACAGTCACGAGAGGTGGCAACAAAAAGCTATGTCGATCGCAAAGTGCAAAGTGTCTATCACATGGCCCCGAGACTAACCGCTGAGGGCTATTCAGCCAATCATCATCGTATTATTGATGTGCAAGAGCCTCGAGACGAAAATGATGTCTGCACGAAACGTTATGTGACCTATCAAATGAAAAGGCTTTATAAATTTGTCCCATCTGTATTTTTAGTGTACCTGTCAAATCAAAAACTGGACAATGACAGAAATCATTCCCCACCACCACTACCACTGGTGAATGATGATCTTACCTATATGCTTGCTTCCGGTTTAAGTCGTTATCGACTGCATTATGATGGTGTCATTCATATTAAATATGTCATGCCTGATGAGAAACATTTAAAAATACAACTAAACGGTGATAGAGTGTTGGCCCACAACCATCAAAGAGTAAATGTGGGAGATGAATTATCCTTTCATCTTATGCTTACGTTTGAGGAAAAGGAAGCTGGGAAAACGGTGAATGATTTCCCGCTTTATATAGAATTGGAATATACTGCTATGAAATAAGGTTCTCTACGTTAGTTGTCATCGAATGTTTGCTGTGAAAGGTTCACCAAGTAGCAGCATGGTGAAAAAAAGATATGCTATGAACATGAAAAAAACAAATCTCAAAAAGAGAAAAAAGCCAGGTCGGAAACCAAGTCGATCTGCCTCACACCCAGTGTTAAAACGTAAAAAAACTAAACAAAATCTAAAAAGAGTGGCTATCGAAAAAGCTTTACAAGCGGTGCGATTGTCTACATCTCCGAAATCGCAGCATCATGTATCGATAAAAAGAAAAGAAAGAAAGCAAAAACGTGGGCGAGTCATTCCTGTTGCTAAGCGTGGGGGTTTTTTGCCGGCTTTATTTGCATGGTTGGCAGCTTTGGGGTCCATTTTGGGTGGTGCCAGCGCTGTAGCGAAAACCATAAAAGCCGTCGAGCAAGGCAAGCAACAACTCAAAGAAAGCGAGCGACACAATAAAACGTTAGAAGCCATTGCGATGGGAGCTAGAAATGGCAATCCTTTAAAGCCAGTCTTTTATCCACAAGGTAGTGGCCTACCGTTTAAGAAAAGAAAAAAAAATGTCCATCATCGATAAGCGCTTAAGGCAACTGCCTCGTCATGCCATGACCCATGAAGAAGTGGAACGCTATGCCAAACAACTAAAGATTTCTCATTTTCGAGGTGTATTTATGCGAAATGAATTACCCAAAGCACCGTGGAAAGAAGAACGAGCCATGATGAATTTAGATGATGATGCAGGCCCAGGAACCCATTTTGTAGCCTATGTGAAACAAGGTTCCACAGTATGGTACTTTGACAGTTATGGAAATTTACCACCCCCGATCGAGTTGCTACGTTATTTGGGAAACCGAGTAAAGATATTCTATAATGTGAATCGCCAACAAACCTTTGACAGTCAAGAGTGTGGCCGTTTGAGTTTACATTTTTTATATAAGAGGTCGCGTTAAGCCAAGAGTTTCATCATTATGAATGTCAACGCCAAGACCTTTACCGTGCACAGTCGCGGGCCTGAAGTGTCCCTGGATTTTTTCCCTCCCATTGAATTGCATCCCGAACAATCCTATGTGCTAGGATTAATTTCTTTGGAAAGTTACAACAGAATTTACAATATTCAACTGGATATTAATGACAAATATTATTATGATGATTATATGTTGACACTACCCCCTGGAGGTTATACCATAGACGATGTGCATGAAGCCATTAGCGTGTCGATGATAAAACAATTTGGTGTCAAACCATTTGCGGATGGGACACACAAATTTGAACTTACAGCCAATACAATAACTCATCGCTGTCGTATTTTCTCTACGTTTAACATTGACTTTGAAACACGAGTTCATTCTATTGGTCCTTTATTAGGATTTAAACCAAGAGTGTTGGCAGCTCAGCAACCCCATGAATCAGATTATCCAGTGAAATTCATCGAGGACCATCACATTTCTGTAACTTGCAATATTATTAGAGACGTATTTACGAATCAAGAACAAAGCCATTCCCTGTATGATTTTATTGTCACCTCTCCTTGCGGCTATATTATTCGTGAAAACCCTTCAGTGGTTCTCTATCATCCTGTGTGTGTCAGTGATATTAGTAATATTACCTTACGCTTAGTGAATAGAAACCAACAACTGATTGCTTTGGACGCCAACACCCCTGTGACCTACAAGTTGGTTTTAAAGACGCTATGAAATTTATCTATAAAGCAACAACAACGTCAACGAGGTCGGTTAGTTGCCCACCGTGTATGAAACGGTTGACACGAGTAAACCGACAACGCTTACAACGCCTTGGTTATACGCTACACCCCAATCATGAACAAAGAGCTGTTGCAAGTGTTAAATCCCATACAAGTGGAAGATGGCGTCGTGCGCATTGATATGCATTCCTATCAACCTCAAGCAACAGGACTGAATAACAATGACGAGATTCAATTCATCATTAACAATCAAGATATTTTTACTCTACCTCATGAAAGTGTCCTTCAAATTGAGGGTAAATTGATGAAAGCAGATGGCAGTACGCCCACAACGTCTGCGTTGGCGAATCATGGTTTGGCTTTTCTGTTTTCTGAAGTACGTTATGTGATAAATGATATTGTCATAGATATGACTCGAAATGTGGGCATGACTAGTCTTATGAAATTATATCCATCCTATAGCGAGGAGGAAAGTAAAACGCTTTCTATGGCAGGATGGTGTCCCAACAGTAGCAATAACTGGCTAGTTCATACCGATGGCACTTTAACAGGCTTCCTACCCTTAAAATTACTCCTTGGCTTTGCCGAAGATCACAAGCGTATTATTTTAAACGCAAGACAAAGTTTGTATCTGGTGAGAGACCGCAGTGATTATAATGCGCTGAAAGGAGCCTCGGACCAAGTGATAGACTCAAAAATTCAACTGCTTCGATTACTATGGAAAGTGCCCCATGTGACGCTATCGGATCGTAAAAAGCTAAGCATGTTAAATTTAGTGCAAAAAGATAAAGCCTTGCCTATCGCCTTTCGAAGTTGGTGTCTGCATGAATACCCCTTGCTACCTACCACTGACACTCATAGTTGGAGTGTCAAATCGGCTCGCTCTACCGAGAGACCCCTCTATGTTATTATTGGTTTTCAAACCAATAGAAAATACCAACAAAGCAAAGATGTCACCTTGTTTGATCACATTCACTTGAGAAATATACGACTATTTTTAAATAATGTTTGCTTTCCCTATGAGGGGATGGAACTCAATTTTTCAAAAAATAAGTTTGGTCCCCTTTATGACATGTTCGCTAAATTTCAATCGTCTTATTATGAAAAACAGGATTGTCCTATGTTGTCGCCACAAGGGTTTAAAGCAAAAGCACCACTGATTGTTTTCGACTGTTCGTATCTAGAAGAATCTATGAAAATCACCACCATTGATTTAAGGATAGATTTTGAAACACAAGAAAATGTCCCAGACCATACCAGTGCCTACTGTTTGATAATTCATGCTAGACAAGTGAAATATCATCCTTTGTCCAATTATGTCACCAGCATGTAAGCCATCTGTGGTCGAATGAAAACAAAAAAAAGATCATCATTCATAGGATTGATGATAAGCGTCTGCATGCACAGTATCTGTTGCGCTCTGGCACTGTGCCCACATACGACGACAACAACAAACATCATGTGTCCCTCAATAAGCAACAGCAACAACAACAACAACAACAACGTGACAGACCAACCATGGAATTTAAAATGTGAATTTAATCGTTTGAAAACTTTTGAAACATGGACAGTTCCCTTTATGGATTGTGGAGAAATGGCTGCGAGCGGATTTTATTACTTAAAACGTGGGGATGTGGTCAAGTGTATTTTTTGCAACATTGAAATTGGAAACTGGGAAATAGGGGATCGACCCTTTAGCGATCATCAGCGATGGAGTCCATCCTGCCCTTACCTCAATCGCTATGATGTGGGCAATATTCCATGGAGTTTGAATTATCCGGTTATTGTACCAGACCCTACAAAACTAGGAGATACCTGTGGACCGTATGTGCAAACTATTCATTTGAATGCTGTTCCAAATTAAGCCAAAAAACTTTTGTAATAAAAGTGTAAGTGTTTTTTTTTTATATGAATAAAACCTCAAAAAAATATTTAGCTGTTGTTCAATTCATTTGTTCCTTTTTTTCCCCTAAAGTCCTTCGACTTTGCCATGTTAAACCATGGCATGGGTTAGTTGTTGATTAGACGTCAATGAGGTAACAAGTAAAAATAAAAAAAAAGCATGATGCGTACACTCATTGTGGATTGTCAGGGGTTTAAAATTGCAGACAACAAATTTATATTTAAGGAAGTTGCTTTTATCGATTGTAGTACGTTTTGGGTGTCTAACCCTATTCATTTGGTGTTTAAACCTCCCTATGCTTTCGAGTTGCTTAGTGAAAAAGATAAAAAACAGAGCCAATGGATTGAAAATCATTTGCAGTTAGCATGGAACAAGGGTGATATTTCTTACAAGTATCTTGACATTGTCATGAAAGCCCATTTGTCCTCGGCCAATGTCTTATTTGTTAAAGGGAGTGAAAAACGCCAGTGGCTTCAACCATTTCTACCCTCTCACTGTCAATGTATTGACCTTTTAGATCTGGGTTGTCCATCCCTGCAAACGCTCATGGACACTTGTCCTTGCGACAATATTCAGAATAAAGCCTTAGCGCATGCATGGCAATTGTTTCATTGGCTCACCACGAGTGCATGTTGGGAGTTGTTCAATAAAATGAAAACTGAAAGTGTATCGTCCAATGATAGCAGTGAGACGTGTACACGTGAGGTGATAACATCAACGTTATAGACATGGACGCCACTACAATCGACAAGGCTATTGGAAAGTTCTTTGTGTGCAAGAAAAAACTGATTAGCTTTACACAACATGAATTATTAGCACTACCTAAATCATTTCTTTTTTATGTTGCTGCCAACGCTGTCAAAGAAATTTGGGAAAAGGCGCCTGCCGAGTGGACTAACGACTCTGTATTGAGTGAACTACAACCATGCAGTCATTTTTCCCATCACAAGCAATTAACCATGGCAAAAATACCTTCCATTCGACAGAGTGCCACATGCCAATTAATGAAATTATATCATGGTCATAAAACTCAGTGTAAAGACATTGTTTCATCATTCCATGGCTGTCATGCGGAAAACAACCACCACCTACCATGCTCGTCAGGAGCTGCCGACAAACAACAACAACAACAACAGCAAGAACAAGAACAAGAACAAGAACAAGAACAAGAAGAAGAAGAACAACAAAAAAAGTGTTTTTCACCGATTGAAACCTCTATGTCCCAGGTGTACTGGCCGTGGAATTATTGATAACATTATTAAAAACTTACCATTCGAAGCTCACTTACCTGCTTACAGCTTTTGCGGCCCTGGTACTCGTCTTCAAGATCGTTTGAGGAGAGGGGATATGGGAATCAATGCTTTGGATCATGCATGCCTTAATCACGATAAAGCCTATGAAAACAGTGATCCCACACTAAGACGCATTGCCGACAAAGTCTTGTTAAGCATTGCCAAGCAACGATTAACAGCTTCAGATGCCAGTCTAGCAGAACGAATGGCAGCATTTATAGTGATTGGTGCTATGAAGAGCAAATTACTTTTATCTAGATATGGACTTTAACGTAATGAATTTATTTAAAAAAATGTATAGTATCACTGTTATCATGACAAAAAAATAAATAAAAAGACAAGAGTCCATGTTGTGTTTTTTTCCATTATTATTATTCACTCATAGTTTCATTATTATAATTATAAATGACAAACAATAAAAAGGGACAGCAGTGCATCGTTAAAAAATATTACTAATTGTAGTAAATCTATTTTTTCAATCACAAACAATAAAAAAGGACAAAAGTCCATTATTTTAACTAATAGTTTCATAATCATTATTATAAAAAATTATATATATACATGGTAATTGTACTAAACCTATTTTTTTTAATCACAAACAATCAAAAAAAGGACAAAAGTCCATCATTATTCATCAGCTTCAAATGGCAGTCTAGCAGAACGAATGACAGCATGAAATCTTTTATCTACTCTAGAACCAGTTTTTTTTTGTTAAACGCTTATTATTATTGAATAAAATAACATGTTACTAGAATTTGATCATTATAAATTATAATAAAAATTGCTTAAAAATTGCTATAAATGCTATTTTAAATCACAAACAATAAAAAAAGGACAAAAGTCCATCATTTTAACTAATAGTTTCATCATTATTATTATAAAAAATTATATACATGGTAATTGTACTAAACCTATAAACAAACAAAAAAATCTACCATTAAGCATAAGTTTTGAAAATTTATTTTTATTATTATTTATCATGGTAAACGTTGAGCAACAATTAATAAACGTCAAACTGTTGAACCCAAAAAATAATTTTATTTTATTATAGTTATTAAAGAGTAGGGCATGAATAAACAAAAAAGTTACGGCTAGCGTACAATGATTATTCGTTTTCAATTTTTACAAAACGAACCATGCATCGATTATTTTTTTCACCCTCATAAATTAAATAGACAGGGTGAATACTGGAATTGACATCTTCCATAACATTATCAGGTAGGTTATTAAATCGTGTGGGAAGAAATGTCTCAAAGTCTTGACAAATGCAAAGAGCTCGTTCACCAAATTTGGTTATCAGTTTTTGAATTTTATGTATGCGAAAGGGTGTTTGCGTAGGCAATTCACTCATTTTCTTGCGTGCAAAGCCACAATCTTGACCAATGGCGTTCAAGGCGTCCATGGTTGTCTATAACCAAAGAAAAGAGTGTTACTTTCTAACACTCTCGTTCTTATATTACAACAACAATAACTTTGTACATTAAAGTGTGTTGTTTTTTTTTAATCCTGAGTGTTTATGACCTGAATTTGTAGATAGATAGTATTGGATAAAAATATAATAATAATGTTTGTATCATTTTTTCAGTCAAAACATACATTTGGAAATTATTTAATAGGAAATGTTTTATCAAAATTAAGTGTGTGAATCATTTTCAAGATCTCTCTCTCTTGGAGGTAAATGCATGTCTCTGTTGTGAATGGGAATTAGCCTATCATTCCCTATTCGAATGACTTGTATTCGTTTGCTCTGTTGTGCAAATTCACACAACATTCTGTTAAATAAATAGTATCAACAAATACTAAGAGCAAACATGGAATGCTTTTGGTAACCTATAAAAGGCAAAGTTAACACGCTATGCATTTAATAACCATGTCTACATCCAACAAAACAAAGTTCAAAACTACAAATTTAAACCAGTGTGTATGTGTTTATCAACGTGTATACACGATAAACTAAAACAAACAAACAAAATAGCCAAATGTATTCTAAACGTCAAGTATGCACCTGAAAGCCGAATGTAAACAAAAAAAAGCGATAATCATGACATCATGTGGCTAGTTTCTAACAAATCTCATTCTATGAGGCGAATATTGATTCATAGGTAAGCCAAGACAAAGTTGGCGAAATGCTTGTTGTCGATATGAAGTGATTGGTTCCTCAGCAGGAAATTTATAAAAATGAAAACAAAACATTTGAGAGGTTATTGGAAAATAAACATTAAACAGGGGTTTTGTACATATTGTACACCAGAAATCTGGAAAATGATCCTCGTCAGCTAATTTAACAATCACTTGATTCATGGTTAAACCGTACCATGCTTTATGAATCACTTGCGTGGATACATTATTTTCAAAGCCAAAATTTAGCATACAGGATTTACAAAAGTGATGCCCTGGATCATAAACTATGTCATCATCCATAATGATGTCATAAAACATGGTATCAATGCGTACTTTCGTGTTTCTATATTCTGAAGGATAGGCCACACGTTGAGGATTATGAGACATCATCGTGGCATATTCATTGAACGTGGTGTGTTTTGTGACGATAAAACGATCTTCATCATGGCTCATGATTGAATCTGAAAAGTAGTCGTTGCCGTTTACTAAGTGAATAAATAAAAATACTATGTACTATATACACTGTCTGTCCCCTAAGTCAATGGCAAAAATAAAATAAAAAATAAGCAAAACACAAATAAATAACCATCTGTCTGTTGACTTCTTTAGGTTAGGTTAGGAAAAAAACATGTAACAGGTTAAAGAAACAATTTCTGTTCAGATATTTCAAATATATCACCACTCATAACTCTAGCCATAAAGTGAGAGTTTTGTCCACAGTAAAAGCAGCAGATTATTATTATTCTTTTGTTCTTGCATGAGACCTACTAAGCCACACCCTAGTGTGGCCTATTAAACCGCATGCCTACTGAGGGTGAATGGTCACTTTGCTGAAACATGAGGCCTACTAAGCGACAACAATAGTGAGGGTGGCTACTTGTTTTTTTTCCTAACCTAACCTAAAGAAGTCAACATGTTTTTAATCTAGCCTGTGCACAGTGAACCATGGAAACGTTGATGCATGGCTCTCTTTATGCGTTGACAGGCAAATAGCACAAGACATACAGTTTATGTACAACTATTTACAGGCATTCACACATCCATGCGTACACCCATGCACGCAGGTTAAAAAAAAAAAATTATATGATACACTACATTTTTTTATTTTTATTCCGAGGCTCAAGATGGCATCTCGCATTTGATAGCAACCAAACCAAACACTTGCCGTGTTGTACAACAACAATAGCTACAACCACTACTGGTTGTAACCAAATGGGACGCTTGTCATCATATCCTGACACCACTGTCTCTTGTCGTCCAACAAAGCGAGTGTTTGTTTTCGCTGCTTCATTAAAAATAAATCATGATTTTTTGAGAGAATCCTAAACTGACTATGTGCCATGGCTGTGTGGGTCTGAAGGACATGTAAATAATCATCCACACAGAGACGTTTAACCACATGCTGGCTAATCCCTTTGGCTCGCATAGATTCGCATTGATCCACCTGTCCAAAACTATACATTTTCGGAGCGAGACCTACAAACTCAGTCATCATAGTGTCTGAACACTCATCTTTCATTAAACCAATTTCTTTTTTGTTCAGACGGGGGATATCGAACACGTTCTTGTCACTAAACGAGGACGTGTCAAACCATTTTGGGTTTTGTTTCATAACGACATACGGATCACAGTCACGGATATGGTAAATAAAACTATCCGTGTCTGTATATAACAAGGAAATGGTACCAAATCGCTGTATTGCAAAACCATAATGGAATTTATACATGTGCAATTTTGAAAAATCTAAAATGACTTGGCCTAAATAGATAGGCTTATTCATGACCACTTTAGTTTTGGCAAGTTCAATAGTCAGTAGATCATGATCAATAATGTTTAAAGATTTGAAATTTGGTTTTGCAATATATTTTCGAGCTCCCCATTGTCCATGCCATGTGTTGACCAATTTAATGTCCCTATACTGCCGTACATTTTCCAAACTCTTGCCATAGATGCAATTATTCATCAGTTTAAAAAAATTGATTTGAAATGGTTGAGTGGCACTTTGTCTGTGACTGGTATTTAAATCCATGTATGGTTTCAACCACGGTTTCTGACAAAAAGAAATACCTCTATGGATTTTTTTCAGGGTTAAGCCCTGAGCTAAACATTCTACCAGCATGTCAATATGCAACACATAGTGATTTTTATCATACAAGGTACCCATCAATTTCTTATGATTGCCCTTACTCTCGGGCGGCACCATTTTCTCTATGCAAAAGGGGAAATCACCATGACGCTGTCTGAGATGGGGGGGATAAGCTAAGTCGACATCAAGAACATACCCTACGTCCTGTTGCTTGCTAGCGCTATGCACATTAAAATCTTTAATTTCATCCTCAGACAGCCAGACAAAGTTTCTGTACGGCAGTGGTCGACTCATAGCGTGACCGTATAAATTGTTTACGTCGAAATACATTAGATAGGATTCTGGTTCTTCGGGACAATAATCAGGCATGTAATGATTATTTGCCTTGGCATGTCGCTGATTGAGCGATACGAATCCCCCACGAATCCCTTTTTCCATCATGAGTACCATATCGGGATCCGTCAGTAAATCAAGCTCAATGTGGGTAAATTTGAGGGCGGCGTCCCAACTTAACCCTGGACTGGTATAGTAGTGAGCGGGGTCAAGGCCATAAATCGTGTGACATAGCTGACGAAACGTTTCAAAAACGTCGGTCAACAACAACACGTCTAATTTTAAGTAGTGCATAGCATACTGGCACATGGTTTCTATGCCAAACACTCGCCAAACATGCTGTGCGTGGGCATAGTCTTCTTCACTGATGGTGCTTTGAGTCAATTGAGAAAAGAATTTTTCTCTTGGCGGCAAAGTCGTTTCTTCAAGCACCTCGTAACTTTCCACATAATCGTATGGAAAATGGCCTTTACGAACACACAATTTAAATTGATTTGTATCCGTAAAGTGGGAATGGGTATGTTTCAACTCATCTTCGCTTAAGCCTTTCACAAGACTATCCAGCGAACTAGACATAAACTTGAATGAGTCGAGAAAGCGAATGCTCATGCTTCCTTTTCTCCATGAAAGTGAGGTAAAGCTCTCATGGTTCTTAGCCAAAATGCTGAATTTGCTCTTATCTACATGAGCAAATTGTTTTACAATGAAGTGAAGGTCATACCGGGAGAAATTGTGTAAGAAGACAGGGAGGAAGCGAGGTGTAGAGTACTTCAAATTGCATTCGTTATGGGCAGCACCTCTAAAATGCCCTGTCCTGTGGCAGTGGTCTCTTACTTTTTTTTCTCCGCCTAAGATTGGCTTTTCACATATGTGGCAGGTGGTGGCTTGATCATATTCTCTTTGCTGTACGTCATTCATCTGAATTGGTACAGGGTTGTTCAAAATAGTTTCTACTTTGCCTGCTAAAGCCGCCATTTGATCAACAAACCACCGCGCACAATCCTGACCTTTATGACTTACATACTCACATTGTGAATTATCATAGTGACAGACAACATAATAGGCTACAGCAAAAGGCTCATGTTTCTGCACTGGATAGGTTGAGCTTGTATGGGGGCTTGGTTCACATCCCTGAATGGGAACAGTAAGGGCCTCAAAATCAGCGTAAACAGTAAATGGTACCATCTCTTGTTTATTAGTGGCCTTAAATTTTAAGACTGCGTCATTCCTTTCGGGCAAGACTAGCTTTACTGCCGTCTGCCCTTCACAGTCTTCTGTATGTCGTTTCAAAAGTTCATCAGTTGTAAAATACTGAAGGCAGCGCTCACAAATGTGTTTTGCACACTTATGGTTAGACACTTGGCTGCTCACCAATTTACTTAAATTCTTTATCCAACAGTAATGGCTTTTATCCCCATCAGACAGGAAAAGCAGGTGAATGTGATGTTGCTTTACCTGTTTGGTGGCATACAAGGGGCCCACAATGTTGGATCCTTCGATGCCATACACCATGAAAGAGAAATTTGGATTATCTTTCTCAAATAAATGAATTTTATCTAGAGGCATGGGAAATGAAACACGCTCGAGATTGAGAGTTTGTTTCATGTGGTTAAACAATTCTTTGTACTGCCCTGGTTTATGACCATTTCTGTCTTGACAGGGTTGCAGACAGCTCACTATACTCCACAAAAAGCAGTAATCGTCTTTGTTGCGTATGTTGATCACTGCCTTTCTGGAAGCGATAAAGCTTGGTGTGGCAATATAGCTACTTCCTGCATTCAATGGATTGTATTTACAAATATTGATTTGCAAATAGGCAATGCTATTGAGGGCCAAGCCACTGGGACCCTGTTGCAACTTATCAAATTTAGTGATAAGCGCTTGAATAGCTTTCTCCTGATACCACGTTTCCAAATTATCGGCTATCAGTACTTTCTCCATTTTTGTACAAAGGTTGAAGGTGTGTTTCTCTTCAACATTATTTTTTATCAATGTAAATTCACATAGTAGTTCGAAGTTTATTTTTAAAGCCTGATGCAATCTTAAGCCTTGTTCACATTCACTCAAAAAAATGGGAAAACATAATTCCACAAAATCTTTAGGCGACAGACAGTGATTCGCATTGTAAATTCGGCCTGAGCATACTCGCGTTTTGAAACATTTGGCCAAAGGCTGCCACACTAACACTTCACTCTCTGATATAGACATGATTATAAAATGGACTAATAAACGTGCAACCCTTACCTTAAAATAGGTTAATCCAAAATCTGCAATTCCAAACGACCACACTTATCGATTTTTACTGACTGGCACACACAATCTCGTTCACAGGTAGACAATGGTTGTAGTAATATGGGCCCCCAGCAGGAAATGATCACCAACAAAGTTGATATAGTTTTAATATCAACGACAAGGTTTATCTTGTTTTTTTTGTTTCCAATGATTTATCTGAAAAACAAACCAATACAATCCGTTATTAGTCATGGTTATATACATTAAACATGTGCATTCATTCATTCATCCATTCATTCATTCATTCATTCATTCATAAGACTTACTAAAAACAAAAGGTTTCAAGTGTGCACACATAAATAAGACACTCACTCGAAAATAACAAAGTCATTTACAAAGACTCACCTCTTTTTTTAATATCGAAAGCGTCAAGGTAGTTAAAACCTATTCACTCCATATATATCTTCATTCTGAAACAATAATAAATACACGCCATAAGTATATAAATTTCCGTGAAATAAATGACATACATTTAACAACAACAACAACAATAAAAGTAATGGAACAACATGTACTCACCATATAATGAATTATAATACTTTCAGCAAATGTGCTCTTTGCCGCCACTGTCACTGTCACTGTCACTGTCTCTCTCTGTCTGCTTTCCCAGACTTAATAATGTTGTTTTTAAAAATCTGCAACAAACGAAATCCCCCAAAAATACCATCAGTCACTAACTTACTTTTCATGCATACACAAAATAACAATAAAACCAATCATGCCATAATTAACAATAATGAACCTACCTTAGCACAAGTATGGCCGCGGTTCACGTAATATTTTACAAAGAGCATAAGGCACTTGCATCCTTCACCTTCAAAGATGAACACGAGAATGATGAGTCTCTCTTACCCTCAGAACATATATGTCTCCTCAACAAGATGCAAAGTTAACACTTTACTTTTTTTTGTTCCTATGAGTAGGATGTCATGGAGCGCACAAGTCAGACCGATTCTCACAAGCTTTTGCAATCTCTGCATGAGTATGCGTGAGAATGCAATGATCAGCTTTTCGACAGAGCTGTTTGTCCTTCATCGAGATATCGGGTAACACGTCTGGGTCAGATAACAGCCACCTGCATGTGAACAACAGGCTGTTATCTCTCTCTGCTGCGAGGCACGTACGATGATAAGACCTGTGTCTGTCTGGATCGCCGTGGGTCAGCCTCAATGCTTTCAATTCTCATTGCATTAAGCAAGTTCTCTCTCTGCGTGTGAGCCCTGACCAGTCAAGACAAATAATAATAATAATAATGCATAAGTGTTTTATTAACATCAAAGCGCATAACCTAACGTGACTTCAAATCTGGTTTCTTACTTTTTCCCCGTTTTCCTCAACAATCTCGAAAAAAAAATGACGGAAACCATGATTTCAGGTTTTCCATACCTACATTCCCGTAAACTGAACAACGACACAAATACATCGACATGCCCATCATAAAAATCGCCTCATTCGTTTTCCAAATAACGCGAAAATGAACAAAAAAACACCTTTTCCATAAGAAAACCATGTTTCCAGCTTTTTACCTTTTTCATGTCTATATCCACGTAAAGAGAATAAAGAGACGAAATAAATACTATCACACACGTCATTCTCACGTTTTCGGTTTTCCAAAAATCGACAAAAATGTGAAAAACGCATGTTTTGACCCAAAACCCTAACTTCACCTTTTCGACACCGACATTCCCGTAAAGAGCACAACGAGACGAAAAAAACGAATCCAAACACGCCCTCCTAGCATGAACCGTTTTCCAAAAATCGGCAAAAATGTGAAAAACGCATGTTTTGACCCAAAACCCTAACTTCACCTTTTCGACACCTACATTCCCGTAAAGAGCACAACGAGACGAAAAAAACGAATCCAAGCACGCCCTCCTAGCATGACCCGTTTTCCAAAAATCGGCAAAAATGTGAAAAACGCATGTTTTGACCCAAAACCCTAACTTCACCTTTTCGACACCTACATTCCCGTAAAGAGCACAACGAGACGAAAAAAACGAATCCAAGCACGCCCTCCTAGCATGACCCGTTTTCCAAAAATCGGCAAAAATGTGAAAAACGCATGTTTTGACCCAAAACCCTAACTTCACCTTTTCGACACCTACATTCCCGTAAAGAGCACAACGAGACGAAAAAGACGAATCCAAGCACGCCCTCCTAGCATAACCCGTTTTCCAAAAATCGGCAAAAATGTTAAAAACGCATGTTTTGACCCAAAACCCTATGTTCACCTTTTCGACACCTACATTCCCGTAAAGAGCACAACGAGACGAAATAAACGAATCCAAACACGCCCTCCTAGCATGACCCGTTTTCCAAAAATCGGCAAAAATGTGAAAAACGCATGTTTTGACCCAAAACCCTAACTTCACCTTTTCGACACCTACATTCCCGTAAAGAGCACAACGAGACGAAAAAAAACGAATCCAAACACGCCCTCCTAGCATGACCCGTTTTCCAAAAATCGGCAAAAATGTGAAAAACGCATGTTTTGATCCAAAACCCTAACTTCACCTTTTCGACACCTACATTCCCGTAAAGAGCACAACGAGACGAAAAAAACGAATCCAAGCACGCCCTCCTAGCATGACCCGTTTTCCAAAAATCGACAAAAATGTGAAAAACGCATGTTTTGACCCAAAACCCTAACTTCACCTTTTCGACACCTACATTCCCGTAAAGAGCACAACGAGACGAAAAAAACGAATCCAAGCACGCCCTCCTAGCATGGCTCCTTCCATTCCAAGGTCGCAGGGGCTCACAACTTGCTTTTGGAAGCAGCTCCCCCACCATCCCACTACTGGCATATGCACGTATACGGGGTTTTGTTTAAACGATTCGTGCGCTGTTACTCATTTGTTGAATCTACTCGTGCGCTACCTATTGAGAAATGTATTACTAAGTCGAAGCCCTTCCCTGGCGTGTACACAATTACTCATCAAGGTTTCATCGCAATCGAAGAATGTTATATGAACGCAATAGGGGATTTTGTTGAAACGCTTCGCGCGTCGTCACCCATTTGTTGCATCTACTCTTGCGCTAATTATTGTGAAATGGATTTACTAAGTCCCCTTCCCTGGCGGGTACACAATAACTGATCAATGTTTCATTGCAATCGGATGAATAGTATATGAACGCATACCTGATTTTGTTTAAACGATTCGCGCACCGTCGCTCATTTGTTAAATCTACTCGTGCGCTACCTACTAAGTTAGAAACCGTCACGTAGGTGTCCACAACATCTCACCCAAGTTTCATCGCTATCGGACTAATGGGATATGAAGACATAGGGGACTGTATTGAAACGCTCCGCATGTCGTCGTTCATTTGTCGAATCTACTCGTGTGCTACCTACTGTGAAATGTATTTACTAAGCCAGAAACCTTCCTTGGAGTGTCCACCATATTTCACCCAAGTTTCACCGCTAACGCCAGAATGGTATATGACCTTATACGGGACTTTGTTGAAACGCTTCGCGCGTCGTCCCTCATTTGTTGAATCAACTTGTGCGCTGCATATTGTATAGTGGATTTACTAAGCCAGAAATTTTCCATGACGTGTACACAACATCTCACCCAAGTTTCATAGCTACGGACGAATGGTACATGAATGCATACGGGACTTGGTTGAAACGCTTCGCGTGTCGTCGCTCATTTGTTGATTCTACTCTTGCGCTACATATTGTAATATGGATGTACTCAGCCAGAAACCTTCCCTGGAGTGTACACAACATATCACCCAAGTTTCATCGCAATCGGATGAATGGTATGTGAACGTATACGGGACGTTGTGGAAACGCTTCGCGCGTAGTCACTCATTTGTTGAATATAAACGTGCGCTTCGTATTGTAAAATGGTTTTACTTAGCCAGAAACCTTTCCTGGAGTGTACACAACAATTCACCAAACATTTATCACTATCAGACGACTGGTATATGACTTAATACGGGACTTTGTTGAAATGCTTCGCGTGTCATCACACATTTGTTGAATCTACTGGTGCGATACCTATTGTAAAATGTATGTACTAACCCAGACACCTTCCCTGGAGTGTACACAACATCTCACCCAAGTTTCATCGCTATCGGATGAATGGTATATGAAATTATATGGGACTTTGTTGAAACGCTTCGCGCGCCGTTGCTCATTTGTTGATTCTACTCCTGCTCTACCTATTTTTAAAGGAATTTACTAAGCTAGAAACCTTCCCTGGACTGCACACAAAATCTCAGCCTAGTTTCATCGCTATCAGACGAATGGTATATGAACGCAAACGTGACTTTGTTGAAATGCTTCGCGCGTCGTAGCTCATTTGTTGAATCTACTCGTGCGCTGCCTATTGTAAAGTGGATGTACTATGCCAGAAAGTTTCCCTGCAGTGTACACAACATTTTACGCAAGTTTCATAGCTATCGGACGAATGGTATATGAATGCATACGGGACTTTGTTGAAACGCATTGCGTGTCGTCGCTCATTTGTTGAATCTACTTGTGCGCTATCTACTGAGCTATGTATTCACTAATTTTGAAACCTTCACGTAAGTGTACACAACATCTCAACCAAGTTTCATCGCTATCGGACGATTGGTATATGAACACATACGGGACTTTGTTGAAATGCTTCGCGCATCGTCGCTCATTTGTTGAATCTACGCGTGCGCTACCTATTGTAAAATGGATTTACTAAGTCAGAAACCTTCCTTGGAGTGTGCTCAACATCTCACCCAATTTTCATCGCAGTCGGACGAATGGTATATGAACGCATAGGAGACATACATACCCACAGACAGACAAACTATCACGTAAAATTGATTTTTATATATATAGACAAGCTGTACCCGGCATGCGTTGCAATGCCAATCAAAGAAATTGTTGGCGTTGAAATTCTGTTTCTTGAAGTGCTTTTGGATACGCAACATGTTTTTCAATTTTCGTTAACTGCCTCTAAGCTATCGTAAAATGGATTTTCTAATTTAGAACCATACGTTGGAGCGTGACCAACAACTTTCAAAAGTTTCTTCGCAATCGGATAAATGGCATATGAACGTATACGGGATTTTGTTTGAACGATTCGTGCGCTGTCACTCAATTGTTGAATCTACTCGTACGCTACCTATTGAGAAATGGATTTACTAAGTCGAAACCCTACCCTGGCGTGTACACAATAACTCATCAGGGTTTCATCACAATCGAAGAAGGTTATTTGAACGCATAGGGGATTTTGTTAAAACGCTTCGCGCGTCGTCACCAATTTGTTGCATATACTCGTGCGCTACCTATTGTGAAATGGATTTACCAAGTCGAAACCCTTCCCTGGCCTGTACACAATAACTCATCAATTATTCATCGCAATCGGATGAATGGCATATGCACGTATACGGGGTTTTGTTTAAACGATTCGTGCGCTGTTACTCATTTGTTGAATCTACTCGTGCGCTACCTATTGAGAAATGTATTACTAAGTCGAAGCCCTTCCCTAGCGTGTACACAATAACTCATCAAGGTTTCATCGCAATCGAAGAATGTTATATGAACGCAATAGGGGATTTTGTTGAAACGCTTCGCGCGTCGTCACCCATTTGTTGCATCTACTCTTGCGCTACTTATTGTGAAATGGATTTACTAAGTCCCCTTCCCTGGCGGGTACACAATAACTGATCAATGTTTCATTGCAATCGGATGAATAGTATATGAACGCATACCTGATTTTGTTTAAACGATTCGCGCTCCGTCACTCATTTGTTGAATCTACTCGTGCGCTACCTACTAAGTTAGAAACCGTCACGTAAGTATCCGCAACATCTCACCCAAGTTTCATCGCTATCGGACTAATGGGATATGAAGACATAGGGGACTGTATTGAAACGCTCCGCATGTCGTCGTTCATTTGTCGAATCTACTCGTGTGCTACCTACTGTGAAATGTATTTACTAAGCCAGAAACCTTCCTTGGAGTGTCCACCATATTTCACCCAAGTTTCACCGCTAACGGCAGAATGGTATATGACCTTACACGGGACTTTGTTGAAACGCTTCGCGCGTCGTCCCTCATTTGTTGAATCAACTTGTGCGCTGCATATTGTATAGTGGATTTACTAAGCCAGAAATTTTCCATGACGTGTACACAACATCTCACCCAAGTTTCATAGCTACGGACGAATTGTACATGAATGCATACGGGACTTGGTTGAAACGCTTCGCGTGTCGTCGCTCATTTGTTGATTCTACTCTTGCGCTACATATTGTAATATGGATGTACTCAGCCAGAAACCTTCCCTGGAGTGTACACAACATCTCATCCAAGTTTCATCGCAATCGGATGAATGGTATGTGAACGTATACGGGACATTGTCGAAACGCTTCGCGCGTGGTCACTCATTTGTTGAATATAAACGTGCGCTTCGTATTGTAAAATGGATTTACTTAGCCAGAAACCTTTCCTGGAGTGTACACAACAATTCACCAAACATTTATCACTATCAGACGACTGGTATATGACTTTATACGGGACATTGTTGAAACGCTTCGCGTGTCATCGCTCATTTGTTGAATCTACTGGTGCGATACCTATTGTAAAATGTATGTACTAAGCCAGAAACCATCCCTGGAGTGTACACAACACCTCACCCAAGTTTCATCGGTATCGGATGAATGGTATATGAAATTATATGGGACTTTGTTGAAACGCTTCGCGCGCCGTTGCTCATTTGTTGATTCTACTCGTGCTCTACCTATTTTAAAGGGATTTACTAAGCTAGAAACCTTCCCTGGACTGCACACAAAATCTCAGCCTAGTTTCATCGCTATCGGACGAATGGTATATGAACGCAAACGTGACTTTTTTGAAATGCTTCACGCGTCGTAGCTCATTTGTTGAATCTACCCGTGCGCTGCCTATTGTAAAGTGTATGTACTGTACCCGTTCGTCTTGGGGATGCGATGACCCATCTGCTATTACATCGCATTCCTGGAGTTCCAGGACAGAGCGTAGTTAAATGAACCTCTAGTCAAATAAGGAATGTGTCGGAAATTCAGCTGAGTTATCGAAAAAGCAGTGGGTAACACGAGACAAAGTATCTCTAGGGTCGTTACGGGCTTAAGTTTAATGAATAAATAGCAAATATAAATGGGCGCCATCAACTGAATTCCTAGCAAACCACCTCCTTTCCTGGTTAAGCCTTACTCAAGACAAGGAAAGAAAAAGGAAAATCAGACCATCATCAGATCACAACTAAGATAAAAACAAATTTATTTCACTTTGATAGTCAGACAGTTAGGTAGATTTCATTAGAAAGCTAACTATTGCAATGGGTACCATGTTTCGACTTCCGGAAAATTTCGACATATCTTCGCGTTTCACATCCCCCAGACCCCAAAACCACCGTCAGTTCAAAAGTTTATATATAATTTATGTATATATGTATCTATATATATATATATATATATATATATATATATCAGTTTCTTGTGGACACGATAACTGCCGTAATTTTGCACCAATCACTTTGAATTTTGTACATAATATATATCCCTATAAAATCTCGGTCAAGTTCGTTAATGGGCAATATCGGTCGAAGGGGGTGAAAATGGGGGGGCTTTTTTTCGAAAAAGTGAAATTTCGCTATAACTCTCTTAAGACGTGAAATATCGAATCCATTCAAAGTTCATAATATGTGTCGGATATGTGCCAAACATTTATGTCAAATAAGGTTTTTGATAGCACCAACCATTTACCAAAGGGGTGGAAAAAAGTGGGTTTTTCGGGAAACATTAATCATATCTCTAATAATAGGCACTATATCAAAACCGTACAAAATGGAAAATATTCCCCTAATAATTACCTAAAACTTTTGTCTGAAAGAATTTTTGTTATGACCCACCATTACGCCAAGGGATGAGAAAAATGATTTCGGAATTTTAAAAAATGCCAAGTGCCATCAGAGGTTACCATAACAACGCTTTTAAATTGATAAGGGATGATCTATCAGAGGTTGCCAAGACAACGCCATTGACGAGATCACATTCATTTTTAGCCTACTTTTCACACTTTTCAAAAATGAGGAAAAAGTAGACTTATAAGATATATCCGGGAAAATGTGTCAGTCCTTCTGTCTGTCTGGCTGTGTGTGTGTGTGTGTCCCCCCCCCCTATCAACTCCTAAACGGCTGCAGCAATCGAAACCAAATTTAGTATGAGTAAAGATGTATACCGGAATATCTCAGGCCCATATTTGAAAATGATGGCAGTGCTACCAACTGCTAAAAAAACGCACTAGAAATTTGAGCTCCATGTTGGATATCTTGGAAGGTATACATGGGAGCTATTCTAAAATTGGCACACATGTAGATAATACTATTTCAGTTTAATTTCCAGGTGGCCATACATGACAGCGTTGCCAAAATAATTTTAAGCCTTCTGATAAGTCCAATTTTTAAATGCATATAACTTCTACACTATCAATTGGATTTCAACCAAATTTTGTATGTAATATGTGTACATAAACATATGACTGAGTGTATTCTTAAGAGCCACCAGGGCTGCCAACTGTTAATAATTGCTCTCTATTTTGTATCCAAATATATCAGAAAGTATGCAAGCCGACAGCTTTAAACTATGCACACGTAAATTACCCGACATTTTACATTAATTTGGAGTAACTTATATACGTCAGTTCTACCAACATGATTCTAAGCCTGCTGATAGGACCAATTTTTAAATACATGTAACTTCTATACCAACAAATGGATTTCATCCAAAATTGGCACAAAAATATATAATATTTCAGATTATTTCTGACCAGCACTCGCATGACATTGTTGCCAACATGCTTTTACGTGTACTAATAGATCCAATGTCTAAATCCATGTAACGTCCTTTGGGCTTCAACCACATTTTGTATTCTGTACCTTAGGAGATGGAAGTAAGAATATATTGTCACCAGAGCTGCCAACTGTATTGCTCTATTAGGCTACATTATGCCTAGTATACCTTATTTCGAACTAATTAAGACATTTCGATATTACCCACTTAATTTCGTCATTATTCTAGATAGGTTCATATACTGTAGATTAATCTATGGCATGAATCTTAATTTTAAGAAAAGTAGGCTCTTTAGTTCGTCACGGAACTTCTTGTTCCATCTGACTATGAGGGAAGCGGCTAACTGGTAGCATGCTGAACTTCTATGCCCAAGGTGCTGGTTCAAAGCCGGCCAAAGTCGCCGGATTTTCTAAGAGCGCTAAAAGTCCGTCAGCATGCTTTCCTTCGGAGGGAAGTTACAACGTTCGTTGCAAGTTGCTGGTTGCGGTGGCATCTAGCAGCCAAGTTCACAGCTAGGTGTCGTTGACGTTAGTATTTGGTATAAAATTAGGTACTACTACTTAAAATTGACCGTCTGCAGACCTTACCTGAATTACAGACTAATACAGTCATCACAAATAACACCGTTTATCAGACAGATTCTACACACACCCAATGTACACGGGGTTACATGACCACCTTGTCGCAGCCCCTAAACTGAGGAACCAACCAACATCTCTGCGGGAGATAAAATTTTACGTGAAGAAGTAACAGACTGTTAGATAGTTACACATTAGTTCCAAACCTTGCATAAGGACAGTGTGATCACAAGTATAAAAATTAACCCCAAATGACAAGAAGGTTACCATCCCCCATAAGACAGTAAAATGTTAAAAGTATGCATAGAAAGACGAAAAAATGTTAACTAACCTCCAATTGTAAAATACTTTCTCGCAATAAATGAGGTCTGATCCTCCTACGAAAACCTGCATATTTTGCCTATTATAGCCTATCTCCTAGTTTGCCCGGTGAAATCTACCTCCACCTTCCGGCGTGCCGAGAGGAATTTTTTAAATATTCATCCTACCTGAGAGTATGGTCGAATGCCAACGTTAAATTGTCATTGTCCAAAAATCGAACCATCTCTTTTCTAATCAAAATATTCCATCCACATAAAACAGAAAAATCTCTAAAGTTCTCTTGGGTTCTCAGGATCACTGTAGCACTATGTCTTTCGTCACTGACATTTGTGATACCTGAGACCTAATTTCTCTTTAATTTAACATCATGAATGTGGATTTGAAAAAGTTATTAATCTGTCTAAACATACACATATTATAATCACATATTTTAAACAACACGTAATTTATGGCTTGCATGGCATAATTTAAATGTTGAACATGTTAGTAAAATGCTCCTAAACATTGAATAATTAATTTACACTATTTACATTGTCATTACAAATTGCTTGTTTGTGAATTACAGAAAATTCACGGCTCATTGGTCATCATTATCATCATCATCAAAATTAAATATTTCTCACATTAATTATCATTTCAAAATTCAACATATTCCTGTCAGAATCATCAACTCATCACCATTAAATCATTTAAATGAAAATTATTATCATCACTTCAATATGCTTTCTAATTATTCACACAATCTTATTTTATCATCTTCCTCAGATTGAATCATCTTAAATCATCAATACAAATTGTTTAATTCCTCAACTCAAGTTGCAATTCCTCAAATTATATCTCAATTAAATTTATTTTAATTCCATATAAATTCATTAATCATCAGCTTCTTTAATTAATTATCACCTTCTAATTCAGTTTTTCATCACCTATCCAATCATCTATTAATTTATTTAAATCAGTTTATTTATTCAATCTTTAATTCATCCATTTATTTAATTCATTGATTTATTCCAAAATTTAATTTATCAATTTATTTAAATTTTACTCTTCTGGTTATTTAGATTCTTATTATTTCATCTAGTCATTCTGATTTTTAGCCTATATTCAATTTTGAAAAAATAGGCTTATGAGATCACCTTTTGTCCGTGTGTGTGTGCGTGTGTGTGTGTGTGTGTGCGTGTGTGTGTGATTCGTGTGTGTGTCCCCCCCTAATAAAATCTAAACGGCTGGAGCGATTTCAATAAAACTCAGTAAGTTCATAGCACTATTCCAGGCGACCTCGACCGTGCCCTTCAAATTTTGTTACGACTCACCAATCCAACATGGCGGCTGTGCGAAATATTTCACCAGCATTCAATATCTCCGAAACGATTACCGATATTACCCTGACATCATGTATGGTGATAAAGGGAACTACTATAAGTTCACTTATGTGATCTTTGAAAACCTGGTAACTACAAAACCAACATGGCGGCCAAGCGAAGTTGCGACTTTTAAATAGACGTTTCTCGCGATTTATCCAACCAAACACAATGAAACTTAGCACAGTATATGTTTATATACATTGTAATACACCGACAACTAACTTCGTTCATTTGTTTACATAACCACAAGATGGCGGATGTGCGAAATATTTCACCGGCATTCTGTATCTCTGAAACTATTAGCGGTATCTCCCTGAAGTTTTGTACGGAGATAAAGGGCACTACTGGAAGTCCATTTATACGACTTAAAAAAACCGGTTATATACAAAACAAACATGGCGGCCAAGCGAATTAGAAAATTTTAAATAAACCTTTCTCGCGATTTAATGCTCCAAACGCACTGAAATCTGGTACAGGAAATATTTATACACATTGTAATGCACTGGTATCTAATTTAGTTCAATTGTTTACATAATCTCAAGATGGCGGCTGTGCGAATTTCAAAATTAAGTTTTTATTTCTTGTGATGTAGTCAGGCGATCGAAGTGAAAGTTTGAATAATGAACCTACCCAATAATTATCCTATAATGGTACATGACTCTATGGCCTATACATTTAACAATCTAACATGGCGACCATCCGAAATATTTAGACGGCTCTCAATATCTACGAATCTATTGTAGCAATCAAACTGATTTTTTTTATTGTTCATAGGGGCTATGAACTCAAGTTCACTTATAGGACTTTAAATAACCTGGTGATCACAAATCCAACATGGCGGTGACGCGAAGTATAAATAATCACATGGACGTTTATCGCAATTTAACCATCCGAGAGCAGTGAAACTTGGTACAGTAAATCCTTATACGAATGGTAATCCACTAGCATCTAATTTATTTCAATTGTTTCCATAACCTAAAGATGGCAGCTGTGCGAAATTTTAAAATTTCTTTGTAACTTCTAGTGTCCTAATTATGCGATTGAAGTTTGAATACTACACGTACACAATAATCTGCATGTAATAGTACATAACTCTAGGACCTACAAATATAAAATCCAACATGGCGACCATCCGAATAATTTAGTCGGTTCTCAATATCTACGAATCTATTACAGCAATCAAACTGAAATTGTGTATGTTGATAGTTGAAATAAGTGGGCTATATGAAAATAGGCTGTATAGTTCTTCACGGAACTACTTGTTATTTCATTAGGTCAGATCATTAATATGCTTAATTTTCAGATTATTATTTCATTAATTATTATTCTCAGAAAATCTTGTATTATCAACTTTATTTATTTGTTTAATTTCCTACCAAATTGTTTAATATGGGTTATAGAACGTTGTCTTACAGTTTTATCACTTCCAAGTTATATCTCGTATTAAATTATCATGCCAAAAATATTATTGCCTTCACGACATCACGTTGGATCTGACTATCCACAACTACATTATATATCCTCAATTCTTCAAATATCACATTTGAATACAACAATTATTCCACAAAACTCCATAAATATTCAGCACATACAGCATGAATCTCAACAATTACGCTAGACTGGGTTCGACAACCTCATGTCTGCTTCAAAATGCATTAGCAACATTGCAACTATCACTTGGCAACTTCCACAAAATGCCTATCACAAACTTCACTTAACCATGTTGCATGATCTACAAAAAATATATAACTGGCTTCAAATTATCAACGCACACAATCTCCAATAACTGCAATTAATCTGATCACATCTAGACAACTTCTTAAACAATTGGAAAAATATTACCTTAGTAATTCAAGATTTGCTTTCAAATAGCATAAATTCTCTTACAATTCTCATAATTCACATCACAGAAAAACACCAATGTGCGATAATCTCTCATATCAAAATCTGCAATACTGATCTGCCTTAAAATAAATCTGACCATTAATGATTCATCTTACAAGATTCAATTACTTTAAGTCCTTCTCAAAGGTATCAAACACAATTATAAAAATCATCAAGAGCATCAGCTGTACCAGCTGTTAAACTGAAATTACTCTCAAAAGAGTATAGCAACAAAATATTGGATTGGCAAACAAGAATTACAAATGTAACCCTGCTGACATTTATCGTTACTTTATTTAACAAAATTTCGACTGATATGTGACTAGTAGTTCCTTGTTTGATTCACTTACAATCTCATGTACACTCGGATGATAAAAATGAGTCCCTCAATGGCAAGTAAGATGAGTAACCACCGTACAATCGTATAAACACAAAAGACCTCGCCCCGTCGACTAATTATGATAGTGCCCTAAACGATGGGTAAGATGAGTAACCACCATACAATCGTATAAATACGAAAGACCCCATCTCGAAGACTATATGAGTGAATGTACCAGATAGGAATCAACAAGTCTCTAGTTGTCATATAAAAGCGATATTCATTCACTAAAGTGAATAACATCTTAATATCTCCAAACAATCCAATGGAAAAAATCCCTACTGATGAATAATACACACTCGCTAGTATGCAATGAACTGACGAAGTAATTTAGATAATCAATTGCAGATCACGAGTTCGAAATACTCGTCACACAAAAAAAACTACTCATGAAAAATATCCCTACTGGAAAAATGTCTAAAAGACCTAACATCTGCTTAATAAAGCCAACCAATGGTGAGAATATCGTATAATGATGCCTGCCATATCATATGGTCACGCCATATTCTAGCAAAATTCGAAGCATATAAAGTCAAAGCCATGTCTTAAATAATCGTATCACTCCTATTAGAAAAATATACATGTGTGCCCAGTATTCATGAAAATAATCGTATCAGAAAGTTATAACTCTTACAGTACCTTCTCATAATCAGCTGTTATTAAATTTCAAAGATCGTCGATTTTCCCTATGTAATGAATTTCTCGAAAGATCGGCGTGAATATCATTCCATCCATGCAATGACGATTGCCTTCGAATCCCAAGTGAATCAGCTGGTGGACCTCCTCCTCGTCAGGAATCGAATCCATCGCTCTGTGGTGCCATCGCGTCTCTGTCTGCGTTTACTCCAACATGATGAACTTCTGGTTATCCATAGCGGATATTGTCCAAATCCTCACGAAAAAGTTCATAGAAACAGCGGATCCCCTATTCCTCTTCTACGTTACGCCACTGTTCTATACAATGTTCAGTTTAAGTGTTGAAAGTTCAATTTCCACAGCGGTTAAGTTTTACTTGTAGAAAATAAAATTGTTTTATCAGAGTGTCTAAGTTTATGAAACACCCTGTAGCTGTGTTCATACTCGGTAATTCATAACACTGCATAAGAAATAATTGCATTAATGCACGAGCTAATGTTCCTAAGTGCATTTGCTTACAACATTCCGTTTGCTTAGAATTGTTAATGTTACTTGGACTGCGTTATGAAATGCATAGTCGTAATGTCATTAAGAAAAACTATGTTCATTCGAAGTTCAAAGTTGCAGTATCTCGTAACTATCTGTCTTTATAATTCAAATGCTGAATAAACGTTCCAACTCAATGTAGTAATGAAGTTCAGCTTCTGTTATAATGCTTGCGTATATAATGGGAAATAACCCGCTCGGTTTTACTGCAATGCTATAATCATCTCCGCCTAAAGCTGGCCTCGCCATGTCGCTCTACTATGCCGTTCTGCGTTGAAATGCAGCTTGGAATAAAGTTCTCAAACTACTCGCAATGCTGTTTTAAAAACCCCGGCCTCCTATGCTTGTTTGCTGCGGATGTCCGACCGGCTCACTGACCTACTTGCCGTTCGCTGCTCGGAGAAGTTGAAACAGTCGCTTTCACTTTCCGTGACAGTTTCTGTTCGCTGCGCGACCTTGTACCAAGCTTGGCGTGTGCTACACAGCTCGACTCTCTTGCTTGGCTCACAGAGCTCCACTGACAGTGTCTGCACTGCCTCGACCCTTACCTGCCTGGTGCGGTCACGTGACGTCCTCCCCACCACCGTGGTCTTGCGTCACAAATATAATCTCAAACCCCCATCATCTCGGCTATTAAGTTATAAAATAACTTACGGGTTATCTGACTTCCTTAAAATTATTACCACATATAATGCTTGTTATATCTCCTCTTCTAAGATGTTTAAATACCATGTTCCATATAGATCTTAATAAAGCTTCATAATTCCATCCATAATTCCATCTGCTTGACTGCGGTCAGCGCCTTCTAAATCCTAGACCTACTACGTCATCCTGACATTCCTCTTGACTCGATCTGAGCGCTATCTTTTCTTAACTCTTCCCAAAATCTCAACTACGGCTTAATGGCTGCTGGCGTAGCCGATAGCCTCAACTAGGTATCGGGTACATCTCTCCCGTACATCTCCTTTTTTATTCTCTTAATCAGCATGATGGTACTTTCTGACTCTCAACAATGATGATTGACTTCCAATGATTAGCATCTTGATTCTGTATTACTTTGACGTTTGTTTCTTCCTTCATTACTCGTGCTTGCTCGATTGACATCTCTGACTGTCTCCTTGAGTGGTGTACTAGGCTGTCTATTTTCTTGCCTCAATCTCTCGTATTCACGATTATCTCGTCTTTCGTTAGGATCGTTTCTTCGGCCATCCTGCCTGTCGTTCCGATTATACTGTTGACCTTGGCTCCAGTTGTTTCTACCACGATATCTATTGTTGTATCGATTCCTATCTTGATATCTGGAATTCTGGTTATAATTTCTGTATCGGCTGTCTCTTGCTTCCTGATCGTATGGCCTCTCATATGGTCCTCTATACCGATCATTTCCACGAACGTTACGGATGTTTCCTCGATTTCCTTCGTTCCTTCTGTTTTCCCAGGAATCTCTTCTGTCCGTTTGAGCTGCGTTATCGACGACTACCGCATTCACCCCTTGCGTGTTTCTATTGTCGCTTCTTGTATTTCTAGGTGTAACTTGAGCGCTTGTATAGTCCAATCGCCGTAAAATGTCGTCATAGTGCTCAAGTGAGTTTGCTCCCGACGCTATGAGTGATCGCTGTACCTCAATCGGTAACTGTCTCGCTATAGCTTGCAAAAGCTCTTCTTCTGGCAATGGAGGAATCAGAAACTGCAATTTAGCCAACTGTGACGTAAAATAATTGGCATAATGCGTCGGATGTGACGTAGAATAACGCTTCGAGTAAATTTCTGCTCTTACGTTCAGTTGATCCTCTTCACTCCAAAATCTCCTCAAGAATGCTATGGCAAATTGCTCCATATTCGCAAAATTGCTTCTGAATGCTCTAAACCAAGTTAGCGCAGACCCGTCTAAGGCGCGTTCGACTATCCTTAGCTCTCTTTCTTTGGCTACTCTATGTTCCGCCATGTAGTCTCGAATATCTCGCAGAAATTCGACTGGTGTGACCCCTGTATTTCCAGAAAACTTCCTCGGCTTGTCATTCAGATTTCTGATAATGGTAACTGGACCTGAGTATCTTTCACTTGTTCCCAACGTACTCCTATTCGAACTTGGATTATCCTGAGGGGTTGAACTTGCCCTTTCGAATGTCACATTCGGTTGCGTTTGACGGTCTTCTCCCATGCTAACTTCTTGATTACTCATACTGCGGTCTATCGCTGTCTGATTTATCGATATTTCCCCTGATGTAGTATTTTGACTGGTGAAACTGTTAATCATAGATTCCAGTTTAGTTATCCTATCTACTGCCAATTTCTCTGCGGTCTTGACCTGAGTCTTCAACTCATCTAACGACGTAACATTCTGCGTTTTATTACTCTCCTCTAAATCGTTTTTCAACTTGTAAATCTTGTCTTCGCATGTATTCTTTACTGACGCGACTTGTTCCTTTAACAGATCAACATCTGTCCTAAATAGAGTTGAATCTATCTTCATCGCTTCCTTGTTCTCCGTAAACCTCGCTTCTAAGTTCGCCACACCTGCGATTAATTTCTCATCTAATCCTGCACGTTTTTCTATTGCTTCGGCATCGACCTCACTATACCGTTCTTCCACGATTGCACCGACTCTATTTTTGAATAAAGCTAAGTTTTCATTAACCTTTTGCTCTATATCATCATCCATCTTCCTAATATCTTTCTGCAATTGATTCTCTAATGATTTTAAATTAGAATTAACCTCTCCTAAGACATCCTCTTTAATGGTCCCAATTACTGACTTTAAATCCTTAATCTCATTACCTAGATTCATCTCTAGATCTTTGATTTTAGTTTCGAAAGATACTTCGGTAGACCACTCTTGAATTTTGCCTACATCTGCCACTAAACCATCGATGTCGAATCTCAACTTCGATACATCTGATTTAATGTCTTTCTGTATAGACATAACGTCTGTTCTTAAAGTAAGAATGTTTTCTTCTCCCCTACTTTCTAATTCAATAATATTCTTTCTTAATATTTGAACATTTTCCTCTCCTTTCATATTTACTGCAATTATATCTAATTGTAAAGTCTTAAGCATTTCATTATTCTTTAAAGTTAATCTATTCTCTAACCTAGTTAACTTGTTTTCTAACTCTGTGTTAGTTTCTTCACTACGAGCTTGTAATTTCTCTTCCAATGATTTAAAATTATCCTCACTATTTGACTGTAATCTTTCTTCTAATGATTTAAAACTATCCTTCAAGTTAGCTTCACTATTTGACTGTAATCTTTCTTCTAATGATTTAAAACTATCCTTCAAGTTAGCTTCACTACTAGTCTGTAATCTAGTCTCCAATGACTTTAAATTATCTTCACTATTTGACTGTAGTAATTTTACATTAGCTTCGTTACTAATCTGTAATGATTTTAAATTTTCTTCAGTACTAGTCTGTAATGCTTGCACATTTTCTTTACATCTAGCTTCTATCCTAGCTTCTGAACTATTTATCTGTTCTTTAACTTCCGTTTCCATTTTAGAAATAGTTTCTGCAATACCAGACATACCACTCTGTAACTCTCCTAACACCTTAGCTAAATCTTCCGGCAACATAATTATATTTTCAATAGACGTTTTATTCAGAGACGTTAGACAACAACACATCACAATGTCTCAATTCCTGCATTCACTTGGGTATAGGAAAAATGACTTATAACTAACATGATATAATACTAATACGATTAACATGAACACTGGAATGGGCACACAAGTATATTGTCTAACTAAGTTTAATAAATTTTATAACACAATTAAATTAACTTGAGATCAATCTCTCAGTAATCTAAATCTGATGTGATTTCATAGAATAAAAAAAATCGAAGCCCCACAGGTGGGTAAAGCCAATTCTCCCTCTCTCTCTGTACCCGTTCGTCCTGGGGATGCGATGACCCATCTGCTATTACATCGCATTCCTGGAGTTCCAGGACAGAGCGGAGTTAAATGAACCTCTAGTCAAATAAGGAATGTGTCGGAAATTCAGCTGAGTTATCGAAAAAGCAGTGGGTAACACGAGACAAAGTATCTCTAGGGTCGTTACGGGCTTAAGTTTAATAAAAAAAATGCAAATATAAATGGGCGCCATCAACTGAATTCCTAGCAAACCACCTCCTTTCCTGGTTAAGCCTTACTCAAGACAAGGAAAGAAAAAGGAAAATCACACCATCATCAGATCACAACTAAGATAAAAACAAATTTATTTCACTTTGATAGTCAGACAGACATTTTAAATTTTCATCCTACCTGAGAGTATGGTCGAATGCCAACGTTAAATTGTCATTGTCCAAAAATCGAACCATCTCTTTTCTAATCAAAATATTCCATCCACATAAAACAGAAAAATCTCTAAAGTTCTCTTGGGTTCTCAGGATCACTGTAGCACTATGTCTTTCGTCACTGACATTTTTGATACCTGAGACCTAATTTCTCTTTAATTTAACATCATGAATGTGGATTTGAAAAAGTTATTAATCTGTCTAAACATACACATATTATAATCACATATTTTAAACATCACGTAATTTATGGCTTGCATGGCATAATTTAAATGTTGAACATGTTAGTAAAATGCTCCTAAACATTGAATAATTAATTTACACTATTTACATTGTCAATACAAATTGCTTGTTGGTGAATTACAGAAAATTCACGGCTCATTGGTCATCATTATCATCATCATCAAAATTAAATATTTCTCACAATAATTATAATTTCAAAATTCAACATATTCCTGTCAGAATCATCAACTCATCACCTTTAAATCATTTAAAGGAAAATTATTATCATCACTTCATTATGCTTTCTAATTATTCACACAATCTTATTTTATCATCTTCCTCAGATTGAATCATCTTAAACCATCAATACAAATTGTTTAATTCCTCAACTCAAGTTGCAATTCCTCAAATTATATCTCAATTAAATTTATTTTAATTCCATATAAATTCATTAATCATCAGCTTCTTTAATTAATTATCACCTTCTAATTCAGTTATTCATCACCTATCCAATCATTTATTAATTTATTTAAATCAGTTTATTTATTCAATCTAATTCATCCATTTATTTAATTCATTGATTTATTCCAAAATTTAATGTATCAATTTATTTAAATTTTACTCTTCTGGTTATTTAGATTCTTATTATTTCATCTAGTCATTCTGATTTTTATTTCATTAGGTCAGATCATTAATATGCTTAATTTTCAGATTATTATTTCATTAATTATTATTCTCAGAAAATCTTGTATTATCAACTTTATTTATTTGTTTAATTTCCTAACAAATTGTTTAATATGGGTTATAGAACGTTGTCTTACAGTTTTATCACCTCCAAGTTATATCTCGTATTAAATTATCATGCCAAAAAATATTATTGCCTTCACGACATCACGTTGGATCTGACTATCCACAACTACATTATATATCCTCAATTCTTCAAATATCACATTTGAATACAACAATTATTCCACAAAACTCCATAAATATTCAGCACATACAGCATGAATCTCAATAATTACGCTAGACTGGGTTCGACAACCTCATGTCTGCTTCAAAATGCATTAGCAACATTGCAACTAACACTTGGCAACTTCCACAAAATGCCTATCACAAACTTCACTTAACCATGTTGCATGATCTACAAAAAATATATAACTGGCTTCAAATTATCAACGCACACAATCTCCAATAACTGTAATTAATCTGATCACATCTAGACAACTTCTTAAACAATTGGAAAAATATTACCTTAGTAGTTCAAGATTTGCTTTCAAATAGCATAAATTCTCTTACAATTCTCATAATTCACATCACAGAAAAACACCAATGTGCGATAATCTCTCATATCAAAATCTGCAATACTGATCTGCCTTAAAATAAATCTGACCATTAATGATTCATCTTACAAGATTCAATTACTTTAAGTCCTTCTCAAAGGTATCAAACACAATTATAAAAATCATCAAGAGCATCAGCTGTACCAGCTGTTAAACTGAAATTACTCTCAAAAGAGTATAGCAACAAAATATTGGATTGGCAAACAAGAATTACAAATGTAACCCTGCTGACATTTATCGTTAGTTTATTTAACAAAATTTCGACTGATATGTGACTAGTAGTTCCTTGTTTGATTCACTTACAATCTCATGTACACTCGGATGATAAAAATGAGTCCCTCAATGGCAAGTAAGATGAGTAACCACCGTACAATCGTATAAATACGAAAGACCTCGCCCCGTCGACTAATCATGATAGTGCCCTAAACGATGGGTAAGATGAGTAACCACCATACAATCGTATAAATACGAAAGACCCCATCTCGAAGACTATATGAGTGAATGTACCAGATAGGAATCAACAAGTCTCTAGTGGTCATATAAAAGCGATATTCATTCACTAAAGTGAATAACATCTTAATATCTCCAAACAATCCAATGGAAAAAATCCCTACTGATGAATAATACACACTCGCTAGTATGCAATGAACTGACAAAGTAATTTAGATAATCAATTGCAGATCACGAGTTCGAAATACTCGTCACACAAAAAAAACTATTCATGAAAAATATCCCTACTGGAAAAATGTCTAAAAGACCTAACATCTGCTTAATAAAGCCAACCAATGGTGAGAATATCGTATAATGATGCCTGCCATATCATATGGTCACGCCATATTCTAGCAAAATTCGAAGCATATAAAGTCAAAGCCATGTCTTAAATAATCGTATCACTCCTATTAGAAAAATATACATGTGTGCCCAGTATTCATGAAAATAATCGTATCAGAAAGTTATAACTCTTACAGTACCTTCTCATAATCAGCTGTTATTAAATTTCAAAGATCGTCGATTTTCCCTATGTAATGAATTTCTCGAAAGATCGGCGTGAATATCATTCCATCCATGCAATGACGATTGCCTTCGAATCCCAAGTGAATCAGCTGGTGGACCTCCTCCTCGTCAGGAATCGAATCCATCGCTCTGTGGTGCCATCGCGTCTCTGTCTGCGTTTACTCCAACATGATGAACTTCTGGTTATCCATAGCGGATATTGTCCAAATCCTCACGAAAAAGTTCATAGAAACAGCGGATCCCCTATTCCTCTTCTACGTTACGCCACTGTTCTATACAATGTTCAGTTTAAGTGTTGAAAGTTCAATTTCCACAGCGGTTAAGTTTTACTTGTAGAAAATAAAATTGTTTTATCAGAGTGTCTAAGTTTATGAAACACCCTGTAGCTGTGTTCATACTCGGTAATTCATAACACTGCATAAGAAATAAATGCATTAATGCACGAGCTAATGTTCCTAAGTGCATTTGCTTACAACATTCCGTTTGCTTAGAATTGTTAACGTTACTTGGAATGCGTTATGAAATGCATAGTCGTAATGTCATTAAGAAAAACTACGTTAATTCGAAGTTCAAAGTTGCAGTATCTCGTAACTATCTTGTATAATTCAAATGCTGAATAAACGTTCTAACTCAATGTAGTAATGAAGTTCAGCTTCTGTCATAATGCTTGCGTATATAATGGGAAATAACCCGCTCGGTTTTACTGCAATGCTATAATCACCTCCGCCTAAAGCTGGCCTCGCCATGTCGCTCTACTATGCCGTTCTGCGTTGAAATGCAGCTTGGAATAAAGTTCTCCAACTACTCGCAATGCTGTTTTAAAAACCCCGGCCTCCTATGCTTGTTTGCTGCGGATGTCCGACCGGCTCACTGACCTACTTGCCGTTCGCTGCTCGGAGAAGTTGAAACTGTCGCTTTCACTTTCCGTGACAGTTTCTGTTCGCTGCGCGACCTTGTACCAAGCTTGGCGTGTGCTACACAGCTCGACTCTATTGCTTGGCTCACAGAGCTCCACTGACAGTGTCTGCACTGCCTCGACCTTTACCTGCCTGGGGCGGTCACGTGACGTCCTCCCCACCACCGTGGTCTTGCGTCACAAATATAATCTCGAACCCCCATCATCTCGGCTATTAAGTTATAAAATAACTTAAGGGTTGTCTGACTTCCTTAAAATTATTACCACATATAATGCATGTTATATCTCCTCTTCTAAGATGTTTAAATACCATGTTCCATATAGATCTTAATAAAGCTTCATAATTCCATCCATAATTCCATCTGCTTGACTGCGGGCAGCGCCTTCTAAATCCTAGACCTACTACGTCATCCTGACATTCCTCTTGACTCGATCTGAGCGCTATCTTTTTTTAACTCTTCCCAAAATCTCAACTACGGCTTAATGTCTGCTGGCGTAGCCGATAGCCTCAACTAGGTATCGGGTACAGTACTAAGCCAGAAAAATTCCCTGCAGTGTACACAACATTTTACGCAAGTTTCATAGCTATCGGACGAATGGTATATGAATGCATACGGGACTTTGTTGAAACGCATTGCGTGTCGTCGCTCATTTGTTGAATCTACTTGTGCGCTATCTACTGTGAAATGTATTCACCAATTTTGAAACCTTCACGTAAGTGTACACAACATCTCACCCAAGTTTCATCGCTATCGGACGAATGGTATATGAACACATACGGGACTTTGTTGAAATGCTTCGCGCATCGTCGCTCATTTGTTGAATCTACGCGTGCGCTACCTATTGTAAAATGGATTTACTAAGTCAGAAACCTTCCTTGGAGTGTACTCAACATCTCACCCAAGTTTCATCGCAATTGGACGAATGGTATATGAACGCATAGGAGACATACCCACAGACATACCCACAGACAAACTATCACGTTACATTGATTTATATATATACAAGCTGTACCCTGCATGCGTTGCAATGCCAATCAAAGAAATTGTTGGCGTTGAAATTCTGTTTCTTGAAGTGCTTGTGGATACGCAACATGTTTTTCAATTTCCGTTAACTGCCTCTAAGCTATTGTAAAATGGATTTTCTAATTTAGAACCATACGTGGGAGCGTGACCAACAACTTTCAAAAGTTTCATCGCAATCGGATGCATGACATATGAACGTATACGGGATTTTGTTTGAACGATTCGTGCGCTGTCACTCAATTGTTGAATCTACTCGTACGCTACCTATTGAGAAATGGATTTACTAAGTCGAAACCCTACCCTGGCGTGTACACAATAACTCATCAGGGTTTCATCACAATCGAAGAAGGTTATTTGGACGCATAGGGGATTTTGTTAAAACGCTTCGCGCGTCATCACCAATTTGTTGCATATACTCGTGCGCTACCTATTGTGAAATGGATTTACTAAGTCGAAACCCTTCCCTGGCGTGTACACAATAACTCATCAATGATTCATCGCTAACGGATGAATGGCATATGCACGTATACGGGGTTTTGTTTAAACGATTCGTGCGCTGTTACTCATTTGTTGAATCTAATCGTGCGCTACCTATTGGGAAATGTATTACTAAGTCGAAGCCCTTCCCTGGCGTGTACACAATAACTCATCAAGGTTTCATCGCAATCGAAGTATGTTATATGAAGCAAATAGGGGATTTTGTTGAAACGCTTCGCGCGTCGTCACCCATTTGTTGCATCTACTCTTGCGCTACTTATTGTGAAATGGATTTACTAAGTGCCCTTCCGTGGCGGGTACACAATAACTGATCAATGTTCATCGCAATCGGATGAATAGTACATGAACGCATACCTGATTTTGTTCAAACGATTCGCGCTCCGTCACTCATTTTTTGAATCTACTCGTGCGCTACCTGCTAAGTTAGAAACCGTCACGTAAGTGTCCACAACATCTCACCCAAGTTTCATCGCTATCGGACTAATGGGATATGAAGACATAGGGGACTGTATTGAAACGCTCCGCATGTCGTCGTTCATTTGTCGAATCTACTCGTGTGCTACCTACTGTGAAATGTATTTACTAAGCCAGAAACCTTCCTTGGAGTGTCCACCATATTTCACCCAAATTTCACCGCTAACGGCAGAATGGTATATGACCTTATACGGGATTTTGTTGAAACGCTTCGCGCGTCGTCCCTCATTTGTTGAATCAACTTGTGCGCTGCATATTGTATAGTGGACTTACTAAGCCAGAAATTTTCCATGACGTGTACACAACATCTCACCCAAGTTTCATAGCTACGGACGAATTGTACATGAATGCATACGGGACTTGGTTGAAACGCTTCGCGTGTCGTCGCTCATTTGTTGATTCTACTCTTGCGCTTCATATTGTAATATGGATGTACTCAGCCAGAAACCTTCCCTGGAGTGTACACAACATCTCACCCAAGCTTCATCGCAATCGGATGAATGGTATGTGAACGTATACGGGACGTTGTCGAAACGCTTCGCGCCTAGTCACTCATTTGTTGAATATAAACGTGCGCTTCGTATTGTAAAATGGATTTACTTAGCCAGAAACCTTTCCTGGAGTGTACACAATAATTCACCAAACATTTATCACTATCAGACGACTGGTATATGACTTTATATGGGACATTGTTGAAACGCTTCGCGTGTCATCGCTCATTTGTTGAATCTACTGGTGCGATACCTATTGTAAAATGTTTGTACTAAGCCAGAAACCTTCCATGGAGTGTACACAACATCTCACCCAAGTTTCATCGGTATCGGATGAATGGTATATGAAATTATATGGGACTTTGTTGAAACGCTTCGCGCGCCTTTGTTCATTTGTTGATTCTACTCGTGCTCTACCTATTTTAAAAGGATTTACTACGCTAGAAACCTTCCCTGGACTGCACAAAAAATCTCAGCCTAGTTTCATCGCTATCGGACGAATGGTATATGAACGCAAACGTGACTTTGTTGAAATGCTTCACTCATCGTAGCTCATTTGTTGAATCTACTCGTGCGCTGCCTATTGTAAAGTGGATCTACTAAGCCAGAAAATTTCCCTGCAGTGTTCACAACATTTTACGCAAGTTTCATAGCTATCGGACGAATGGTATATGAATGCATACGGGACTTTGTTGAAACGCATTGCGTGTCGTCGCTCATTTGTTGAATCTACTTGTGCGCTATCTACTGTGAAATGTATTCACTAAATTTGAAACCTTCACGTAAGTGTACACAACATCTCACCCAAGTTTCATCGCTATCGGACGAATGGTATATGAACACATACGGGACTTTGTTGAAATGTTTCGCGCATCGCCGCTCATTTGTTGAATCTACGCGTGCGCTACCTATTGTAAAATGGATTTACTAAGTCAGAAACCTTCCCATACCCACAGACAAACAATCACATTACATTGATTTATATATATACAAGCTGTACCCGGCATGCGTTGCAATGCTAATCAAAGAAATTGTTGGCGTTGAAATTCTGTTTCTTGAAATGCTTTTGGATACGCAACATGTTTTTCAATTTCCGTTAACTGCCTCTAAGCTATCGTAAAATGGATTTTTTAATTTAGAACCATACGTGGGAGCGTGACCAACAACTTTCAAAAGTTTCATCGCAATCGGATGAATGACATATGAAAGTATACGGGATTTTGTTTGAACGATTCGTGCGCTGTCACTCAATTGTTGAATCTACTCGTACGCTACCTGTTGAGAAATGGATTTACTAAGTCGAAACCCTACCCTGGCGTGTACACAATAACTCATCAATGATTCATCGCAATCGGATGAATGGCATATGCACGTATACGGGGTTTTGTTTAAACGATTCGTGCGTTGTCACTCATTTGTTTAATCTACTCGTGCGCTACCTATTGAGAAATGTATTACTAAGTCGAAGCCCTTCCCTGGCGTGTACACAATAACTCATCAAGGTTTCATCGCAATCGAAGAATGTTATATGAACCCAATAGGGGATTTTGTTGAAACGCTTCGCGCGTTGTCACCCATTTGTTGCATCTACTCTTGCGCTACTTATTGTGAAATGGATTTACTAAGTACCATTCCCTGGCGGGTACGCAATAACTGATCAATGTTTCATCGCGATAGGATGAATAGTATATGAACGCATACCTGATTTTGTTTAAACGATTCGCACTCCGTCACTCATTTGTTGAATCTACTCGTGCGCTACCTACTGTAAAATGTATTTACTAAGTTAGAAACCGTCATGTAAGTGTCCACAACATCTCACCCAAGTTTCATCGCTATCGGACTAATGGGATATGAAGACATAGGGAACTCTATTGAAACGCTCCGCATGTCGTCGTTCATTTGTCGAATCTACTCGTGTGCTACCTACTATGAAATGTATTTACTAAGCCAGAAACCTTCCTTGGAGTGTCCACCTTATTTCACCCAAGTTTCACCGCTAAGGGCAGAATGGTATATGACCTTATACGGGACTTTGTTGAAACGCTTCGCGCGTCGTCCCTCATTTGTTGAATCAACTTGTGCGCTGCATATTTTATAGTGGATTTACTAAGCCAGAAATTTTCCATGACGTGTACACAACATCTCACCCAAGTTTCATAGCTACGGACGAATTGTACATGAATGCATACGGGACTTGGTTGAAACGCTTCGCGTGTCGTCGCTCATTTGTTGATTCTACTCTTGCGCTACATATTGTAATATGGATGTACTCAGCCAGAAACCTTCCCTAGAGTGTACACAACAACCCACCCAAGTTTCATTGCAAGCGGATGAATGGTATGTGAACGTATACGGGACGTTGTCGAAAAGCTTCGCGCGCAGTCACTCATTTGTTGAATATAAACGTGCGCTTCGTATTGTAAAATGGATTTACTTAGCCAGAAACATTTCTTGGAGTGTACAGAACAATTAACCAAACATTTATCACTATCAGACGACTGGTATATGACTTTATAGGGACATTGTTGAAACGCTTCGCGTGTCATCGCTCATTTGTTGAATCTACTGGTGCGATACCTATTGTAAAATGTATGTATTAAGCCAGAAATCTTCCCTGGAGTGTACACAACATCCTACCCAAGTTTCATCGGTAACGGATGAATGGTATATGAAATTATATGGGACTTTGTTGAAACGCTTCGCGCGCCGTTGCTCATTTGTTGATTCTACTCGTGCTCTACCTATTTTAAAGGGATTTACTAAGCTAGAAACCTTCCCTGGACTGCACACAAAATCTCAGCCTAGTTTCATCGCTATCGGACGAATGGTATATGAACGCAAACGTGACTTTGTTGAAATGCTTCACGCGTCGTAGCTCATTTGTTGAATCTACTCGTGCGCTGCCTATTGTAAAGTGGATGTACTAAGCCAGAAAATTTCCCTGCAGTGTACACAACATTATACGCAAGTTTCATAGCTATCGGACGATTGGTATATTAATGCATACGGGACTTTGTTGAAACGCATTGCGTGTCGTCGCTCATTTGTTGAATCTACTTGTGCGCTATCTACTGTGAAATGTATTCACTAATTTTGAAACCTTCACGTAAGTGTACACAACATCTCACCCAAGTTTCATCGCTATCGGACGAATGGTATAAGAACACATACGGGACTTTGTTGAAATGCTTCGCGCATCGTCGCTCATTTGTTGAATCTACGCGTGCGCTACCTATTGTAAAATGGATTTACTAAGTCAAAAACCTTCCTTGGAGTGTACTCAACATCTCACCCAAGTTTCATCGCAATTGGACGAATGGTAAATGAACGCATAGGAGACATACCCACAGACATACCCACAGACAAACTATCACGTTACATTGATCTATATATATACAAGCTGTACCCGGCATGCGTAGCAATGCCAATCAAAGAAATTGTTGGCGTTGAAATTCTGTTTCTTGAAGTGCTTTTGTTTACGCAACATGTTTTTCAATTTCCGTTAACTGCCTCTAAGCTATCATAAAATGGATTTTCTTATTTAGAACCATACATGGGAGCGTGAACAACAACTTTCAAAAGTTTCATCGCAATTGGATGATTGGCATATGAACGTATACGGGATTTTGTTTGAACGATTCGTGCGCTGTCACTCAATTGTTGAATCTACTCGTACGCTACCTATTGAGAAATGGATTTACTAAGTCGAAACCCTACCCTGGCGTGTACACAATAACTCATCAGGGTTTCATCACAATCGAAGAAGGTTATTTGAACGCATAGGGGATTTTGTTAAAACGCTTCGCGCGTCGTCACCAATTTGTTGCATATACTCGTGCGCTACCTATTGTGAAATGGATTTACTAAGTCGAAACCCTTCCCTGGCGTGTACACAATAACTCATCAATGATTCATCGCAATCGGATGAATGGCATATGCATGTATACGGGGTTTTGTTTAAACGATTCGTGCGCTGCCACTCATTTGTTGAATCTACTCGTGCGCTACCTATTGAGAAATGTATTACTAAGTCGAAGCCCTTCCCTGGCGTGTACACAATAACTCATCAAGGTTTCATCGCAATCGAATAATGTTATATGAACGCAATAGGGGATTTTGTTGAAACGCTTAGCGCGTCGTCACCCATTTGTTGCATCTACTCTTGCGCTACTTATTGTAAAATGGATTTACTAAGTCCCCTTCCCTGGCGGGTACACAGTAACTGATCAATGTTTCATCGCAAACGGATGAATAGTATATGAACGCATACCTGATTTTGTTTAAACGATTCACGCTCCGTCACTCTTTTGTTGAATCTACTCGTGCGCTATCTACTGTAAAATGTATTTACTATGTTAGAAACCGTCACGTAAGTGTCCACAACATCTCACCCAAGTTTCATCGCTATCGGACTAATGGGATATGAAGACATAGGGGACTGTATTGAAACGCTCCGCATGTCGTCGTTCATTTGTCGAATCTACTCGTGTGCTACCTAATGTGAAATGTATTTACTAAGCCAGAAACCTACCTTGGAGTGTCCACCATATTTCACCCAAGTTTCAGGGCTAACGGCAGAATGGTATATGACCTTATACGGGACTTTGTTGAAACGCTTCGCGCGTCGTCCCTCATTTGTTGAATCAACTTGTGCGCTGCATATTGTATAGTGGATTTACTAAGCCAGAAATTTTCCATGACGTGTACACAACATCTCATCCAAGTTTCATAGCTACGGACGAATGGTACATGAATTCATACGGGACTTGGTTGAAACGCTTCGCGTGTCGTCGCTCATTTGTTGATTCTATTCTTGCGCTACATATTGTAATATGGATGTACTCATCCAGAAACCTTCCCTGGAGTGTACACAACATCTCACCCAAGTTTCATCGCAATTGAATGAATGGTATGTGAACGTATACGGGACGTTGTCGAAACGCTTCGCTCGTAGTCACTCGTGTGTTGAAGATAAACGTGCGCTACGTATTGTAAAATGGATTTACTTAGCCAGAAACCTTTCCTGGAGTGTACACAACAATTCACCAAACATTTATCACTATCAGACGAATGGTATATGACTTTATACGGGACTTTGTTGAAACGCTTCGCGTGTCATCGCTCATTTGTTGAATCTACTGGAGCGCTACCTATTGTAAAATGTATGTACTAAGCCAAAAACCTTCCCTGGAGTGTACACAACATCTCACCCAAGTTTCATCGCTATCGGATGAATGGTATATGAAATTATATGGGACTTTATTGAAACGCTTCGCGCGTCGTCGCTCATTTCTTGATTCTACTCGTGCTCTACCTATTTTTAAAGGGATTTACTAAGCTAGAAACCTTCCCTGGAATGCACACAAAATCTCAGCCTAGTTTCCTCGCTATCGGATGAATGTTATATGAACGCAAACGTGACTTTGTTGAAATGCTTCGCGCGTCGTAGCTCATTTGTTGAATCTACTCGTGCGCTGCCTAGTGTAAAGTGGATGTACTAAGCCAGAAAATTTCCCTGCAGTGTACACAATATTTTATGCAAGTTTCATAGCTATCGGACGAATGGTATATGAATGCATACGGGACTTTGTTGAAACGCTTTGCGTGTCGTCGCTCATTTGTTGAATCTACTCGTGCGCTATCTACTGTGAAATGTATTCACTAATTTTGAAACCTTCACGTAAGTGTACACAACATCTCACCCAAGTTTCATCGCTATCGGACGATTGGTATATGAACACATACGGGACTTTGTTGAAATGCTTCGCGCATCGTCGCTCATATGTTGAATCTTTGCGTGCGCTACCTATTGTAAAATGGATTTACTAAGTCAGAAACCTTCCTTGGAGTGTACTCAACATCTCACCCAAGTTTCATCGCTATCGGACGAATGGTATATGAACGCATAGGAGACATACATACCCACAGACAAAACTATCACGTAACATTGATTTTTATATATATAGACAAGCTGTACCCGGCATGCGTTGCAATGCCAATCAAAGAAAGTGTTGGCGTTGAAATTCTGTTTCTTGAAGTGCTTTTGGATACACATGTTAACTGCCTGTAAGCTATCGTAAAATGGATTTTCTAATTTAGAACCATTCGTGGAAGCGTGCACAACAACTTTCAAAAGTTTCATCGCTGTCACTCATTTGTTGAATCTACTCGTACGCTACCTGTTGTGAAATGGATTTACTAAGTCGAAACCCTTCCCTGGCGTGTACACAATAACTCATCAATGATTCATCGCAATCGGATGAATTGTACATGCACGTATACGGGGTTTTGTTTAAACGATTCGTGCGCTGTCACTCATTTGTTGAATCTACTCGTGCGCCACCTATTGTGAAATGAATTACTTAGTCGAAGCCCTTCCCTGGCGTGTGCACAATAACTCATCAAGGTTTCATCGCAATCGAAGAATGTTATATGAACGCAATAGGGGATTTTGTTGAAACGCTTCGCGCGTCGTCACCCATTTGTTGCATCTACTCTTGCGCTACTTATTGTGAAATGGATTTACTAAGTCCCCTTCCCTGGCGGGTACACAATAACTGATCAATGTTACATCGCAATCGGATGAATAGTATATGAACGCATACCTGATTTTGTTTAAACGATTCGCGCTCCGTCACTCATTTGTTGAATCTACTCGTGCGCTACCTACTGTAAAATGTATTTACTAAGTTAGAAACCGTCACGTATGTGTCCACAACATCTCACCCAAGTTTCATCGCTATCGGACTAATGGGATATGAAGACATAGGGGACTGTATTGAAACGCTCCGCATGTCGTCGTTCATTTGTCGAATCTACTCGTGTGCTACCTACTGTGAAATGTATTTACTAAGCCAGAAACCTTCCTTGGAGTGTCCACCATATTTCACCCAAGTTTCACCGCTAACGGCAGAATGGTATATGACCTTATACGGGACTTTGTTGAGACGCTTCGCGCGTCGTCCCTCATTTGTTGAATCAACTTGTGCGCTGCATATTGTATAGTGGATTTACTAAGCCAGAAATTTTCCATGACGTGTACACAACATCTCACCCAAGTTTCATAGATACGGACGAATTGTACATGAATGCATACGGGACTTGGTTGAAACGCTTCGGGTGTCGTCGCTCATTTGTTGATTCTACTCTTGCGCTACATATTGCAATATGGATGTACTCAGCCAGAAACCTTCCCTGGAGAGTACACAACATCTCACCCAAGTTTCATCGCAATCGGATGAATGGTATGTGAACGTATACGGGACGTTGTCGAAACGCTTCGCGCGTAGTCACTCATTTGTTGAATATAAACGTGCGCTTCGTATTGTAAAATGAATTTACTTAGCCAGAAACCTTTCCTGGAGTGTACACAACAATTCACCAAACATTTATCACTATCAGACGACTGGTATATGACTTTATACGGGACTTTGTTGAAACGCTTCGCGTGTCATCGCTCATTTGTTGAATCTACTGGTGCGATACCAATTGTAAAATGTATGTACTAAGCCAGAAACCTTCCCTGGAGTGTACACAACATCTCACCCAAGTTTCATCGCAATCGGATGAATAGTATGTGAACGTATACGGGACGTTGTCGAAACGCTTCGCGCGTAGTCACTCATTTGTTGAATATAAACGTGCGCTTCGTATTGTAAAATGAATTTACTTAGCCAGAAACCTTTCCTGGAGTGTACACAACAATTCACCAAACATTAATCACTATCAGACGACTGGTATATGACTTTAGACGGGACTTTGTTGAAACGCTTCGCGTGTCATCGCTCATTTGTTGAATCTACTGGTGCGATACCTATTGTAAAATGTATGTACTAAGCCAGAAACCTTCCCTGGAGTGTACACAACATCTCACCCAAGTTTCATCGCTATCGGATGAATGGTATATGAAAATATATGGGACTTTGTTGAAACGCTTCGCGCTCCGTTGCTCATTTGTTGATTCTACTCGTGCTCTACCTATTTTTAAAGGGATTTACTAAGCTAGAAACCTTCCCTGGACTGCACACAAAATCTCAGCCTAGTTTCATAGCTATCGGACGAATGGTATATGAACGCAAACGTGACTTTGTTGAAATGCTTCGCGCGTCGTAGCTCATTTGTAGAATCTACTCGTGCGCTGCCTATTGTAAAGTGGATGTACTAAGCCAGAAAATTTCCCTGCAGTGTACACAATATTTTACGCAAGTTTCATAGCTATCGGACGAATGGTATATGAATGCATACGGAACTTTGTTGAAACGCATTGCGTGTCGTCGCTCATTTGTTGAATCTACTTGTGCGCTATCTACTGTGAAATGTATTCACTAATTTTGAAACCTTCACGTAAGTGTACTCAACATCTCACCCAAGTTTCATCGCAATCGGATGAATGGTATATGAACGCATAGGAGACATACATACCCACAGACAGGCAAACTATCACGTAAAATTGATTTTTATATATATAGATAGATTAGATACAGCCATGAAAGGGTCCTGAAGGCCAAGTTGGTGGCCCTTTCCCAAACACCATGCATGTTCATTTCTATGGGTCAGCTAATAAATGGGACCGGAAAATCGAAATTGACCTTAGAAAGGTCCCCTCTTAATCAGCTAATACGACAGGCAGGCGCTATCGTGGATGAATTCTACCCTCCCCATCCACAGGGGGGTACCGATAGTGGCTCCAGCTAGAGATAATCACTCTCTGGTTTGTAGACAAGTACTGACACTCTGAGAAACGCAGTGGCTAGTTTTCCTGTATGGTGAAGGAAAACCACTCCTGTGTGGTGGAGCTCTATCTGGGCACGGAGGAAATCCTTGTCAGCAGAACATGCTCAATTTTAGATTAGCTGATGACGTGGGTTAGGGCCAGAGATCTGAAATTTCAATTTGTATGTCGCTTAAAACAGTTGTGTTTTTGATTGGAAATGAATTCTTTTGTATTCCTAATGTTTTTGTTGATTAATGTTCTTCTTTAGTGGTCAATCCGAGGATTGGTTTGCAGCAAAACTCCACTCTTCGCGTCTTTCCGCTTTCCTCTTCAATTCTCCGTAGGTCCTGCATCCCACATCTTCCTTAATTTGATGCATATAACTCAGGCGTGGTCTTCCTCTATGATTGTCCTCAGGATTCCTTCATGGGTCAATAGATGGCCAGCCTGTAAATTGTATTCTTCTTTTAACAATTGAGATACACATACTTCTCTTCTCACCCACTCTGTTCAAGGCCTCTTCATTTGTAACCTTGTCAATCCATTTTATTTTAGCACGCGCCTACAGCACCACATCTCAAAAGAATTTAGTTTCTTCTCTTCCACAGTCCACAGAGTCCACCCGTAGCATGTTACACTCCAGACATATGCTTTCAGAAACCTTTCCCTGATTTCAAAGCTGATGTTCTTATTAGAAATTAAGAAATATTTCTTTTTGTTAAAGGCAGTTTTTGCATGAGCAATTCTACTTCGTACCTATGTTTTGCTCCATCCATCCCTACTGAATCTACTGCGTAGATTAATATTCATTCATTCTATTTCGCTAATCGGCCAACTACGATAAGCCTCATTTTACATTCTGGCATTGGTTAATTTTTCGCCTGATCCACATTGTCTTAATGAGCTCACTCTGTTTAGCACGATGTTCTTTTGTCCATTCGCACCAGTTGTCCGTTTTTCGTCCCAGATAGTCCCAAACGTCTTGATGGCTGCTCTATAAAAAAAATCAATCTAGTGCATTTTCTTCTCGTATCCCCATTTCTTTAAGATCTTTCTCGACGTTAACGTACCATCGCATTGTCGTTTTTGGTTTTGACAAGATTAATATTAATATTATTTGCATTATTTATTATTATTTTTTGTTTTAGTTTATTAGTTAGTATTCTCCCTTAGGCAACCGCATATATTTCTTAACTAATCAAAATCTTTATTCTTTTGCATTACGAGGGCCAGATGACCTCACTGTTAAGGCTTTTAAAACAACAATCTCCATCACCATCATTATCATATTCTAAACCCTAATGTATCTCTAACCACACTGAGGGGTTGTATGCGGCCCCAACATACAAATAGATCACAATAAATCAAGAAAATCTGTTTTACTGACATTCCTAGAGGAACACGCTAAGTCGGCCGGTTAAATCTTGTTCTGTAGTTGTTTGATCTGCTCGGAGTGTCTTAAGAAACTCTAGTATGTCTCATTGTTATGCATGATGATTACATTTTGAGATAGTTGGTTCGATGGTTTGTCGAGATACTCCACATTGGTTCAGGTAAATCTGTTCATCTCCCTTGATTATCGCTGACTCCATTGAAAAGCAATCTGCTCTTCACGGAAGATAGAATTCACTAGATTGCAGGTGTGCATGCCCTTTGGTGAGTAGGTCATCGGTCATACTGATTATATTATGTCTCCATTCACCTCTGTGTGCATCGTGATGTACTGGAAGCCAGGGTTCGATTACCGGCCATCCAAAGGAATTGAATTATGGTATGCAGTACTCCAATGCTATTGCTGCAAGTAAATTTCTAAGACTTGTACCAACCAGTGGGGTTGCACGAGGTTATTAGACTATATTTATCAATGGCCTGCACTGAAGAGATTCAACATAAGATGGACAATTGTTTGGCGTTACCTACGAACACTACTGTCGACCAAAGTATTATGTGCACTCGAGTTTGAAGGTTGTTTGTGAAGTAACCAATAGGCCAACATTGAATTCACTAACATCATCATTTATGTCGTTCTATTTTACGTTAGCTCATGTAGGTTTGGCATTTTAAATGTGAAATGAAAATCCACAGCCTGCTTCCAGTCTCCGACCGGGTCAGGAATGGAATGAATGAAGCCCCCATCTAGCGGCGAGGATATGAACTGTGCCGGCTGCCGAGGCCTGACGCACTCCTCTGGGGCAATGATTTAATGAATGACAGATGAAATGAAATGATAGTGGAGAGTGTTGCTGGAAGGAAATTTTGACAGGGAAAACCGGAGTACCCGTAGAAAAACCTGTCTGCCTCCGTTTTGTCCAGCACAGATCTCACATGGAGTGACCGGGATTTGAACCAGGGACCCAGCGGTGAGAGGCCGGCGTGCTACCGCCTAAGCCACGAAGGCTCCTCCATTTTAAATGTATATTTTAATAATTTTTATAGTAGTTGGAACAAAAAGAAGTGCCCGTTTATAAGCGTGTTTCAACCATGCGTCACAATTAAGAATTATTATCTCAAAAACCCGTCATCACAGAGAATCCAAATTTAAACACAATATACATTGGAATGTTTTATATCTGGTTTATTAATTTCAAAATTTTGTGTATCCAAGAAACAATGTTGGTATCATTCATGTAAAGTAACTTTTTCTCGGCTCGGGGTGGTTGGTCAATGTAGTTCTTGGTCGCGTTGTAATCCTTATATATCAAAAGGTTATGCTGTATGACTGTGAAATACGTAAATTGATTCACTTATTCTATATCAGTTTGTATTTGTACGGGAAAATAAGGCATGGTTCCGCAGCTAGCCGATACGCCGAAAGTTGTACAGCGTTGCCGAGATGGAGCCCATCACTTCCGAGTGAGGTGCGCCATGACGCGTGTTGGGCTCCATCTCAGCAACACTGTACAGCTTTCGCCGTATCGGTACTAGAATGCAGAGTGAGGTTGGTTCTTTTCTTCAGAACAAGGAATAATGGTAGGGGACGCATTGTGCAGTGTTATCTCCATTTGATGCATTTTTGGGGTTGGTTCCTTTCTGCGAGGGGCGTACTAAATTGTTTTACACTTTATTTTTAGCCTACTTTCGATTTTTGCAAAAAATGAAAGTAGACTTATGAGATCAACACAGGGCGAAAAAAGTGTGTCTGTCTGTGTGTGTGTATGTGTGTGTGTGAGTCTGTGTGTGTGTATGTGTGTGTGTGAGTCTGTGTGTGTGTGTGTCTGTGTGTGTGTGAGTGTGTGTACTCTGAATGTCTGTCTCCCCTATTAATTCTAACACGGTAAATGCAAATTGAACGAAATTTGGTACAAAGGTAGCACTAGCAAAGGACACCTCAGTGTCATGTTTTATATCGCCGCCATCTTTACTAAAACTGAATGGCGGCCACTCAAACGTTTAAAACGTAAAATCAAATAACGACTAACCAAATCATCCGATCTCTACCAAATTTGGTAACAACATACCTTCGTTTGGATGCGTCTTGTGACCAAACTACAAGGTCGTCCGCCATACCATTTCAGGATGGCGGTCGTGCGAATTATGCAAACTTTACAATCCATATCATGGGACCCACCAGTTCCGATTATCGAGCCGAGAATCGTTTTAACTGTTCTAAAGGAAGATGCACGTTCGAAATTAAAAGTTTATTTGGTAATACTATAGTGCAGACGTGATTTTAAAAAGCTGAGCCGATTTAGTAATAAGACAAGATGGCAGCGGATATCTTGTGCCTGACTTATATTTCACTAATTTGAGTATTGCATGCAATATAGCGTACTGATACAAAATAAATAAACTTTGTATGAAATGCTTTATATATAAATAATATACTCCAGTGATGAAATCGTTTAGTATAAATCATTATTTTCTAACAAGTTCTATGTAAGTCATTTTATATAGAACGATATTCGTTGACACAATTAGCTCAGTGGTAGAGCGTTAGCCTATCGCTCAAATGCCTATGGTTCAAACCCGATCAGAGCTATTTTTTTTGCTTGAAATGTTATATGTTTATTGTTTTGTAATGACTCAGATGTTTTAAAATTAAGCGTTATATTGTGCATTTTATGGTGTAAAATATATATTTAATTAAAACATAATTCGCCAGCAGATTTACTCGAGACATCTAGCTGCCAAAAAGGTAACTGCACGCCGCTACTTATTAACTTCCAGATTTTATTGAAAAGTTTCTTCTTCTGGCCGCTAGAATGCACTCGCTCTGTTAAGATTATATTGTTCGATATTTCACCACTAGATGTCACGACTAGTCTACGTGGGGCTCCATTGATTACTATACCATTGGCATTCTATGCGCATCGAATTTGAAGAATGACAAGATGATACTACGATACATTTTTACTTTTTATTTTAAAGGGTTTGTAACAGCCTATTGTGCGTTATTTGAAAATGTTAATTGAAGTAAAGAACAAAACGATTTCACATAGTATCTGAACTCTACCGTTGGTGCTAGTTCAGGATATTAATTAATACTTTTATTTCAGCCAAATAGCAATCGAAAATATCCACATAGTTGGTATACACACGTCTCTGTAGGGTCATGGAAAGATTTGTTAATTCAATTAGGGTTGTGAAAGTCATACGCAGCCAGACGTGTAAAGACATGCCTCAACTCAAAGTTGGATGTTGCCCGCGTCAGGCCGATTATGTAATAATAATAATAATAATAATAATAATAATAATAATGTTATTGGTTTTACGTCCCTTTTAACTACTGTTGCTTTTAGAGACGCCGGGGTGCCAGAATTTTGTCCCGAAGGGGATCTTTAACGTGCCAGTAAATCTACTAACACGGCTCCCTCGCATTTGTGGACCCTCAAATGCCAGCTGACTGCGCCAGGATACGAACCTGAAACATACGGTCCAGCAAGCGAGAACGTTACCGCTGAGCCACGCCGCCAGTCCGGTCGATTATGTCTGCAGATCCATAACATTCTTTAGATACTTCTTATCTTTCTTTCTTCAATGATGGTAGCAGTTTTTATCTAGGTTGTGGCGTTTGGTAGAGGTAAATCGTTTCTAAGGTCTTCAACAAAGAATAGTTCTATTATACTCTTTGATAATAACAACGAGTTATAACTATACTCATACATTTAGGAGAAAGTAGGCTATATGTTCTTTACTGAACATCTTGTTGATGTATAACATCTTTCCACTCGGTTGCTGGATATTTTTGTTGGAGTGATTTTGAAAAATGGGACGGAAGTGGATCGGACAGAAGTGTGTAAGACGCACTGCCAGTTGGGTCGCATCCCTCTTGGATACTTTAGAAGCCAGAAGGCATGTGATCCAGCTGGCAGTGGTACCATGTGGAATGTTTATCACATACGGATTACTCTGTAACAGCAGAATATCAAGAAGGCAGTGCGAGAATAGAAATATCAAGTAGGCAGTGAAGAAAAAACAGTTAGTCTCTGTTAACGTAAGTTAGTTACTGGCAGGAGAGTGATGTAACAGCAGAGTATCAAGAAGGCAGTGCGAGAGTAGGAATATCAAGTAGGCAGTGAAGAAAAAAAGAGTCTTGGAATTGCTATGTATTATGAGAGTGTAAATAATACAAAGATTTTTTGTGTGTTGATGAATGTCAAGGATAATAAGAACGGTAATAACTTCAAGGTAGGATATCATGTCAGATGTTACACGTCATATGCGACTACTGTAAGGCTCGTATCTTTTTTTTCTACTCAAATGAAGTACATTACACATCAGTTGTTACGTCCACCTTCTCAACATAATCTCCATGTAACGTTATGCACTTTTGCCATCGATGTGTCAGTCTCTCCAGACCTTCCTGAAACCATTCTTTCGGAGTGCTGCGTACCCAGGCCTTGGCAGCGACCACACCACGCAGAGGTTTCTTCATCGTCCCAAACAGGTGACAATCACTTGGTGTCAAGTCGGGAGAGTATGGTGGGTATGGCAGCACCGTGAATCCCATTTGATCAATGGCAGCGGTGGTCTCTCGGCTAGTTGGGGGGGGGGGGCATTGTCATGTTGTATAAGCACACCTTTAGCCCATATTCCTGGACGCTTAGTTTGAATGGCATGACGTAAGCGCTTAAGGGTTGCCACATATGTTTCACTGATAATCGTGGCCGTCCAATTCCAGCCAGTCAATAAGGATGATGCCCTTTGTGTCCCAGAACACTGTCGCCTTTCGCTTGCCAGCTGATGGCACTGTTCGACATTTCTTTGGCGGTGGACTTCCCCTATGCTTCCTTTGCATCGATTGTTGTTTCGTTTGTGGCTCATGGTAATGGAGCCATGTCTCATCACCAATCACAAGCCTAGCCATGAAGTCGGCTGGATCTTCTCTGGAGAGACTGACACATCGATGGCAAATGTGCATAACGTTACAAGGAGATTATGTTGAGAAGGTGGACGTAACAATTGATGTGTAATATACTTCATTTGGGTAGATAAAAATAAAGTGTAAAACAATATGGACAAGAACAGTGCATATTGAGGGACGCTTTCGAGTGAGGAACACAGCATTGCGCTGTAATTGAATATTTTCCTATCCTTACTGCGCACAGCTGCTGTTTCAGCCACCTCATTTAAAAATACCTAATTTAATCAATAGGCCACCAGTTTGGATAACTTGAATAGAACACTATTTTATATGATAAGCTTCTCTCCCAGAGGAGAGCATAAACAGCCCGTTGACAGGGAGTTGAGGGTCCTAAGGGAGACAAACCCATATGTTATAATACTCCATCTCTAGAGGCACATTAGTGAGGATTGCCGAAATATTGACTCTTTCAGCCTCGTCCCAAATGTAATGTTTATGTAGTTCAGTATTTTACAACGTGAACCTGGTATATAAATTATTTGAAAAAGGAAAGTCGATATGAATCGCCGGTGTCATTTTATCAGCTCCGAAGTGGTTTCTCATTTTCACTACTAGGCAAATGCCGAGATGGTTTCTTTCAGTAGGTCCACGGCCGATTTCCTTCCATAATCCCTTCTCTGAGACCTCCTCGAAAGAAAAGTACGAGTACATGGTCATTGATTAAATTAATAAAATTATTAATAAAGTTAGCTATGGAACGGGGCATACTCAGCCTCGTGAGGCAATAGAGAGAAGAGGCGGGTTCGATTCCCACCTCAGCCATTTTGGAGTGAGTTTTCCGTAGTTTCGGCTTGTACTCCAGGCGAATTTTGGGATGTTTCCTAACTTAAGGCGGCGGTCGCCTCCTTCCGAATACTGATCTGAATTACAGCTGCACACACTAATACAGCTATCACAATAACACAGATTATCAGAAAATTTCCACACACACACAAGTGTACGGGGGCTACATGACCACGTTGTCGCAAAGACTCTAAATGAATGAACAACAATAAAGTTAACCAGTAAGATCGCTTCACGGGCAAATTCAAAATGGGCTTTGTGTGGCGATGTTGCAAAATGTGAATCTGGGCAACTTTTTCCAAAACCTTAATTCTCATTCTTCGAGGGTTGAGGGAATTTCTTTTCCCTGTCTTTTATATCCCGTTATCCTATTTCCCCCTATTTTGTTGTGTTGTTGTTAAGTTTGAAGAGCTTGTACCGCCTTTCCAATTCTCGCCTGAATTACACTCACACTATTACAGACACCTGTATGTATACAGTGTGGTCCACCAGCCCCTTATTTTTTTTGGAGGAAGGCAACCCAACTAACGTGCATATCACAGTCATCCTAAAAACATTAGTACCTGCTCCCTTATGTCCATTGTACAACTTTACCGTTGAGTACATCCTCGCGAATATAGTAGAAATCAATAGTGGCAGTGTTCTTCCAATGACCTCAAATATAATGCATGATTGAAACGTTCAGAGCTGCGAATAACACCTTGTTACGCTTGGACAGGAAGTGTCTACGAATAGATTCAATACGTGCCACCAATACACCATAGTTCTCGGTAGAGATGGTGGCTAAATCAAGTATTGCTTGAGTAGCGTCAACGTAGTCGCATTGCAGTAGGTTCGAACCTCGAACTAGTACTTCTTTTTTGCTTAATGCCATTTATTGTGGATGTATTATGGACGCATAGCTATCTGTTCCAACGAGTGATATATTTATTTGGTCCTCAAAAGGACCGTAATTATCCGATGGTACGCAGCCAGATTGGACGACGACATAATGATCTGTAGAACGAAAGCAAGGTATCCTGTATATTCAAGGTAGCAGGTGTTCGAAATTTTGACCACCTTTGTTTAAAGGAAAACTCCGACTCACTCAGACGACCCACATAACAAGTAGATTTGTTATATGGGTAGGCTCACGAATAAATACATCAGAACAAACTATAGTATCTTTCAACGGCGTCTGTGAGAAAAGCGCTTGCTATACACTTACAGTAATAGATTTGTTAGTGAGGTTTTAAGGCCCCAAACATACAGTAAATACAGATAATTATAACATTATTGGTTTTACGTCCCTTTTAACTGCTCTGGAGTTTAGATACGCCGGGGTGCCGGAATTTTGCTCCGAAGGGGATCGTCAACGTGACAGTAAATCTACTGACACGGCTCCCTCGCATTTGCGCACCCTCAAATGCCAGCTGACTGCGCCAGGATACGAACCTGCAACCTTGGGCACAGCAAGCGAGAACGTTACCTCTGAGCCTCGGAGCAAGGCAGTAATTACTGAACGTGTCATATTGTTATACATATTGAACTATTAAAATTCTAATTATCACGAATAGAGTCGCCTCCGTTGCGTAGTAGTCAGCGTGATTAGCTGCCACCCCGGACGTCCTGGGTTCGATTCCCGGCTCTGCCACGAAATTTGAAAAGTGGTATGAGAACTGGGACGGGGTCTACTCAGCCTCGGGTGGGCCAAATGAGTAGAGGGGGTTCGATTCCCACCTCAGCCATCCTCAAAGTGGTTTTCCGTGGTTTCCCACTTCGCCTTCGGGCAAATGCCGGAATATTAACTACCGTACGGCCACAGCTGCCTCCTTCCCTCTTCCTTGCCTATCCCTTCCGATCTTCCCCTCCCTTCCCATCCCTCAAGAGGACCCTGTTCGTTTTGCAGATGAGGCCGCCTGGGCGAGGTGCTGATCACACCTCCCCAGTTGTATTCCCCAGACGAGATGTTTCAAGCTCCAAGACACTGCCCGTAGAGGCGGTAATGATGGTATCCCTCGCTGAGTCCGTGGGAAAACCTAACCTGGAGGGTAAAATCGACAAAAAAATAATTATTATAACGAATAGTATCCAACCATGGTTTTGAACAGTATTTTGGGAAAATAACCATTTAAATGAGAAGGAAAATAACTTTCCCTATCGTCTTCGTAGATAATGTGAACAAAACCAAGTTGAAGTCTAGTTGTACGAGGTAGGGAGGGTATAATAGTTAAAAAGAATTTTTAAAATCCACCGTTCGATAGTCTTGAACTCGGGATCTTCGAAAGAGCGAGCGGGCGAAATGACACTTGGACACATTTCCAACACACTCTGGAGGTCTTTGATGCGCTTCTTATTAACGCGTATGGTAAAATATTCAATTATTACAGTTAGATCTTAAATATTGATTGGAAAGCATTCATTCAGTACCTGGCATGTTTTCCAATTTATTTAAAGCAAGTTTCGCGACCGCTTTGGTTAATAAGGCGAAAGAACGGCAAATAATTCCCCCAAACGACAGCCCTTCGGTTTTATTTCATACAACGTAGCGTACAAAATGCAAGCGTGTGATACACTTCGATCATACAAGCAGGTGTACTGACGAAGAGAACAGAATCATACACGATTTTGTACCAGCAATCACAGCAGGTTCCTTACCAGCGAGTGTCGTGTAATACGGGCCTAAAGATATGCTAAGACATTTTGTTAAAATTTAATAACAAAACAAGATGTTCGGTAAAGAACGTATAGCCTACTTTCTCCGAAAAGCATGGGTATTGTTATAAATCTTTGTCCTTTTCAAGGAGTATAATTGAATGTTGGTTGTAGTAGCTTCTTGAAATACAACGTGCTATACGGATATTATACATGAATATGATGTGCCCTTTGCTAGTGCTACCTCTGTAAAAAAATTAATTAAATTCGGTTTCACCGTGTTTGAATTGATATGGGGAATCGATTTGCACACATACATGGCCGCTATCTGCAAACTATTGGACTGATGACCTTGTAGTTAAGTTAAAAGATGCTTCCCACAAAAAAGGTATGTTGTTGAAAAATTTGGTAGAGATCAGATGATTAGGTTGGTCGTAATTTGATTTAAGGGACACTGGGACTGAAATTTTAGTGAAATTTGTGGAAAATGTCGATTTTCGGTTTTTTCCATATTAATACACCCCTATCCCCTGCGGATCATATAGCAGTGTTTTATCCGAATTCCGCCATTTTTAAAGCCCTGGCGTAGCTTTAAAATGTACGGTGTGGCCTTTAAACGCCCCAGCACAGTAAGTGTCCTGAAGGTTCTGAGTCTTGGTGTTTCTACAATCGAAGTATCGCAGCTGGTAAAACACCACAGAGTCATGACAAAATGGCTGTAGAACTTTAAGAACCCTTAGTTGTCAAGATTATGCCTGTTTATCAAAGGCTGGCATCAGATGAGCTACTATCCAGATGCATCCGTGGTGCTACTGAAAATCAGAATGAGTCTCTGCATTCTGTTATCTGGAGGAAGTGCCGAAAAGAGATTTTTATTTCACGGAATATACTTGAAATTGCTGTTTGGAATTCTGTAACAGAATTCAACATGGGGTGTAGTGCAACAACAGAGTTGAAATCAGGAATAAGACTAACTTCAGTATCTCATGTCACAGCACAAACACTTGAAAGATGTGACAGTCGCAGGAAGTATGTAAGTCCGCGGTCATAATTGGAGAAGCGAAAGCATGTCGACGGAAGGTGAAACTGACAGAAATGAAGGAGGAGGGTGCAAAACAGAAGAAGGAGGGTGTCACCTATGCTGTAGGACAGTCCTAATGTCATTGGTAAGCTGAAACCTTGTAAATTGTGCATCATTTTAGAAAATTGCTGTTTTCTCGGATTCACTTTTTCAGGCATTCAAAATGTTACTCGCGTCATAAATCTTATGATATTGCTTTCAAAATGGGAATGTATTATCTTCATTGCAATGACTATAAACCTGCGGATCGTTTTTTAGATTGCACTTTTGGTTTGGCTGCAAAAAAAATTAAAACTGGAAAAAATACGATTTTTTTGTAGAAAAAAACTTGGAGATGAAAAAAAATTAATTTCTTGACACTCATTAATGCAATTCAAAATCGGATCCGTAGGTTTCTTCCAATTGTTATAGTGCAATAGAATATTACCTAAAAGTTACACTATCTTGTTTTTTTTAACGCGGCTGACCTTTATAAAACTTGAATAATTAGCACAATAAATGTACAAAATAATTAATATCTGGAGAACTAATCAACTTACAATGCTCACGTTTCCCACAGTGGTTTATAATATGACTATTCATAACCATATAAAATTTCAAAGCTGTACCTCAGTTTATATAGAATTTGAAAATTTCAGTCCCAGTGTCCCTTAAGTTTTTAACATTTGGGTGGCCGCCATTCCGTTTCCTTCAAGATGATGGCGATATAGAACATGACACTGAGGTGGCCTTTGCTAGTGCTACCACTGTACCAAACTTCGTTCCATTCGGTTTCACCGTGTTTGAAAAGATAGGGGGAATCGATTTCCACAAATACATGGCCGCTATCCGCACATTATTAGCCTGATGAGCTTGTAGTGTGGTCAAAAGATTCTCTATACTTAAAGGTATGTTGTTGCAAAATTTGGTAGAGATCAGATTATTAGGTTGGTCGTAATTTGATTCAAGCTTTTAACATTAGGATGGCCGCCATTACGTTTTCGTCAAGATGGCGGCGATATAAAACATGACACTGGAGTGTCCTTTACTAGTGCTAATTCTGTACCAAATTTCGTTCAATTCGGTTTCACCGTGTTTGAATTGATAGGGGGAATCAATTTGCACACATACATGGCCGCCATTGCAAACTAATGGGCTGATGACCTTGTAGTTCAGTCAAGCGACGCTCGCCATACAAGTATATGTTGTTGCAAAATTTGGTAGAGATGGGATGATTAAGTTAGTCATAATTTGATTTAAGCTTTGAATATTTGGGTGGCCACCATTACGTTTCCGTCAAGATAGTGGCGATATAAAACATAACATTGAGGTGTTCTACGCTAGTGCTACCTCTGTACCAAATTTCTTTCAATTTGGTTTCACCGTGTTTGAATTGATAGGGGGAATCGATTTGCACACATACATGGCCGCCATATGCAAACTGTTGGGCTGATGATCTGGTAGTTTGGTCAAAATATGCTTCCCACATAAAAGTATGTTGTTGCAAAATTTGGTAGAGATCAGATTATTAGGTTGGTCGTAATTTATTTAAGCTTTTAACATTTGAGAGGCCACCATTGCGTTTTCGTCAAGATGGCGGCGATATAAAACATGACACTGAGGTGCCCTTTGCTAGTTCTACCTCTGTACCAAATTTGGTTCAATTTGGTTTCACCGTGTTCGAATGGAGGGGGGGGGCAGACATTCAGAGTACACACACTCACACACACACATACTCACACACAAACAGACAGACACATTTTTTGGCCCGGTGTAGATCTTATAAGTCTTCTTTCATTTTTTGCAAAAATCGAAAGTATGCTAATAATACCATGGGAATTTCTAAGAAATACGTATACTTCGATGCAAGCACTGGCGATCAGAATGACCTTCGATATGTTGTTTTGTTTCATTTGAGGGGCTAGAACATCGCGGTCATTTAGCCCCGTTTACTTGGGTGTGTGTAGAATTTGTCTGATAACCTGAGTTATTGCTGGCTAGAAATAATGTGTGAATTTGCAATTAAGGATTGGGAAAGGCGGCCGTGGCCTTAATATAGAATCCGTTCCGGAATTTGGCCGGAGTAGAAGTGGGAAACCACGGAAAACTACTTCCAGGGTGGCTGAGATGGGAATCGAACCCACTTCTTCTCAGATTTGCTTCACGAGGCTACGTGTACTAAATTTCAGCCCTCAGACAAGTATTACATTTCTTGGCAGAGCTGGGAATCGAACCCGGACCTCCGGAGCAACACTTCGACGTTAATATTAATGCCTGTTTCTTAATTTTCTGCCACTACAGGTCACGTGGCATAACGTACCAATTCGATCGTATTCTCTTCATAAATCACCAAAATTCAACGTACTCTTCGCAAGAATACGTCGTAAGGCAATAAATGTGGCAATGTAGTTACATCCCGACTAAAATGGGATGTGGGCTTTCGTTCAAAAAAGTATGCGTATTACTGGATTTGAAGCAGCATTTACCCGCTCGCGCCCACCACGTACGGTCAGGATTAAACCCTCTCAGCCACCAACACATGGTATATACTGAACCCATGTGCTATAGGGTCCAAGGAGGTCGAATCCATGTATTTGGGGAAGAAATGAAAGAAACGTACAGTTTCTAATGTAACATAGAGAAAGATCAAGCTAGGAGGCTAGCCTAACGTTGTGCAAGCAACGAGAGCCAGGTGTTCGAGAGATGAGATCACCCCTCTTGACATTCAGAAGGGAGCTAGTCATGAGTATTAATAACCGAGTGGAAAATTCCCACTATTAGACAAGGAAGCCTGACTCGGAAATCGAGCTTAGCTTGCTGGAAAAAGACAACACCGCCTATGCGCCAGAAGAAGAATAATTAAATTTAACCCGTTTACGAGTATAACAAGTAGTTCCGTGAAGAACTATACAGCCTATTTTCATATATCCTACTTATGTTAATTGCCACTATCAACATACACAATTTCAGTTTGATTGCTGTAATAGATTCGTAGATATTGAGAACCGACTAAATATTTCGGATGGTCGCCATGTTGGATTTTATATATGTAGATCCTAGAGTTATGTACTGTTACATGCAGATTATTGTGAACGTGTAGTATTCAAACTTCAATCGCATATTTAGGACACAAGAAAAAACAAGGAGATTAAAAAAAAAATCACAGCTGCCATTGAGGTTATGGAAACAATTGAAATAATTTAGATGCCAGTGGATTAACATTCGGATAAAGATTTACTGTACCAAGTTTCACTGCACGCGGATGGTTAAATTGCGAGAAACGTCCATGTGAATATTTATACTTCGCGTCACCGCCATGTTGGATTTGTGATCACCAGGTTATTTAAAGTCCTATAGCTGAACATAAGTTCATAGCTCCTATGAACATTAAAAAATTTAGTTTGATTGCTAAAATAGATTCGTAGATATTCAGTATCGTCTAAATATTTCGGATGGTCGCCATGTTGGATTGTTAAATGTATAGGCCATAGAGTCATGTACCATTAAAGGAAAATTATTGCGTAGGTTCATTATTCAAACTTTCACTTCGATCGCATGACTACATCACAAGAAATAAAAACTTAATTTTAAAATTCGCACTGCCGCCATCTTGAGGTTATGTAAACAATTGAACTAAATTAGATACCAGTGGATTACAATGTGTATAAATATTTCCTGTACCAGGTTTCAGTGAGCTTGGAAAATTAAATCGCGAGAAAGGTATATTTAAAATTTTCAAATTCGCTTGGCCGCCATGTTCGTTTTGTAGTTAACCGGTTTTTGAAAGTCTTATAAATGGACTTCCAGTAGTACCCTTTATCTCCGAACAAAATTTTGGGGAGATACCGCTAATAGTTTCAGAGATATAGAATGTCGGTGAAATATTTCGCACATCCGCCATCTTGTGATTATGTAAACAATTGAACGAAGTTAGATGTCGGTGCATTACAATGTATATAACCATATACTGTACCAAGTTTCATTGCGTTTGGTTGGTCAAATCGCGAGAAACGTCTATTTAAAAGTCGCAAATTCGCATGGCCGCCATGTTGGTTTTGTAGTTACCAGGTTTTCAAAAGTCAAATAAGTGAACTTATAGTAGTTCCCTCTATCACCATAGAAAATGTCAGGGTAATATCGTTAATAGTTTCGGAGATATTGAATGCTGGTGAAATATTTCGCACAGCCGCCATGTTGGATTGGTGAGTCGTAACATAATTTGAAGGGCACGGTCGAGGTCGCCGGGAATAGTGCTATGAACTTTCCGAGTTTCATTGAAATCGCTCCTGCCGTTTAGATTGTATTAGGGGGGGACACACACACGAATCACACACACACACACACACACGCACACACACGCGGACCAAAGGTGATCTCATCAGCCTATTTTTTCAAAATTGAAAATAGGCTAAAAATAAGTAAACAATTACAGTACGGTGAATCATTTCGAATGAGAGATTTTTGTGTAAAGAAAAACTCTTTAATAATCGCACAGGAGAAAACTGCAAACGCAAGTAGACGTCATCGGGTATTTACCAAGGCCTGTAGAGAGGGGAGAGTACAAAAGAACAGCAACACCTACGCAGCTGAAGACTACAAAGTAATTAATATCTCCGAATTGCACGATCGATTCTTATGCGCAATGAGATTATTTGACATTGAGAAAACGAGCTTTCTGAAGGTATAATTTTTATAATTGTGCAACCATTATTTTAAAAGTTGGTCACGGAAAGGGCTAGAGTCTTATCTTTTTGTAGCGAAATAGTATAAAGCTCCTGGCATCACCAAGCCAAACATGCAGTTCCGAACAGCCCGAGGGGGTGTTACTACGCATCAGTACAAGCAGTTCCAAATAGCCCGAGGGGGCGTTGCTACGCATCAGTATTCAGACAGCCGTGTGGGGCGTCATTCTGCTTTACACCGAAGACAGTTTACCAGTACTCCTTGAGGGGAGAAACGCTGTATTACACCGCAGAATTAATATCCGATAGCCACAGGCGTCGCAGTATTAACAACTTGCTTGCCTCCATAAGGAGTTGTAAAGAAGAAATATTAAAGTATCGCCGTGTTGAAAAATTAGGAAAATCCTAATTACAGGATTTAGGTCCGACAGTACACAAGTTTACAGTGAAAAGTTCGTAAAATATAGTCAGAGCAGGCTGCGAACGTTGGACTTAAAGGCGATAGGTCTTTAAATAGACGAATGAAGATATGATAACGTACGGAAGTACCGTAATAGAAAGATAAACAGTTATCTAAAATTAAAGAACCCAAAAAGGGAAAAACAGAGTAAGGTTCGCAACGTATCTCAGAAAAGTAGGAGGGCGAGAGCCGAACAAATAAAGAAGAACGGAGACTATAGACATTATCTCCAAAAAGCAGACGAACTATTCTAAAGCACTAGACTCGAGAAGTACTAGCTGCTATAAAATAAATCCATAGATCATCGATAGGTTATCGAGGGGACCTCGATCCGAACAGACTTTCGCTAGGATCGATAAACCAGATCTACAAAGGGAAGCCGTTCAAGCTAGAGAAATAGCCGGTCATCCAGAATAGGATTCGAAGAATTAGGTCCAGGGAAAAGTAGATGTTCGAGACTTTCGTATTCTGCAGGATAGGAAGCCGACATTGAATAAATTTCACCCTTGGAAACGGGAGATTAAGAGGTCACGTGTGATAGGCTAAGAAATACGGCCTAGTGATCAAGAATTGTGAAGCGTAAATCTATCAAGATTGTGTGTTAAATTAATATTTTTTAGTGTTTATTGTGTGTTCTAAAGGGATACACCAGTGTATTAAAATGTCGTAAATGTTAAGTGTATTAAATATGTGTCAAGAAGTGTTTGTACATAAGATGAATTTCTATAATATGGAGTAAATTTTAAAGTGGGCCAAAATGAAACACCGCACAAGGATACAGGTCATGGGACGACCTTAAAAACATGTGAGTAATGAATTTCATTATATTTTGGTGTCAGGAAATGGTTGTGTACAAATCCACCGGAGGTTTTGAGTAAAAGGGATGTGTTTAAATAAATAAATACTGAATAAACGAAAACGCGGTCTGAACAATAATAGAAATTTGAGAAACTATAAATAATTATGTAAAGAATAAATCCCGTAGAGGAAATATATAAAATGTTAATGTATTTGACGACTGTCATAAGAGCAAGCGAAAATTAATAATTATCATGAAAGATATTTAAATAAAGGTAAATTTGAGATATGAAAGAAATAGCTTTTGAGCTGGTGTAAAGAATAAAGATATGAAATAATAATAATAATAACCAAGTAAGGAAATATTAAATAAAGATCAAATAAGTTATTGTCAAAGGAAAAGAATAATATAAAAATTGAAATGTGTGTCAATTGCTAATATGATATTATCAGTTCTTTGGATGACGCTAGGCTTAAAATAATGTATAGCGCAAAAGGAGCGCAATTAAAGTAAAATGTCACGCTAGGAACGCGTAAAAGTTAATGTATTTGGTGGGTTACTTATGAGAGGTAGTTGATTGTAGCGAATTGAGATTTGGTATAAGTCCTCTATTTGTGACGTAGTATCACGAGGCATTGTGTATGTTATTGAAAGGGAGCAAATGTATGGTATTGAGCGTAGGTCTTATAGCTATAGGCTGACCCTAAATCGCATTTTGTATAGTCCTCTATATGGGAAAGGTTCCCGAGGCATGTGAAGAGATTCGAACTCAGAATCCTCTTATTTTGAAAGCCCCTTTAATATTCGTCGTTAATTACTCTTCCACAATCAATGAGGACCTTTCATAATTAATAAACGTCAAGATTACGAATGTGGTTTATGAGCCCAATAATATGGTTGAATGTACACGAAGAATAGAATGCCAGGTCTCCACAAAGAACTGAGAATGAAAGGTTTGTGTTTTGTAAAAGCATTAAAGAGAGCTCTAGCCTGGGCTAGACGGGAGGGTTCCCGCATAGTCATAAATAACTCTCAAGTTTCACGGCCTGACCCTTGGAGTAGGAGGGTGTCTGGAGGCCGTCTTGTAAGGAGTAATGAATACACCAGGAATGTTTAAAGTTGTTAATGACCCGGGCGTTGAACCGAGGTCCTTGTAGATTGATATTTCCGCTTGCCTGTTCAGATCGTAGTTTTTTTTATGTGATAATGGTCTTATAAGACAAAAGAAATAAATAACAATCCCTATTGTAATGTTGTATGGAAGTAGGATTCCACGAGTTAATTGCAGGCAACTAGGTTTCGGGAGTGACCATAGTTTTTTGACTGTGTCAAGTATCTTCATACTCTGGAGTACACAAGTAATTTCCTGATAACCTTAATGTATTTGTGAAACTAGAGAGAGATGATAACAGCTGAAAACATATGAAAAATGCCCAAAATATTGAGTTAGATAATTAACATGTAATTTTAAATGTAATTATACATTTGTTTGATGATTAAGTAAATATATAAAAAGTAGTATTTGAGGTGTACAAAGAGTGACACCATTATTACAGAAAGCATTGAGCCAAAAGAGCTCGGAGTTATATGAAACTCACAGTTGATGCTTTATGGAAGTAAAAATAATTAGGAATTGTTGGTTTATATGGAAACCATATGTTTTAATACAATATTTGTTTTATTCTATTGTTATTCCTTGTTCATTTGGAACAAGTAGATGATTATCGGTCAGTAATTAAATTGTTAAATTGTTTGTAGCGCTATAATTTTTATTAATTAAATGTGTTAAAATAGGAGTTGATTTTGTTGTTATTTTTGAAAGTGTATCCTCTAATTAATCCAAAATATTGTACAGCCTCCCAGGGGTATGCACCCCTTGGAGTCCAGCCCCCCGGCATCTGGCTAAATCCCCTAAATGGCAACCCTTGGAAAGCCGGCCCAACATCCATAAAACTTAGCAGGGACAGCTTGCCACTCTAAGAAGCAGCTCAGGCCTTGCACAATGGTTACACATACCTACATACTAGTAACTGGGCCAACACATTGCTGACAACATAGCGCCAGAGAGTATAAGAAGGCATCCTAATGAGGTCAAAGGGTCTCTCCATTATCAGTGCTTCATCGAGACGGCCGGAGGCCACGCTGGTGTCAACCGAGGTGAGTCAGTCAATCGTGTTCAGAGTTCCTACTTTGTAACCTGTAACCCAACACTTGTAATACATTGTGAACATAATTACATTCCCTACAAGGGACTCATACTCAGAACTACAGACCAATAAAACACTTGGTCCACACTCTACACTAGCATTACTGTTTATACGCCTCTTTACATCCCAACGCCCTTCCTTATTCCCGTCACGGTAAAGACGTGACAGACGGCAGGCTAATAGCGCTAACTCAGGTACCTTTGTGTTCCCCGAGCCGGCTCGGCTGCCAGCAAGCAGCACGTGCCACTCGGCTGATACGAGCAGATTCAATTACATAATAAGCAGTCAGCTGAGCGACTAGCACAGCGACCCTTTGCATTGGGTCCTAACCCTTCAAACACTACTACATTATTTATAGGAACGCCCCCTAGTTCCTAGCACACCACAACACTCTACACTGGTCAGCTTGCCCTGCCAAGGGAAGCTACCCTTTTTAGGCACAACCTCATAAATTAGTACAATAACTCTCCCTTTTAGATCCACCCCCAAATAAGGGATCTAAAACACTGGTGGAGGCGCGGTCCTACGCATAGAGAACGGGACTCAACCAACGAGCCCTCGTAGGAGAAACGACCCTTTCCGTACCGCAAAAAGCCAAGCAAATAGTGAGAAAATTTTTCCCCCAGACAAAAAGCACCATTTTTTTTTGTGTGCTCCAAACTAGCTACACAGGGGAAATTCTTAATAAACCAACCCCCTAGCCCCATACAGAATCAGAGAAATATAAGAATACACTGTCAAACACGCACAGATATTTTTTTATTATTATTCTTATTGTAGGCCCATACACTTCAGTCAGAATGGCACCTCATGCAGAGATTGCAAGCCATAGAGGCAATAGAGGTACGCCAATATTATTAACATTATTGTTCAGATCGCAGAGACATATACAGAGGCGACAGATACAAATACGGGCACTCCAAACGAGAATCGGGGCAATACAGGGCAAACAGCCATACACTCCGTCAGAGGGCAGGACAACGCAATTAAGATGCTCACACAAGCACTTGAGGAACATACATGAACACCTCAATAGAATCCATGTCCAAAGAAACAAAATACACCAACAATTAATCACCACACATGGTCCCGTAATAGATAATGCAACCCTCGAGAGAATGAGGGTGCACTACACAGGTTTACACGCCCAATACAGGGAGCTAATTCGCGTCCAAGCGCTTCTCCAACTAGCGGCCACAAAACTATACAAAGCACAGAAACATTAATACAGTAATTTGCAAACGGGCCATATGCCTCAATAAGGCAGTACACCCAAATTTGGGGCAAATACCGTGAGCTACAAGCCAATAAGGCCATTTTTGAGTTCATGGTAGGGCCATCAGCCCACCCGAGAGAGGACATAAGCGTGGATACGCTGACTCGACAATTTGCGAGGATGTCCCTCTCGCCACGTACTGCCACACAATGGAAGGAGTTCGCCGTGGCCACAGTCAAGAAGACGGCCAGGTTAGGCTCCAACTTACTGCAGAATAAAACTAACACAGACACACGTCCTTCAGCTCCGGATCGGAAGGCAATTTTGCCAAACCGAGGGGCAGAGCCTAGAACAATCCCCTCGGAACAAAGGGACGAAAGAGAGTTGAAGCCAGGGCCATTAAACACACATGATATGACAAGGAAACAAAGGGACATAACCACGTCATGGGCTGAGGACGTAGAGCCCGCCCTACAGTACATAAAGCCTACATACACGTACACAGATAGGCTAACACATTGGCAGGGGTCGGCCGTGGCCAAATGCCAGAAAGCGGTCAGGCTACAAGCCACCACATTGCCGGGGCATAAACAGGCAGTTAAGCGACCTTTACCGCCAGTTCAAAGGGCAAATTTGCCAGAACGAAGGCGAACACCGGTATTAGGCCCTCAGGATGCACGATATACGCACGAACATTTTGACCGGGCACTACCACACACTACGCGGGAATTAGGAAAAATGTTATTAACTATCCCACAAAACCACGCAGTCAAATATATACACACTCCCGTAAAATCTACTAGGGCAGCGTCAAGCACAATTAGGCCCTCGAATACAGGTACATTCAAACCTATAGACACGCGCCACGGTGGAAGTAGGCCAAAGCTTACTTTGCTAGAAATTCCGCCGGAAGGTAGCAAAGGAACACCCCAGTGGATTTCAGAGGCCTATAATCTAATAACAGGGCAAAACCCTTCACCTTTCTGAGCACTGAAGCTCGAAAGAGGATAACGACTTCCACCAGGGCCACAGAAATAAACTAACATCACTTGCACCAACATTATAGGATACATAAGTTCTCTTACACGGGGGCGATGAGAAAATAGTCCAACAAGTACATAATAAACATTAAAGTGCATATTTTTTTTCTCTTCCTCGCTTATTTTATGTATATACAGTGCAACATAGCCAAATTAGAAGGAATAATTCTAAACCCTTCTTGTTTTTTTTTCTTCGAAACCATGGCATTTTTCTCTCAGGCCATCAATGGTTATTGGGCGAAGTGGTTAACACCATAACGTAAAGTCTCTAGTATGCAAGCCAAGTGGAAGCCAAGCAGGCTTCGGGCCGAAAAGAGATATTTTTGAACACAACTTAAGCATAAAATCACAGCATAAAGCTTCAGTGAGTCTTTCTAGGTAGAAATGACTAAACGTTCTATGTTATGGTTCCACGGTATGGTAGATTCTCTTGTTGCGGGCGAAAGCCGTAAGAGTGGCACGAATTAAGAATCTCAAACTAGTTTCAAAAATTTGGTGAGGTGTGCTTTAACCAATTGAAAAGCCCAATTGCACACCGGGACGAGACACTGTCATCTTGTTGAGTTACAATTACTTTGAAGGGCAGGTTTGACTCCCATAGTGCACTGGCTTTGCTCGGGACGGGGATAAAAGTGTATCAATTACGTCTTGCAAGGGCCTTCCTAATGTGTACTAGACAGTGTCGGTAGATTCCCCTGAGACGTAACCAGTTTACGGTAGTACTCACGTTACCAAAATGGTAAATACTACACTCAGGTCCCAAGCACCATTTTTTTTAACATTTTTTATAGTGTTAACGACATAATTTTCAGAGACTATCGCCACCTGCTATTATTTTCTTTCAAAGTGCTCTCTTAATCCAGAGCGGGGCACAGCTCTTTTTTTTTTCTATGACACAGGCATTAGGCCCGATGAAAGAAAGGTGGCCAAGTTAAGCATATATATATTTAATACATAGGTACACGCTAAAGATTACACGCCTCTAACATGACTTTTTCTCAACGACAGATACGATCCTAACACTCACCAGAACTGTCCCGGAGACACAACCTTAATGATGCCAGAAACAATTACTCTGGGTAAAAGACGGTCTCCAAACCCGCAACCTTCTGAATACCAGGAATATAAGGTTGGGCAGATATCCAGTTCTAGAATAGAATAATGGGAAAGCTAAGACTAATTGGGACAGTCCCACTAACAGCGGGTCATAAACGAAAAACAATAAAATCGCCTCTGGCATCTGGTCACCAAACACGCGACTAGCGGACCAGACACACTCGCGTACAACGACATTTTCTCCAGGGATAAAGAACATACTTGAACAACGATACAGTTAACACAAAATCGGGGGACACAAATGTAGTCAATGGAAGGTTTTTCTACAGTACGGCCAACGCATATGGGATTTCCGAAGTGAAATGCCATGGCCTATGGTTTGGATTCCAAGTAAAACGGAAATCCCGTGGCGCATGAGCTACAGATCAACGGTCATATTAAACCACAAGTTTTTTTTCTACAATGAGAGAGGCACTGCTAGCAATCACTATAGACAGCAATCAGGTTCACACACACACACGTGCAGAAAACTAGGACGTGGGCAGAGCATGAAACAAATGAAAGCACACAACATCGTAATTCAACACCGTCGTATCAGCAGTAACATACTCCTCAATGAGCAAGACTGCTCGACACAGACAAGCCGAGCCAAAGCCTACTGGACAGAAATCAACACATCATTCACGCCCGATTTAGAGACCCTATATCTTCCAAAATTACACTACGAGGGGAAATCAAAAACATACAACTATACACAGGTATGCATGCTTTCATATGCGCATTGCACATTCACGGGAACGTGCCATATTATATGCGGCACGGAAATGATCACACCAAGTCTTTACAGACAACCGGATTCGAACCCATGACCACACACCACACGCGTACCAAAAACTAACTATCCAACGGTATTTTTGGTACACGGAACACAAGCAAAAACCAAACTGGGAAAGCCCCAAGCCCTGTAACACAACGCAAACATAAAACACAGAGAATGACATAAGGTCACGGGTCTGAGTTCCAGTAAAAATTTAGACACAAAGGAGAACAGCTATTCAGGCGTCCAATCATGCTGAAATTGGCCCATACAAGGGCATGTACAGGGAATACTACATTTCCTCCCACCAAAAGCCAGACATAAAATTTCGGATTACACCAGGCATAGAGGATACATTTCACAGACACAGGTAGGAAAATTTCACAAGACACAAGTCTTAGGGAACAATGGCCACACGACGTCATTACCTAACTAGGGCGAATTGCTACATTAGGCCGCTAGGAATCCAAAACAATGACCACACTTGCATTCGTGCAGAAAGGCACATACCAGCGGATGACAAACAGTAACTTCCCAGCCTGGTATTACACATACCAATTGCTGACTGCAAACTATTTACACTGCAATACTGCGGTGACGAGACACTATTGCGTAGCGCCAGTGACCATGGAATTACAAACACATAACAATTATAACACCATACATTTTTTTTCCCACACTGCAAAAACATTTGGCAATGGACGAGACGTGACACAGCGGAACTTATCTTGGGCCTATAGGGCACGTTCGCAAGGACATTGGCAAGCCACGGGCGCCTTCTGCCCACACAGGCGATACATATTACGACTTGGCCTGCAACAGACCAACCGTCCGCGTGGTGTAGCGGTACATAGGCACACACACGCACACGCACTCAACAATTAGGAGCAAACACAGACAAGATCTCCCCCCTAATAACTTCTCTTATCAATCGCAAGGCATAGGAGTCATTACAGATGACTAGCACATGACCAGTCGCAATACGACCACTGGCCACATCTACACTACAAATGGCAGACCAGATTAGGTCATGCAGCTCTACTATCCCAAGGCGCGGATAGAAAGCCAACATGGACCAAGGGAGGATGACAGGAGAACAGGCTACCAGCGTACCACCTTACTCCCTTCCCATAACCTTCTCACGTCCAACATACACAACGCAGACACATCTACACGACCAAAAACAGCTACACTACATTACAAAATACACACAAGGGGTTGATGGACTTCATGCGTCTAAAGAGCAGGCATGCTACGCCTTGAGCCACGGTGCTACCACCCGAGTATTAGGGGTGGCTCAGCAAACATTAAAGAAGCATAATGCGCCTCTCCAAATGAGAGAGGAGGCCATAGATATATATTAACCATTCTTTAGTACTTAAACACTCCCGCATGAAAGGGATATATTGGTATTATGCCCCACCCTACACCTATCCGTACATGAAGGCAGAAACTTCATATCCAGACACATGCATGAGTATCCCATCCATTTACCAGGGATTTTAATATCAAACCTGCATGAATTTTCGTATCTTTGCAATCCCGGGAATTACCTCCCCACTCCACTCACTATAGAAGCATCCCAGTGGCATCACCGGTTTCAGGCCACCACTAACGTGGAACCCAAAGGTGCGCAAACCCTTCCTACCATACTTTAAGCCCACTCAACAAATAATTACCCCCAAATCCTAATAACAGGGTACCTGACATTACAGACCCTACTAACACCTCCATTAAAGTAAAGAAAGCATTATTGCTGGAAAGCTGACGTAGCGATGGTAGGCCAGAAGTAGCCCATGTACTTAGAAGATCTACAACCCCGCTACACTGGAAATATTTTACATTTTACACAGAGATTAAACTATTTACACAGGTTACGACACATTTTTTTTTTTCTTACAAAGGAATCTGATAAGATCTGATTGTTGACAACGGTGTAAGCCGAAGGTCAGGAGGGACCACATTGGAGCAGAGCTGGGGAAGGCGATGTGGACCCTCACCCCTGTTGGCTCATCAAATCACTGACGACTAGACCAAATAGACGAACCACGTAAGGTCAAAGCATTCGGGACCGGACACGGGCAAACATCGAGATCTAGGGGTGCATATTAGCCCATCCCCCTTGTCGGAGAAAGTTACACCCACTATGTGTCACGATCGTCGAAGCCAAGACCTGCAGGGAGACTTTCTGAGAATGGCGGGAGAAATAGCTCACTCACCGCCGGCCTCGGGAGCTATCCCTAGAGACGACCCCATATTATGACTAGACTGTTAGTTAAATTTACGTAAGTAGGACTTCCATGGCGGGGAGTCAGACTCCTATTCGTCAGGAGTGAAGCAGGATCCAAGGGTTCAGCAGGACCAATCCTAGATCCGACAAGTCCTTACCCCGCGAGGTGAAGGTGAAGACCACGACGGTAATCAATAATGAAGAATGAAATATGAATATATATATATGGAATGTACGCGCTCATTCGGTCCTGCGCCCACGTAAATGGACGACAACGGGTCGCCAGAGTTCTTAAATGAGTAGCATAGCGGGCACTCAAAGGGGTTCAGTGGGCCAACCCAGCAATGCCGACACAGGCGAAGAGGATTCCCCGGACGCTCCCTTCCCGGTGGACACATGAATCATTACTATTGCGGCCGACACAGGCGAAGAGGACTCCCCGGACGCTCACTTCCCGGAGGATATTATGCCATTGGACCACAATGTCCAATGCCCACATAAATGGCGACGCATCGGGCAACCAGAGGGCATTAAGAGAGGGGCAGTGCGCGCACCTAACAGGAGCCAAGTGGGCGGCTCAACTACGATAAATCGGAACAGCAAACGGTCATGAACAAGGAAGTTACAGCGGGCGAAACGGTTAGCTTAGTGGCACCGTAAGCCGCCTGCGAATAGATTAGTAGTAGTAATAGACGTCGACACCTAGAATTAAGGGGACGGAATCTAGCGACCCTAGAGACAACCGGTGTTTCTGGGGCTCGTGCGGGTGGTGTCCTGGGGATTTAATTGCCCCAGGCGATCGTCCTAGGCCAAATTTAGTTGTAAGACGGTTGCATTTGACACGCAACCTAGGATTAAGCAAATTTATTCACCGCTGTTGCCGGGTATGGCGCAGCACATTTCGGCAATAGATTAAGGCAACCCTCTCGGCTTAGAAATAGCATTTTTTTTTATTATTAGACCATAATTAAGATAGATAGTATTAAGTAACGCCGGTCGGCTCCTGATGACCGCCAAACCCGGCATCAGGGTAAGTCCGACAATACACTATAATATAGGATAATATATAATATAGTACAATAGGCATAATCAAAGTGGAATATATCGGCACCCGGTAACCACAATTCCGCTACCGGGGTAAGACCAACTACATATTATTTACGGCATTACGGCACCGTATAGGGTAAGCCCGGTCATGCAGCAAATTACCATTAATCATGCTATTTTTTTTCAGAGAAAGAAGAGCTTCAGCCTGTAAAAACTATGGCACAGGAAGCGACATAGAGAATATGTCCTACTAATATGTTTTTTCTAAACCTCGCCATTTTTTCACAGGCATCGTCACCAGATACAGGAAACTGGTGACAGGAATTTCACTACCATATAGCAGTGTCATATTATGTACGGCATGCCATGATGGTGTACTATTTTTTTTATTTTTTATACGTCAACTTGCACTAATCCCAACACACTCTCAAACACTCACCACATTTTTCTTTTTCAGCTACACACTCCAAAAAAAAAATCTGCACAGCAGGACTGGTGCCTGTGGGGTACCAGGCTTACTGGCAGATCAACTAAATAGAAACACATAAAGCGTCAAAATGCGACGCAGATTACGACAATGAGGGCGCAACCGACTTGTGGCAGTGACTCTCATTGTCAAGTGTGAAAGCATTCACCCACAGAGGATGCTTCACAGATTAGGTATTAAGAATACATGCAAGCGGTACGACCACTATACCGTACCAAGAAGTGGCCGTACAGGATCAGCCGTGAGACGGCAAGCGTACGTACAGACGGGTAGCGTGCACGCGAGGTACCTCACAAAAACTAGAATTATAAGGGATTAGCGCACGTAAGGTAGACATAAGGTCACTGTAATTCATAATTTTTAAGGATAAACTTCATACAATTATTCCACTAGACATAAGGTCATTGTAATTCATAATTTTTAAGGATAAACTGCATATAATTATTCCACTAGACATAAGGTCATTGTAATTCATAATTTTTAAGGATAAACTTCATACAATTATTCCACTGGAAAGCGACAATATGCCTAAATGTCAGAATCGCAACATAGTACATTAAACACTATATATTTTCGTTTGTTTATCAAGATTCCAATGTACATAATGTGTATGATTTGTTTTCTTTCATTTTTCCTTCTTCTAACATCCCCATTTGTCAGGGTGTTCCGTTTTTTCCCAAACAAATAAATACTTTGAATATTTCCCTTAAATTATACCCTGGAACACCCATTTTTCTATTTTCTTCTACCTTTCTTATTGCAGGGAGCACTTTTTCCCTAAGATAGGGCGGACGACGCAATCATCCGTTCGGCCCTGGGTTTTTCCTCCCTGCACAACTATGTAACGAATCACCATCAGAAACCATGTTTTTTTTGAAACTAGCAATATGCCAGCTACAGCAAGGGCAATTTTTTTTTACATGTCGAATTTCTGTTGATGTTAAATTTTTCTCAAATGTCAATTTTTTTTCCCAATGTTAATTTTTTTCGATATCCAATCTTTCGCAATGTCAATATTTTTGTTTGTTTTTTCACAATGTCGATATCAGTGTATACATATATCTGTACATCCCATAACCCTCCCCTCTGAACACGGGCTGACCTCACACCCACACTTCGATACGACACCACCAGGAGATACGAGGGGGTTTCAAGGACCACTACGTCAACACCCCAACCTCCAATTCCGTTCCCGTTCGCGAGGACGCGAACAAATGAAGGAAGACGCTTGTACAGCCTCCCAGGGGTATGCACCCCTTGGAGTCCATCCCCCCGGCATCTGGCTAAATCCCCTAAATGGCAACCCTTGGAAAGCCGGCCCAACATCCATAAAACTTAGCAGGGACAGCTTGCCACTCTAAGAAGCAGCTCAGGCCTTGCACAATGGTTACACATACCTACATACTAGTAACTGGGCCAACACATTGCTGACAACATAGCGCCAGAGAGTATAAGAAGGCATCCTAATGAGGTCAAAGGGTCTCTCCATTATCAGTGCTTCATCGAGACGGCCGGAGGCCACGCTGGTGTCAACCGAGGTGAGTCAGTCAATCGTGTTCAGAGTTCCTACTTTGTAACCTGTAACCCAACACTTGTAATACATTGTGAACATAATTACATTCCCTACAAGGGACTCATACTCAGAACTACAGACCAATAAAACACTTGGTCCACACTCTACACTAGCATTACTGTTTATACGCCTCTTTACATCCCAACGCCCTTCCTTATTCCCGTCACGGTAAAGACGTGACAGACGGCAGGCTAATAGCGCTAACTCAGGTACCTTTGTGTTCCCAGAGCCGGCTCGGCTGCCAGCAAGCAGCACGTGCCACTCGGCTGATACGAGCAGATTCAATTACATAATAAGCAGTCAGCTGAGCGACTAGCACAGCGACCCTTTGCATTGGGTCCTATCCCTTCAAACACTACTACATTATTTATAGGAACGCCCCCTAGTTCCTAGCACACCACAACAATCTACACTGGTCAGCTTGCCCTGCCAAGGGAAGCTACCCTTTTTAGGCACAACCTCATAAATTAGTACAATAACTCTCCCTTTTAGATCCACCCCCAAATAAGGGATCTAAAACAATATGTGAGTCACAGAGTGGGGGAACTTACCGCTGCCCCGAAAATCCCGAATTGAGGTACGCTGGTATACTGTGATTGGCATATTTCTTGCTAAAAGGGCACATGGGGGGGGCATAGAAGTAATGTGCTGGATTAATAACTAGAGGAACACTTAAGACGGTCATATCATGTAAAGTAAAGTAATGATAGGAATAGCTACAACGTAAAATATTAACTGACCGCATGGGTCCCTGGAAACTCATACCGAGCAGCCCTGAATTATTATATAATTAACCCCCCTATCTCTCTTTCATGGCGCCCAGTACGCAGGGCTGAGTTTTCCTAGGGAAAACCCGAGTTTTTCTCGAAAAATCAAAATTTTCATAAAAAAAAATGGTTTTTCGAAATTTTGAATTTTAAAATACTTCCATAAAGGTTTATGAAATTGAATAAAAGTATCAAAAGGGTACGTCGTAGTAAATACCCGTACCAAAGTAATTTTTTAAAGAAATTGGGACACAATGGTTCAGAGTATCATCTCTCAAGCATGTACTAGTGTGGTGGCATGGGTGGCCCACTGTATTCTCATAAGATGGCATTGAGTGAAGAAGTGCAACGGCTCTTGGAGGCCATAAACAATAAGTTGGATAGCCAACAGACTGAAAATAAAGAAAGGTTAGGATCCATAACTGAAAGTTTAGAGTCACTAGAAACTAACGGTGATAATATGGGCACTAAATTAGAAGCTATCGAAGTTAAAAGTGATAATATGGGAACTAAATTAGAAGCTATCGAAGTTAACTGTGTAACAATGAACGATGAAGTGAAGGCTGAAATTAAGGAAATGAAAGAGGGGTCCAAGGTTTTAGAAAAAACAATGAGTGACAAATTTCAAGGTTTTGACACTAGGTTGCAGAACAAGTTAACTGAGTTAAAAGGGGAAATCGCAAGTGAGATTAAAAAGGAAAGTAAAGGATTTCATTCAGGATTGCAAGCCCAATTACATACTATGAACAAAAATATGGTAGATTCCCAAACTAAATGTCAAGAAAATTTTAAAAATTTAGAAACTAAATTAATTGACATAGAAACAAAGGGTGATGATTGTGAAAAGAAACTTGTAAACCAGATCCAAGGGGTGCAGGAAAATTTAGAAGCTCAGATAAAATTTAATAGCGATATCTGTAAAACTTCCCGGGATGAGGTAAAAGAAAGTTTTAAGAAATTAGGAGAAGAATTTAAAGGGGTAAAGGACAAAGTAGGAAATCTTGAAGGAAAAATCGATGGAGTTCAAACCAAAGTAACTGAGATGAAAAATCAAAATAAAAAGGATGTTCAGTGTATGAAAGATCAGATTGATCATTTTACTAGGCAGGTAGATGATAACTGGAAGACGTACGAAACGAAAATAGATAAAAGATTAGGTCTATATGAGGAGCATCTCCAGAATGAAAGAAAACAACGAGAGAAAGAAAATGAGGATAACACCCATAAGATAGATGAAATAAGTCAGGGTATTAATGATGTTCAGGGAACCATCGGAACATTAAAGATCCAAGTAGGAAAAACTCATACTGAAGTTAACCAGGTCCAAGATGAAGTGATGAAATTATATAAGAATCAAGGGAAAACTGAGAAAAAGCTTGAAGGAATTAAAGTAGATATGGTCAAAGGAAAAAGAGAGATGGAGAAGAAAATAAAAGAAATACGAGAGGGCCTGGATACCATAGGTGACGTTAAGCCAGAAATTATCAATCAACATGCCATGGTCTTAAAGAAAGAGGTAGAAGACCAACTAAATGAGTTCAGGGATAGTTACAGGGACGAGAAATTCCAACTCAAAAAGGCAGAGGAAGATAGTAAAAGGAATCAAGAAAGAATTCAGAATGAATTAAGATCCCGATTGGAGAGGACTGAACATAAGAATAGTCAAATGGAAATCCTACTCATGGCTAATGAAGAAAGTGCCCGAAGGGAAAGGAAGTTAGAATTTGAGAATCAGGAGGAGTTTCCAAAGACAGGATGGGTAGATTCCCGTGAACAAGGCACAGATACGGAGAGGGACTTAGGAGGGGAGAGCCCTTATAAGAACCCAGGATATCCGATGGCGATGTCAACCCCGTACATGAATCAGACAAATGGCCAGATAATAAACATTATTAAATCGAATGAGGACAGACCAGTAAAGGTTACGGGTAATAACATGTCTATTACTCCAAAATAGTGGCTAAAGGAAGTGGCAGAGTATTTAAACGAAATGAAAGTTCCTCAGGATCGGAGACTGAGAGCTATTGAAAAGCTGTTGGCAGGTGATTGTCTCACCTGGTTCAGAAGCTTCAGGTACACCTTTGATACGGTGGAAGGCTTTAGGGAAGCATTTTAAAAACGATATTGGGCAGCAGACGTCCAAGAGAATTTAAGGCTAGATCTGTACTCTAGGAAGTACAGTACGAATGCACCTACTAAATACTCGGAATTTTTCACCGCTCAATTATGTAATTTCCGCGAACTTGACATTGCTCCGGCAGAGAACGACCTGTGTGCCGCCATTGCAAGACAACTTCCGTATGAGATTCAGAGGCTGTTAATCTCATCCAAAGCCAGAAGTGCTGTGGAAGTGGAGAGTGTATTACGTCAATTAGATATGACGACTTCGCACGTAACTCCTCGGCATCAAAGACAGACTGAGCAAGTACATATGGCCAGCAGTCAGGAAACCAGCGAAAAACCATCGACCAGGAATCAGTCCACCAGCACGGATACTCAGGGACTGGGTCGAGAGTATGGGCACCAGGAGCCTAGAGGGATACAGCCATATTACAGAGGAGGATATCGAGGAAGAAATCCTAGGAATACAGGTTATAGGCAACAAGAGAGCCGACCCTATAACAATAACCATCAAAGGCAAGAAAACAGAAAGAAATGGGAGAATTATCCCAGAAGGAATTTAAGGCCAGAGGATAGGGATGATGAATATCGGGCCGAAATAGAAGAAAGATATCAGGAAAGTCTTCGTTATATGAACGAACGACCAGATGAACCTGATAGGCAAAAAGTCCGTTGGAGTGAGGCAATTAAGAACCGGAAATCACCCGACCGACTAGACGGAGCTCAAAGCTTGGAATTACAGGCTCAGTTAAAGAATGAGGGAAAAGGGAGCCCTCAGGATAAAAAAAAACTCCAAATTTAAATTGTCAAAAGTGGAAACATACCAGGAGCTGGGAGGAGGTAGAAATTGTGAATTGGATAGCCAGACCGGATGAGCTAATTAACGAGGATGTGGAAGGAATCCCACCTGTTAAAAGAGAACTACCTATAATTATGTTAAGGATAGAAGGATTACTGGTCAGAGCATTAATTGATACCGGATCCACAATAAGTCTAATTACACAAACCCTTCTAAATGAATTGGAAACAAGGGGCCGAGTATTAAAGATTCCCACATCAAGTGTAAAGATTAAGGGGATTATCCCTGAAAAATCTTTAACATGCAAATTTCAGGTATACATTGATCTGATCATGGGTAACGCTGATATTTCGCAGTGCTTTTTGCTGGTAAATCAATTACCGTATAATGTCATATTAGGTATTGATTTTATCCGTGAGAACAAGGTCATTATAGACCTAGCGCAAAATTGCATTAGAATTCAAAGAGAGGATGTGGATGAACAAAACATTAACCTACAGGAACAGGATGCGAAAATAGGAGAACAGGTATGGCATATGGAAGAAGTGATTGAGGAAGGTTATAAGGACATAGAAAAGATATTTGAAGTCCTCAACATAGAACTCGAAGATAATTTGGAAACTGAATTCGAGACCAACCTGTCAGGAAAAGTGGAGGAAGCTAAAGTTAACCTCGAAAATAAGGAACAGTTAAAGAAATTATTATTGAATTTTAAGGACGGATTTGATTCCAAGCCAGGGAAGATTGAAAATTTTAAATATGCGTTCCAAGTCAATGATTGGGCACCGTTCAGACAAAAACCATACCCGGTTGCGGAAAAACATTACCCACAAACTAAGAAAACACTGCAGGAGATGATGAATGCAGGTATTATAGAAAAGATGGCGACACCATATGTTAGTCCATTAGTGATTGTGAGTAAACCGGATGGCTCAGTAAGGGTGTGTCTAGATGCCAGAAATTTAAATGCAAAAATCATACCAGAAAATGATTCGGCACCACCCATAAAAGAAATACTGAGGAAGTTCAAAGGCAAGAAGATTTTCACCATTATTGACACGACTTCTTCGTATCATCATCTCGAACTGGAAGAGAAAACCAGCTTGTTGACTGGATTTCAGTTCGACCAACAAACCTATTGTTTTAGGAGATGTCCGTTTGGATTGAAGACCGCAGGATCTGCATTAATAAGAGCGCTTGATCGAAACCTGTCAGAGGAAGTGAAAGATTGCACTATCCGATACATGGATGATATTTTGCTTACCTCGGAGAATATTGTGGAACATTTAGAAAAATTGAAGAAACACTTGGAAGATTTAAGGAAGGCTAATTTTAAAATAAATTTAAAGAAGTCGAATTTTTGTCAAAGGCAAGTAACATTTTTAGGACATGTGATTGACAAGGATGGTGTTAAACCAAATCCGTGCAAATTGGAATCGATAAGGGATTTTCCAAGGCCTTTGAAGGTGAAGAACGTTCGCCAGTTTTTGGGATTGATTGGATTCTTCTCAGGACATTGTCCATCATACACAAAAACTGTTGCTCCACTACAGGACCTTCTGAAGAAGGGGGGCAAGTGGAAATGGACGGAGGAAACAGAAAAAGCATTTGTGGAGGCCAAGGAAATGCTCTTAAATTATGTGAAGCTAGGATATCCTGATTTTAATCAGAGATTTATCATTCAAACAGACGCATCCCAGATTGGAATAGGGGCAATGCTATATCAGGAAAACCCGGAAAACCCTGATAAGAAAAACTATCTAGCTTTCACAAGTAGGAGACTGAAACCACACGAGAAAAATTATACGATCAGCGAAATCGAGCTGTTAGCGATATTGCACGCGTTGCAATATTGGCGAAAGATCGTATATGGGTTTCAGGTCATTCTAAGAACGGATCATAAAGCCTTAACCTTTTTGATGAAGACTGATTTATCCAGTCAAAGGTTGATGCGTTGGGCTTTATACATTCAACAGTTTGATGTTAAGATAGAATACTGCCCAGGAAAGGAAAATATAGTTCCAGACTACTTAAGTAGACAGCCAGAGTCCAAAGAAGAGGAAGTAATGGCTATTGATTTGGAAGACCGGGATCAGCGTACTCTAAATGAGTTAAGAAGCATTAGTCAAAGGCAACGGGAGGATCCATGGATGAACATGCTCATATCTTTCCTTGAGGGAAGCTTGATAAGGGGAACACCAGCGTACACGGAAGCTAATAAGATAGCTCAAGACTACACGTTTTATAATGGATTATTATATAAGTTTGTGGACTCTGACCATACCAAATTAAGGATTGTTGTACCTGCAATTTTGCAGAGGAAAATAGTATGGTTAGCCCATAGATCGTTCGGACATATGGGAGTCGACAAAACAGTCTCGATGCTGAAAGAAGCATTTGTATGGCCGAGACTGAGAGAAACTGTAAGGGACACGTTAAAGACATGTGATTTATGTCAAAGGATCAAACCTAATACATTTCTGATGAGACAGAAGCCTATACCATTGTTGCCCGAAAGGCCAGGTCAAATCATATCTATTGATAACATTGGACCTTTGCCAAAGGCAAGAAGAGGAAATCGACACATAATGGTGGCTATGGATGTCTTCACTAAAATGGTTGTCCTTGCTCCCATACAGAAGTACCAAACTAGTACCAAACAGATGTTAAAACGACTAAAAGAAAAAGTGATACCGATTCTGGGAAAACCTGAGAATTTGTTGTCGGATCACGGCAGTTGTTTCACCAGTGTAGAGTTCAGACGAGAATTAGAAAGACTTGGAATACGTCAGATTTTGTCAAGTATTCGCCATCCTGAGGCAAATCCTGTAGAAAGAGTGATGAGGGAGACGGCCAAGTACTGTAGAATATACTGTGCCGAAGAAAATTGGAAGTGGATAGATATCTTGGATATTATCGAATTTTGTATAAACAATACAATCCATAAATCCACGGGAGAGATACCCATAACGTTACATCGGAATGAGCAACCAGAAAGACCTTGGAGTCTGGTAATTCCTAGGCCAGCAGATGCTCAGCCTGGAAGAGATGTACGTATTAGAAGAGCCTTTGAGCATCTAAAAGCTCAAGCCGACAGGAGGCAGAGAAGAAATAGGCACAAGAGGTATCATCGACCATTATTAGCAGGAGAAATGGTGTTAGTAAAAAGACCAGCCATTTCGGATCCAGAGAACCGTGTGTACAAGAAGTTCCAGAAAATGTACCACGGACCATAACAAATAATCAGAGATTTGAGGAATAACGCATATAGAATTCGGCACTGTGAAACGGATCACGAATTGACCATGAATTCAGCAAATTTGAAATTATATTACCCTCCCGAAGATTTCGATGAAGCAAATGAACAAGCCCTGGTTATGGAAACATTTAGAGATGAATCCGCTTCTGACATAAACAAGAATGAGGAAGAAATAGAAAATAGAGCTCAAGCATTCGAGTGCGAATGCGAATTGGAGAAATTGTATTGCGAAATTAAAGAAATAATTGAGTTTATTGAAGAAGAAAATTTCAATTTAAGAAAGGAAAATGATGAAATAAGGAAACGGGTAGGGATAGACCAATCCCGTAAGGAAGAATGAGGTTCTGGAGATTGTATAGTCCAGATAAATAAAGAAGAAAGAAAGGGTAGGGATAGACCACACCCGTAAAGGAGAATGAGGTTCTGGGGACTTAAAGTCCAAACAAATAAAGGAAAAAGAAAGGGTAGGGACAGAGCATACCCGACCTACACAATCACCGGATACGACTTTAAAGAAATAAAAACAACAGTAGATACGGACGACGTTATGATGGCTTCGACGAATAAAGAAAGATAAGATTAATTGAAATAAATTTCCTCAAAAATTTTTCGAAAATTTATTTACCTAAGGAGGGGAGAGATGAACCCATGTGCTATAGGGTCCAAGGAGGTCGAATCCATGTATTTGGGGAAGAAATGAAAGAAACGTACAGTTTCTAATGTAACATAGAGAAAGATCAGGCTAGGAGGCTAGCCTAACGTTGTGCAAGCAACGAGAGCCAGGTGTTCGAGAGATGAGATCACCCCTCTTGACATTCAGAAGGGAGCTAGTCATGAGTATTAATAACCGAGTGGAAAATTCCCACTATTAGACAAGGAAGCCTGACTCGGAAATCGAGCTTAGCTTGCTGGAAAACGACAACACCGCCTATGCGCCAGAAGAAGAATAATTAAATTTAACCCGTTTACGAGTATAAAAATAAGTAAACAATTACAGTACGGTGAATCATTTCGAATGAGAGATTTTTGTGTAAAGAAAACCCCTTTAATAATCGCACAGGAGAAAACTGCAAACGCAAGTAGACGTCATCGGGGATTTACCAAGGCCTGTAGAGAGGGGAGAGTACAAAAGAACAGCAACACCTACGCAGCTGAAGACTACAAAGTAATTAATATCTCCGAATTGCACGATCGATTCTTATGCGCAATGAGATTATTTGACATTGAGAAAATGAGCTTTCGGAAGGTATAATTTTTATAATTGTGCAACCATTATTTTAAAAGTTGGTCACGGAAAGGGCTAGAGTCTTATCTTTTTGTAGCGAAATAGTATAAAGCTCCTGGCATCACCAAGCCAAACATGCAGTTCCGAACAGCCCGAGGGGGTGTTACTACGCATCAGTACAAGCAGTTCCAAATAGCCCGAGGGGGCGTTGCTACGCATCAGTATTCAGACAGCCGTGTGGGGCGTCATTCTGCTTTACACCGAAGACAGTTTACCAGTACTCCTTGAGGGGAGAAACGCTGTATTACACCGCAGAATTAATATTCGATAGCCACAGGCGTCGCAGTATCAACAACTTGCTTGCCTCCATAAGGAGTTGTAAAGAAGAAATATTAAAGTATCGCCGTGTTGAAAAATTAGGAAAATCCTAGTTACAGGATTTAGGTCCGACAGTACACAAGTTTACAGTGAAAAGTTCGTAAAATATAGTCAGAGCAGGCTGCGAACGTTGGACTTAAAGGCGATAGGTCTTTAAATAGACGAATGAAGATATCATAACGTACGGAAGTACCGTAATAGAAAGATAAACAGTTATCTAAAATTAAAGAACCCAAAAAGGGAAAAACAGAGTAAGGTTCGCAACGTATCTCAGAAAAGTAGGAGGGCGAGAACCGAACAAATAAAGAAGAACGGAGACTATAGACATTATCTCCAAAAAGCAGACGAACTATTCTAAAGCACTAGACTCGAGAAGTACTAGCTGCTATAAAATAAATCCATAGATCATCGATAGGTTATCGAGGGGACCTCGATCCGAACAGACTTTCGCTAGGATCGATAAACCAGATCTACAAAGGGAAGCCGTTCAAGCTAGAGAAATAGCCGGTCATCCAGAATAGGATTCGAAGAATTAGATCCAGGGAAAAGTAGATGTTTCGAGACTGTCGTATTCTGCAGGATAGGAAGCCGACATTGAATAAATTTCACCCTTGGAAACGGGAGATTAAGAGGTCACGTGTGATAGGCTAAGAAATACGGCCTAGTGATCAAGAGTTGTGAAGCGTAAATCTATCAAGATTGTGTGTTAAATTAATATTTTTTAGTGTTTATTGTGTGTTCTAAAGGGATACACCAGTGTATTAAAATGTCGTAAATGTTAAGTGTATTAAATATGTGTCAAGAAGTGTTTGTACATAAGATGAATTTCTATAATATGGAGTACATTTTAAGGTGGGCCAAAATGAAACACCGCACAAGGATAAAGGTCATGAGACGACCTTAAAAACATGTGAGTAATGAATTTCATTATATTTTGATGTCAGGAAATGGTTGTGTACAAATCCACCGGAGTTTTTGAGTAAAAGGGATGTGTTTAAATAAATAAATACTGAATAAACGAAAACGCGGTCTGAACAATAATAGAAATTTGAGAAACTATAAATAATTATGTAAAGAATAAATCCCGTAGAGGAAATATATAAAATGTTAATGTATTTGACGACTGTCATAAGAGCAAGCGAAAATTAATAATTATCATGAAAGATATTTAAATAAAGGTAAATTTGAGATATGATAGAAATAGCTTTTGAGCTGGTGTAAAGAATAAAGATATGAAATAATAATAATAATAACCAAGTAAGGAAATATTAAATAAAGATCAAATAAGTTATTGTCAAAGGAAAAGAATAATATAAAAATTGAAATGTGTGTCAATTGCTAATATGATATTATCAGTTCTTTGGATGACGCTAGGCTTAAAATAATGTATAGCGCAAAAGGAGCGCAATTAAAGTAAAATGTCACGCTAGGAACGCGTAAAAGTTAATGTATTTGGTGGGTTACTTATGAGAGGTAGTTGATTGTAGCGAATTGAGATTTGGTATAAGTCCTCTATTTGTGACGTAGTATCACGAGGCATTGTGTATGTTATTGAAAGGGAGCAAATGTATGGTATTGAGCGTAGGTCTTATAGCTATAGGCTGACCCTAAATCGCATTTTGTATAGTCCTCTATATGGGAAAGGTTCCCGAGGCATGTGAAGAGATTCGAACTCAGAATCCTCTTATTTTGAAAGCCCCCTTATTATTCGTCGTTAATTACTCTTCCACAATCAATGAGGACCTTTCATAATTAATAAACGCCAAGATTACGAATGTGGTTTATGAGCCCAATAATATGGTTGAATGTACACGAAGAATAGAATGCCAGGTCTCCACAAAGAACTGAGAATGAAAGGTTTGTGTTTTGTAAAAGCATTAAAGAGAGCTCTAGCCTGGGCTAGACGGGAGGGTTCCCGCATAGTCATAAATAACTCTCAAGTTTCACGGCCTGACCCTTGGAGTAGGAGGGTGTCTGGAGGCCGTCTTGTAAGGAGTAATGAATACACCAGGAGTGTTTAAAGTTGTTAATGACCCGGGCGTTGAACCGAGGTCCTTGTAGATTGATATATCCGCTTGCCTGTTCAGATCGTAGTTTTTTTAATGTGATAATGGTCTTATAAGACAAAAGAAATAAATAACAATCCCTATTGTAATGTTGTATGGAAGTAGGATTCCACGAGTTAATTGAAGGCAACTAGGTTTCGGGAGTGACCATAGTTTTTTGACTGTGTCAAGTATCTTCATACTCTGGAGTACACAAGTAATTTCCTGATTACCTTAATGTATTTGTGAAACTAGAGAGAGATGATAACAGCTGAAAACATGTGAAAAATGCCCAAAATATTGAGTTAGATAATTAACATGTAATTTTAAATGTAATTATACATTTGTTTGATGATTAAGTAAATATATAAAATGTAGTATTTGAGGTGTACAAAGAGTGACACCATTATTACAGAAAGCATTGAGCCAAAAGAGCTCGGAGTTATATGAAACTCACAGTTGATGCTTTATGGAAGTAAAAATAATTAGGAATTGTTGGTTTATATGGAAACCATATGTTTTAATACAATATTTGTTTTATTCTATTGTTATTCCTTGTTCATTTGGAACAAGTAGATGATTATGGGTCAGTAATTAAATTGTTAAATTGTTTGTAGCGCCATAACTTTTATTAATTAAATGTGTTAAAATAGGAGTTGATTTTGTTGTTATTTTTGAAAGTGTATCCTCTAATTAATCCAAAATATGTGAGTCACAGAGTGGGGGAACTTACCGCTGCCCCGAAAATCCCGAATTGAGCTACGCTGGTATACTGTGATTGGCATATTTCTTGCTAAAAGGGCAGAATACTGAACCCTTCAGTATCGCAGTGTTTATATGCAAGAATCTTGATCAAGGGGTCGCGCTCAGTTCATAGTGTGATGTTTATGTTCGCCAAACAACATGCTCTACTGAGGGAAGGGTCATAGGATTAAAACTATAATTAAGAAAGGAAGTGACAAGACGTAAAATAATAACATAATTTAATGACTATTAGTGCAAAAAAATTGAATATAGACAACAACAATAAAAAAAATCCTCCCTGAATCTTCCCATGACAGAAATATCTATCAACGTTGAGGAGTCAGACGGATCTCCCCCTTATAAAAATGTGGATCCAAGTTCCACTAACTTGCATTGGGATTTCATGTACGCGTAATGACTAACTACGAGGAATGAGTACCTGGATGACTGTTCGTTTACAGCGGGTAACAGCCACGATGCTTACGAACAATCATCTCGTAAATCAACGTTTACGGATATAGGACACGACACTAATAAAAACCCTAAAAATTAATGCTGACACACAATCTAAAATCTAATATTTACAGGAATCTCCCTCGAGACCCTCCTTCAGTGCGATGACGCATCTGACACATGAGCTGCCAACACGGCCAATTGCTCAATACACAAACAAGGAAAAGACAGCATCGCACGTGACTGCACGGGTCACTAATACGGAACATAAACATGGAATGGAACCAACAACAACAAAAGCCTCACTGGCTGAGATTACCTTATATGAACAAAAATGCACGTTAAGCTAACGCTTCGGAGATTATAGTGATTCGTAGGCAACTCCCATTTATTTAAACAATTTTTATCATTGATCAGTTCTTATTCTGTATTTCAAGTATTATTACGGAGCCAACAAGCACTCCACTAATGACCTCGATGCAATCTATTCAGCCCGCCTTGTGAAAACAGCTTCCCCCCTTCCTCACTCTTGTCATCGTCCAGCTCCAGTGTGTAAAAATAACTTGACCAACTGCCCCGTTATCTCGTAGAATCAACAGCAACAAATCTCAACCACATAAACATATGGTAAGACATTAATCGATATAGCCACATATGTCCTCGCAAGGTAACGATATGGACTTGGCACCAAGCTGACAGAAATCAGTCTATGCTGAAATTCCCGCTTGTAATGACCAATAAAATACACACACACACACTGCTGGGAATGACATAACACTTTTCACACAGGTCGGTTGAATCAGATGCTCACAATCTATTTAAGAATATTAAAACCTACGAGAGAGCTGTCTGCTCTTCGCCACAACTCACATTGCTCCTACGGCAATAAACTCACTGATTCTGATCAATAATAAACATTACAAAGATTAATTTACCCTCCAATCTACTGTATGATTATATTAATTCAGTCCTACTTCTGAAACACAACATATCTCCGAGAGACGTTTCTTAACCGCATTGCGTAAACATATGCAAACACGGTTGTCCACATAGCTACGTTAGTTAAAACAAACAAACAAGAACTTACGACTATGAAAAATTGTGCGAGCTGTTTCCATGCAAAAGGTGTGTCAGACCAAAACTAAATACACTACGTTAATCAACGCAAGCAAGATATTTACAAACAAAATATGTCCCATGTACCATAAGTTAATTTGTCAGATAATAAGAATATTATTCAGTACTCATCCTCGGTCAGTCACCCGTCATCGAACATCAGCAGACATCTCCCTACTTAATGCTGCTTAGCTCATCTCAAACATCTCGACGGAGTATTGACAGTTCCAAACTTCTTCCAGGATAAGCGATGTCATCTCTCGTGCTGATGCAAAAAGTTATAGATTATTACACACTCGATATCTGCCTACTAAATTCACCGTTTTAGGTACTTATTTCCCCAGAACAGTCTGTTGGCGAATTGTCGATGATACTGTCCCTACAAAATAGTACTGTGACTACCTATCACACTGAATTTACAACACATTTATATTAATAAAAATCTGTGTCCTCATGACACGCAAAGTACAATAACCTACGTCCTCAGACGCACAAAATGTAATAATAACCTACGTCCTCCAACGCACAAAATGTAATAGTAACCTGTGTCTTCCGACACACAAAATGTAATAATAATGTCTTGGCTCTTCGCGCCACTTATAAATGAACTGGCCCTAGGTATCGATAGGGGGGGGGGGGGGAAATTATATAAAAATTTCTCAAAATAATAGTGGTACAGGAATGAAACAAATATCACTGAACTCGTAAAATTGCGCAGGTCAAGAATATGCCCATTAATTCTAGAATCGATCGTAGAGATGTTGTCTAGTCGATCTCCCGCGTTAATGCTAGCTATCGCGTGCCCAAGCTAGACTTGGCGCGTTCGTAAGCATTCATCTCCCATTGGTTCCACTTTTTCGTTAACTTCGCGGTTTTTATCAGACCTCGGCCTGGTAGGAGTGTCCAGTAGTACCATCAGCCACTCACGTTACTGCATTATATTTTTTCTAGGCGCGAATAGTACAATGAACATGCCATAAGCGTGTCTCACCACGCGTCCCTTCTATTCTGAGGTGGCCAGCACCTGTCCTTCTGAAACATTGCTAGGCTCTTTCTTTTCACAATCCTTAAGTATTTAGCCTTTTGTCAAACTGCTGCAGGTATGTCCCTTCTGTCTCCAACAAATGCTTGAAGTTTCCTCAACTTCGTCTGGCAATTTCATGACGCTGGTGGAAATATTAATTAATTGTAGAAATAAAACATCGAATCATTTATCCATCAGAGGATAAAGGGTTCACAACTCCTTCACTCACAAAATTTCGAACTTAGGATAAAGTCGATATTTTTTAAAAGACTTCTGTAGATCAATTTGTTTTATTTCAGAATCACCCCTTTTCTATTACTTGGTCTAGCCGCTCCTGTCTTGAATGGCATTAACTCGTTCTATTTCCTGCTTGGACCTCACCCTGTCAGCTGCTTGCGTGACGCACTGATGCCTTAGGCAACACTCTGCCCGTCTCGTTAATGTTTGTCAACACCATCTCCACTTCCTCCTTCACGTGCCGTACTCAACTGCCCCCCGTCCACTTGGTTGATATAGGACGTCCATATATTTAAACTGCATCATTATTTCGGCGCTCCCATGGTTCACTTCTTCGATACGTTTTTAAATTGGCTGCATTGTAGACCGGCATTGTTCCTGTGCTTAACTCTTTCACTCTGTATGCATTATTTCCTAGGTTTCTTACAATAGAATAGGGTCCTACGAACTTTTCACCGAATTTGCTGAAGATCTTCTTCTCTGGATCAGATGTAGCAGGTCGTTTCACCAAAATGAGCTGGTTGATTTCTAGATCACGGTGAAATCTCTTATTTCTCAATCGCCGTAATCAGCGATCTGCTTGTTTTCTCATGTAGGCTCTCGTTCTCTCTATTCGCAGGTCGGGTGCTATCATGGGATCTTGTGGGCAGTTAATGATGCTTTTCCACGTTCTCACTGGATACTCGTTTTTGTGTAAGACCATAGGGATCTGTCCTGTTGACTCGTGCCTGGTAGAATTCTTACATGTCTCTACATCCTTAATTTTATCCACCCACTTATGATGTTCTTTGGGAATGAAGATTCTCAAGTATGATGTCACACATTTTATTGCTCGCTCACTTGGATTAGCTTGGGCGTGTCGGATACTGCTTGAAACGTGTTTTATACCCATGTCCTCCATACCTTTCTTGAATTCGGCGCTTGTAAAATAGCTGCCATGGTCTGACAATATAAATTCTGGTTTTCCAAGGATTGGAATAACTCTATTTTGAATACGACTGAGTACTTGTTTCGATGTAGTTTTCTGAATGGGGCATAATACGACAAACTTAGAAAATACATCAATGCACACTAGCAAGTGACGGCAACCTCGCCTACCTTTCGGGATTGGGCCGAAACAGTCCAGGGTCACTAGCTCGCAGGGTTTCTGAGGTAGCAATGGTCTAGGATACTGCCTCATTAAATAGTTATTGGGCTTTGTCCTCTGACAAGGATCACAATTCGTATTGACGTCACATATAGTTGTTCTCATACGTGGCCATGTAAATGTCTCTCCTATCGTCGCTTCGCATTTGTCTACTCCGACGTGTCCGTAACTTTCGTGAGTATGCCACGTCAATCCTCGCTGTAAAGATGCAGTACAAGTATGCGTAACTTGGTGTGGTCATTATCTACCCATTTGTGCAGCAAATTGTTGACATAAACATATCTTCCTCCTTTTGCTTTCGCTTCTCGAAATGCAGGTGTTCCTGTAGGTAGCTGCTTTCTAAAGTATTGAATTAATAGCATCATCCATGGTTCCGCTTCCTGTTCTCGCTGTATCTCACGTAACTCCTCCAAGAATTCCCGGTCCTTCGGTGTTAACTCCAAGTGTTGTACCATCGCTGTTTCTTCAACATCAGGCTCTGGGTTCCTGCTGAGTGCATCCGGAATCACGATCATCTTCCCTGGACAATGTTCAATCTCAATGCTAAACTGCTGAATATATATAGACCAACGTGTCACACGTTCGCTTGCCATCGACGTCTTAAACAAGAATGTTAGTGCTTTGTGATCAGTCCTGACAACAATGGGGTATCCATACATTATTCGTTTCCATTGTTGTAGCGCATGAAGGATGGCCAACAGCTCTAGTTCCGTCACAGTATAATTGCGCTCGTGCTTACGCAATTTTCGGCTGACAAATGCCAAATATGTTTTATGTTGCAGGTTAGCTGGATCTTCTTGGTAGAGCATGGCACCTATACCAATTAGTGAAGCATCCGCTTGGATTATAAATTTGTGCTTGAAGTCTGGATATCCTAACTTAATGCAGTTTTCCAGTAGCTGTTTTGTTGCTTGGAACGCCTTCTCACATTCCGCATTCCATAACCATTTATTATTCTTTTTTAGCATTTCCTGCATTGGAGCTACAGTCTCCGTGTAACCTGGACAGTTTTCTTTAAGGAATCCCGTTACGCCTAAGAAAGCCCGAATGTGCTTGACTCTCGTTGGTGTAGGGAAATTCTTTATCCCTTCGATCTTAGCTGGGTTTGGCTTCACTCCCTCCTTGTCAATGACGTGACCCAAATATAAGATCTCGCTCTTGAAGAAATGCGATTTCTTCAAGTTTACTTTGAAATTTGATGCATTAAGGTTGCCTAATACTTTATCTAAATTTTCCATGTGAATTTCAATGTTGTCGGATGCCAGCAGAATGTCATCAATGTAGCGCACCGTCATCTCCTTAACTACCTCGGTTAGATTCCGATCCAGGGCTCGGATTAAAGCACAACCCGCTGTTTTGACTCCGAAAGGCATTCGGACGAAGCAGAACGTTTGGTTATCGAATAAGAAGCCAGTTAGAAGCTGTGACTTCTCATCCAATTCAAGATGGTGGAAACTGGACGTCAAATCAACTGATGAATAAATGCTCTTGTTCTTAAAGCCTTTTAGTACGTCTCTGATAATTGGCGCTCTGTCATACTCAGGAAAAATGAGTCTCATGTTGAGATTTCTGGCATCTAAACAAAGTCTAATAGATCCATTTGGTTTTGTGACTGCCAAAATCGCATTTAGATAAGGTGTAGGTGTCTTCCTTATCACTCCAGCTTGTAACATCTCATCTATAATGACCTTGACGTGACCACGATATTTTTCCGGAATTGGGTACAATCTACTTTTGAAAGGTGACCAATCCACGACTTGCATTGAATATTTGACATTTAATATTTTCCCAGGTACTGTATCGAATACTGCTTTGTGCTTCCTTAGAATCACTTCCAATTGTTTTCTATGTTCACCCCCAAGTTGAATGTCATTGAGCCGCTCCTGTAGTAACTCTTCAAATTGTGCATCACTGTCATCTCCTTCTGTTAATAAAGACCATATCTCCTGGGATTCACTCTCCTCATCTAGTTCCACAACAGCTCCTTCTATGATGTTATCTTCTGCCTTTCGTATCTCCTCTTCCGTCTCTTCCGATATTGCTTCCAATGCCCAAGAATTTACATCTCTTCCGGTAGTGATTTCATCCATATGCAATCCCACGTTCTTCAGTTGATCATACTCTCTAAAACTGACTGTGTTCTTGTGCAAATCTATCACTGCTTGATAGTCACAAATGAAATTTGCACCAAGAATTACATTGAAATTCATCTTTGCCATGATAATGAATGTTTGCCCAAAAGTGTGTTCCAATATGTTCAGCTCTAAGTATGCCTGACGTTTACAAGTGACGGTGCGTTCAGGAATAACACCCCTCACTTTGAGTTGTGGTATGGGAATCACAGGAATATTCTGACTCCGTCCCAACTCTCGAACCAAGGCCTCCGATACCAGACTGATCTGCGAACCCGTATCCAATAAACATCTTATATTAATTCCACCAATCCTCGCGTAAATAATGGGTAACTGCCTAATTTCATCGTTCCGTGGTTTCACCGTCTTCTGGCAAAGCAATCCATTCTTGTATGTTCGCTACTATCCATCCATCTTCAACTTCCGACTGTTGCGTTTGTAGACTGTCTCCTTTATCCAAATTTAGACTTTTTTTTGCTCCGCTGCGACTCCCATCATCCTTTTGTCGCCCACGCCCCTGACATTCCTCTTGTCTCAGTAGACTTCCAGCTTCCTCAGTATGTGTATCTGGATTCTTCATGTTCCCAATGGCTTTTTCCCATCGTCCTTGCTCTCCACCTTGACTAGCGTGTAATTCCTCTAGGTAATTTTGTGATTGAGCGTGCCTATCATCCCAGTCATTTCGATAATTACGTGCCTCTCCTTGATTTTGATCTCTCCTTCCTTTCCATCTTTGATTCCCTTTGTAATTACCGTATCTTCTATAAGGCACCTCATTTCTTCGATTTTCACACCATTGTTGATACCCTCTCTGTTGATATCTATTGTTGCCTTGATATGACCTATTGTTATAGTTATTCTCGTTACGCTGGTACGGTCTGTTTTCTACCTCTTCCGGGTTTCGCCTAGGTGTGGATGTGCTTGTATTTGTACCCTGCGTTTTAGTGTTCGCCTGTTTTGGTTTTATGACCTCTGTCGTATTGACTAACTCCAGTTGTCTTCCTCCTCTATAATGATTATGAGAAGTAGTCTCATCTATCTGGCGTAATATCTGTTCTGCATGTAAGGCCGTACTAACGTTCGCTGCGACTAGTACTTGTTGCACGTTGACTGGTAATTGCCGCGCTATAGTCATCACCAGATCCGCTTCATTTAAAGGGTAATCAAGGTCGCGAAATTTTAGCATTTGCATGTTAAAGAAATCTGAGTATTTAGTTTGCTGGGTAGTTTGGTATTTCCTAGAGTAAAGCTCCATTCTTAAACTCTGTTGCAATGCCGGCGACCAGTATTTGCGCAGAAACGCGATTTTAAAATCTGCCATAGTTCCAAATGTATATTTGAAGCTTAAAAACCATGTAAGGACATTTCCTGATAAAAATCTCTCCATCATCCTTAACATACGTGCTTCAGGTACCCCAGTATCATTATAATGATCTTCAATTTCTTTAATAAAGGCTTTAGGTGTCACCCCTGAATTCTCCGTGTACTTCTGCGGTTTATAATAGTTCGAGCGAATTACTTGGATAAGTTGTGTGGGCTGATGACCGTCCTGTGGCGTGGAACTCCTTTCAATATTCTTGCGAAACCCCTCCGTGTTTGTCGTTAATGGGCTCTCTGTCTGAGTTTGACTTCCTGCTGTGCTCGTCCCCTCCGGGCTATTTGAGTCATCCAGCTTATCTTTCATTGTTCCCGTTTTAAATATCGAGGATTGTTCTATCGACCTCAGTTCAGCTTTAATGATCCTGTCTGTTTGTTCTTTAAATTTACTCTTAATTTCTTGTTCTAATGCTTGAATACGAGTATGATTTTCGCCTACTGTCATAATAATGGTTAATCTTTCCTCTTTAGAATCGATATTCATTTTTCGCCAATCTTTTCTTATTTGCTCCTTAATTGTGCTTACTTTCTCCTCAATCTGGCTTTTAGTGTCATCCTGATTGCTTTCTAACTGGCTTTTTCATTCTTCCAATCTCGCGCTATTTTCGTCGATGGTATTCTTTAATTGATCCTGATCCGCTTCTAGGCTTTTCCATTTCTCCGCTGATTTTATTTCGAGACGGTCCATATCTTTAATTATGCCGGATATATTTTCATCTACCGCTGATAATTGTTGCTGAATGACCTTGCCGCTTTTTTCCATTTCCTTAAATCGTCCTTCCATCTTATCCTGAGCTATCTTGACCTCGCTCGTACTCATAGTGCATGCTAGTTCAATTTGCTCTAATTTACCTAACACCGTTTCATCCAGAATGCTAAGTTTTTGATCAAAAATAATTTCCATTTCCTTAATCTGATCTAATTGTTTTTCATTGTTTTTACTAACATCTAGGGCCAGCAATACCATCTGTTGATTAGTGTGATCCTTCATCTCTGCGGTTAACGCCTCTAACTGCGAATTTATAGTGTCATTGATTTCACTTTTTAATAATCTAGCTTGTTCCGCCTGATATTCATTTTGTTCAATCCTACTGTTGTTTAATTGTGTCCGCAATGATTCACTCTGTTCAGATAGTTTTGTGTTTAGTGATTCACTTTGTTCGGATAGTTTAGTTTTTAGTGATTCACTCTGCTCAGACAATTTGTTTATAGACTCACTTTGTTCTAACATACTATTGTTTATTTGTTGAGATAATTTCGCGTTTAATGATTCGCTCTGTTCTGATAGTTTAGTGTTTAATGATTCACTCTGTTCAGATATTTTAGTGTTTAATGATTCACTCTGTTCCGCCAATTTGATGTCCAACAATTCCTGTGTCCTCCTAGCAGCATTTTCAATGATTTCTTGAATCTGTTCTACTGTTGCCATGTTATACACTTTATATGAGACATTAGGGAAATGGCATAAAGCAATCCCCCCCTGACACACACATACAATCCCCATGCACATTTAATTTCTTTACCCTACTCAGTTCATTTATATTTTAAATTTAATCCCACTAGTCGATTGCATCTCTGAATGGTTCTAATTTTACTCAATTTAATTTAAACACAAACACATATTCAGTCATTAAATTGTTATCCTGATCTGATATTAACACTGACTAATTAACAAAGTATTAATTGTCATTTAAGGCTACCAGCCTCCTAACATTTTCATGAGTTTGACTTTCTAAACAAATCTAGTTTTAACTTTAATCATTGGGCGCCCGATATCACGTATATTACTTTTACTTTAATTCAATAGACAAAAACGTGAACCGTATTTTACATTGCAAACTCCTGATTTTAATTTATATTTCACACAGTTGGCGGTATTCTCTTCGCCTCAATTACTTTTAATAAAATATCACTTTCCGGTGATTAAAATACTGTCATATCTGCCTCCACTTGTGGCATGTCAGTTTTATTCAAATACACCAATTAAATGTGTTCCAGCAGCGAACCAGCAACCAAAAATACACCGTCATTGTTGCGTCAGTTTGTAATCCCAACTACGCTTACATTGACATGTGCAATTTCTCTGCCGCTACACCACAGTGAACCGCCCCACGCTTGGCCGCGCCAGTTTACCTCCTATGAACCCTTCAGTATCGCAGTGTTTATATGCAAGAATCTTGATCAGGGGGTCGCGCTCAGTTCATAGTGTGATGTTTACGTTCGCCAAACAACATGCTCTACTGAGGGAAGGGTCATAGGATTAAAACTATAATTAAGAAAGGAAGTGACAAGACGTAAAATAATAACATAATTTAATGACGATTAGTGCAAAAAATTGAATACAGACAACAACAATAAAAAAATCCTCCCTGAATCTTCCCATGACAGAAATATCTATCAACGTTGAGGAGTCAGACGAATCTCCCCCTTATAAAAATGTCGATCCAAGTTCCACTAACTTGCATTGGGATTTCATGTACGCGTAATGACTAACTACGAGGAATGAGTACCTGGATGACTGTTCGTTTACAGCGGGTAACAGCCACGATGCTTACGAACAATCATCTCGTAAATCAACGTTTACGGATATAGGACACAACACTAATAAAAACCCTTAAAATTAATGCTGACACACAATCTAAAATCTAATATTTACAGGAATCTCCCTCGAGACCCTCCTTCAGTGCGATGACGCATCTGACACATGAGCTGCCAACACGGCCAATTGCTCAATACACAAACAAGGAAAAGACAGCATCGCACGTGACTGCACGGGTCACTAATACGGAACATAAACATGGAATGGAACCAACAACAACAAAAGCCTCACCGGCTGAGATTACCTTATATGAACAAAAATGCACGTTAAGCTAACGCTTCGGAGATTATAGTGATTCGTAGGCAACTCCCATTTATTTAAACAATTTTTATCATTGATCAGTTCTTATTCTGTATTTCAAGTATTATTACGGAGCCAACAAGCACTCCACTAATGACCTCGATGCAATCTATTCAGCCCGCCTTGTGAAAACAGCTTCCCCCCTTCCTCACTCTTGTCATCGTCCAGCTCCAGTGTGTAAAAATAACTTGACCAACTGCCCCGTTATCTCGTAGAATCAACAGCAACAAATCTCAACCACATAAACATATGGTAAGACATTAATCGATATAGCCACATATGTCCTCGCAAGGTAACGATATGGACTTGGCACCAAGCTGACAGAAATCAGTCTATGCTGAAATTCCCGCTTGTAATGACCAATCAAATACACACACACACACTGCTGGGAATGGCATAACACTTTTCACACAGGTCGGTTGAATCAGATGCTCACAATCTATTTAAGAATATTAAAACCTACGAGAGAGCTGACTGCTCTTCGCCACAACTCACATTGCTCCTACGGCAATAAACTCACTGAATCTGATCAATAATAAACATTACAAAGATTAATTTACCCTCCAATCTACTGTATGATTATATTAATTCAGTCCTACTTCTGAAACACAACATATCTCCGAGAGACGTTTCTTAACCGCATTGCGTAAACATATGCAAACACGGTTGTCCACATAGCTACGTTAGTTAAAACAAACAAACAAGAACTTACGATTACGAAAAATTGTGCGAGCTGTTTCCATGCAAAAGGTGTGTCAGACCAAAACTAGATACACTACGTTAATCAACGAAAGCAAGATATTTACAAACAAAATATGTCCCATATACCATAAGTTAATTTGTCAGATAATAAGAATATTATTCAGTACTCATCCTCGGTCAGTCACCCGTCATCGAACATCAGCAGCCATCTCCCTACTTAATTCTGCTTAGCTCATCTCAAACATCTCGAAGGAGTATTGACAGTTCCAAACTTCTTCCAGGATAAGCGATGTCATCTCTCGTGCTGATGCAAAAAGTTATAGATTATTACACACTCGATATCTGCCGACTAAATTCACCGTTTTAGGTACTTATTTCCCCAGAACAGTCTGTTGGCGAATTGTCGATGATACTGTCCCTACAAAATAGTACTGTGACTATCTATCACACTGAATTTACAACACATTTATATCAATAAAAATCTGTGTCCTCATGACACGCAAAGTACAATAACCTACGTCCTCAGACGCACAAAATGTAATAATAACCTACGTTCTCCGACGCACAAAATGTAATAGTAACCTGTGTCTCCCGACACACAAAATGTAATAATAACCTACGACCTCCGACGCACAAAATGTAATAGTAACCTGTGTCTCCCGACACACAAAATGTAATAATAATGTCTTGGCTCTTCACGCCACTTATAAATGAACTGGCCCTAGGTATCGATAGGGGGGGGGGGGAATTATATAAAAATTTCTCAAAATAATAGTGGTACAGGAATGAAACAAATATCACTGAACTCGTAAAATTGCGCAGGTCAAGAATATGCCCATTAATTCTAGAATCGATCGTAGAGATGTTGTCTAGCCGATCTCCCACGTTAATGCTAGCTATCGCGTGCCCAAGCTAGACTTGGCGCGTTCGTAAGCATTCATCTCCCATTGGTTCCACTTTTTCGTTAACTTCGCGGTTTTTATCAGACCTCAGCCTCGTAGGAGTGCCCAGTAGTACCATCAGCCACTCACGTTACTGCATTATATTTTTTTCTAGGCGCGAATAGTACAATGAACATGCCATAAGCGTGTCTCACCACGCGTCCCTTCTATTCTGAGGTGGCCAGCACCTGTCCTTCTGAAACATTGCTAGGCTCTTTCTTTTCACAATCCTTAAGTATTTAGCCTTTTGTCAAACTGCTGCAGGTATGTCCCTTCTCTCTCCAACAAATGCTTGAAGTTTCCTCAACTTCGTCTGGCAATTTCATGACGCTGGTGGAAATATTAATTAATTGTAGAAATAAAACATCGAATCATTTATCCATCAGAGGATAAAGGGGTCAATACCTCACGCTAAACGTGCTGTAGTTACTGTAGCCGTCCCACCTCAAACGTTTAAGTCCATGTCAAAGACTTAAATCATGGTTTATGGTGTTGATTTAACTTTCTACTATTGCAGATCTCGTGGCGTAAGCTATTAATTCGATCGTATTACGTGTATGTGTGTTATTTCAAGGAGCAGTACAGTAAGTCATATGTTAGTAGAATGGGCCATAGTATTTGGCGGGGAAAAGTTTAAGGTCGGTTTTTCTTTGCTAAACCCATGACCCAATTACATTGCTGTCACACAGTAAGAGCGCAATGCAATATCGACCATCTTGAGAAATGCGATGTTAGTTGGGTTTCATAAAACTAAATAATAAGGGGCGGGTGGACGACACTGTATACCAGGTGAATCAGCTGCCCCTAATTATACTGTTTTATGCAGCCCAACTAGCGTTGTTAAAAAGAAGGTCGATATTTCGCTGTTTCTTCCCGTATGGAACTAATGCACAGCAAGCATATGCCACAAACTATACTGAACACTATTATGTTTCCGTCGTATTAGTCTGTAGTTACATCAAGGGAAAATAATAGTGTTCAGCATCGTTTACAGGATATGCTTGCTGTGCATTAGTACCATACGGGATGCAAGCAGAGAAATATCGACCATCCTGATAGCACGCGTTAATTGGGCTGCATAAAACAATATTATTAGGGGCAACTGATTCACCTGGTATAAATGTCGTAATCGGATGGTGAAAACCGTCATTCCATGAAAATCCTAGGCACTTCATAAAAGTGACAGTCAGTCTGAAAGACTAGACTTAGTATCATTTTAAATGCTACAAATGCTGAAAAATGCAAGAAAGGCTGGAGGCTTCTCGCTTCGCTCGAAGCCAAAGACTCTTGACATGTTAGAAAATTATCTGCATAATACTTATCTTGCTTTATAATACTTTACCTTGTTTCAAATAACTCGCGAACGACAATTGCAAACCAAGGGAAAAGCAACGTCAAGCGTGCGGAGGGAGATGGCTGGATGACGTGCCCCTTCCATCCAGTCTAAAAACACTAATAGTGGGCGATGTATTGAAGATAGAGATATGCTCTCGCGGACTTTTTTGTAGAACTTTTCGTGCTGACCTATTCTCACGCTCATAGTATATTGATATTTTTAACGGTTTGCCCAGCGTAATCTTAAGAAGCGCACGGACGCCAAGTTTGTTTTCGACTTTTTCACTGAAATCGTCTCTGCTTGTCTTCCTTTGATCATATATAAATTATTTTCTACAAAATCTTTCCTCGAGATATCCTTTACAGAATGTTGCACTGAAATCGTTACTGCTTGGCTTCCTTTGATCATACATAAATTATTTTCTACAGAATCTTTCCTCGAGATATCCTTTACAGAATGGTGAAAACCGCATCAAAATCCATCCAGTGGTTCTCGAGATTATCCGTGACATCCAAGAATCGGGGATTTTTGTCTTAGACTAACGAAGTAGAGATTGTCGGGGAACACATGCACCAAGCGGTACTGTGACGTCACACACCTCAGTGCATCTAGGTAAATTTCGTCCCGTCACCGTAACGTAACGCCAGACACCAGCGTAACGACGAAGTCGACAAGATCATTTACAATGATAAAAAAAAAGGCTGCAAATGAAGTAAAGAAAGATGGTTGCACTCTCTGACGCGTGGTCTGATGAAATTTCGCAGTCAGATTGTGTAATTCCTTTTGTACATTATCTCACTTCATGAAGTAGTGATACGGGTGTCCTCGTGAGATACGCGTGCTTTCCAAGAATTAACAGTGGCAATATAGGGTAAGGAAGTCATGGTGGGCTGTTGTTCTTTTGATGAGCATTTTCGCTATTCCCTAAACATTTGGGGGGCCGATAACCTACCCGTTACACCAGCTAAACCATAATCTTCATAATTTTTCTCGGAAAAACACTCCCCAAACACAAAATATCGTTTTTCATAGTTATTTCTCATTTTTCGAGGGTTGAGGGGATTTCTCTTCCCTGTCTTTTATTTCCCGTATTCCTATTTTCCCCTTTTCCTTGTGTTGTTGTTGTTTCATTTAAAGACCTTGTACCTCCTTCCCAATCGACAAATTATTATCTTTAGAATCTGTGATATCCTTCTCAAGACGATAGGATTCTCTAATGGTGTCGCTGAAGTGCACAGTATGTTGTAAATCTAATTGACTGCACAAGAAAAGGAATTGCGTAGTGCTGAATATTGAATCGTGTCTCCACAAGGACGTGTTTAATATTCAGAGAGGGAAACTTTCTTCCTGGTAATGATGCCATTACTTTCAGTCGCCTGGTCACATCTCCCGTGACCTGGTTATTTGCCTCAGTTCTCTAACATCTCCAAGACTGTACAAAGAGAGGTCGGAAATTGAAAGCTCTTTAACGTTTCCATGATTAGCGATTTTATATTTAAGCGGCATTCCTTCACTCCGTGAAGAATGTTTCGGGTTAAAGCTAATACTGCATTTACCACCCTTGTTCTTGCTCAGCAGACTGGTTGCGTGGGGCGGCACTAGCGTTCTCACCTCTTGTTCCCAAAGTTGCAGGATCAAAGCCTGACACAGTCAGTTGGCATTTGAGGGTGCGCACATGCGAGGTAACCGTGTCAGTAGATTCACTGGTACGTTAATGATCCCCTTCGGAGCAAAATTCCGACTCCCCGGCGTATCTAAAAGCCTCAATAGGACGTAAAACTAATAACATTATTATTATTATTATTATTATTATTATTATTATTATTATTATTATTATTATTATTATTATTAGTATTATTATTATTAGTAATATCTTAATCAGGGAAACGCTTTGGTAAATTGGTCGTGATTGTAGGGATAGTTGTGCCGTTCCTCAAAGATGGCAGGTGTTTTTGAGGGCGTAAACGTGCACATGTAACACACTGAAAACGCCAATTACACAGTCTCATTCTGGTGATGCAACACTGAGAATAAATGCGTTCGGTTCCCATTTCATCAGTCCTACGCGTGGTTTTTACTTCAGGCAAATACTGGGATGGTTCTTAACTTAAGGTATTCATCGACCCTTCCATTAATCATTTTCAAGAAAATTTTCGTTTTTCTAATTGTCTCATTCGATAGTATGTCGTCTCTAGTTTCCAGAAATATATAGTTTATACCAGTTTTATTGTTGTTTAGCTAATTTATATTCACTTTAATGATCGGTGTGCACGCTTTTCAGCAGCTGTCACTTTGACGCATAGGTGCAGCAGATAAAGCACACATTAACCTGGCTTGGAAACAGTCTACTCCAGAACTAAAACAATGTAGGAATTACTTACGGGTCGGAGAATGCAGAAAATTGACCTAAAATCCAAGGTAAAAGCAGTTTTTAGCAGTTGAAAATTAAGACTCTTTACTCTAAATGTGTACCTCAACTTTAAGTTACGATTTCTCTCACTTCATTTTTTCAATATTTGTCTCGACTTGGGAAGTTAAAATGTCCACTTAGAATGCATATATTAGTTTCATTTAAAAATTAAAATATAGACAAATAATGCAGCTATGTTGTAAAGCAGAATGAAGCTGTTAAACTGAAATTAGGGGTCGCGCCCCCCACAATTAATTTAGTTTTTCAATCTAAATGACGTAAATTGTAAAACAAAGCTAATATATTTGCCTCAGTCAATGATACAAAAACGATTCTGCTGTACAACATTCTGAACATACAGCAGATCAATTTGCGACAATAATGACTCAATTAAGTTGAAAAAGAGCAAAGATATCGCGTCCGAAAAATGCACATTATATTTGTGATTAATCATTGAAAAAGACCCCCCAATCTTTTTTTTTTGGGGGGGGGGGGCAAACATCCACGAGTTTATATTCTTGGAATCAGTGATATAATTTCAAGAAAATTAGATAACTTGTAATGAAATGTCTTCAGTATTGTCGATGAGTACCTTAAGGCTACGACCATCCCCTTCGAGATCATCTCTTTTGAAAGTTAAATATCCCAAGATTTTCTAAAATGTTCATCCATGGCCCTTTTTCCACGTTGTGTAGAAGTACCATGTCGTTTATTACATTTGTAAATTTATGTCTGTTCTGCTGCATGTGAATGGCCATTGCTGAATGTGCGTTGCGCTTTATTGCATTAAAATGTTCTTTAAAATGTGTGATGAGATCCCGACCTGTCTGTTCAATATATAGGGCATTGCTATCATTGCATATCAGTTTATATTTGAATGAGTTTTTGAATGGTATGGACTCCGTATTGAGAAAAGAATATTCATGATGAAAATTAATAAATGTAAAACAAAAATACTGGAATGCAGCCGAAATAAATCAGAAACCTCTATTGACATCAAATTGGCAGGTGAAAAGCTGAAGGAAGTAGGAGACTTCTCTTAGTTAGGAAGTAAAATAACCAGTGATGGACGAAGCAAAGAGGATATAAAAAGTAGGTTGGTTCAGGCAAGGAAAGCATTTCTACAGAAAAGGAATCAGTTGACATCGAACAAAGATTTAGATATTAGGAAGTCATGTTTGAAAGCCTTCGTCTGGAGCGTGGCGCTCTATAGAAGTGAAACTTGGACTATTGGTGCAGCAGAAAAGAGGAGAATTGAAGCATTTGAAATGTGGTGTTACAGGAGAATGATGAAGATCAGATGGGTAGATGGGGTTACAAACGAAGGGGTATTAAGACGAGTGGGAGTGGAGAGATATTTCTGGCGACTGCTAATGAAGAGAAGAGATAGGTTAGTAGGACACATACTAAGACACCCAGGAGTAGCAAGCTTAGTGATGGAAGGAAGGGTTGAGGACAAGAATTGCAGGGGTAGACCAAGGTTAGAATATGTTAAACAGATTGTCTCGGATGTAGGGTGTGGTAGCTATGTAAAGATGAAACGATTAGCACAGGACAGGGAGGAATGGAGAGCTGCATCAAACCAGTCAAAAGACTGAAGACTCCAACAACAACAACAACAGTTTATATACTCCTGATTTTTGCAAACATTTTGTTTCATTGCGTATGTGGCTGATAAATAGTATTATACCAGTGGTATTATCCGTTCTGAAAGCTATGCAATAGTTGTGTTTGCGAAATATGTGCGTTAAAGAGTGAGTATATACTATTGCCAAATTATGTGAAAGTATAGTATTTTACAATTCGTTAGTTAATTCCTTAGTTAATTTAGTTCTATTTCCGTTCTTTGTTTTATTGATCATGGCACGAATGAGCGCATGACTATACCCGTTGGAATCTACTATTTGGCAAATAATTTTAATTTAATTATTGAAATTCTCTCTGTACATGGGAATTCTAAAGGGCCTGGTGAGTAAACTGCGGAACGTAGCATACTTATGTGATCCAGGATAGGAGGAATCATACTTAATAATGGTGTCCATTTTTGTTGGTTTAGAGAAAATGCTGAAATCCAATAGATTGTTTAGTCTATTAATCTTTAAGTCTTATTTCTCTTCACACAGGTAACATCATAAATATATATATTCGCTCACATACATGTTCACGTCAGTCGTTAACCTACAAATTTTCCATGCACATACAGTATAATAACCACGTAAGTTTTTCTAATGTTTATATTTCCTTTTTCTTTCCGACTGCTTATGATTTGTTTCTCATTTCTATCTTATTCTTCTTTTTAGATCACTGTTTTAACGTTACTGCACAGCCACCATGTTGGATTGGTGAGACGTAATAAAATTTGAAGGGCATGGTCGGGGTCGGCCAAATGGTGCTAGGACCTTACCGAGTTTCATTGAAATCGCTCCAGCCGTCTGGAAGTTATGAGGGATACACACACACACACACACACATACATACATACATACATACACACACACATACACACACACACACGGACAAAAGATGATCTCTAAAGCCTATTGTTTCATGAATGAAAATAGGCTAAAATATATAATGCCAATATGGCGGTGTATCTTCTTGACTTCTACCAACCCCTAAGTCACTGAGTAACCACGGCATTATCCAGCCATAAATTAGATTAGCGGGCAATCTCGGCTATATTCAGTCTTATATTTCTATTTTCCTATCACATCATTCATCTGCCTGTACGTGTGCATCAATGCCGTACATTTATTGAGAAATATACAGTACGAAAATTTCCTGAGGCAAAAATACGTCGTATATTGAAAGGAAATATATCGAATCTTCTACTCCCTTTATTTCCAACATCGACTTCGTTTCCATTTCCGTATATTTCTTCCTTTCTTTCTTGTTCTGCCCTATATACATTTTCAGAGTATCCTTAGGGCGTCTCTATATTCGTTCAAACTCTTTGTTCAAGCAACAGAGTGGATTCTGATCGTCGAGTCTCGCATATTGAATACAGTTATTGGTGCCGTAACTTTCCGACGTGTACCACATTCCAATAGCAAACCATTAAATAAATCTGAAAATTATTTTCAAATATTTCCGATATTTTGTCAAAGTATGAGTAAATTTATCTTGGACAAGTCATTGCTCTGCATTAGTGCATGATTCCCGTATATCAACCCGAGCAATTCTGACATATGTTCTTGTTTGTTCTGTTAATTTCTTTGAGCGGCTTGGGGCATTTTGGTCATCAGCCCCGTGTAGTTGGGTGTGTGTTCAATTTGTCTGATAACCTGTATTTAGGTGATGACTGTAGTAGTGTAGATGTATTAGGGACAGGGATGAGGTAGGCGCCCCGGGACTTGAAACTAGATATTGTCCTGGCATTTGCCTGGAGGGAATGTGGAAAACAACACTCTCCAATAGCCACTGTCAGCGCCGGAATTCGAAGCTACCATCTCCGGAATTGCTGTAACTGCCCGTGCGGTCGTGGTGCACGATTTATTGAGCACGGCTATGCCGTGGGGTAACATATTTTGTACTCACTACTTTATCAAAGGAGGGAAGTAATCGAATTCAAAATTGACTAGTTTGTTAAAATTAATCTTATCACAGATTAAAGTATACAAAATTAGAGGAATTTTATACTTACAGGTGGTTATATAACTCGAAGAAAAAATCTAAATAAATAACACAGAATAATTTCTTGAAACGATTCGAGCACGAACACCCATTTGTTGAAACGACTCGCGCGTCACCGAATGGAAAAATTTGAGTAACCTCTGCGGGAGTGCGCACAACCACTCACCCAAGTTTCATCGCAATTGGATGAATGGTACATAACGCATACGGGGCTTTCTTGAAAACATCGTAAACCAGCACCTAATATGCAAAATGGAGAAACCTTTGAAAGAGTGCGCACAACAACTCACCAAAGTTTCATCGCAATTGGGTGCGTGGTACATGAACACATACGGGACTATCTGGAAACGATTCGCGCGCTGACACTCATTTGTTGAAACAAATCACACGGCACCCATTTTAAATGGATTTACTATTTCAGAAACCTTCACGGGAGTGTGCACAAAAACTCACCAAAGTCTCATTGCAATCGGATGAATCGTATACGAATGAATAAGGGATAAACAAACTATCAGTAAATATTCATTTATTTATAGACTGTCAACCCGAACCGGCTTCGCCCGGGAACAGTAATGAATGCATTATGTGATAAGCGCTTTTTTTTCCAATGTCAATGAACAACGACCAATATCCGTTTTACGTCTCGGCATGATGGATTAAAATCACTGACAGGACTATTATCATGGAGATGCATGTGCAACAAATACTTGTCAGACGTAATTTAAGAATGGCGAGGTGCATGAAACACAAATCCCCCTTCCGTCCAATCTTAACTTGATTGTGAATTTTGCGGAACGAAATGTTCACAGGCGAAATGAAGTAAAGCCGAGTTGCACTTCCAGGCAAACACCAAACACAACCACTCTTCTCTAAAGTTTTTAACTCAACTCGACTCGACAGTTCGCTGCAGGCTGTATCTGGGGCAATAAGCTCGTCCGTTTGCTAAGCTGTAACTGGGTTGATAGACTCGCCCCTAGCTATCTCTTAATCTGTCGCCTCAGTAACTGAATGGAGATTGTTAGAAGAAATGAAAACGTAAAAACACTTATAGTAGGCGATGTATTGAAGATAGTGATATGCTCTCCCGGGCTTATTTGTAGAACTTTTCATGCTGAACAATTCTTACACACATAGTATATAGACATTTTTAACAGTTTGCCCAGCGTAAGCTCAAAAAGCGCGCGGAAGCCAGTTTTTTTTCGACCTTTTCACTGAAATCGTTAATGCTTGGCTTCCTTTCAACATAAATAAAAAAAAATCTACAGAAATCATCCTCGAGATATCCTTTACAGAATGGGGAAAACCGCATCAAAATCCATCCAGTGGTTTTCGAGTTTACCCGTAACATCCAAGAATCGGGGACTTTGTTTTATACTAAGTAGAGATATTCGTACCATAGGTATCGCACCCCCTATAAAGAGTGCACTTGCACTTGTTAACCATGGTAACTGGGAGTCAGCAATTTGTCTACGAAGATAAACCTCGGCCCATAAACATTTATCCTTGTTGATAGGCTAATATGTTGAAGAAACGTGAAAAATACTGAATAACTAAATAATAGCAGGTTAGGCTAAATAAAATTATTTATTTTTACCTAAAGTCAAAATTTATTATATTGCAACCGTGCCGGTATCGGTCACATTGTGACTTCTTCATCGTGGTTTGTGATGAGCAAATGAGTAGTTCCCTACCAAAAGTTCAGAGAGTAAAGTATCAGGTGCGTTCAAAAAGTAACGAGCCGGAGGCTGGAATGCGCAAACCGGTGACTACATCGGCCAATCGTGGCGTGTGTAACGAGGTGTGGTTCCGACCAGAGAGTGGAAGGTCTCAGCCCGTCACTAGAAAGCACGCGTGCACGTCACGTGACGATACAAAGCGAGCAGCAGCTTGCATCAATCGTCCAACGCTGCCAGTCGCATTGCAAACAGTTTCATGGAGGCGTCGACCGAAGAGCAAAGAGGTGTTGTTCGGTTTCTGACAGCGGAAGGAGTAGGGGGAAAGGACATTCATCGCCAAATGTCACAAGTGTACGGCGAACACTGCATGTCCCTTGCAAAGGTCAAGGCGTGGCAAAAGCGCTTCAGGGAAAGACGGGTGTCGTTAACCGATGATGCCTGGTCTGGGGCACCCCCCTGCATTACCGATGACAACGTCCAGCTGGTTGATGCACTTATTACCCAGGACCGCCGAGTGACAGTGAACGCCATAGCCGCCGTGGTCGCTCCACGACAATGCACGTCCTCTTACGGCTAACACAGTCACGGCGCTCCTGCAGTTATTCAAATGGGAGGTTCTCGGCCACCCCCCATACAGTCCAGACCCCTCTCCATGTGATTACGCCATGTTTGGTCCCCTGAAAAGGGCTCTGCGGGGCCTACGATTCACCTCGGACGCCGACATCCAGCTGTACGTGCGGAACTGGTTCACATCGCAGCCCAGGGAATTTTATGAGACAGCCATTCACCACCTCGTGTCACATTGGGACAAGTGCCTCAACAGCCAGGGCCAATACTTCTAACATACAGGTACTGGTTTCTGTAATTAAGCCTCCGGCTGGTTACTTTTTGAACGCACCTTATCTTATATATAAAAGTGAAAGTCTGTATGTATGTGGGTGGGTTTGTCTGTTCCGTATACAAATCTACACCGTTCCACCAATCTCAACCAAATTTTGCATACACATAGTTTAGGACCCAGAAGGAACCGCTGGCTACATGACTTTTCGACAGTCATTCTCATTCTTCTGATTTCGGCCCTTTTACATTCAAGCACAGGCTAATCAAATCACAAAATATACTCATGAAGGAATGGCAAGGCAGATAGTTTCCATGGCAACATAGCTCAAGTCGAGACACGGCCGACTGGAAGCCAGTTGCGCTCTGCACTACCGGTATAGAAAATGAGGATCTTTACTTGATATCCCGTTAGCTACTCAACTGCTCACACAGCACTGTCAACCGAGTTTAGCATAACAAAGACTTGACACTATCTACTATATATTTGTCAAATACCACTCACTCACTCACTCATTCATTCATCACGAAATCTCAGAAACCACCGAACGGATTGGAATGAAATTTGGTATGCAGCTTCCTCAAGGGCCGCAAATGCCCACTAAGAGAGGATTTTTGGATATTCAGGTTCTAAAGGGGTGTTAAGAGGGTAGACCTGCATTTCATTGAATAGCAATATCTCCCGATTGGTTTAATTGGGGGATGTGAAACTCGGCATATAAACTCATCATTAAAAAGTAAGAAGACACGTGTCTGAGGGTTTTTCGATGTGGTGTATATTATAAGGTAAAAGGGGTGAGAAGTGGGGATTGAAAGATTCCTAACGGAGCGTGTATTTCTTAAACGACATAGGCGAGGAGTTTGAAACTCAGCGGGAAAAAAATCAGCATAAAAAATAAGTAAATATGTGTTTGACCGTTTTTTTATAAATCCAATTTAAGGGGCCCATGGGGAGGGGTGAAATTCTGGAGGGGGGGGGGGGGGGGGGAACAGGAAAGAAAGTGTCCTAACTGATTGACTGACTGACTCACTCATCAAACTCAGGAGGAAAAACTGCTTTAAAGTAAGTAAATAGCTTTTCGACAGTTTTTTTTTGATCAATCAAATTGGAGGGGTTCATCGGGAGGGGTGAAATTCTGAAGAAAAAAAAGTCCTCTCGGCACGCCGGAAGGCGGAGGTAGATTTCACCGGACAAACTTGGGGATAGGCGAAAATAGGCAGAATATGCAGATTTTCGTAGAAGGATCAGACCTCATTTAATGCGAGAAGGTATTTTATAATTGGAGCTTAATTAACTTTGTTTTTCGTCATTTTATGCTTATTTTAAACATTTTATTGTCTTATGGGAACGGTAACCTTCTTGTCATTTGGGGTCCATTTTTATACTTGTGGTCACACTGTCCTTATGCTAGGTTTCGACACTGATGTGCAACTATGTAACGGTCTGTTACTTCTTCACGCAAAATTATATCTACCGCAGAGATTTTGGTTGGTTGCTCAGTTTAGGGGCTGCGACAACGCGGTCATGTAACCCCGTGTACTTTGGGATGGTTGTATTAGTCTGTAATTCAGGTAAGGACTGCAGACGGTCAATTTCAAGCAGTAGTTACTAATGTTGCTACCAGGTACTACCGTCAACGACACCTAGCTGTGAACTTGGCTACTAGATGCCACCGCAACCAGCAACTCGCAACGAACGTTGGAACTTCCCCTCCAAAGGAAAGCATACTGAGGGATTTTTGGCGCTCTTAGAAAATCCGACGACTTCGGCCGGCTTTGAACTCGCGACCTTGGGCATAAACATTCAGCATGCTACCAGTTACGTCACCGAAGCCGCTTCACACTTAGATGGAAATCTGAATCTGATCTCGTGCAAGTGCGTTATCTTGGCAACGTCTGATGGCTCATCCCTCATCAATTTAGTAGTGTTGCCATGGCAACCACTGATAGGTCTTGGCATTTTCTTATAATTCCGAAATTATTTTTCTCATCCCTTGGCATAATGGTGGGTTATATCAAAAATTCTTTCAGACAAAAGTTTTAGGTAATTATTATGGGAATATTGTCCATTTTGTACGGTTTTGATATTGTGCCTATTAAGAGAGATATGATTAATGTTTCCCGAAAAACCCACTTTTTCCCACCCCTTTGGTCAATGGTTGGTGCTATAAAAGAAACTCTTCAAACATACATTTTTGGGCATTATCCGACACATAGTATGCATGTTGAACGGATTCGATATTTCACATATTAAGAGAGTTATAGCAATATTTCACTTTTTCGAAAAAAAAAAGCCCCCCATTTTCACCCCCCAACGACCGATTTAGCCCAGTAACGAACTCGACCGAGATTTTATAGGTATACGTATTCGGTAAAAAATTCAAAGTGATTGGTACAAAATTACGGCAGTTATCGTGTCCACAATAAACTGATATACATATACATACATAAATTATATATAACTTTTGAACTGACGGTGGTTTTGGGGCCTGGGGATGTGAAACGCGAAGATATGTCGAAATTTTCCGGAAGTCGAAACATGGTACCCATTGCAATAGTTAGCTTTCTAACGAAATCTACCTCTGGTTGGTTCCTCAGTTTAGGGGCTGCGACAACGCGGTCATCTAACCCCGTGTACTTTGGGTGAGTGTAGAATCTGTCTGATACACGGTGTGAATTGTAATGGCTGTATTAGTCTTAATTCATGTAATTACTGCAGACGGTCAATTTCAAGCAGTAGTTCCTAATGTTGCTACCAGGTACAACCGTCAACGACACCTAGCTGTGAACTTGGCTACTAGATGCCACCCCAACCATCAACTCGCAACGAACGTTGGAACTTCCCCTCCAAAGGAAAGCATACTGAGGGATTCTAGTGCTCTTAGAAAATCCGACGACTTCGGCCGGCTTTGAAACCGCGACATTGGGCATAGACATTCAGCATGCTACCAGTTACGTCACCGAAGCCGCTTCCCACTTTATCAGGCGGCTTTGGTGGCGTAGTCGGTAACATGCTGAGCTTCTATGCCCAAGATACCGGGTTCAAACCCGGCCGAAGCCGTCGGATTTTTTAAGAGCGTTAAATATCCCTCAGTATGCCTTCCTTCGAAGGGGAAGTAAAGCCGGCGGTCCCATGTCATAGATTTATGGCATGTTAAAGATCCTTCCACTAATTGCACCTGTGTGAAGCTAAATTGGATAGGTTAAGAATGTATACAACGCTCTTATGTTTCTATGTTCGTTGCCAAGAGCCGACTGCGGCGGCGTCTAGTAGCTCAGTTCTGAACTTGGCCTCGTAGTCGTTGACAGTGGCGCTTGGCGGCAAAAGTAGGAACTATCTGAAAAATTGTTAGTTGCAGTACTTAAATTAACAAACAGATAACACACACTAATACAGTCATCACAATTAACACCGGTTATCAGACAGATTCTACACACACCCAAAGTACACGGGGCTACATGACCGCGTTGTCGCAGCCCCTAAACTTAAGAACCAACCAACCAACCACTTAATCAGATGGAAATACTGAATCTGATCTCGTGCAAGTGCGTTGTCATGGCAACGTCTGATGGTCCATGCCTCATCAATTTAGTAGTGTTGCCATGGCAACCACTGATAGCTCTTGGCATTTTCTTATAATTCCGAAATCATTTTTCTCGTCCCTTGGCGTAATGGTGGGTCATATCAAAAATTCTTTCAGACAAAAGTTTTAGGTAATTATTAGGGGAATATTGTCCATTTTGTACGGTTTTGATATTGTGCCTATTAAGAGAGATATGATTAATGTTTCCCGAAAAACCCACTTTTTTCCACCCCTTTGGTCAATGGTTGGTGCTATCAAAAATCTTATTTGACATAAATTTTTGGCACTTATCCGACACATATTATGAACTTTGAATGGATTCGATATTGCACGTATTAAGAGAGTTATAGCGAAATTTCACTTTTTCGAAAAAAGCCCCCCATTTTCACCCCCTTCGACCGATTTAGCCCAGTAACGAACTCGACCGAGATTTTATAGGTATACATCTTCGGTAAAAAATTCGAAGTAATTGGTGCAAAATTACGGCAGTTATCGTGTCCACAAGAAACTGATATACATATATATATACATATATATACATATATATATATATATACATAAATTATATATAAACTTTTGAACTGACGGTGTTTTTGGGGTCTGGGGGATGTGAAACGCGAAGATATGTCGAAATTTTCCGGAAGTCGAAACATGGGACCCATTGCAATAGTTAGCTTTCTAATGAAATCTACCTAAAAATTGAAAGAAAATGTCCTGACTCAATCACTGCTCATCGCCCAGCTAAAAATATTGAAGTAGGAAACATGGCATTTCGGGGATATGTTCGTTGAATGTCATAACTGTACACTAAGGGAGGATTTTTGGATATTCAGGTTCTAAAGGGGTCTTAAGGGGATTAAACCTGCATTTCATTGAATAACAATATCTCACGAGTGGTTACATTTATGGATGTGATACTCGGCATATAAACTAATCATTAGAAATAAGGAGACATGTGTTTAAGGGTTTTTCGATGTGGTGTAGTATTATGAGGTGAAAGGGGTGAAAAGTGGGGGTTGAAGGATTCATAACGGAGCGTGTAGGCCTGTCTCTTAAACGACATAGGCGAGAAATTTGAAACTCAGCGAAAAAAAGATCAGATTTAAAAGTAAGTAAATTGGTGTTCGACCGTTTATTCATAAATTAATTTAAGGGGCCAATGGGGTGGGGTGAAATTCTAGGGGAAAAAGGAGAGAAAGTGTCCTAACTGACTGACTAACTCACTCACTCTTCAAATTCAGGGGAAAAAGACAGCTTAAAAATAAGTTAATAGGTGTTCATGCGTTTCTTCAACAATCCAATTTAAGGGGCCCATGGAGAGAGGTGAAATTCTGGTAAAAATAATTGATCCAAATTGCCTGTCTGACTCACTCATTCATCACACCCAGCGAAAACTATTAAAGTTGGAAACATGAAATTTTGGTAATATGTTCGCTGTATGTCGAAAGCGTCAATTAAGGAATGATTTTTGTTTACTTGGGTTTTAAAGAGGTGTTAAGGGGGTAAATGTGCATTTCACTGAATAACGATATCTCATGAGTTGTTTCTTTGGGGATGTGATATTCGGTATATAAACTAATCATTAAAAATAATCAGACATCTCTCTAAGGGTTTATCGATGTGGTGTATATTATGAGGTGAAAGGGGTGAACATTGTTGGTTGAGGGATTCTTAACGGAGCGTGTATCTCTGAAACAACATAGGCGAGAAGTTTGAAATTCGGCGGGAAAAAAACAGCTTAAAATTCAAGTAAATAGGTGTTCGACCGTTTCTTCATAAATCCAATTTAAGAGGCCCATGGGGAGGGGTGAAATTCTGGGGAAAAAAGAGGAAAGAAGGTGTACTAACTGATTGACTCACTTACTCAGTCATCCAACTCAGGGGGAAAATCAACTTAAAATAAGTAAATAGGTGTTCGACCGTTTTATTCATAAATCCAATTTAAGGGTTTCATGCGGAGGGGTGAAATTCCCAAAAATAAATGAAAGAAAATGTCCTGACTGACTCACTCACTCATCATCGCCCAGCCAAAATTATACAAGTTAGAAAAGTGAAATTTTGGGGATATGTTCGTTGTATGTCGAAAACGTCCACTAAGGAAAGAGTTTTGGATATTCAGGTTCTAAAGAGGTGTTATGGGGGGTAAACGTGCATTTCATTGAATAACAATATCTCACGAGTGGTTTCATTTGGGGATGTGATACTTGGCATATATACTAATCATCAAAAATAAGCTGACGCATGTCTAATGGTTTTTCGATGTAGTGTATATTATGAGGTGAAAGGGATGAAACGTGGGGGTTGAAAGATTCCTAACGGAGCGTGTATCTCTTAAACGACATAGGCGAGGAGTTTGAAACTCGGAGGAAATCAATCAGCTAAAAATAAATCAATAAATAAATAAAAATAAATAGGTGTTCGACCGTTTTTTTATCAATGCAATTTAAGGGGCCTATGAGGAGGGGTGAAATTCTGGAAGAAAAACGTCCACTAAGGAAGGATTTTTGGATGTTCACTCTCATCGACCAACCAAAACTATTAAAGATAGAAGAATGCTATTTTGGGGATACGTTTGTTGTGTGTCGAAAACGTCTACTAAGGACGGATTTTTGGATATTCAGGTTCTAAAGGGGTGTTATCTGGGTTAAACCTTCATTTCATTGAATAACAATATGACACGGCTATGACGCGAGTGAAGCGAGGCTAAAAATGAGATGGTGTGTGTCTGTGTATTACTCAATCACGCAAGTACCACTGGTCCGATTTACATGAATTTTACATGGAAGTAGCTGATTTACCTGGTTAACATATAGGTTACTTTTGATTTCAATACCTTGCACTATTTAAAAATGGCGGCCATTTTAGTGATGTCACTACACCCTTTGGTTTCAAACTTTCATATTTCCATTTCAAATAAAAAGAGAACGCTAAGAAATAGCAAACTTTTGATGGCATATACGAGGTTTAAAATTACATTTTCTATCCGAGAGGCATCTCCAACGGTTAGCGAGTGAATCCTAAATTTGTCCTATAAAACACGAACAACGCCGAGCGGTGTAGTTGGACAAAATGTTCCATCCTTAATCTCCCTCTGCGCAGCACCTCGCCTATCCCCTGTTTTAACTGTCACCTTCACATTTTAATTTATTTATGACGCGTAGCGAAGTACGGGTACTTCAGCTAGTAATAAATAAAACCGGATCTGCTACAATAATTTAATTAATAATGCATACAAGAATGTCTTGAAAATCAGCGTAGAAATTAGGAGATGTGAATTGTGACCGAAATCTAGGCATGAGATACGAAAACCTCAGCTGTGAAGTGAAAGGAAGCGTAGGCTCACGACTGAACCTTGCATAATGAACTTGAGAGCGAGTCTTCAAGCCTAGCGACAGCTTATTTGTACGCAAGCAAGTAGAAGCCCTTTTTGTGATATATGAATTATATTTATTAATTAATGCATCTTGAATTACAGCTGTATATCCAAGTATTAGCAAATATTGATAATAGAAGATACCAATCGACTAACGGCTAAGTATTATAGCAGAAAACCGAGTGTTTATTATAAATCAGGAGTGTCAAGCTTACGTTTGTGTTACGTTGTATTACGTCAGAGAGAGGGAGACTCAACTCACCCCTTCCACCCCACGTGATTAGGAAAGGAATATTCTAGTCACTTGAGTATCAGCGGATTGCTAGGCATTATTCGAAGTGAGTTCACGCATGAATGATCGAGCCAACTTCAACCGAGGTTCTAATATTTCAGACCGCGCACGTGGAGCGATATTGCTTAGTGAACGTGAGTTCGATAGAATAAACGCACGACGGTAAAGTGTTTGATATCAGTGATAAATTCAGTGTGAATCGTGTGCTTGAAACGACGGCCTACGTGAGTACAATTTCCTACATTATTATACACCACAAGGAACTATTGCTACATCGTAATGAACGCCATAATGAAAACTAAAACTCAACATATCAGCACAGTCATGGAATGTGAAGTCATAGGTTCGATACAATAAGACATTTATAATGTAATATTCACAGTTGTACTCTACAAATTAACATTAATAAGCAGAACACAGTTCTACGAACGACACAATTAGCATACAACTGAATGTCAAGATTCATAATATGTGCAACAATCAGATAGCAGTGGCGGCCAGCCAAATAATATTTGGGGAACCTGAACTTTTCATAATGCTTATTCTACACAACATTTTTCTCATCGTGGGAACTTCTGAAAGCGTATACACAGTCAAGATGATGCCAGCTTAAATAAAATAAGGGGAACATATAGACTTTGATGAACACCAGGATCAGCAGACACAGTAACTTATACAATCAACACGTCGATGATGGAGTTTTACAAATTCATACGACGTCGGTCCCTCATATTCAAGACATCTTATTTCATCGTGGGACTTCACACCATTTTCAAGGGCAGTGAAACCATTCATGTATAATATACTACGACAACCAACACCATGAAACATGATTGATATTAATTTAGGATGACTGTTATATTATGCCTGATTTTCAAACATAAAAGAGCCCTTTTAGGAGTTAGTCATTGCTAATTTATATATATTTCACACATTTTCTTATAAATATAACGACTATCTGTTTGATTGATAAATTTAAATTACAGTAATTTAACTAATTATTTGATAGTAATAATTTTTCTGGATTATGAATAGTTTTGCGCGATTAATTTTGTATGCGATTTTCAACGACATTTCCAGAGTTTTAGCAGCGATGGTTAATACATTTAACTGATTGAACTATTTTGAAATGATGAATTAAATATGATGAATTATTATAATGGTAATACTATCTAATTTATTTAAGCAGAAGTGATATTCATAATTATTGAATGATTATTATCAACGATCATAATTGCATTTGTACAGCAATTTATGACATCGATGTGAAGCATTATTGCAGATTGTAGCGTAATTTATAATAAATATAATATACGACAAAAGTCAATTGGAAAAGATTCAACAAGACTTCAAGAAAAACAACACTCGAGATTTCTACAGAACCTTCAGACAGAATCTCACTAAATACACTCCACCTAGCCTACATTTCAAAGATCCTGAGGGAAAAACTGCCTATAATGACAAGGACAACTGCACTATCCTGGCAAATTATTTTGAGTCTCTCCTTAACTGTGAAAGCCCAGGATCCTCATTCTCATTTGAAGACAATCCAAATACAAACCCGGACTCTACACCACCAACCAAAGAAGAAATTATGCAGATTATTCAGTCACTTAAAAACAATAAGGCACCAGGCGAGGATTCAATAATCGCCGAATTATGGAAGCATGCTGGCGACGTAGCTATCGATAAACTAACGGAAATAATTAGTGAGATATGGGAAAAGGAGGAACTCCCTATTGATTGGACAACAGCTCTGCTTCACCCTCTTCACAAAAAAGGTGATAGAACGAATGTGAACAATTACCGTGGCATCTCCCTCCTTGCAATAACATACAAAATCCTTTCAAAAGCCCTTCAAACTAGAGCAGAGGAACAGTTGGATCCACAATTAGGGGAATATCAAGGGGGATTTCGGAAGGGACGATCGTGTGCCGAACAGATTTTGAACCTTAAATCTATTCTTTCATATCTGAAGCTTAGAAACAAACAGTTTGTAGTGACCTTCATTGACTTCAAAAAGGCTTATGACTCTATCGATCGACCCACCCTATTTGAAATACTGAAAGAACTGGGACTGGACAACAAAACAAGAGCAATCATTCAGAAAACCTTAACCAACACTGCGTCCAAAGTGAAATTCAGGGGAGAAATTTCAGAGCCCTTCGAAATCAAGAATGGTGTAAGACAAGGAGATGGACTATCTCCTTTGCTCTTCAACTGTGTGCTCGAAAAAGTCATCCGGCAGTCGCGAAAAGTAATGAACATTAACAAGTCTGAAAATGGAGTCAGATTGGGCTACAAAAAACAGAACCTGATAGTTGACTGCCTAGCATTCGCAGATGACCTCGCAATTTTTTCAGATTCCCTCGATGCAGCCGCAGCGCAAATTAATGAACTCCAGATTCAAGCAGCAAAGGCGGGCCTTAAGATCTCCTTTGAAAAAACAGAATTCATCACTAATATCAAGCTAGCGCCAAAGAGCTGGACGTAGGACAGGGGAAAATCAAGCAAACGAAAGCGTTCAAATATTTGGGTGAGTGGATAGACCCCAATCTCTCCGAGAAGGCAGCTTTCGAGTCACGAATCAGGAAAATGGAAATGGCATACAATCTAACAAAGGCCATTTACAACAAGAAATCCATATCAACAAATGCCAAGTTAAGACACTACCAAACAGTCATCCGTCCAGAGGCTTTGTATGCTGCAGAGTGCCTTGAAATGCATCGCAAGGGACTAACAGAGAAGCTGGAAGTGAAAGAAAGAAAAATTCTAAGAAAAATCTTGGGTCCGGTAAAAGAAAATGGGGAAGGCACAACCACGAACTTTACACCCACGTGGAAAAAATAACTGATGCCATGAGGAAACGGAGAATTACCTTTTACTGTCATATAACAAGAATGAACCCAGCACGATTGACAAATAGAATTTTCACCTACTTCCTCAAAAAGAAAACCAAGGGAGCTTGGTTCATTGAGGTGGACAAAGATTTACAAGAAGTGGGAATAACAGGCAACGATATTTGGGAACGTGCCACACTTAAACAAAAACTAACAGCACACCGATGTTTTCAAGAAAAGCCAAAGCTTCCAACTGGCAAGAAGTGGACTGCAGAAAGGAAACAACAGCATCGATAACTAATGCGAAAGTACTGGGAGGATGTTAAAGCTCGATGCAACAAGAAACAGTTGAAATGACGTGGTCCTTAGATGGCCGAATCGAAAGAAGAAGAAGAAGAAATTACTATCGGTTTCCAATTAACTGAGTATTGGAAGATTCTGAATTATTGATTTGATCGATTTTTCGAGTTATATCAAGCAATGTGAGTTATGATATTTTCACTCAGCTTCCCATTTATGAAATCATGTAATTTTATTTAAGTTGTAGACACTTTTTGAAAAGTGGTCTTATAGTGGCAACATTTGAATGCGAGTCAGGTGGCCCATTCAATATTAATGATATGAATAATTCACATTTGTAGGAGTGATAATGAGTATTTCAATAAATTATTTTTGTGATTAGGAGAATTCAAGAATGTGTATGTGAACACAATCGTGAGATGATAATTGCGTTATGCTTGTTTTATGATTATGACGATTATTAATAATGATATATTAAAGGCTGTAAACCAAATGCAATTTATGTGAGCTTAAAGAGGCATTAATAATAATAACTAAGTTAAGAATCTACTTAATCTGTTCAACTCTTCGAAAGGAAAAAAAATAAATAATGTGATCTATAACCAATTAAATTAATCAAGGAACTTGGTATATTAATTAATTAATCAATTCATCACGCTTATAATAATAACATTTATGGAACATAGTATAATAATTTATGGACAATGATTATATATCGGAACTGAATTGTGCAATTTGACAACGATTACCAGATTGATGTAATGTAATTGGAGATTGGAGTAATATCATTAATGAACATTTGAATTATATAAGAGAAATTTGACGTTATATGAATGGTATTCTAAGATTATGTCAAATGCTAACTGTAAATATTTTTGCTACTCATTTCTTTTTTCTATATTTAAATTCATGATTTATACACGACAAATAATCTTCTCGTGAATTAATTTTTGAACATGTGTGAATTTACTCGTGTGATAAGAAAGATTTGTTGAAGGGGATGTGAAAAATGTGATATATAAATTCTTTTGATTTATTCAAAGCTGAAACAGTGATAGTGAAGTGTGACGGTTTTTATTTAGCCATTCAGCTGAACCAAGGAACATTGGAACTTTAATTTGTAATCACATTACCCCAAGATCAAACAGGAAAATCGAATTGGCAGAATATGACTCATGGATCTACGATCCCAACATAAGATAGAACCTATTTGATTTTAGGAGGGTATATTTATTTATTTGTGTTCGTCTGCTTTTAAATAAAAGATATCATTTTTATCTTAGCAAATCAATTATTTTTGCAGTTTGGAGCTTCGACCTGATTGAATGATACTATCCTATTTTATTTAGGAATATATATCTGAGGCAACCTTTCTCGCCTATCCCGTTAAAAGACCCGAGATACTTGATCTCTTGCCTGCCCGAGTTTGCAGATGTTTTTGTGTAGTTATTTTCGGGATATATATTTCAGGGTCTCCAAAATGTAATTGTAACGGCCATGTACCTTTTCTTAGACGTCACGTTTGATTTCCGGGCCGACGTGAAATCTGGGAAACGGGCCGGGCACAGTATGTGAAAATATGTACTGTATGTTGAAAAACTTAGGTTATAAAATGATGCTTGATGTGTATTTGCCAGGTATTGTAGAGATAAACTTTGGAATATCTGTGGCGAAGTTATTATGATACCGATACATTTCTCAACACTTTCCCTTGAAGATATCCAGGAGAGTGTTCCACTTCAGGAAAAAGTCCGTACGCACAAAGGTTTGCAGGAAAAGCTGAAGCTGAAGACAGGGAAGGCGTGGTCCCAAGAGAGAAAAGAACAACACCAGAGACGAATGCGGGAACACTGGGCGGTAGTTAGAGCTCGGGAGAAGAGACAGTTGAACTGACGTGGTCCCTAGTTGGCCGAATCAAAGAAAGAAAGAAAGAAAGAAAGAAAGAAAGAAAGAAAGAACACGTCAATAAGGAATCGGTCATTTTTATATCATTCTATAATAGCAGGTTAGTTAATAGCAATTATGTACACAAGGCAAGACAAGGTGTGCGCGGTAAGGAGGGAGTATCTGTGTAATCACTTTGAGGCGGCGATTATTCAGCTGTTCCATTACCGGAGTTGTGATAGTGCACTTTAACGAGCCACAATGAACCAGCTAATCTTCCATCTACCTGAGCAACTCGGAGTTACTGCTCGAGCTGCAATATATTCTGTCTGCTGTGTACCAAAAGCAGAATGGGCTACCTGAAGATTAAATCATCCCCCACACGGAAACAGAGTGCGATGAAGTATGCCGTCAGGGAATATGATTCAATGTAGCTTGCATCTGCTAACCCTAACAGCAACAAGACATATCTGGTGGTAAATCTCTTACCAACTGGAAGCAGTGTACCCTTCATGTTCACGTTTATTTCTTTGCGGGAGATGGACGTACAGGAGGAAGTAAATACATTGATGGCATATTGGCTTCCACGGCAAAGTAATTACAATCCAGCAATTCTATGTTTATAGCCTATCAACAAGTAGTTCCGTGAAGAACTATGCAGCCTATTTTCATATATCCTACTTATGTTACTTGTTTCTATCAACATAGAACATTTCAGTTAGATTGATGTAATAGATTCGTAGATATTGAGAACCGAGTAGATATTGCGGATGGTCGCCATGTTGGATTTTATATATGTAGGTCTTAGACTTATGAACCGTTACATGAAGATTATTGTGTACGTGTAGTATTCAAACTTCAATCGCATGATTAAGACACAAGAAGTAACAAGTAGTTCCGTGAAGAACTATATAGCCTATTTTCATATATCCTGCTTATGTTAATTGCCTCTATCAACATACAAAATTTCAGTTTAATTGCTGTAACAGATTCGTAGATATTGAGAACCGTCTAAATATTTCAGATGGTCGCCAGGTTGGATTTTTCTTTTTGTACAATTATATTAAGATTATTGTGTACGTGTGGTATTCAAACTTCAATCGCATGATTAGAACACAAGAAGTAAAAACGAGATTTTATAATTACGCACGGCAGCCATCTTGTGATTATGAAAACAATTGAAATAAATTAGATGCCAGTGGATCAACATTTGTATAAGCATTTAACGTGCAACGTTTCACGGCACTCGGATAGTTAATTCGCGAGAAACGTTCACTTAAATATTTATACTTCGCGTCGCCGCCATGTTGGATTTGTGCTCACCAGGTTACTGAAAGTCCTATAGGTGAACATATGTTCATAGTCTCTAAGAACATAAAAAATTCAGTTTGGTTGCTGTAAAAGATTCATAGATATTGAGAACCGTCTAAATATTTCGGAAGCTCGCCATTTAGGATTGTTATATGTATAGGCCATAGAGTTATGTGCCATTCAAGGACAATTATTGCCTAGGTTCATTATTCAAACTTTCACTTCGATCGCATGATTACGACACAAGAAATAAAAACTTAATTTTAAAATTTCGCACAGCCGCCATCTTGAGGTTATGTAAACAATTGAATTAAATTAGATGGCAGTGCATTACAATCTGCAAAATCATTTACTGTACCACATTTCACTGCGCTCAGAGCGTTAAATCACGAGAAAAGTCTATTAAATTATTTCAAATTCGCTTGGTCGCCATGTTCGTTTTGTACTTTACAGATTTATGAAATATACATAGGTAAACTTGTATCAGTACCCTTTATCACCGTACAAAATTGCAGGGTGATATCTGGAATAGTTTCGGAGATATAGAATGTCAGTGAAATATTTCGCTCAGCCGCCATTTTGAGGTTATGTAAACAATTGAACTAAATTAGACTCTAGTGCATTACAATGTGTATAAACAATTGCTTTACCAAGTTTCATTACATTTGGATTGTTAAATCGCGAGAAAAGTCTATTTAAAAGTCTCAAATTCGCTTGGCCGCCATGTTGGTTTTGTAGTCACCAGGTTTTTTAAAGTCTCATAGGTGAACTTCTAGTAGTGCCCTTTATCACCGTACACAATTTCAGGGCGATATCGGTAATAGTTTCAGAGATATTGAATGCTAGTGAAATATTTCGCACTGCCGCCATGTTGGATTGGTGAGACGTAACAAAATTTGAAGGGCACGGTCGAGGTCGCCGGGAATAGCGCTATGAACTTACCGGGTTTCATTGAAATCGCTCCAGGCGTTTAGATTTTATTAGGGGGACACACACACACACCTCTCACACACACACACACACAGGCACACACACACACGCACAAAAGGTGATCTCACAAGCCTATTTTTTCAAAATTGAAAAAAGGCTAAAAACGAGATTTTTAAATTTCACAAAGCTGCCATCTTGTGCTTATAGAAACAATTGAAAAAATTAGATGCCAGTGGATTGACATTTGTATAAGGATTTACTGTACCAAGTGTCACTGCACTCGGGTGGTTAAATTGCGAGAAACGACCATCTGAATACTTATACTTCGCGTCGCCGGCATGTTGGATTTATGATCACCAGGTTATTGAAAGTGCTATAGGAGAACTTAATATTAAAAAAATCAGTTTGATTGCTCTAATAGATTCGTAGATGTTGAGATCCGTCTAATTATTTCGGATGGTCGCCATGTTGGATTGTTATTTGTATAGGCCATAGAGTCATGTACCATTGAAGGAAAATTATTGCGTAGGCTAAAAATAGGCTTATGAGATCACCTTTTGTCCGTGTGTGTCGTCCTCCCCCCCCCCCCCCCCCCCCTCCTCCTCTCCCAATAAAATCTAAACGGCTGGAACGATTTCAATGAAACTCGGTAAGGTAATAGTACATTTTAGTCCAACCCCGACCGTGTCCTTCAAATTTTGTTATTTTTCACCAATCCAATATGGTGGCTGTGCGAAATATTTCACCGGCATTCTATTTCTCCGAAAACATGACTGATATCACCCTGAAATTTTGTACGGTGAGATGTTCATATATGTGACATTCAAAAACCTGTTAAGTACAAAACTAACATGGCGGTCAAGCGAAGTTGAAACGTTTAAAGTGACTCTTCTCACGATTTGGCCATCCGGCACTGTTAATGTTTCCTCTCAAGGGAAAACGTTTCAAATCGGACGACGAACTAAAGGACACCGTACAGGGTTGGCTCCTGTCACAACCACAAGACTTTTGGGAACAGGGAATCCTGAGGCTAGTGAAGCAATGGGATACCTGTGCACAGACCGGTGGTGATTACTTTTGAATAAAGAATAAATTATACCCACAGTATCGTTTCGTACCTTTTCATTTGTACAGCCCTCGTAATTTCAAATGCACCAAGAATGGAATAGTGTTCACGTAAGGTCTAGTCGAAGACATTAAATGATGTTTTCAACATTGAGTTGCTCACTTGAAGGGCTTCTGTGGTGTCTTTTTCAGGGTTTCGTCTGGAAGCGGACCATCACAAGGGTAGTGGACCATGTACTACATACCTTAGGCCTATATGAAGCTCATCAAATTTATTCACTTCGAGAGCTGAGAGCTCCTAAGGCTTTTCTCCTCCTTATAGATGTTTCCAAAAATATGACAGTCCTCTTCGTTGTGTAGTGGCTAGCTCTCTTGGCTGTCACCGCGGAGGCCTGGGTTCGATTCCCAACTCTGCCGAAAAATTAAATTCTGGTCTGAGGAGGGGTATATTCAGCCTCGTGAGGCAAAATAGAGAAGAGGCAGGTTCGATTCCCACCTCAGCCATTCTGAAAATTTTCCGTGGTTTCCCACTTCCACTGCAGGTGAATGCCGGGATGGTTCCTACTAAATTAAAACCATGACCACCTCCTTCCCAATCCTTATCTGAATTTCAAATACACACACTAATACAGCCATCACAATAACACAGCTTATCAGACAAATTACACACAAAAGTACACGGGGCTACATGAACATGATGTCGCAATGCCCCTAAGTAATTGAAATACAACAATTATATAGGATTCCCATGAGCCTGCTGATGAGCCTGACTTAGTGCCAAAAAGAAAAACAAAATCTATCATCAATATATTTTTCACGTTCATTGACGTTGCCTATACAGCGGAACATTATACGAGGAAAAAAACGCTGGAACGAGCATCCACCAACTAATGCTCACCTGCTCAGAATCCAACAAAGAAGGTTGAGGGATATCAACACACGCACCAAACACTGAACCGCATTAGAATGGGTCTAGGGCGGTGTGGTTACACTTTGAAGAAGTGGGGTTACCGTTCATCTGGTGACTGCGACTGCGGAGCAAACAATACGCCACATTGTTCAGGAGTGCCCACTTTGACGGTGATCTGAGGACTCGACATTAGAGTGCTCTGGACTGGTTGTCAAATTGGGACATTTCCATTTCATTGTACATAGCCTAAAGATTCTTTTCGTGTACAGTTCTTGTAAGACCATACAATATGATAGAAGAAAGAAAACGAGGAATGAATACGGGTGTCCTACATGTACGCCCATTCTTAACCCCCATTTACGTTGAAGTGTGATGTTTAAATATTTTTAGTGCTCGAGAAGTTCACTACAATACTTAAGGCTAAATGTCCAGACACTTTGGTGAGAATATATTTGAACAGATGGCAGCACAAGCGAAGCTGAATTTATTTATTTAATTTTGTATCGGAGGGGAGCTCCGATCTGCGATCTGAAAACTGTTATGTACTCTGTCTAGTAGCAGAATTGATATTAATTCATTGCTTACTTTTTACATTCAAAAACAGAAAAGTTGCTGTTTGTTTTTCAAATATCTGATTAAAATTCGAAAGAAAACGGGTAATACGAAAGTTGAGTTTTACTCACTGATTCCAAAGCCGCATCGAAAACCTAAATCGGTTGAATAGAACCGTCGGGATCACTTTGTTAAGTTTGTGAATAAAAGTGTTACTGTATTTGCAACAAAGCGTGGCAGTAGAACAAGTTCATGGAGAGCGGGTTGGGGGAGGGGAGGTCAGCGGAGCTTGAGTGATTTGAGAGAGCGACAACCTTGCCAGACGGTATGGAATTCCCGAGCATCTAGTCCTATGTTGCTGGTTAGTTCTGAATTATTGTCAAGGTCTGGATATTTCTGAGTGATCCTTTGATATTTTACCAGTTCCTAGTTACGACTTCTTGTTTTTAGTTCATCGATCTCATTAATTACTTTTTGTTTAATTTATTTTATCTGCAACAGTATTATTTTTTAATGCCCGTTAGGTGTTCTATTTTCGGCACCTTATTTTTCGGACAGTATTCCTGGTAGAATAGATATATGTACATATAGGTAGGCTACGACTGGTGGAGAGCATTACGGTCATCACGTGGAGTTATTTTTTCGTTTTTGTTGAAAAATGGAGCCACCGCCAAAACCGATTCAAGGGCGTTCCACTAAATCCCAGGGGAGATTGCGACTAAGTACCAAAAAAGGAAGCCAAGCCCTAAAAAACAAAACAAAACAACAACAACAACAAGAAAATCACCTCTTCACACCCGTAAGTTTTTTTTTCTATTTTAAATTTGAAATTATATATTTCTTTACGCTTACATTAGATAATCTGTAATGCACTGAGCAGTTATGATTTCACTTATATTTTACCTGTAGCCTACGAATTGGACAAATTACTAAACGTCACCCCGCAATCTGCAGGCTACATGGCTGAACAGCGCAGCGGTTGCTTGGTAGGCCTAGGCCCTTCATGGGCTGTCGCGCCACGAGTGTAGTTTTTTTTTAATTCTAATACATAAGCGAAGAAGTACAACATCACGAACTATTCAGTGTCAACTTTTTTCAGAGAAGCAAGTTCGACTTCAAATGAAAACAATGCGTTGTGTGGAAAAATAAAAGCGTAGGGATTGTGAAAATTGTTGCAAAAATCACGGGAGGTAAGCATATCAATCGAGGGAAACGAGGTTCCTTCACTGATAGAACCAAAGCTTCCGGGCTGGTCTTTCAGTTTGGGCCATTATGGCACTGTAAAAAAATGAAATCAGTTTAGAAAAAACACTGTCACAATAGTGAAGGACACAGCACTCAGCAGAATGAGAAGAAGAACAGCTTTCCGAAAAGGTTTATTTGCGTCGCGAGAAGGGAAATTAATGTCCCGACAACAGTCTAATGAAATGAAACGTACTGTCTCACGTGATTATGGAAACGATCAATGCAGTTGGATTTCGATGAGGTACTGTTGAGATAGTTTAGTGATGAGAAGATCAAGCAACTAACACTTAGTGAAGGCCATATACAAAAACTGGAAAAGGAAACAAGGGGACAAAAGGAAAATGAAAAGTGGCACACAGCTTGAAAGGACAGACTTACGGCATCCAATTTTGGATATGTATGCAAGAGGAAACCTACTTCAAAATGGGCTCCAGTAGCAAAGAACATTCGGTACGGCGAATTTCACTCCAAAGCAATGCAGTATGACTGTGATAATGAGCGAATTGCAAAACAAAATTTAGAGGAGAAATCGGTAGAAAAGTCGAAGGATGTGGTCTTCTCGTACATAAAACTTGTGGGTTTTTAGGTGCCTCCCCAGACGGATTAATAGGAGACGACGCTATAGTCGAAGATAAGTGCCCTTATTCTGCACGGAATATGACCACATTAGATGGCTACAAAAAGCTAAAGGGATTTTGTTTGGCAGAAAGTAAGTGAAAAAAAAATACTAGAGAATCTCAAGAACAGTGCCTTTCAGAAGAGAACAGATTGATAACTCTCTAACACTCACATGATTCTTTTTCCAGAACCAGAGCCAGTTGGAAATAACATAGCGGGAAATATGTATTTTGTGGTATGGACGCATAAAGACATTCACATAGAAACAATAAAGAGGGACAAAAAGTTCTGGAGACAAGAAATGCTTATGTAACTGACATTCTGCGACGAGAAAATCTTGTTGCCTGAGATCATTGATCCCAAGATAACCAGATCAATGGATATACGAGAACCTGAGGTGAAGTAAAATACAGATTAGTGTGTGTAAATCATGAAACGTTATCTTTGATATGGAAAAAATTGAAGCGTTGATTTCAAGAACAGGAAATACTTAGGTATAATATTTTTGTTTGTTTGTAGCACGCTGTACTAGTGCCTGTGCTAACAATAGGCAGATGAGAATATCTTAGGAACTTTAATTCTATATTATGTACATAATAATATTGCTCTTGGTATGCATTTTCATAATTTGTTTATTGTAATAAAATGTCCTACATAAATGAACTTTTATTATTACTTCCATGAAAATTGAAGTAAGTCATAGTGATTGGCCTCACGGAGTCGTTTCAGATCTCACGAAAAAAAAGGGAGTTAGAGCCCCATCCCTGACTCTAATACAGTTACACACATAATCAACTACACGGGACTGATGATAATAATAATAATAATAATAATAACGTTATTGGTTTTATGTCCCTTTAAACTACTGTGGCTTTTAGAGACGCCAGGGTGTCGGAATTTTGCCCCGAAGGTGATCTTTAACGTGCCAGTAAATCTAATGACACGGCTCCCTCGCATTCGCGCACCCTCAAATGACAACTGGATGCACTAGGATTCGATCCTGCAACCTTGGGCACAGCATGCGAGAAAGTTACCACTGAGCCACGCAGCTAGGCAAAAGGACTGATGACCAAGATGTTCCAAGCCCCTACAATATATTATTATCAACAAGAATGTTTGAGGAAGTGAGAAAGGAGTCTGTACAATCACATTGTGTCAACGTACATATTGTGACACTAATACAGTATAATTTTATTGCTTAGATAATGTTCCACGGCTAGGCACTTGTACACGTAACTTGCCGAACTACGTGACAAGAGGAAGACAACTCCTTCCTGTCGTCAAATCGTTCTCTTCTTCCTCGGCCCTGTCAGCGTGTTCATCATTTTCCTTGCGCAAGAGATCTCAGAAGCCGCGCCGCCTACCACCCCTTTCAAAACCATTCCCAAACTAATGCTGTAGATTCCATTCACCCGATTTTAATTCTGAAAAATGCATTGGAATCAGGAAATAAATCTCCGTTTTCGTAATACCAGGTTTCTTTCATATTTTAAGCAGAGATATTAAAAACTGTTGGTAACTTTTTTGTTTTTAACATTTTGGAAAATTAATTGAATTAATATCAATTCAATTGCAGTCTAGTATACATAGTGGTTTTCAGATTGCTAATACGAGCTTTCGTTCAAGAGAAAACTGAAAAAAAAAATTGTCTCACTTTGGTGCTGCTACATGGTGTCAGAATTACAAACTAAAAAACGGGACATTTAGCCTTAACGTCTAACTAACAAGCGTGATTTCGGTGGCGTATTTGATAGCATTCTGAACTTTTATGCCGGCCAAAGTCGTCGGATTTTTTGCTTACTTTTCTCATTTTGCAAAAATTAGATCGATCCGGGGAAATGTGTGTCTGTCTGTCCTTCTATCTGTCTCTCTCTGTGTGTGTCCCCCACTATCAACTCCTAAACGGCTGCAGCTATCAAAACCAAATTTGGTAAGAGTTAAGATATACAGTATACTTGAATATCTCACGGCCATATTTGAAATTGACGTCAGTGCTACCAACTGCTGAAAAATCGCAATTGAAATTTGAGCTCTATATTGGATATCTCAGAAGTTATGCTTGCGAACTATTCCAAAATTGGCACACTTATAGATAATAACATTTCAGATCAATTTTCAGAAGTCCATACATGCCAGTTTTGTCAACATGATTCGAAGCCTGCCGATAGGTCCAATTTCTAAATGCATGTAACGTCTATACTATCGATTGGATTTCAACCAAATTTCGTATGCGCTATGTGTACTACAACATATATGACTGTACGTATTCTAAAGAGCCACCAAGGCTGCCAACTGTTAATAATTGCTCTCTCTATGTTTTAAACCTAATATCAATATGTCAGAAAGTTTGTAAGATAACAGCTCTAAACTTTGCACGTATAGTGGGCCTACCTGACATTCTAGATTAATTTGGAGTAACTAATATACCTCAGTGATGCCAACATGATTCTAAGCTATCTAATAGTTTCAATTTTTAATTACATGGAACTTCTATACTAACAAATGGAGTTTATTCAAAATTGGCACTATAATCGATCGTAATATTTCAGTTGAAATCCGAACATCACATACATGACATTGTTCCCAACATGATTTTACGCGCTCTGATAAATCCAATATCAAACAGCATGTAACGTCCATACTATCCATTAGACTTCAACCAAATTTTGTATGTGCATTCTATACCTTGAGAAATGGAACTAGGAATATATTCAGAGTCACCAGGGCTGCCAAATGTAGTAAGTTACTCTATTAGGGTACACTATTTCAGGTGTAATTCAAACTGCAGTACTTAGAAATATTTATATTACCAACTTGATTTCGTCATTATTCTAGATAGGTGTATATAGATTGGCATGAATCTTATATTTTAAGAAAAGTAGGCTCTTTAGTTCATCACGAAACTACTTGTTAAGAGCGTTTAAAGTCCCTCAGTATGCCTTCCTTCGGAGGAAGTAAATCCGGCGGGCCCATGTCATAGGCGCCCGCAGGGTGGGGTGGGGGGTGGGGCATGGCCCCCCCCCCCCCCCACTCCTGGAATCTTAAAGAGTAAATCGATATGAAGGTCAGACTGGGAACAAACGTTTTTTTGCAAAAGCGCTTACAATATTCGAATAAATTTTGTGCCAAATATTAATACTTCTGATATTTAACCTTCCGTCGTGTGCAACATAAAATATAGTGGCAGTGGGTGCATTAAGCCTGTCTGGCACACCTCAGAAATCTGAATTTTAAAAAGTTACAATATTTGCTGAAAAAGAATTTTGCTACAATTAGTGAATTGTTCATCCGTTCTCTACATATTACGTAATGTTGCACTATCAGGCGCAATCTGCCTGGCAGATCACTTTTGCAACAAGAGCAAATATGTAGGAGAGTTATTGACAAAATGATCGATGAGGACATGAATGATGTCATGTGGGAAGGGGTAACTACTGAAAGGTGGAAGTATCTTCGCCCACGCGAATGACGAATATTAGATAAGAATTAACTCTAGTGCCTGTCAGATCAGTTGCACCCACCAGAATGTTAAAATCATCCTACATATCTGTTATGCAATGGTGCTGGTGTGCTTTCGCTCTTTATTAGACGAGTAATATTACAAAGGAATATTGTAATTTATATGCGCGCACATTTCATTCGTGTGTATTGTGTTTAGTATGAATGGCTGCCTAGATGTTGCTTATAGTATTATTTATTTAATTCATGTACATCGTCTACGAATGGATTTATATTTCATTTATAGGTAAGTAATGTAATCCTATCTTATCTCTACTTAGTATAAATCAAAGCCCCCGATTCTTGGATGTTACGGGTAAACCCGAGAACCACTGGATGGATTTTGATGCGGTTTTCACAATTCAGTAAAGTATATCTCGAGGATGATTTCTGTAGAAAATAGTTTATTTATGATCAAAGGAAGCCGAGCAGTAACGATTTCAGTGGAAAAGTCGAAAAAAATCTGGCGTCCGAGCCTTTTGTAAGCTTACGCTGGGCAAAGCGTTCAAAATATCGAAATACTATGAGTTTAAGAATTGCTCAGCATGAAAAGTTCTACAAAAACTTCCGCGAGAGCATATGTCTATCATCAGTACATCGCCCACTATAAGAGTTTTTACGTTTTAATTTCTTCCAACCATGTCCATTCAACTACTGAGGCAACAGTTTACGAGCTATCTAGGGGCGAGTCTACCATCCCTGTTAAAGCCTAGCTAGCGGGCGAAGCTATTGCCCCAGATACAGCCAGCAGCAAACCGTTGAGTCGTGTTGAGTTAAGAGTTCTGAGAAGGGTGGTTGTTGTTGGATTTTCCCTCGAAGTGCAACTCGGGTTGTCTTCATTTCGCCTGTGAAACACAGTCAAGTTAAGATTGGACGGATTGGGGATTTGAGTTTCATTCACCTCGCCATTTCCTGGAAGTGCAACTCTCAATTCGCCTGAACGTTTCCTTCCGCAAAATTCACAGTCAGTTTAAGATTGGACGGAAGGGGGATTATAGTATATTAAATTATACTGATTGGCGTGTAATCTCTACTTAGTATTAAACGAAGTCCCCGATTCTTGGTGGTCACGGGTAATCTCGAGAACCACTGAAAGCATTTTGATACTGTTTTCACCATTCGGTAAAGGATATCTCGAGGAAGGTTTCTGTAGAAAATAATTTATTTATGACCAAAGGAAGTCAAACACTAACGATTTTTGTGAAAAGGTAAAACAGATATTGGTCGTTGTTCATTGATATTGAAAAGAAAAAGCTCTTATCACAAAATGCATTCATAACTGTTCCCGGGCGAAGCCGGGTCGGGTTGCTAGTTATATATAATCCAAATCTAGGTACTGACTCGTTAATCATCGCATCTTTGTAACCATAAGGGATATGAAACCGAAATTTTGCATGTTGATTACCTGTACTCTTAAATTGTAGATGCTCACTAAGAAATGTTCTTAGAATAGTCAAGCTTTAAGTGGGTCTGTTGGGCCATTTGGCACTCATGCAAGGGTTAATATAGGCAAAATAAAAGTTTTACAAAGACTGGACATACAGTAGCACATTTTACGCCTCTCGGCACGTGGAACAATAATTGGAAAGTCCCAGAGGGATCCCGAAACCACATTATTTTAAGGGCCGAAAACTAGCCCTTTTCGAGACAGATCTATTTCCAAATTACTATCTTCGTCCTGGCAAACAGATTAACAAATGGCTAAACGAAACCATGGCAATAGTATAAGGTGCGTTCAAAAAATAACGAGCCGGAGGCTGGAATGCGCAAACCGGTGACGACATCGGCTAATCGTGGCCTGTGTAACGAGGTGTGATTCTGACCAGAGCGTGGAAGGTCACAGCCCGTCGCTAGAGGGCACGCGTGCACGTCACGTGACGATACAAAGCGAGCATCAGCGTGCATCAATGGTCCAACCAAGACCAAGACAGTAGGTCATTCGACATGCTTCCTGGTGTGGATGAAGACTGCGGGGCACCCATTGGTTATACACTTTCCGCAAGTGCAGTCGTTCCTTCATGATGGTGTGCACACTTCCGGCGCTCAATCCGATCACGGCGGCTGTGGCGTTCACTGTCACTCGGCGGTCCTGTGTAATGAGTGCATCAACCACCTGGACGTTGTCATCGGTAATGCAGGGGGGTGCTCCAGACCAGGCATCATCGGCCAACGACACCCGCTCTTCCCTGAAGCGCTTGTGCCACGCCTTGACCCTTGCAAGGGACATGCAGTGTTCGCCGTACACTTGTGACATTCGGCAATGAATGTCCGTTCCCCCTACTCCTTCCGCTGTCAGAAACCGAACAACACCTCTTTGTTTTTCGTTTGACGCCTCCATGTCACTGTTTGCAATGCGACAGACAGCATTGGACGATTGATGCATGCTGGTTCTCGCTTTGTATGGTCATGTGACGTTGCACGCGTGCCCTCTAGCGACGGGCTGTCACCTTCCACGCTCTAGTTGGAGCCACACCTCGTTACACACGCCATGATTAGCCGATGTCGTCACCGGTTTGCGCATTACAGCCTCCGGCTCGTTACTTTTTAAACGCACCTTATAGTTCAACTTTCCATTTTTCTCTGTAAAAGGGCGAGAAGCGTCTGCTGACAACATCCTATCATTCTGCTGCTTCCCTCTTCGGCTCGGCTCGGTGTTCCAGAGAACCAACTGATTACCAACAACAGCTGTGGGTTTTCTGTTCGCCTTGTCTGGGACAAATCCAGATCGACTCGTTGATTGATTCTTTTGCTATATTTTTCTTGTTTCTCTCGCCTCGGATAAGTTCAATTCGTGTTTTGCGCTTGTTAGCGTCCGTCTATCAAGATGGTTAGTGGTTAGGTTGCTGACCCAATGTATTATGTGTAGTAAATTAGCATGTGCCAACAAAATAAATTGTGTTGTTTAAGCATATTTTTTAAGTTGTAGGTTTGATGTGTATTTTCTTGATTATATACACCATTAAACAACTATTAGGCCTAACTACCTACCGTAGTTAGATACATTGTCAACTGTACACCCGACACTGGATCCTTGTTAGACACTCAATGTAGGCTACACAACATGACCCGATAGCTGAAAGCCTCCTTGATCATCAAATCCAAACGTTATCTCAGAAATGTTTTAAGTCACCACACTGTCGGACACCGCGGACTATTACTCAACTCCTTCATTAACAATGCTACCGGTACTCGGAAATAACATTACTTATACACACTCGCGTACTGATACCACACATGTTGTTACATAAACCGGAGTTTCTCACTCAGATTCAAGTACAAGGGGTGAAGTTTAAACCTGTTCATAAATAAAACAACAACAACATTTACAACAATGAAAATTATTGAATATAAGAAGGTTAATTTTCCCCTCTTTAAGGGTGGCCTTAATACATAAATTTTAAAAAAATATTTGTATTAGATTGGTTAGACAGAATATTATTTACGTCACAGGTACTGTACAAATGAAAACTCACTGGCCTGGAAAAAGTAATCATCCTATGTTAAACGCCGATCTGCGTATTTCTTCGAAACCATTCGAGTGACATGACGCACTCGATCTTACAGTATGTCTTACATTTAGGAAAATTAACACGGTGAAATATCACTTGTTAATTTTAGAAATATACGGAATTGTACCATATGTGTTAGTTTCTTTTTATCGTCTATTATTTTCTTAAACATAGAAAAGCTTGAGCATAACGCTCCATCACACATTGAAAGCAGCGGCTTGTTTACGTTCGTATCGCCATTCCTCTGGTTTCAGTCAAGTGACAGCACCGCCACTTGTGAATGCGGTAGTCAGAAGTACGTGATATAGTAGTTTTTATCTATTTTACTTAATGGTTAGTAATAATCAAGCGAAATATTTTATTGCCAAAACTAATATTTACTAAACCATAGGCTCACGCTACGAGTTTATCACTTCGTGGGCTATATCTGTTTTATGATTATAATAAGAGCAATGCGAAATATTTCCGAGTGGTTGTGTAGAAGAGGAGAAACGTGACGATCTGCTGTAACGGCCAGTACAAACTAGATACCGTACCGTTTTTGGAAACAGTGCCATTTAAATATTTGGTCTGATTCAGATGTAGGGATATGCCCAGAGTTTAATTTAACTTATTAATTTGGGATTATCTGAAAATATGTCCAGTTATTTATAACTTGGCGAACTGGATTAACTATACTATTTTAATAAAGTACGGTATTTTTTTTTTTTTTTGTCAATACCACTAATTTTTTCCTGTTTTGAAGAACTGAACATTACGACGATGAATCACGAAGAAAAGCAAAATTTTAAGTACAAAAATCAAACAAAATATTCCTCCCATACTTGGCACAGTGAAGTCAATGGTTTTAGAGCAGTCAAATAATTAATTTTACGAAGCAAGTATAAATTGAAACGATTTTCTTTTTTTGGGAGAGAGGGAAGGGGCGGGGGGGGGGGGGAGAGCGGGTGACAGGAAGGTAATTAAACGAAAAGTTTTACTCCCCCCCCCCCCCCCCCGATCCCTGGAAGAAATCCTGCGCCCATGGCCCATGTCACTAACTTCAATTGTGTGTAGCCAAATTTGTAGGTTAGATTTGATTAATTATCTTAAGGTCCAAAGTTCGTCGCTAGGTGATGTCATCTAGTAGCCAAGTTCACAGATAGGTGTCGTTGACCGCAGCATTTGTTAGCAAAAGTAGGAACTACTTAAAATTATCGTACGCAGTCCTCAACTGAATTAAAACAGACAACACACACTAATACAGCATTAACACCGGTTATCAGACAGATTCTACACACATCCAAAGTACACGGGGCTACATGACCGCGTTGTCGCATACCCTAAGCTAAGGAACCAACCAACCTAACTAAAATACGTTTGTAGCTTAATAATGTAATACTGTTGTACATAATTGTATTATACGAGACTAAGCCTACATGAGCAGACCCTGATGATGTTCGCTTGACAAACGAAACTAGGCATCCAATTGAGCCCCCCCCCCCCCCCCCCATTTCATTGAGCAGTGCTATAAATAAGTGATTTCGTATGTTAAAATTTCACATTTTCTAGCCTTTATATATTATTTAATATCCAATGTATTTTTAAAGATAACAATCAGAAATTTGAAACATATATTATTGAAACATTACGATAACATACTGTAAAAGTACTTATAGATGATGTCAGTATTGTGTTAATAATAATTATGTAAATTATTATAATTAAGTTAATTATCGATCATGAATACGATAGGTACATTTTTCAAAATAACTGTTGTCCCAAGAGAGGCTGATATTTTGGAGACGTAATGGTGACACTTCAACTATATAATGAACCTACAAAAATGCTGACTTACTTTGTTTGGTTTTAATTGACAATATCATTTATCACAACTAATTTCCTCATAGAAACAATGGATTCCTGAAAATGAAATTAAAAGTAGTCATGTTAGAAATTGTATTGTAGCGTTTTACATTTGTCTATGTATTACTACACCCAGGCGCGGGTCTAGAGCTTGGTTTTGGGGGAGGTCAGAGAATCGATCTAGAGTTTGGCTTTGGGGGGGGGGTTAGAGAATCGAAATTGTTAAGAAAAATGGTATCACTAAAAACGAAATCACAAAATAACCAAACGTACAAAACCAGACCAATTTTTTTGCAAGCTTCATAGATAGAAATTTGATGCGTTTAGCGAACCAAAAATATTCGTACAAATTGCAACAGCGTGTTTTGCGACTTTTACATCGAGCTTCGAGAAAAGTATCAAGGTAAGTTACAGTTTCGGCAAGTCAAGTTGGTACCGACAAAGGGAGAAAGTCACAGCTCAAATTGTCAACCAAGCTTGCAAGTAGGGGGATGGTGGTACTTCTAACCCCCCCCCACCACTACTCCCAATGCGAGCCGATAACTCCCGAACCCTTGGTCGGAGATTCACGAATCAGGTGTCGTTGGACTCGGGATGACGGGGGCTTTGCTATGGACCACTCGTTATATTTTAGAAAAAAATTGAAATTTTTTGTTTACGAAAATAGGCGATAGTTTGAAAACCAAACAGGATAGAACGTTGTGCCATGGCTCAAACGAATGGTCTGTATGACCTTTATTTTCTATAATAAAACTTTTTTACTTATGTTTTTTTGAAAACACTTGAATTTTGAAAATCCTATATTTTGGAAACTAGAAATTATACAAAAAAAGTTTGTTTGACGTAAATCAATGGTCCATACCCCCTCTACCCCCAAAATAAATTTCAAGTCTCTAGGATGAAAACCTGCAGTAGTGGGGTAAGGAGAGTGCTGCTTACAAAAGCAAGTGGTGAGCCCCTGCGACCTTGGAATGGAAGGAGTGATGCTAGGAGGGCGTGCTTGGATTCGGTTTTTTCGTCTCGTCGTGCTCTTTACGGGAATGTAGGTGTCGAAAAGGTGAAAATCTGGAAACACAGTCTTTTTGGGGTAAAAACGTGATTTTAGACTTTTTGCTATATCTCGCGAACCAATCATGCTAGAGGCGTGTACGACGGGTCCAAGGACTCGGGGTGACGTCCTATTTGCTATGGACCACTCGTTATAACTTTAAAAAAAAAATTTGGAAACTCGATTTTGGGGTAAACATGTGTTTTTTGTGATTTTTGCCGATATCTCACGAACCAATAACGCTAGAGACGTGTACGAAGTGTCCTAGCACTCGGGATAACGCCCTTTTTCGAGTGTGGTAGATATTTTTTTTTTCAAAAAAATAATTCACAAAGGGCCTAACGCCATACATGTTGAGAAAACTTTTTCATTTTCTTTACCTGTTTATAATGTTCATAAAGCGTGGTGGTTGAGAGAGACGATACGGCTGGGTGTGTGTGTCAATGAACCTATCTCTAACCACAAGGACCATGCTTAATAGAACAATCGCTATTTCGGCGGGTCGGTGTATGACAGAGCGAGCGTGCGTTTTTCTGATATTTTACCTTTAACGTGTAAACGGTGATGAGAACTTGGTTCTATGTTGGTCGAAGCGAGTACAGAAAACAAACTTGCCGAGGAGCAGGAGGTGAATGTCATTTGAGCTTATTGGAAGGCGTTGATCTGACTTGACAACAGGTGACGCTTGAAGGTGAAATAATCTGACCATTGTGGTGGCAGGGAAGATCGAAATGCATGTGAACACATGTGTGAAACCACATGCACGCTAAACCAGTGACATCCTGTCTCGCTTCGTACGTGACAAAATGCAAGTCCATGTGAAATTTGATCTACCGCAGGTGTTCACCTTGGACGTTAGCTGTCCACGTGCCTGATAAGAGAATGTTCAAAGCATGGGAAAAAAAAAGATTATACATGCAACGTAGCATATATATAGACATGTCGTTATCATTTCCACGCTCACTTAGGTGACTACCTTTGAACACACTGCGTTGCATGAAACCCCTGGTCTTGTTTATCAGTTTTGGTGTTGGTGGAAAATACTTAACCTTGTTGTGGGGTAGGTATATATTTATTCATTTATATATTTATTGATTTTATATAAATACATGCAATTATTTATGGATTAGGTAATTAATGATTTTATTTATTTATTTGTTTGCAGATAATCGGCATAGCCTACCTGTCGTGTGTCTGTGAGAACGATATTAAAGAAAGAGAGAAAAACGGACAACTAGAAAGGAAACCATTTCCACACTAGCCCACGAGACGGGAATATAGCAAAGCATTACACGTGAAGGTGAGATTTGTTTTTTTTTATATATAACCTGTTTGATTTTGTTTTGTTTATGAAATGCATAAACTATATGGAATGGATATACTTATGGTGGTTTATTTTATTTCTTTTTAGAGTGTTGGAAAACGCTTGACCTCTGTTAATAACCAGGAACGTGTGTGTTTGTGACCATTGTCAAGCAGTCTACAGCTGAAAACTCAGGTGAGAGTGTTCTTTCTAAAATAATGTCTTTTACTGCTGCAGATACGTTAACTTGGGAACCTCTAAACAGTTGTTTCAAATCGCGTGTGTGCTCTGGTCGTGTGGTCAATATTAGAAAAAGTTTGATTCCCAAAGAATTTTTAGAATCTTGTTTTGAAAATTTTAAAATTGAAATTTGCACAGCGCAAAGGTTGCATACGGCTTTAAAGGTGAATACAGAACTGGTGTGCGATTTCATATATAAAAAGAAGGACGTAGAGCATAAAGAGACATTTTATATTTGTAGTAAAATGCAAGAGCTTTTGATAGCCGATAATCTGAACGAGTGGTATCAAAGCCATGTGGTGAATGCCTTGCTATCAAAATTTGATAAACTGCAACAAGGACCGAGTGGCCTTGCCTTAGACAAAATTCATCATTTACAAATCAACATTTGTCATTTCAACCCGTTGAATGCTGGGTCTAGCTTTATTAAAACACCACCAGCAATAGCTTCGAAAAAGGCTGTGGTGAATATTGAAAATTTTGATGATGAATGTTTTCTGTGGGCTGTGGCTGCGTATTTGCAGCCAGCACAACATCATGGTTGTCGACCAGGAATGTACAAGGCCAAGTTTGTCGAATTGAAACATACTTTAAATTTAACTCGAGTATCGTTCCCTATGGACTTAACCAAGATCCATAGGGTTGAACAAGATAACCAGGACTTTTCGTTCATGTTGTATGGCCTTAATGGTGATGAGATTGTGGGTCCTCTTTATGCCACAAAAGAACCGAAACGACACCACATTCATCTTTTATATCTGTCTTACGGAGATGTGAATCACTATTGCCTCATTAAAAGCTTAAGTAGATTGCTAAGCAGTCAAATTTCTAAACATAAACCTAAGAAACATATTTGTGACCGTTGTCTGCAATATTTTACCACTCCTACGCTTTTGGAACGTCATAGGGTAGATTGTGTTACTCAGGAAGCGGTGAGATTGATATTGCCACAAGGGGACAAGGCTGTGTTAAAGTTTAAGGACATTCATAAGCGTGACACTGTTCCCTATGTGGTGTATGCAGATTTCGAAGCTCTCACCACACCCATGGCGGGATGTGAACCAGAACCCACCATCAGCTCAACCACACCCATTCAAAAACATGAACCCTTTGCCATAGGATTTAATGTGGTGTGTGCCTATGACCCCACGCAATCCGTTTACAAATATCGCGAGGGGCCAGATTGTGCCAAATGGTTCTTGGATGAACTTGTCAAGTTGGCTCATGATGTACAGGAATTACTGGACCACCCAGTACCCATGAGCCTATCTCCAGAACAGCAGCAGCAGTATGAGCATGCCACGACATGCCATATTTGCGAAAAACCTATTCTAAATAGCGAGGAAAAAGTCAGAGACCACTCGCATTTTACAGGGGAGTTTCGTGGAACTGCGCATAGTAAATGCAACTTGAACTTTCCAGCTCCTCGCTTCATCAGTGTCTTTTTCCACAATCTGGCAAATTATGACATTCAGTTTTTGATTCGTGAATTGGGTCATGTCAACAAGGGCTCGTTTACCATTATTCCTCAAAACCATGAGCGTTTTACAGCCCTGACATGGAGGTTGGGCGACTTTAGCATTCGATTTTTGGATTCCTTTAAGTTTATGACATCCTCGCTTGACAGCCTTGTGAATGGCTTGAATGAGGAGGAATTAAAAAATACTAGAATACATTTTAATGATCCTGAGCAATTTCAATTGTGCATTCGGAAAGGTATATTCCCGTATGATTTCTGCAACAGCTGGGATGTGTTAAAGCAAAGAAAACTCCCACCACAAGAGAAATTTTACTCGAAACTAACACGCAGTACCGTTTCCGATGAAGACTATGCACATGCATGTCATGTTTGGCGAGTATTTGGCATGAAGACGCTAAGTGAATATGCTATGCATTACCTAAAACTGGATGTATTGCTGCTCACCGATGTGTTTGAAAAATTCCGTAACTTGTGTCAACACATTTACGGTCTTGACCCGGCTCACTATTATACGAGTCCTGGGCTCTCGTTTGATGCCGCTTTAAAATACACTCAAGTGGAATTGGATTTACTCACTGACGTAGACATGGTTCTATTTTTTGAAAAGGGCATTCGTGGCGGCTTTGTGTCACTTAACCAGCGCCATGCCGAAGCGAACAATGTCTACATGCCTGATTATTCACCGGAAAAACAAGAATCGTACTAAATGTACTATGACGTGAATAATTTGTACGGTTACGCCATGAGTCAGCCTCTGCCCTATGGGAAGTTTGCTTGGCTGACAGACAAACAAGTGTCAGAATTTGATGTGAACACGGCTAGCCAAGAAACAGGCCGTGGATATGTGCTAGAAGTGGATATTGAATATCCATCATCCTTGTATGATGAACATACCGATTTCCCATTCTGCCTTGAGCAAATGGTTCCCCCTGACAGTAAAGTGAAAATTGAAAAACTCATGGGCACACTTTACAACAAAAATCGGTATGTGCTACATATCCAAATGTTGGTGCGATGCCTCGCCCAAGGCTTGGTGTTGAAGAAAATCCACAGGGGTATTTATTTTGCTCAAAAAGCATGGCTTGAGCCATACATGAGACTCAACACAGAGCACCGACAAATGGCAACACAGCAGTTTGAAATTAATTTTTTTAAATTAATGAACAACTGCATCTATGGCAAGTCTATGGAGAATGTCCGCAAATACCGTGACATTAAATTGGTCAATGTCTGGGAGGGGCAGTGGGGTGCCCGGCGGTACATTGCCAAGCCAAATTTCAAATCGATCAAAATTATCGATGAGGATTTGGCTACTATTGAAATGAGTAAGACCAGCGTGACCATGGATAAACCCATTTACTTGGGTCAAGTCATTTTAGACTTTTCTAAATCGGTCATGTATCGATTCCACTATGAGTTTGCCAAACGCCATTTTGAGGACGTCTCTCTTTTGTATATGGACACGGACTCATTCATTTACCACATTCGCCACTGCAACCCCTATGACGTCATGAGGCAACATAGTGACTGGTTCGACACCTCTTGCTATAGCGCTGACAACGTGTTTCAGCTGCCCATAAAAAACAAGAAGGAAATGGGCGTTTTAAAAGATGAATGCGGTGATTCCATTATGACGGAATTCGTAGGTTTGGCTTCAAAAATGTATGCTTACCGCACACTCGACTGTAAGGAAGCCAAAAGAGCAAAAGGTGTAGGTAGGGCAGTGGTAAAATCGCTACGTGTTGATGACTATCTAGCGGTTTTACGCACTGGCAAAGCTATGTCTCATACACAGTGCAGGATACAATCCAGCAACCATCATTTGTATCTTGTGGAACAGAGAAAACGCACCCTCGCCTCTATGGATAACAAGCGTGTGTGGGCTGATGACCTGTTCACCAGCCAGCCCTGGGGTTATGATCGCAAGGAGGAGGAGGTGTGATTTCATTGTTTAATCGTTTATGGGTCATAGCTTTATGTAACTTGTAGATTTAGTATTTTGCAAATATTGGTTTCTGCCATTGTAAATAGTAGATTTTGTAAATAGTGGCAACCCATATGGACCTTTTGCTCTTTAAAACAGTTCTATGCAACCTTATTTTTTAAATTTTTTGATTGGTAAATAGTTTGATTCTTTTAACGCTGTACAAAGTTGAGTTTTTTTGTAAATATGAAATAAGTAAGATTTTTAGTAACTTTAATAACTAGTATTTAATTATTTTTCGTAATGTAAATGATAAACTAAAAAGTTCTTTTGGGATGAGTGAGCATGTCGAGAATGTGCTTTTGGGAATAAATAAAGTGGTTGTGTTTGTTCCCAAAGACAGGTGTGAATGTATGAGTGGAGAGAGAAAACTGGTGTGTATGATTGACCAGAGCAAACACGATGAGGTAGGGTGGGTGGGTGGGGAGGGGGTAAATGGTCACTTATATACTCATTTTGTTTTAAATAGTTTCGTTTTTTTCATTGTAATGTGGCAGACAATAGACATTATTTTTGTAAAAACAGTCTTACCTGCAGTAGTCGTAGACCTCGACGTTTCTCCAAACACGCATCAGCACATTGCAGTATTATCAAGGTCAAGCACTCGCATCAACATCATTGTCAAATCTCAACTTTCGACATACACTAAATGGAAAAATGTGAAAACAGCAAAATGGAAAATCCATGTTTCCATATCACCAAAAACGCAAAACTTAAAACGGACATTTTAAAAAAACTGGAAATGGCCATATGTGAAATATGAAAATTCAAAAACTTCAAACGGTCATTGTTTAAAAAGTGTCATCAGCAAAATGGAAAAATCCATATCATCAAAAACGCAAAACTTGAAACGAACATTTTTAAAAACTGTAAATTGCAAATTGGCAAAATGGCAATGTGTGAAATGTGTAAAATGAAACATAAGCCATCAACATCACGATTTCTTAAAAATAAAAATAACAAAACATCGTGCTCTGGTAAACCTTTGTATTTATTTCGTAGTCATAGTGAATTGACAAAAGAAATATAGAATACAAACACATTCCAATTCCTCACTCCTCAATGTTTATGTCCATGCATCATCAACTTTCCTTTCATAGCACTCATGACAAATAGGGCTGCCATCCTTTCACCCACTGAGGCATCACTGGATGTGAAACGTTGTTTAGCTTTCTTCAATAACAATTTATCTGCCACATGTCTTAAACCAGGATGACTATGGCGATAAGAAAGGTCATGTTCCTTGCATGCTTGATCCAAAAGATTAATGGGTACATCACCACGTTGTAAACGTTTTTCGAGACGAGTTCCAGGGCCGCAAAAACGATAACCTGGAAGATGGATTTCGAAAGGTAGGTATTGAATCACTTTGTCAATGACGCCATTGCCAGTACAGGTCTGGCATATCCTTTTCCATCGATGGTAAGAAGGTTTGGTCTTCCTCCTCCTCTGTGGACGATGTTTGTGTTTGTTGTTGTTGTTGTTGCTTTTTCTCGCCATGACACCCGTGGAATGATTCAACAAAGTCTTTACATGGACTTTTATGACCGTGATACAGTTTCACTAGCTGGTAAGTCGCACACTGACGCATAGACGGTATTTTTGCCATGGCCACTTGCTTATGGTGATCGTAATCCGTACAGGGTTGCAATTCACTCAACACAGGGTCTTGAGTCCATGATTTTGGTACATGTTGCCAGATTTATTTGACCGCGTTGGCAGCCACATAATAAATGAACGACTTGGGCAGCGCCAAGAGTTCCTCTTTGGTAAAACTGTCTAGTTTCTTTTTGCACACAAAGAACTTGCCGATGGCTTTGTCCGTAGCATTGCCTTTCTCCATGGTATCACGTGCTGTAGATGTTTACACGTCGCTTGTAGAAATCTCACTGGCGTCATTCACAGGTAAATCATGAGTTATAATTTTGTTCAACAACTCCCAGCAGGCATGGGTGGTTAACCAATGAAAGAGATGCCACGCATGTGATAGGGCTGTATGGGTAATGTTGCCACAGGAACAAGTATCCATGAGCGTTTGCAGGGAGGGGCAGCCCAACTCCATGAGGTCGATACATTGGCAGTAAGACGCCAAAAATGGTTGCAACCATTGACGTTTTTCATTACCTTTCACAAATACCACATTGGCCGAGGACAAGTGTGCTTTCATGACCACGTCCAAATATTTATAGGAAATGGTTCCCTGATTCCAGTCTAGTTGCCTATGATTTTCAATCCACTGGGTTTGTTTACGGTCTTTTTCACACAACAAATCAAAAGCATGGGGTGGTTTAAATAGCAAATGCGTAGCTTGCGATATCCAAAACGTGGTACAATCGATCATGGCCACTTGTTTAAATATAAATTTGTTGTCACCAATTTTAAACCCTTGGCAATCCACAATGAGTGTGCGCAACATGTTGATGCTTGCCTGGACCAAGTTCAACTGACGACTGACTGACGATCAGGTGTGATCATGACATGGACTTACCTGCCATGCTAGTTTCAAATTAAGGTTAGGGTAGGACAGGGGGGACATGCAAAAATAAGAATTTAAGAATTACATCATTTTATTATCATAACACGTCTTACAGGCTTCTCTCATTTTAGGATAAGGACGATAGCAACTGATACAACAATATAGTCTCTTGTGTTTGTAACGTCCATAACACCGATGATGTCCCAATGTCTCTAAATTAGGCGTTTTTGATGGTGAGCTGCTCACCGAAGCACCATGGATACCATACGGCCCACATGTATTGTAACTTGTTTTATTTTCATCACCCAGAGACACAAGTGAGGGATAGCTTGAATGACAGGGTATATTTCCCACTTTCATTCTGCACAGGTAGGGGCAGGTGGGTGACCAGCGCTGATGTTCCTGCATGGGTTCATCGCCCTCCTGCCATTGGTCTATGATGATGGGACAAAAGGCACATTTCACTTCATCTCTTGTTTTTAAATAGTAGAATCCAGCAGCCGCCAAGGCTTGAGGGTTTATGAAAGGCACTGGCCATGTGGCAAACGTCTTGAAACGTTGTTCCTCAGAGTTTAAATTCATGGATGTGACGTCTCTTGAGGCTTTAAAGCAAGACATGACTGAGCGGCTTGACGTGGGATGACCTGTTATTTATACACTCGTCACTTGGTTGGACAGTGGATAATAGTTGACTTGTTTGTGATGAATAATCAAACAGTAGGCCGTCGTATTGGCTGGTACATTGTCATGCGTTTCAAAATCTAGTCGAATATCGATATTGGATGGCTTGACAGACTCTTCCAGGTAAGAACAGTCAAAGACAATCAGTGGTGCTCTTGCCTTAAACGCTTGGGGTAGTAGCATGGGGCCGTTCTCTTTTTGATAATACGACCATCGAAATTTAGAAAACAAGTCGTACAGAGGGCCAAATTTATTTTTTGAAAAATCCAAATCCAGTCCTTCATAGGGAAACACGGCTCCGTTGAGGAAAAGACGTGCATTTCTCAATTGCAGATGATCAAATTGCGTGGCATCTTTGGTTTGTTGATACTTGCGATTCGTTTGAAATCCCACGATCAGGTAGAGAGGTCTCTCTGTATAGCGAGCTGTTTTTACAGACCAACTGTGTGTGTTGGTGGTGGGCAATAGCGGATACTCATGGAGTGCCCAGCTTCTAAATTCCATGGGTAGAGGCATATCTCTCTTTACCATTTTGAGTACGTCCAGTTTTTTGCTATCGTTAAGGATCACATGGGGGACTTTCCATAGCAAACGTTGTAGTTGAATTTTTGAATCGATGGGGGCATTGTCGGCTCCCTTGAGTGCATTATTATCACTCCTGTCTCTCACTAGATAAAGCACTTGCCTTGCATTAACCACAATGCGTTGGTAATCTTCAGCAAAGCCTAGAATCAGTTTAAGAGGTAAATATCCAGTAAAGGTTCCATCGGTGTGTACCATCCAGTCATTGGTCGAGTCAGGACACCAACCTGCCATGCAAAGTGTTTTACCTTCTTCCTCACTATAAGAGGGGTATAGTTTCATGACACTGGAAATGCCCACATTTCGAGTGCTATCCACCACGATATCGTTAATGACATACCGCACTTCAGAAAACAGAAAGGCCAAACCATGGTTGGCCAACTTGGATGTGGTGGGTGTAGAGCCATCGGCTTTGGTGAGCCGACCTTCAATCTGAATAACACTTTCATGCGGTAGGGTGTAAATATCTTGGTTGTTGATAACAAATTGAATTTCATCATTGTTATTGAGTCCAGGTGTTTGAGCTTGATAGGAATGGAGATCAATTCTTACCACTCCTGGTTGCTCCTCGATGTGGTTCGCTATCTCTAGGATAGAATTCATTATGAGGGTTGACGTGGTAACCCAAATGCTGTAAAATCTGCTTGCCTTGAGATGTTAACGTGTATTCACGTGGCAAACAACTAACACTATTCCTAGACGGTGTTGTTGCTTTATACACAAATTTCATAGTGGCTTTAGCACCAACTTGTAAGTCACTGGTGTGGTAGAATCTAGATCAATGAGTTGTTGATCTCTATTGATCAGTCTTAATGTTATATTACTAATACTATTGACAGCCACAGCATGAAAAAGCACCACTGGAGGGTTTTCACGAATAATATACCCATTGGGCGATGTCACAATAAAGTCATAAAGCGAATGCGATGGTTCTTGATTGGTGAACACTTGGCTAATAATATTACACGTCACCGACACATGATGGTCCTCAATGAATTTCACTTCATGGTCTGATTCATGTTTATTGTTGGGCTCCAACACACGTGGTTTAAATCCTAGTAATGGGCCAATGGAATCGGGGTGTGTTTTAAAGTCAATGTTGAAGGTAGAGAAAATACTGCAGCGATGAGTGTTAGTATTGCCTACAAGTTCAAACTTGTGCGTTCCATCGAGAAATGACTTTAAACCATACTGATTGATCAACACCACATAAATGTGTTCATAAATATCATCGATCGTGTATCCACCAGAGTTCAGGGTGAGCACAGAATCATCATAGTAAAACTTGTTGTTCACATTTTCACGTATGTTGTATATTCGATTGTACGTTTCAAGAGAAACAAGTCCTAAACCATAGGGTTTTTCACTCAATTCGATAGGCGGGTAAAAGTCTAGGCTGACTTCAGGTCCACGTCCATGCACTGTAAACGTTTTACTTTCTGCCGACATACTGGTGGCGTTTTTGCTTATGCAGCATCTTATATAAAAAAATTAAACACAAACGTCCACACTGTTGGCTGTTAAACGTTTGCTCACGTTTCACATTATAATATATCTTGATCCTGTTTCCAAAATAGGTCACTAGTTCCATGGGCGGAGGCAAATTCCCAAAACTGTCAAAGTACCATACCATGGATCCCTCTTTGACATAAGCTACATAATGCGTTCCTGGTCCTCGGTGATCATCCAAATTGACAACAGCACATTCCTGTTTCCAGGGTCGTGGGGGTAATTGGTTTCGCATAAACACACCTCGAAAATGAGAAAGCTTTAGTTGTTTAGCATAGCTTTCCACTTGTTGATGCGTCAGGGCATGTCTTGCTATGGCTGAGGTTATTTTTTATTTTTTTTTAATATTTCGAAATGGTGAAATCCCAAATCCTTGTTGATAAAAGGCTGGCTTTAAATTGGCATTTCTAGCCCCCATGGCAATCGCTTCCATCGTTTCATTGTGTCGCTGACTTTCTTTGAGTTGTTGCTTGCCCTGCTGCGCGGCGTTAATGGTTTTCGCCACTGCACTGGCACCGCCCAAAAGTGAACCTAGAGCAGCCAACCCGGCAAATAATGCAGGTAAAAATCCCGCTCGTTTGGGGACGGGAATCACTCGCCCTTGGTTTGAAACCTGTCGCCGACGTTTTGGAATAACATGTCTCTGTGCTGCTCGAAGGGCTTTCCTTATGGTCAATACATTATTTTTTCTTTTTTTCTTTCGCAAGGGCTTGTCCACGAATGTCTTAAGCCCAGGCTTTGCCAAGGACAAAGTCCTTTTTTTAGTCTTTCTCACTGCATACCTTTGTTTCACCATGATGATAATGACCAACAACCTTTCACAAGAAAGTTTAAATCACAACTAACGTCAGATGGTTATTTCATGGCTGTATATTCCAATTCCACATAAAGTGGGAAATCGTTTATGGTTTTTCCCGCTTGCTTTTCATCCCATGTCAACATGAGGTGAAAGGCTAATTCGTCACCAGCATTGACCATTTCATGGTTATGGATCAACATCCTATGACCATTTATCTTTATTTGTAAATGGTTCTCATCAGGTATGGCATATTTGATGTGAATGGTTCCATCATAGTGTAATCGATAGTGGCTTAAACCCGAAGCAAGCACATAGGTCAAGTGCTGATCATGGACTAGCGGTAAATGGGTTCTGTCATTCACAGGTTTATCATTTGTCAGATACACTAAAAATACAAATGGGATAAATTTATAAAGCCTTTTCATTTCATGGGTCACGTAACGCTTGGTACAGACATCGTCTTCGTCTTGCGGGTCTTCCACGTGAATAATCCGATGGTGATTAGCGCTATAGCCATTCACCGTAAGCTGGGGCACTTTGTCATAAAACTCATACACTTTGTTATCCACATACTTTTTCGTAGTAACGTCTGTAGACACTTGAGGATGTTTTACATGGGTTAACCGCATTCCCTTAAAGTCATAATCTCCCTGTTTTGTGCGTGGCACTACTGACCTATCCACATAGTGTTTATTAGCAGGATCTGTTTCCTGTTTAGGATCATGTATGGGGACAGGCCTAGCTTTGGCCATCAACACACGTCCAAAGACATCCATCGTCAACCTGTAGTACCAGTCTAATGTTTCTATGACAAGGTTCAGTGTCCTGTATATAGACAGCCTGCTAGCCTGTCTAAGCCTTAGTTGAAATGAAGATTATTAAGCAGCAAGATTCATTCCCCGTGGGGGACATGGTTTCCCATCTCTGTCCCACATCACGTGAACAACGCCATGGTTCACTGTTTCCATCTTCCATTCGCTGCATCATTGTGGGGCCTTCCGGCTGTGGAAAGACAAATCTTTTGCTAACGCTCATCACAGCGCCCAATGGTCTGCGTTTTCAAAATATTTATATTTTTGCAAAATCTCTCTACCAACCCCTCTACGTGTTTCTGGATCAAGTCATGTCTGGATTACAAAAAGAGAATATGGGTTATTTTACATATTCCATGCAAGAAAATGTGATTTCACCGGATGAGGTAAAGCCTGATTCACTTATGATTTTCGATGATGTATCCACTGAACGTCAAGGCATCATTCAAAGCTATTTCAGCATGGGTCGCCACAAACATATCGATTGCTTCTATCTTGGACAAACGTATTCAAAAATGTCCAAACAGTTGATTCGTGACAATGCCAATGTCATTGTTTTATTTCGACAGGACGAGAGGAACAGTCGTCACATTTATAATGAACATGTGAATCCGGATATGACCTTTCAAATGTTTACAGAATTGTGTGCCAAGTGCTGGAACACTCAACGTCATGCCTGTTTAGTGATTGACAAACAAAGTGAACTCAACCAAGGACGGTATCGCTTAGGGTTTGATCATTTTATTGCTATTTAAGGCCCTGTCTCATTCCCCATCAAGTCATTTGTCAAGACACCATGGCGTTAGCAGAGAGTCAATTGAAAAAGCATATTATTAGAGCAAAAAATACTATTCGCCAAAAGTTTTATCAATTGAAACAATCACGTGCAAATCATGCTTTGTTTATTCAACAACATTTAGCACCTCCACTAAAAGCCATGTTGAAACCCTCTTTCAAGCCATCTGAAACGCTACCCAACGTTTCACAAGCCACGCAGACGCTGCACGAGGACCCTGAGGAAGAGGAAGAGGAACAGGAAGATTTGACTAGTGTTAGTGAAGTTGAGGATGAGGAGGAACAAGTGTTTACGCCTCAAAAAAAGGCCGCACCCCTTGCAGAGTTTTTGAGAAAAAAGAAATCCTTGGCCATGGTCGAAACACCTTGCCCTTCCAGGGCGTCTCCGTTTTCACAACTCTTGGCCACCCCTCAACATAAAGCTCAACTGAAAACCATTTTAATAAAATATTATGGATCAACATTGGAACCCTATTTCACCGATCTATTTATTGGAAACACAGATACCACGTATGGTGTTCGCTATGAGAATGATAGTTTTAAAATTGGCGATTCATCCATTAAATTTGCTCGTACTGAAGCTGTCATTAAAAACATCAACTATAAATTAACGCCAGGACTGTTAAAGCTGCTCTTTTCTCGGACCCCCTCTTCCCATGATTATACGTCAGAGGATCTTGACAAATATAAATCCATTTTATTGGATACCCATGCCCATAAGAGACAGTATGATCCCACGCAACAAGTGAATGCCAATATATCTCAAAAATATAAAACCATCATTGCAAAAATGTTTCCCACTAGTCAAAGTACTCGTCGTAAAGTGTCCGCTTCGGGAGTGACATTTAAACCATTAAAACCCCTTGTGGATGTTACCTACTGGCACAATCCCAATAAGCTCGTCCAGCGGCTACAGTTGTTGCATGCCTCACGTCAAGCTGGCCATACCGGTCACGATTGGGAAATTCAAGAAATTGAACAAGAACTTCGAAATGCCAAAATTATTATTTAAGCCCTCACCCATTAAAATGGGTATTGCTCACGAGTTGCATCGCCCAGCTAGGCGTCACTATCCGCGACTCAAGGTGATTTCACGAGGTGTGGATGAACTTTGGCAGGCTGACTTGGTTGAAATGATACCCTATGCTGACGTTAACGACGGTGTACGCTATATGTTGACCGTCATTGATGTCTATTCCAAAATGGCCTTTGTTGAACCTGTGCGTCGCAAGTCTGGTCCACTAGTTACCAAGGCCTTTCAACATATTATTCAACACTCCAAACGTCAACCTCAGCTGCTACAAACTGACCAGGGGAAAGAATTTTTCAACAAGGATTTCTCCAGTTTTCTCAAATCTAAGGATATTCACCATTACACCACGTACAGCAATCTCAAAGCCAGTGTGGTCGAACGGTTCAACCGAACTTTGAAAACCCATATGTGGAAAGCGTTTACCGCTCAGGGCAGTTATCGCTGGTTGGACATGTTACCTGAACTAGTGTCACGTTACAATGACACCAAACATAGAACGATTGGGACCAAGCCACGCCTCGTGACTAAAAATATTCAGCGATTGGATAAACTGTTAAACCCCATAAAACAGACGATCATAAACGTCACCGACTGAAAATTGGGGATTTTGTTCGTGTGAGCAAATTTAAGTCTGCCTTCGATAAGGGCTACACGCCTCAGCGGGGGACTGAACTATTTCGAATTCGTCGAGTCAACTTGGACACTCCAGTCACCTATTTACTCGAGGACCTCAACCGTCAACCCATAAAAGGTAGATTTTATCTCCATGAACTTCAGAAAACAGCATTTCCTCAGCATTATCATGTGGAAAAAGTGTTGAAACAAAAAGGAAATAAACTCTACGTCGAATGGTTAGGGTTTAACTCTACGTTTAATTCTTGGATCAATAAATTACATGTTGTGTGAACCTGTGTACTTTTTATTTATTCACACATGTTGTACACCCCCTATAGCTCAGTGTGTACAGCGCTCCGCGCTTCGTGCATGTTCATACATGTTTGTCTTTCCCTTTCCTCCTGTGTTCTCTCATACATTACCCCCTCCCCTCTCCCTCCCTTCACCTCCCACCACTGCGGTTTGCAGCTCTTGCCTATCTATTGGTAGTGACATAATTCCCACAAGTTGCATCATACTTTTTACTGATTCAGCGATTCCCACGCTTTGAACATTCTCTTATCGTGCAGGTGGACAGCTAACGTCCAAGGTGAACACCTGTGGCAGATCAAATTTCACATGAACTTGCATTTTGTCACGTACGAAGCAAAACAGGATGTGACCTGTTAACAGTTATCGCGCACGTGGACAGCTAACGTCCAAGATGAACACCTGCGGTAGATCAAATTTCACATGAACTTGCATTTTGTCACGTACGAAGCAAGACAGGATGTCACTGGTTTAGCCTACATGTGGTTTCACACAAGTTCACCTGCATTTCGCACTTCCCTGCCACCACAATGGTCAGATTATTTCACTTTCAAGCGTCACCTGTTGTCAAGTCAGATCAACGCCTTCCAATAAGCTCAAATGACATTCACCTCCTGCTCCTCGGCAAGTTTGTTTTCTGTACTCGCTTCGACCAACATAGAACCAAGTTCTCATCACCGTTTACACGTTAAAGGTAAAATATCAGAAAAACGCACGCTCGCTCTGTCATACACCGACCCGCCGAAATAGCGATTGTTCTATTAAGCATGGTCCTTGTGGTTAGCGATAGGTTCATTGACACACACACCCAGCCGTATCGTCTCTCTCAACCACCACGCTTTATGAACATTATAAACAGGTAAAGAAAAGGAAAAAGTTTTCTCAACATGTATGGCGTTAGGCCCTTTGTGAATTATTTTTTTGAAAAAAAAAATATCTACCACACTCGAAAAAGGGCGTTATCCCGAGTGCTAGGACACTTCGTACACGTCTCTAGCGTTATTGGTTCGTGAGATATCGGCAAAAATCACAAAAAACACATGTTTACCCCAAAATCGAGTTTCCAAATTTTTTTTAAAAATTATAACGAGTGGTCCATAGCAAATAGGACGTCATCCCGAGTCCTTGGACCCGTCGTACACGCCTCTAGCATGATTGGTTCGCGAGATATAGCAAAAAGTCTAAAATCACGTTTTTACCCCAAAAAGACTGTGTTTCCAGATTTTCACCTTTTCGACACCTACATTCCCGTAAAGAGCACGACGAGACGAAAAAAACGAATCCAAGCACGCCCTCCTAGCATCACTTCTTCCATTCCAAGGTCGCAGGGGCTCACCACTTGCTTTTGTAAGCAGCTCTCTCCTTACCCCACTACTGCAGGTTTTCATCCTAGAGACTTGAAATTTATTTTGGGGGTAGAGGGGGTATGGACCATTGATTTACGTCAAACAAACTTTTTTTGTATAATTTCTAGTTTCCAAAATATAGGATTTTCAAAATTCGAGTGTTTTCAAAACAACATAAAAAGTAAAAAAGTTTTATTATAGAAAATAAAGGTCGTAAAGACCATTCGTTTGAGCCATGGCACAACGTTTTATCCTGTTTGTTTTTCAAACTATCGCCTATTTTCGTAAACAAAAAATTTCAATTTTTTTTCTAAAATATAACGAGTGGTCCATAGCAAAGCCCCCGTCATCCCGAGTCCAACGACACCTCATTCGTGAATCTCCGACCAAGGGTTCGGGAGTTATCGGCTCGCATTGGGAGTAGTGGTGGGGGGGGGGGTTAGAAGTACCACCATCGCCCTACTCTTGCAGTTTGGACGTCGGCAAAAATTTTTGATGCTAAAAAAGACCTAAATTCCTATCCGTTCATTGCTGCACATTCATCGTGACATCACTATAAACTTCGATTCGGTAATCACAAGGTTTGCTAAACAAAGTAGACGAGTTGATTTTGTTGTATAAATAATCGTTTTTTATAAAAGAGGTTTGAAGTTGTAAATATGTACAGTTGTAACAGAACATAATAATTCGAATAAAGATATTTCAGTATTGAATAAAATGAAAAAAAAAACAGTTTTTCAGTTAAAATTCGTTAAGATTTATTTGTCTGGTAATTGTGTTTTCGATTTTTGAGTTTGCAAAAAAATTTGGTCTCCGTTTGGGGAGGGGGGTTTATGACCCCCGTGACCCCCCCCCCCCCCCCTTGAATCCGCGCCTGACTACACCTCTGTACCAAATTTTAGCCTGAAAGCTCTAATAGTTTGTGAGAAAAGTATACCAGAAGTAAAAAAACACGTAGTTTTGAGAGAAAAAAAAGCCATTATAGTCCAAGTGAGCTGTTAAAAATGGGCAGTCATTTTATGTCCGATAACGCCTTAAAGAATGTCGGAACATATGTACCTAATGTACAGCATATGACAATCTATTCAGAATTAAATAAGGAATAATATTATCCAAAGTACAGAAAATCACTATTTTCGTCAATTTTAAATTACGGGTTCCCTATTGTATGAATGGGGCGTGACGTTGCTGTCCTGTTCCTGTCACAGCAACAATTGACTGTAAGTGTATAAATAACTCATGGATTTATTTCAGGTACTAGGAAATTTATTGTCAATCTCCGCTCGCTATAATTGGGTAGGCTTGTGTTGACCGATTGAAAACGTTAATGTGTCCAAAGAACAACGAAATGCGTTGTCAACCAAAGATTGTCAGGAAATCAATAAAACGGAGCATAGGACTATTGATCCTTTGTTTGTGTTCTTTGGAAACAACAGCACGGCGGTGAGCGTGGCTTGGTGTTCTAAGAGGTCAGTAATAACAGTCTTGGTGCTTAGGATATCGAAATAGATCTCTGCAATTGGCTGATATTATTCAATTTCTTACACGTCATTGGTCCAAATCAGAAATAGTGGTTAACGTGTCGGTCTAGTAACCCCAAGCTTGCAGGTTCACTTCTGGCCGTGGTAAGTGATTTTTGAAAGGCGGCAAAAGTACGATACGCATGTCATACGATGTTGGCATGTTAAAGAACCCATTTGAATTCAGTAGGCCCTGTTCATAATGGCAAAATTAATCTCGGTAGTTTCCGCCAACACAAAGTTCCTCATTTCTCTACTAGAAAGCTCTATAGTGTTGAAGGAGCTTAGATATCTAACCTCCTTGACTTTCATAGTGCTCAAGGCAAGCTACCCTCTGAGTGTCAAATAACAAAGCTTGCACCCGGCAGCCGAGGACACACGATTTTTTATTTTTTTTTACTGTTGACTTGAGCCTCTATGGACTGCGTGTTAACAACCACTCTCATTTCAGTGTATGTGTCTTGTTCGTTTGCCGGCTTTGACATCTTGCCAGTATCTCTTGAGCCCATCTATCAGCTTGTTCTTCCGCTCCTCTGTCAAAGGGCCTCTTCGTCTTCTGGGTTCCCTGATAGCTTTTCACCTTTATTTATTGGTCCAAATCAGAAAATATAAAGAAAGCCGTTATAATTTACTTTTAACATTTTACTCCACAATCCTGCTATTATCTTGGCTGCTCGCATAGAGAAATGTACTGCACTGAATCATTAGTTTCAGTGGCTAGTAATTATTCTCAACTACAAAGGCTGGTTTATTCTCCAGCATGAAAGTTAATTGGGTTTACTGTGGAATAAAATATGTGCCTGCAGTGGGGGACTAAGTAATGTATTCAAATGCATTCTATCAACAATATAAACAAGCCGCCGAATGTATTACGAAGTGTTAATTCAAATTAGGGCTTGTTACCCAGCCACAAGGTAGCAAACGAACTGGGCAGATAAATAAACGGGCGCTGCATTACATCGCCAGGTCACAATACAGAACGTGCGTTCCACTCTCTCGTTAATACTGTGTACTAACTTTGTGTGAGCTCTGATCGATGTGAATTAAACATGCAGGTAGAGGCCATTCTTAAAATATGTGATTTTAGCGTAAACATGGAATTATTGCAGCTTAGGCTTTCATAGCCGGCATTCATATCTATGTTCTACTTCTCCGGGCTTGTACATAGTCATGGAACTATTGTGTCTCATAGTCAAGTATTTCAACACCAGTTAATATTCTATTGGCTCCACAAAACTCTACCAAACCTACAGCGATACCCACAGATGAATCGGTCATTTGTAAAACCACATGAGTCCACATTTTTACGAAAATGAGTTATTGGTTTTATAACAGTCTCTAGGGGTAGACGCATCATTTCCAGTATAAAGAACTTCAGTCCAGTCATTATTGAGCCGTCTATAAAATCTTAAAATATTGAGTTCTTTCCAAAACCACGTAAGTCCCGGACTCGTGTGGTTTTAACGCGGAACGCCATGATGCGCCCATAATGCACTGCAGTATCACACTTCATGCGTTCAGTGTTTTTAAGAATGTCGGATAGTGACAGTGATTCCACGAGTTCAGTGCAAGTAAAGAAGCGAAAGAAAGGTGTCATAAACAGAGATGAGTATAAAAGAGTGAGGATAAAGTATTGTAAAGTGAAGGGGCTCCAACACACTAATCACAGTGGGAAGTATATAGCCGCAAGGCAGCAAGGAGATCCGTGCATGTAAGTACAATGAACTGTTTACTTTAGGTTATCACTTTGTAGTTTTGGTGGGAATATATGTCACAATAATCCAAGCTGTTATTCCAGTAACAAAGCGGCATTTATGTGTAATAGAGTAGGATTATGGCCAGAAACATATCACAGGTATTATTTTTTTGTTTCTGTTGCCTTCAGGTGCAAGCAACAATGTTTTATGAAGATTCCTGAACCAGATAGAATATACATTGTTAACAAACTTTCGTAATTTGAAAACAAAAATGAGCAAGATTTGTACCTTCAGGGACTTATAGAACTACCTGATATAAAGAGGAAACGCCCTAGGAAAGAGGACCTCAAAGCAAGAAACAACAACTTCGTTTATTTTGTTGTCGTTCATAACAAACGGATTAATGTTTGTAAGAAAGCTTTCATCAGTCTGCATGGAGTAACTGATAATCGTGTGCGCCGTTTATGCAACCTACTTCAGCATGGAGAACATCCCGTGGATAAGCGCGGGAAACATCCCAGCTCAAGAGCAATTCCTGGGGATACTGTCCAGCTGATAAGGAATCACATTGAATCATTCCCCATAAAAGAAGCTCATTATTCTAGTCAGTCAGTGAAATATCTTGATGCGAGACTAGATGTCCGACAGATGCATACAATGTTCCTAATTAAATATCCTACTGAGAAAGTTACCTACAAGTTCTATCTGAAATGTTTTAAGGAAAACCTTTTTTTGACCTTCGGTAGACCTCAGATAGATACATGTTCTGTCTGTGAAGAACTTGGCCAGAAACTCAAAAGCCCACATCTGAACGACAGCGCTAAGAGAGTTGCAGCAGCTGAGCTTATGGTCCACAAAAGAAGAAGCAAAAAGTTCTATGCAACCATGAACAATCTACAAGAAGTATGTAGCAATAATTGTGATATTGTGGCACTGGCATTAGATTTCATGCAAAATCTGCCTCTTACTGACATACCCGTGCAGGAAATATTTTACTACCGACAGCTCTGGGTGTTCAATTTCTGTGTGCACAACATCAGCACTGGTAAAGCATCATTTTACTCATATCATGAGGGTGAAGGTAAAAAGGGGCCGAATAAAGTCTGCACGTTCCTGTTGAAATATATAAACGATGAAGTTTCACAAACAGTGAAAGAATTCCATCTTTTCTCAGATGCATGTGGCGGCCAAAATAGAAACCACACAGTTGTGAGGTTTTTAGCTGCATTAGCTGCTACAAAGAGGTTCAAGAAAATAATTCATTACTTGTCTATACGAGGACACTCGTCTATTCCCTGTGATAGGGATTTCGGTGTAGCTAAGCGACTGATTCGAAGCAATGACCGGATCTACGAGCCGTCTGACTATATGGAACTAATAACAAAGTCAAGCAAAAGCAATACATTCGCAGTAACGGAAGTAAAACATGATGATATAATATATTTCAAGCACTGGTGGCCCCAATACTACAAGAGAAACACATTATCCGTATCTTTCCAAGGCAAAGGCATACATAAAGATCAGAAGATTTCGTTTGGTATTACGAACTACAGAATGTTTACGTATGATGCCAGTGCTCCCGGCGTTGTGGAGACATCAACCTTTATTAATGGAATAGTGACGGAAATATTTAGTCTTGGAAAGTCACCATGGGCGCCCATAGGATTGTTTCCAGGGGGGGGCCAAGTAAATATTTTCGTTTCATTACCTACCTGTCACACCCCTCCCCTCCCCCCCCCCCTCCCCCCCAACCCTCCACCACCCACCCACACACACACACACAAAAAGAAGGTTTCATATCTTACTTTCTTCGTGAAATTCATTATTTGACTGCTCTGAAACCATTGGTTACTTTGTGGCAAGTATGGGAGGAATGTTTTCTTTGAGTTTTTGTCCGTTGACGTTCGCTTTCTTCGTGATTCAACGTCGTAATGTTCAATTCTTAAAAACAGGAAAAATCTAGTGGTATCGACAAAAATAAACATCAAGTACCGTAGTTCATTAAAATGGTATCGTTAATCCAGTTCGCGAACTTTCTAAATAACTGGACATATTTTCACACGATCCCAAATCACTAAGTTAAACTGTGGAAATATCCCAACATCTGAATCAGCCCAATTATTTAAATAGCACTGTTTCCAAATACGGTACGCTACGGTATCTAGTTTGTAGGCCTACAGGCCATCACAGCAGATCGTCAGGTCTTTCCTCTTCTAAACAACCAATCGGAAATACTTCGCATTGCTCTTATTAGAATCATGAAACACTTGTAGCCAACGAACAGATAAACTAGAGCCAATGGTTTTAGTAAAATTTAGTTTTGTCAATAAAAATATTTCGCCTGATTATTACTAACCGCTAAGTAAAATGGATAAAAACCACTATATCACATACTTCTTACTACCATTATTCGAATTCTCGACTGAAACAAGAGGAATGGTGATACAGGAATGATGATATGAACATAAACAAACCACTTCTTTCAATGTGTAATTGAGCCTTATGCTCAAGCTTTTCTATGTTTATGAAAATAATAGACGATAACATGAAACTAACAGATATTGTACAATACCGTAGAGTTTTATAAAATTAACAAGTGATATATTTCGCCGTATTATTGTACCTGAGACGTAAATAATATACTGTCTAACCAATCTAATACAAATACTTGTTGAGTTTTTTAAATTTATGTGTGTTAAGGTTACCCTTAAAGAGGGGAAAATTAACCTTTTTATATTCAATAACTGGCATTGTTTTAAATATTGTTGCTTTATTTGTAAACAGGGATAAACCTCACCCCTTGTACTTGACTCTGAGTGAAATTCCGGTTTATGTAATAACGTGTCATTAGGCGAGTGTGTATAAGTAATGTTATTTCAGAGTACCAATACCGTAGTTTTGAGATGAGTGCCCCGGAACATGAAACATGATACGTACGTGGTATTTCCCTGAAGATAGTATTGAAAATATCGTAGGCCTACTAGTGATGGCTGCTGTCAGCGTCGGCAATCAAATTTAGAATATTTAGGTAACCAGTCGTCATCGTGGAGCTTAAATTGAGGTACTCAACTACACAGATGGGCTTAAAAATCAAATTACTACATTCTGTCCTTTCTTACAATGCATGCCACGTATGGATTTACGTTGCTGCCCCCGACTTGGAATATGCAGATTTATTAAAGTTGTAACCTTCCCAGGTCACAAGGGATCGAACCCTTACTTTCGAGACGTACGATTTTCATAATCGTCCATACATTTTTATTTGATGCCTTTTTATGTTTTATAATTATGTAATGAAGTGTATAATATCATGTGATTTATTTCCGATTAATTTGTTTAGGTTTTAAGGGATTGTAATTGGCAGGATCTGAGTCTAGTTGTATGTGAATATTTTAACATTGGAATAATCTTCAGTCAGAGAGTCTGGAATTGTGTGCAAGAACCAGGAAGTAGGCTTGTTGTCGCCTGGGGGTTTCTCTCGCAAGCTCAAGCGCATGATGACTCATGCAGGTAGGAGGCTTGGCAACCCTATGCTAGGGGTGTGACTAGGGTATTTTGAAGACCAAGAAGGCACTCCTTATATGGTAATGTTTTGTTTTGATTGGCTGGACCCGTGAGGGAAGCCAGGTAGGCCAGTGATTTGTGGAGGGGAGAAGAATGTTATTAGGACTTGAGGAAACTGTGAGGGCGACTCATTCTTTGGACTCCGTGGGGAGTAGTACTCATTCTTTGGACCGCGTGTAGGGCGGTGTACTCATCCTCTGGACTCCGTGTGGAGTGGTTCGTATTCTTGGTAGGACTCCGTGAGGGAGTGGAACTTGTATTTTGGACTTCTGTGTTTTTGGTGGAGAAGGAAGGTATTTCTGACGATCACAAGTTGGTGTTCGATGTACAATTACTGAGTTGCTGGCTATACATTCTCAAGGGAATTATGAGTCAAGTTTCAAAAAAATAGTCTAGATTGTTTGTCTCGAATCGCATGAAGTATTGTAAACTAACGTCTGTATACCGAAATTCTGAGACCATAGCGGTAAATTGTTACACGACAAATTCTAGTAAAATATGCTATGTATTGGTAAACTCAGGAACGAACTAGATGCGATAATCCATCACACTGATTTAAAGCATCTTTGTATAATCAGATCCATGAAACTAGATAAATCGTTGGATGCTGACCATCAAAGTAATAATGTACATAATGTTCATAGTTGAGAGGCTTGCGTGTGAAATATATAGTAATTGTGCTGCGAGTAAGTAGGAGTGATTCTCTGGGAGCAACTAACCCCCGAATCAGTAGAATTAAGTCGTCACAGCTGAAGTCAACGCCTGTAAGTACCAGTCATCATTATTTCCGAGGGTCGTCAATATGTCATAAGTAGGCCTGTGCGAATATGATAGGGAGTGTTAGATAGTCTGTACGACGAGGATCCTGCGAAGTGTATTTCATGTCTGGTATCAGAATACATTGTAAATTTTACCAGATCTATAGTGCTTGTATTTATGAGATAACCAGTGTAGTTAGGAGTGAATGTTTATTGCTGTTGTTCATACCGTACAGGTGTTTAACCCTCACGCAACACGTGAAGCCGAGCAGTTACAAAGTTTCCATAACATATGAGGCTGTTTCTTCGCCTGAGTGTGTACTTAACTAAAAATATGCGTTTGCTAAAATTACAAATTTAAAAAAATAATACAAATAATGTACATTAAATTTTAATAGATATCATACACAACCAATGTGCAAAAACAATTATTTAAATACTGGTAACGAGTTTGGAATTTCCTCATTGGTACAATTTAACATTCATGTCAGATCAACAGCAAGAACACCAAGGTGACTAAGACGATCATTTTATTTATGTCCTTAAATAATCAACAATGCCAAAGTATATTCTCTTGTGGAGGGCTTAAACTTAATCAACTTGACGTTTAATGACCAAGCAGTTTTGTACAGTTTCCCAGAAAATTTTCCGTCCCTAAAACCTGCCGCCTTGGCAGTTGCAAGTTTGTCCCCCCGTCGGGTCTGAATACAGTAAATTACCCAATATTGTAAGCACGACCTTACAGGACCAGAGTTTTACTAGTAAGCATAGAAAAGCTTATTTTAGGGGTTAAGATACGCTAGCGATGTCGCAATGTCTAAACATATCTCCAGAACGTGCTTTTCATATCGACACTGCCGAAGTGAGGTGGCAAAAATAGTAGCCACTCAAGATAGGGATGGGGAAACACTAGGCATAACCGTATTGGAATTTGGAGCTTACCTAGATGTTAGGCCCCTTTAAACAGCAATTATCATCATGATCATCCATTGGTGACAGAGTGCATGGCGTCATTAGAACCATATTTGTATTTAAAAATTGTAAATACATATTACGTCAGCAACATTACAGATTTTTTTTGTTGTAACAGTTGTCAGTTGACTATCTGTAACTTCCATTTATGAAATAAACTGGTGTGACAATGAACAATCTTATTTCAACATTCTCGGAAATCCAGCCCCCCCCCCCCCCCCCCTAAGGGCGCCCACGAGTACCAAATGGCCGAACAGGCTCACTCAAAGCTTGAATATTTTAAGGACAATTTTTAGTGAGCACCCACAAACTAAGTCCATATCGGCCAGTTTGTCAATGACCCTTTTACACATTTGCTGTTGTTGCAAAAGTGATATGCGAGGCAGATTGCGCCTGATCGAGCACCATTACGTAATAGACTATGTAGAGAACGAATTAGTGTATTCACTAATTGAAGCAAAACTATTATTTAGCAAATATTGTAATTTTTAAATTCAGATTTCTGAGGTGTGCCAGACAGGCTTAATGCGCCCACTGCCACTATACAGTATTTAATGTTTGGCCTGGTGGAATGTTAAATATCGGAAGTACAAATTTAGTACAAATTAATTAGAATACTATAAGAACTTTTGCAAAAAAAAGTTTGTTCTCAGTCTGATTTTCATATCGTTTTAATTTTCGAGGATCCAGGGGGGGGGGCCATGGCCCCCCCCCTGCCCCCCCGTATGGGCGCCCATGAAAGTCACTCAACATACCACCACTGCCCACAGAAAAAGCATATTCTTCACCGGTGCCCATTCATGAAAAGAAGATGCAGGACATAGGGAAGATCATCCAGTACATCCCTCATCAGCATTTTGATTTTTATAACAACATATTGCGATGGCCGATACACTCTCAAGCCATCGAGACAGAAACAGTAGTTGATTGAGTAATGTGAATGTGTTTTGTAGGGATTTGTATTTTTTGTGTACCCAATTATTCACTTACGGTTAAATAAAGATGAATATACACTTTTACATTCCCATTAAACATATAGAACAATGGTTTGAATACTGTGAAAAAACTTTTCTTAAGTAGGTTGTGAGGATGATATGAACTGTTTTGAATCTAAAGAAAATAACTGTATATATTGACGGAAAAGTATAAAATAAAGTATTTCATGCTGTAATAATCAACATAAATTGATTGCAAACTTAATAACAATACATTACATAACAGTGTATTAGATTTATACTGTTGTTGTTTTGGGTACTTGTTAAAACAACATGAGTCCAAGAAATTAAACATATTTTAAGTTGACATTAAGTGATATAACCATCATATATAGCTTTGGTTATTAAACATATTCACTTACCAACCTCCCATCAAAATTTCACAGAGCTAACTTAAAATTCATTGGCTGTAGACAGTTTTTTTTTCTCAAAACTTACTTTCTGTGACTCATGTGGTTTTACAAATGACCGATTCAGACAGTCTCTGCCTCCAGACAAATAAACAAAACAAAAATAAGTTACAGTCAGTCTGAAAGACTGGACTTTATATCATTTCAAATGACGCATGCTACAAATGCTACACATGTTAGAAAGGCTCAGGAACGCTTCTCGCTTCGCTCGAAGACCCAGGACTGTTTCAACAGACTCCATTACCCATTAACTTAGGCTTCCAGCGCGGGGAACGGAGAGAGGGAGGTGCACTCTGCTGCATGAAGTCAACCGCTCTCCGTCTCCGTATCGCATAATGGCATAGCCCAGGGTTAAACTCAGACTCGGTGCATATGCACTGAACAACATGATGACGTCATACGCTCAAGTGCAACTTTGATACATTTCCTCTCCGTAACCGTAACGCATAACGGTAGACCAAAGCATAACGATGAAGTCGACAAGATCATTTGAAATGATAAAATACAAACGCCAGAAAACTTATTGTTAGAAAGTGTGGTAATCATCTAATATATAAAAGTGAAAGTCTGCATGTATGTATGTATGTATGTATGTATGTATGTATGTGGGTTGGTTCCGTATACAAATCTTCACCGTTCCACCAATCTCAACCAAACTTTGCATACACATAGTTTAGGACCCAGAAGGAACCGCTGGCTACATGAATTTTCGATAGTCTTTCTCATTCTTCTGATTTCGGCCCTTTTGCACTCGAGCAAAGACTAATAAATTCATAAAATATATTCATGAAGGAATGGCAAGGCAGATCATTTCCATGGCAACATAGCTCAAGTCGAGACACGGCCGACTGGATGCCAGTTGCGCTCTGCACTACCGGTATAGAAAATGAGCTTCTTTACATCAAATCCCGTTAGTTACTCAAATGCTCACACAGCACTGTCAACCCAGTATAGCATAACAAAAACTTCATACTATTTGTAAATATAATTTCCGCAATATCAAAATGCAAATAATATCACAAAAAATATAATAATAATAACCCCTGGCACTACAGCCCATGAAGGACCTAGGCCTACCAAGCGACCGCGCGCTGCCCAGCCATTTAGCCTTCAGATATTGGGGTGATGCGTGATCGTCGCATCGGGTTCCCTCGGCCGTTAATCTTGGTTTTCGTGATTGGGGCGTTGCCTCACTGTCAGACAGCTACTCAATTGTCATCACGAGGCTGAGTGCACCCCGTTCCCGCCCTCACGTCAGTTTCTAAAATCCTTGACGGAGCCGGGAATCGAACACAGGGCCTCTGGGAGAGAGGTAGGCACGCTAACCCATCACCACGTGGTCGGCCACAAAATACAATAGCGTGATAATAAATGACAGAAACTAAACATACCTTTGCACCTTACTAAAATAGAATTCCATTAGGTTCACTCGATTTATATAAAACTTAATGAACTTTCCTGCTGAGTGGTTAGTACAGAAGTTATTTGGAAGCAACCGATAGTTCAGCTTCCACAATAGTATTCGTAATCGGTGAGACTAATTTCTCTGCAATGACGCTGGGAAGACCGCTGCTGCGGTCAGGCTAATGAGTGGAGGGGATTACAGTTCTGAGAAATGCAATCCAAACATTTCATGCAATAAATTCTTTCCACTGTGAATACAACTTAAACCAGACTTTCAGTTTTCATTGTCGAAAAATATATTGCTGAAATTGTAATTTGATGATGATAGTTGATGTTAAAGGGCCTAACATGGAGGCCTCTTAATTCTTTGGGATGAAAATGAAGAATGATGATAAAATGAACACTAGAACTAAAACTAACTACAACTTACAACCAAATTACGGATTAGGAGAACAAAAGGACAAAAAGGAAGGAATAAGGGAAATAAAATGCGGGTAAATGAAATGCTCTCAACCCTCAAAAAATGAGAATGGACGGATTCAGTAAGGTGTGCCATGAAAGGCAGATAGGAAGAGAAATAGAGAGAGACCACCCCAGAATCACTGGAAAAAGGGAAAAAACAGATCCAGCTCAGGAATTCTCCCAAACTCAACAGCCGTGAGCCCTTGAGGGTGTAGCACCTCCAGTGGTGGGGCTACACACACCCTGCCTCCTTTATGACCTCGTGCAGAAGGGAGCAGATATGATGAAAAGATGCATCATATCATATCATATCAACTATGGTTGATTCCGTAGTTAATTGGATATCATCGTAGGTATCGGAGGCAAAGAAGTCCCTATCATATGCGTTACTAACATTGGTCAAGTACTATCCCGGCATTTGCCTGGACAGAGTGTAGAAAAACCACACTCAGGATAGGTTCGAACCTACGATGTCTGGACTTGCTACAGCTGCCCTCGCAACCGTGGTGCACGATTAAACGATCACAACTACGGTGCGGGACTCTCAAAATGACGACTACACACAACAGACGAAGGAGTGTTTGTGTCCGGAACAAAGTTATCGCCGGAAATCACGTAAGACAATCATCTCACCTAACTCTGTCTCACGTAAACTCGGGAAATGAAAGCACACCTCCTGTGGGGGAGCAAGAGTAGTGTTGATTGCGACATTTACCATCGGTACTTGCAACTGGCATATGTAATGCCATTGTAGATATATTTTGTTCTCTTTGATAATAGCTTTAAACTGTCTGTTCATTTAACACAAGACAAGATAGGTTGCAGCACTATTTTCACTGCCAGCTGGATCGCATCCCTCCTGGCTGCTATAAACTGCCTGCCCATTCAACACACAGACGCGTACAGGATCTTTTCACAGTAGCGCTTAATTCGTATTTACGTTTTTTTTTTTTCAGAACTAGCACTGACGTTATTTCATTTCTTACTACCGTCTATTTGAGTTGTTGGACTTGGCTACACCCATAAAATATTAAACAATAGACGAATCATTTTCTAAATGAAACATTGTGTTAACCTGAAGTAAGTTATCGCATTTATTAAATTGATATTCATTCAATGTTATTTAAATTAGAATTGCATAATACATTTGTAATCTGAGTCACATTTATAATTATATTTTTTTTTCCATTGCTTTATTTTTAGACACCATATACTTTGAGCTAACCTCTTTACTTTCCACTACGTCGCATTACTTGAAGCTGTTTGATTAGCATGGCTTCTGGATCTTTAAGCATACAGTCTCTTTATTAATTATACACGGATTGGTGAAGTATTGATATTCCATGTCTGCCATTTCAAGCGTTTGACCTATCTTATGAAATACTTTAGGGGCTAAAGAAGAAGCCCAATGCGTTCTCAATCAATGCATCTCATTTGACATTATACTGGGATTATACGTTGCTGCATTGCACAGACCAAGGATCATGTAATATGGGGCGCGCACTGGACGGTGGGTTGGTGGGATCCGGGTCTCGAGCGTGGTTTGTGATGGAAGCCGGTGGAAACCATGCACCGCTGGTCTATTTATTTAACTTCTCATCTGACAGTGTTTGTGATATTATGATGTATTTATTCCAAATGCACTTTCGTGCGCAATTATACTATTAATTAATTAACTTTAACAAGATGAGATAGATTAGTTGGTTCCTCTGTTTAGGGGCTGCGACATCGCGGCCATGCAGCCCCGTGTACATTGGATGTGTGTAGAATCTGCCTGATAACCGGTGTTAATTGTGATGGCTGTATTATTGTGTGATATATGTAATTCAGGTAAGGACTACAGACAGTCAGTTTTAAGTAGTTCCTACTTTTTCTACCAAATGCTACCGTCAACGACACCTAGCTGCAAACTTGGCTAATAGACACTCCAGCAACCAGACGGTGACCATTGGAACTTAATAGCGTTAATCAAATTTTACTTTCACATGAGTGTAGTTAGTGGAACGTTCTTTTACATCACATAAATCTATGTCGTATGACATAGGCCCACCGGCTTTACTTCCCCTCCGAAGGAAGGCATACTGATGGATTTTAACGCTCTTCAAAACTCCGATGACTTCGGCCGGGTTTGAACCCGCGACCTTGGGCATAGTAGCTCAGCATGCAACCAAATACGCCACCAAAGCCGCCCAATATGAGATAATAGGCATGTAAATACAGCAATACGATTCCCTAATATGCAGCTATAGTAGACTACACACTGCGTTATGTAGGCCTACATGAAAAAGCCATTTATCATTAATCACACCATTTGTGCGGGGTTATAAATCGCAAGTATATTTGACTCCTGAATGATGACTTTATATTCCAAATATTGAATAATTTAAATATTGTTTCCTTTCAAAAAAGTAGATGCAACAATTTAAAAATGAAAGAGAACTATATGATCAAGACGTCTAAATTACACCCATTACAAAAATAAACAAGTAGTTCCGTGAAGAACTATACAGCCTATTTTCATATAGCCCACTTATTGCAACTATCAACATACACAATTTCAGTTTGATTGCTGTAATAGATTCGTAGTTATTGAGAACCGTCTAAATAATTCGGATGGTCGCCATGTCGGATTTTATATATGTAGGTCCTAGAGTTATGTACTGTTACATACAGATTATTGTGTACGTGTAGTATTCAAACTTCAATCGCATAATTAGGACACTAGAAGTTACAAGGAGATTTTAAAATTTCGCTCAGCTGCCATCTTTAGGTTATGGAAACAATTGAAATAAATTAGATGCTAGTGGAATACCATTCGTATAAGGATTTACTGTACCAAGTTTCACTGCTCTCGGATGGTTAAATTGCGATAAACGTCCATGTGATTATTTATACTTCGCGTCGCCGCCATGTTGGATTTGTGATCACCAGGTTATTTAAAGTCCTATAAGTGAACTTGAGTTCATAGCCCCTATGAACAATAAAAAATTCAGTTTGATTGCTACAATAGATTCGTAGATATTGAGAGCCGTCTAAATATTTCGGATGGTCGCCATGTTGGATTGTTAAATGTATAGGCCATAGAGTCATGTACCATTATAGGAAAATTATTGGGTAGGTTCATTATTCAAACTTTCACTTCGATCGCATGACTACATCACAAGAAATAAAAACTTAATTTTAAAATTCGCACAGCCGCCATCTTGAGGTTATGTAAACAATTGAACTAAATTAGATACCAGTGCATTACAATGTGTATAAATATTTCCTGTACCAGATTTCAGTGCGTTAGGAGCATTAAATCGCGAGAAAGGTCTATTTCAAATTTTCTAATTCGCTTGGCCGCCATGTTTGTTTTGTATATAACCGGATTTTTAAAGTCGTATAAATGGACTTCCAGTAGTGCCCTTTTTCTCCGTACAAAACTTCAGGGAGATACCGCTAATAGCTTCAGAGATACAGAATGCCGGTGAAATATTTCGCACATCCGCCATCTTGTGGTTATGTAAACAAATGAACGAAGTTATGTGTCGGTGCATTACAATGTATATAAACATATACTGTACCAGGTTTCATTGCGTTTGGTTGGATAAATCGCGAGAAACGTCTATTTAAACGTCGCAACTTCGCTTGGCCGCCATGTTGGTTTTGTAGTTACCAGGTTTTCAAAAATCACATAAGTGAACTTAAAGTAGTTCCCTTTATCACCATACATGATATCAGGGTAATATCGGTAATCGTTTCGGAGATATTGAATGCTGGTGAAATATTTCGCACAGCCGCCATGTTGGATTGGTGAGTCGTAACAAAATTTGAAGGGCACGGTCGAGGTCGCCCGGAATAGTGCTATGAACTTACCAAGTTTCATTGAAATCTCTCCAGCCGTTTAGATTTTATTAGGGGGGGGGGGGGCACACACACGAATCACACACACACACACACACGCACACACACACGGACAAAAGGTGATCTCATAAGCCTATTTTTTCAAAATTGAAAATAGGCTAAAAATAAAGACTATCAGGAAAGTACTGTAATTGTGAGAATAGGTCCTTGAGAAATTTGCATATACAGCCCTTTTTGTTATTGATGCATTCTCTACTACGATATGTTACTCCACAGTACAGGCCGGACGTTTGTTTTAGACGAGTGAAAAATATTAATGGAAGCCTGGAGGCGAGTTACTGCAGAACCTGTGTTGTTATCAGCTGCCCCAAGCGGTCCGATGATTGACGAAGCTGTCTCACACTCCTACTGAAGTACAGTCATTGGCAAATATAATGACGTTCTGTTCGTAAATACGTAACGTGTACTTCCTTGTCGCACAATACTTCGCCGTTGACTGTACTGTCTGCAAGTCAGTGTCGCCAGGTGCTCAAGTCTGGAATTCCATTACATCAGATCGGTGGTGACAAATGTGAAGCGATAGTGTGAGAGAGTGACTCTAAATAGGCTCACCCGCTGGCTTCAAGGTCAAGGGCAATCGTCTAAAACAAACGTCCGGACCTTACCTTTCGCCTAGATTTACAATGAGTTAATATTACACTTGATTAACTTCAGAGTCCAGGAGAACTATGTTTTAAACTCACTTGGGGGCAAAGTGAATATACCTTGCATAATATATTGGCATGTATCTTTCAATAATATGTAAATACAACTCTCGGGCAACGCCGGGTAAAATAGCTAGTTACTGATAAATATTAAGGCATAAAGCACCGAAAATATAACTATTTATTTGAATGTTGCAAAACTTAGAAATGACGATCCCGTCAACAAAACAGTCTTCCTCCCCCAAACTGCCGTTTTTTGTTTGTTTTGTTTTTGGAGTGCAGAGACAGTCTTAGGGTGTCACTGTAGGTTTGGTAGTGTTTTGCAGATTTGGATCTGATGATGCTCGCTTGACGAGCGAAAAGTGTCACCCCTAAGTTTTCTCCTTCACTAGTGCATAACAATATATATTATTCACACGCAATTTCTTTCAGTTTATTGTCTCACATTTTGTGACGACCGACTGAAAGATACAATATCAATTGCCACTTGGATAGTTACTGAGTGATACATCGCGGATTTAAATAATCCATTTGATAGTTATTGTTGCTTTAAGGGGCGAGAAAACGAGGTCATCTGCTTCTGTACTGTTAGGTAGTCAGCCCGAAGGCTGGTTGAATCCTCAAAAAGCACCGCCGTTACGTTATGTGAGTAGATACCCACAAAAACCCGAGGCAGCGCTATATTGAGGCATTCTAGGCAAGAAGAGGAGTGAGGTAGTTTGCAATTGCTTTCCTCACTGAGTCAGAACAGTAGTCCTAACCCTATGAGTAGAACCTTTCACAGCATCCTCAGGCACTGACTGTGCCCTGAATGACATTACTAAGCACCACCCATACCTCAGTAGCTTCCATATAATCACAGCCATGAGTGAGACTGAGACATCGGTGAAAAGCCACCTTTTACTCTAGCCTGTGCCAACTGACAAATGCAAATGTACTGTATTCATCAAGAGATGGCAAACAGGCCAAAAAAATACTATTACTCATTAAATATTTACAAAAAAAAAACTACAACTTTGTACAGCTTTAAAAGAATCAAACTATTTACCAGTCATTTTTTTAAAATAAGGTTGCATAGAACATTTTTAAGGAGCAAAAGGTCCAAGTGGGTTGCCACTATTTACTAAATCTACTATTTACAATGGCAGAAATCAATATTTACAAAATACTAAATCTACAAGTTACATAAAGCTATGTCCCATAATCGATTAAACAGTGAAATCACACCTCCTCCTCCTTGCGATCATAACCCCAGGGCTGGCTAGTGAGCAGGTCATCAGCCCACACACGTTTGTTATCCATGGAGGCGAGGGTGCGTTTTCTCTGTTCCACAAGATACAAATGATGGTTGTTGGATTGTATCCTGCACGGTGTATGGGACATAGCTTTGCCAGTGTGTAAAACCGCTAAGTAATCGTCTACACGTAGCGATTCTACCACTGCCCTACCTACACCTTTTGCTCTTTTGGCTTCCTTACAGTCTAGTGTGCGGTAAGCATACATTTTCGAAGCCAAACCTACGAATTCCGTCATAATGGAATCACCGCATTCATCTTTTAAAACGCCCATTACCTTCTTGTTTTTTATGGGCAGCTGAAACATGTTGTCAGCGCTATAGGAAGAAGTGTCGAACCAGTCACTATGTTGTCTCATGACGTCATAGGGGTTGCAGTGGCGAATGTGGTAAATGAATGATTCCGTATCCATATACAAAAGAGAGACGTCCTCAAAATGGCGTTTGGCAAACTCATAGTGGAATCGATACATGACCGATTTGGAAAAGTCTGCTTCTATTAATCCTGATAATATGATACACATTTTTATTTAAAATTTAGAGGGGGACGCCTAAATATGAAAAGTGCCTAATAATAATAATAATATAATAATAATAATAATAATAATAATAATAATAATAATAGAAGCAAGATATAGATCGACAGTAGGAAAATATCCTGCTCACAGAATGACCAACAAAAATGGAACAAGGTTTGTCGAACTATGTAGAACGTTTGATCTTCAGATAATGTCAACTTTCTATTAACACAAACCAAGTAAACAGAAGACATGGCGTTCACCTGGCAATTTGAACGGAGAGAAACAAATTGATCACGTGGCAATATCCAGGACAGCAATGAAGGAGATTATGAACGTTAAAGTACATAGAGGGGCCAAATTTGATTCAGATCATTATCTCTCCAAGATTAAAATGAATTTCATTCCTTTTAGAAAGGCTCCGAAAGCTGGAAATAAACTTCACAGATATGATGTGACAAAACTTAAGGTTGATCAAGAAGAATTGGAGCGATACCACCAGCAATTAACATTTAAATCTAAGAATTGGACTGACATTGCCTCCACAATCCAACAAGCAGCCAATGTTTCAATCTTGACAGCACAGAAGCGTAAACACAGATGGTGGAACGAGACCTGTGATAGTGCATGTGTACAAAGAACAGATGCCTGGAAGAAATGGAACTCAACGAAGAGACAAGAAGATTATAACTCGTTTTGTGACAGTCGGAGAGATGCAGCTCGGGTTTTCCGAATTGCAAGGCGATCATATGAAAAACAACAGATGGAACAGATTGATCAGGATTTCAGGAAGAATAATGTCAGGGACTTCTATCAAACTTTCAAGTCTAATCTGAAAAGGTATCAAGCACCGAGCTTGTGCTTCAGAGATGAAAATGGAAAGTTAGGTCTGAACAACAAGGAGAACTGTCGTATCTTGGCTGAGTACTTTAAGAAATTACTCAATTGTGATGAACCAAAACATAGGCTACTCATAGGCCGTCCTACTCAAGTAATGGCCAACTCGCATCCACCTTCTAAGACAGAAATTAAAATGATTATCGATGGTATAAAGAATAATAAAGCAGCGGGAGAGGATTCCATTGTGACAGAGCTTCTAAAACTGGCAAATGAAGATACTCTGAATATATTAGCTGAGCTCTTTGCGGAGATATGGAGAACTAGTAGGATACCCACAGAGTGGCAGTCTGCATTAATTCACCCTCTCCACAAAAAGGGGGATAAGAAGGACGTTAATAATTACAGGGGTATATCAATTGTATCTGTTCCCTACAAGATCCTATCCAAAGCACTCTTGAACAGAATTGAAGAACATCTTGATAATCAGATTGGAGAGTACCAGGCCGGTTTCAGAAAGGGACGTTCTTGTCCGGAACAGATTTTTAACCTGAAAAACATCATTAGGTATAAGACGATAGGCAGGTATGACTATGTGGTCGTATTTATTGATTTTAAGAAAGCGTATGACTCAATTGACCGCGAGTCGCTACTGAATATTCTGGAAGAATTTGGAGTGGATGACACGTCTCGAAATCTGATTAAACAGACTTTGACCGACACAGTGTCAAAAGTAAAATTCATTGGCGAGATCTCAGATCCCTTTGTAATCAAAACTGGTGTCAGACAAGGTGATGGATTATCTCCAATCCATTTCAACTGTGTATTAGAAAAGGTCATTCGTGAATGGAGGAAGACACTGAGTCGGGAAGAAGGTAATGAAGAACGATTAAGGCTAGGGCCCAAACTGAAAGGGGTGCATGTTGATTGTTTGGCTTTTGCAGATGACCTAGCTATTTTTGCCAAAAATATTAAATCAGCCATTGTAAAGATTAATCGGTTGTCAGAGATGGCTGAGAAAGTAGGTTTACAGATTTCCTTTGAGAAGACAAAGTACATGACAAACATCAGTGATGGACCAGAATGGATGAAAACAAACCAAGGAAAGATTAAACGTGTAAAGAAATTTAAATACCTGGGTGAGGTAATCCAACAAAATGGCCTGGAACAGGAAGCAATTAATCTCAGAATCTGGAAATTAGACCGAGCCTATCACCTGACGAAAAATCTCTATAATAAGAAGTCGCTGAGCATTGGAGCCAAATTAAGACACTACAGCCGGTTGTCAAACCTGAAGCATTATATGCTTCGGAGACTTGGACTATGAACAGGCGGGGACTAGTCGACCAGTTGGTCAAAAGAGAACGCAGGATATTGAGAAAAATTTTAGGCAACAGATGGGTTGACGGGCACATACGTTTGAAGTCGAACGAAGAGTTATATAGAAAGATAGAACCAGTCACGTCAACAATAAAAAGAAAAAGGTTGTTGTTCTATGGACACATTTTCAGAATGTCCAACGATCGTCGAACAAAGAAATTTTGGAATTTCGTGAAACCAAAGAAGAAACAAGTAGTTCCGTGAAGAACTATACAGCATATTTTCATATATCCTACACATGTTAATTGCCACTATCAACATACAAAATTTCAGTTTAATTGCTGTAACAGATTCGTAGATATTGAGAACCCTCTAAATATTTCAGATTGTCGCCAGGATGGATTTTTATTTTTGTACTATTACATTAATATTATTGTGTACGTGTGGTATTCAAACTTCAATCGCCTGATTAGAACACAAGAAGTAAAAACGAGATTTTAAAATTACGCACAGCAGCCATCTTGTGATACTGCAAACAATTGAAATAAATTAGATGCCAGAGGATCAACATTTGTATAAGCATTTAACGTTCAAACTTTCACGGCACTCGGATAGTTAATTCGCGAGAAACGTCCATTTAAATATTTATACTTCGCGTCGCCGCCATGTTGGATTTGTGCTCACCAGGTTACTGAAGTCCTATATGTGAACATAGTAGTATGTTCATAGTCTCTATGAACATAAAAAAATTCAGTTTGGTTGCTGTAAAAGATTCATAGATATTGAGTACCGTCTAAATATTTCGGAAGCTCGCCATTTAGGATTGTTATATGTATAGGCCATAGAGTTATGTACCATTCAAGGACTATTATTGCCTAGCTTCATTATTCAAACTTTCACTTCGATCGCATGATTACGACACAAGAAATAAAAACTTAATTTTAAAATTTCGCACAACCGCCATCTTGAGGTTATGTAAACAATTGAATTAAATTAGATGGCAGTGCATTACAATCTGCAAAATCATTTACTGTACCACATTTCACAGCGCTCAGAGAGTTAAATCACGAGAAAAGTCTATAAAAATATTTCAACTTCGCTTGGTCGCCATGTTCGTTTTGTACTTTACAGGTTTATGAAATATACATACGTAAACTTGTATCAGTACCCTTTATCACCGTACAAAATTTCAGGGTGATATCTGTAATAGTTTCGGAGATATAGAATGTCAGGGAAATATTTCGCACAGTCGCCATTTTGAGGTTATGTAAACAATTGAACTAAATTAGACTCCAGTGCATTACAATGTGTATAAACATTTGATGTACCATGTTTCATTACGTTCGGATAGTTAAATCGCGAGAAATGTCTATTTAAAAGTCTCAAATTCGCTTGACTTTACAGGTTTTGTAGTCACCAGGTTTTTGAAAGTCTCATAGGTGAACTTTTAGTGGTGCCTTTTATCACCGTACAAAATTTCAGGGCGATATCGGTAATAGTTTCGGAGATATTGAATGCTAGTGAAATATTTCGCACAGCCGCCATGTTGGATTGGTGAGACGTAACAAAATTTGAAGGGCACGGTCGAGGTCGTCGGGAATTGTGCTATGAACTTACCTAGTTTCATTGAAATCGCTCCAGCCGTTTAGATTTTATTAGGAGGGACACACACACACACCTCACACACACACGCACACACACACGGACAAAAGGTGATCTCATAAGCCTATTTTTTTCAAAATTGAAAATAGGCTAAAAATGGGCATGGTTTGAAGAATGTAACAAAGACCTTCTATAAATTGGTATTCCGGACTGCAAAATTATGAACAGGTGTGAATTCAGATACCTAATCAAAAATTACCAGGGATTTAAGGTAGGGGCAGAACCCAAAAGACGGAGGGGACCTCTTTCAGAAGATCGGAAGAAGGCGCTGAGTGATGGGCTCAAGAGATACTGGCAGGACATCAAAGCTGGCAGATGATCTAGAACGAAACATTGATTTTGATTGTTACTCCGTAGTCCATAGTGGCTCAATTCGAATGTAAAAAAAAAAAAAAATTAAAAGATACGAGACTTACAGTAGTCGCATATGATGTGTAACATCTGACATGTTATCCTACTATGAAATTGAGATGAAATGTATGTGAAGTGATCTGACATGTTATCCTACTCGTATACTACACAGCTTGGACATTCATAAAATGTTAATTTACGCTCCGTTTTCATACTGGTACTATGATGAATGTATAGATTGAATTGGATATATGCTACTGTCACACATGTTTGAACAAACATCACATATTATATTGTAAATTAAGAGGAGGAATGAAACCATAGTCTCTATCCTATCTATAGACTACTAGAAATAATGTTCAATACAATCATATTTTCCAACTCCTGCTTGGTGCAAACTATTGTAATTAAAATTAGTTAAATCGTAATTTCATGTAGATTCTGTTAAAATGATGCATAATGTTATGATATATATCGTTTAAATCGATAATACGGTAGCAAAAATTATTTCCGGGCCTGCGGTACGAACCTGAGACCTCATGATTTGCAGATCAAGATGCTATTCACGCAGCCATTATAACCACATAAATGTAGAGTACAAGACAGTTACTCATTTCCACGTGCCGGTAATAATATGGAAGTATTTTTTTATGCTCCATTCGATTTTGCTTTTCTTCGATAATGTTCCTGCGTGGTATTGAGTTTTAAATTAGTTATGAATGCGTCTACTTGACAGTAAAGGGAATTCCTATAGTGGTCTATGAAAGGCTAGCCCAGTTCCCGTATAAAACACCGATATATATTATATTGATCACTGCATTACCGTACTGTGGGTTAAAATCTGAATAGCCATTGTGCAGAAACATAATACCGGCTTTGCCGACTAGTTACAATGTTTAATATTAAAGCATTTCATCATTTAAATACTGATATGAAGACTTTTAACATGTGGTTTGTGGTTCAATCAGTTGACATCAGAGTTCGCATGAGCGTTTACCGTTCAGTATGAAAGTGTTGAGCAAAGTTACTCGGGGAGTGGATGTCCATCACTTTTATCCAGAGATTGAAAAACAGACTCTTAATAAATCACAATTGTTTTCAGCAAATATGATATAATGTATATTTTTAAACCAAAGAATGACAACTTGAAGTATTCCGTATGAGATATACATTCCACAAGTTACCAATGTTTTAGCAGCCAGGAGGGATGTGATCTAGCTGGCAGTGCGTCTTACACACTTCTGTCCGATCCACTTCCGTCCCATTTTTCAAAATTACTCCCACGAAAATATCCAGCAACCGAGTGGAAAGAAGTTACACATCAATAATAATCAGCAAACAAAGGGAGGATCAGAAAGATGGAATTAGCATATAAATTAGTACAGAGTAGGTACAACAAAAGAACAATATCTTACAGAGCCAGGTAAGACACTATACCACGGTTGTCAAGCCTGAGGGATTGTATAGTTCAGAATGTTTGATACTGAACAAGAAAGGTGAATGAGAGGAACTCGAGAAGAAAGAAATAAAAATCTCGAGGAAGATCTTAGGACCCGAAAATAGAAACGATGGTACATGGCGGAAGAGGCGAAACAAAGATCTTTACGGAGAAGCAGAAAAAAATCACAGATATCATACGGAAGTGAATATTGAAGTTCTACGGACACCTTACGAGAATGAGCGATAGTCGACTAACGAAGAAAATCTTTAATTCCATCACCAAGATAAAAGCGATTCCGAAATGGGTAGAATCGGTGGATGAAATAAGAAAGGATGTGGAGGAAGTTCGGGTCAGTCCAAATGAGATCTGGAATAGAGAGGTGTTTCGAGTTACAATTGATCCATTCAAGGGGTTCCAGGAAAAGCAAAGGAGAAGATCCAAGAACATCTGGTCGAAAGAAAGGAAGAGAATCTTCAGTGAAATGATGAATTTCTGGGAGCACAAAAAAGGACTAATCAGCAAGTCAATTGTTACCCGTGGTCCAAAGTAGGCCAAAATCGAGCAAAGAAGAAGAAGTAGAAGAAGGAGAAGAAGAAGAAGAATTTAAACAAGACTTATGTGAAGACCTAATTAGCCTATACAGTATATCCCACTAGTCTTTTCCATTAAAACTCTCCTGCCTATTACAAGGATTTTCCACGTGATATAATAAACAGCTTTTGGTTCATTACCTATTTCTTCACCAACACCATTTGAATGAGAAGTTATGTGCTAGAATATAATATAGCTTTCAATATCGGTGATTAAGACTCCACCCGCTTGATTGCATCTTTCTACAGTGAGTCCGGGAATGTTCTCCGCAGCGCCTCGGCTGCCACTTGCATCATATTAGCCTTTCACAAAATGATTACCGGCGGTCGAGATGGGAACTATTTTGTTTACTTGTGTCACACGTCAGCCTGCTTCGTTGACAGGTACAGTTGCACGAGTAGGATATGACTCAGCTCAATTAGCCTTTGTCATCGTTTAATTGTCCGTGGTGACATGAGCTCCTATGACGCGCAATGCTGCTTGACTTTTGTGAAGAATGCATTCTGTCATCGCTGTGTTCCCTAATAACAAGCAAACAGTACACTTTGTACTCACCACAGCCATTCATAACAGATGCTGGAAGTACTGATCACATACGCTCGCTAATTGCAATACACACTGACGATTTCGACAGCCCACAGGTGTGGGATTCATCCTGTCAAAGACACCATGCTACCAACCAAACCGATGAGGCAACCTCTCACAGCTGCACGTAACCACTGCGGAGAACATTCTCGGGCACGGGAATTCATTCTTAGAAACGTCAAATGCACGGCTTCTTTGATTTGCGAAAAGTAAGCTACAGAATTTATAGCCATTAAATAATTGTTACCATCGCCCGGCATATAAGCCATCAATTAAATCGCCTGAAGAAGACACGAGAAATTTAAGAAAACAAGCTTTAAAATTTCGAACTGATACATTATTGAAAACAATTGAACATCATTAGATGTCTGTACACTAAGCTCTGAATAAAGATTCGCTGTTCCAAGTTTCACTGCACTTGAGTGATCAGATCGCCATACCAGTTACTTTTGAAATATTAAAAAAATATCTTGGCCGCCATGATGTTTTTGTGTTGCTCAGGATTTGGAAAGTCACATATTAATCCTTACTCAACAGTCATCTAACAGGTTGCAAAATTTCACTTTGATTGCATGAATAGTTTCGGAGGTATTGATAACTGGTGCGATGTATCGTATGGACGCCATGTTGGATTATTTTATATGTTCGTATGAGTCGACTGAAATGGTGGGGTCATGTGAAGACAATGTGGGACCGACAGTAGTGGCTACGCTAAAGCGCAGCCTTAGATCATGGGGCTGCTGACTCGGTAGACGCGTGGGTTCGAGCCCCACCGTCGGCCGTCCTTGAAATTGTTTTCCGTGGTTTCCCATTTTCAACACCAGGCAAATGCTGGGACGGTACCTACTGACAGGCCACGGCCGCTTCCTTCCACATCCTTGCCCAGTTTCATTCACCATCATTCATTTCATCTCTCATTAACTCCTCTCATGAGGTTGGCGTCAGGAAGGGCATCCGGCCGTAAAAACCATCGCCACAAAGACTTCCATCGCATATCATCCCCGACCCCGTTGGAAAACGGGAATAATAAGGGGTAGACATACATGTGATGACAATGTGGGAGGAGAGATTACGTAAGAGTTCTGCTGTAGAGGGCAGGAGAAGCGGAGGTAGACCTAGGACCTAGGGACGATGGTTAGATTCAATATTGAATGGTTTCAAAGTGAGAGGTGTAGAAGCAGAGGAGGCTGCAGTGCTAACTGCTAATAGGGAATCATGGTGGCGACTAGATCTCTTCTTTCAAGAAACACTGCATGAACTCCAACTCGAAAGTTTCTTCCAGGAACAATCTCCTACGCAAACTGGCTAGATCACAGTGGGGTAGTCAACCTGAAACGATCCGAACTTCTGCAATGGCACTATGCTATTCTGCAGCAGAGTATGCTTCTCCTGTTTGGTATAATTCAACACATGCCAAACAGGTGGATGTAGCTCTCAACGATACCTGCAGAATTATAACAGGTTGCTTGAAATCAACTCCAGTCGAATGGCTTTATCTCCTCGCAGGAATAAAAGCTCGAAGCTTGTGGTTTAACGTGACTGTTAATCGCGCGATCATGAGCCACGGGACCTCCTTTTTACGTGGAATCCGAACCACAGGACATGGCATTTCACTTCAAAAATCTCACATACATTGACCGGGAATCGAACCCGGTCTGCTTGGTAAGAGGCATACAGCTTGACCGCTGCGCCACCACGCCCCTAACCTGCAGGAATAGCACCAGCCCCTGTTCGAAGAGAAATAGCTGCGAACAAGGAACGAAAGACAGTGGAGTATGAAAGAACTCATCCTCTATAATCTATATGGACACGAACCGTAGCCGCAACGACTGAAGTCGAGGAAGAGTTTCCTAAGAACATCAAAGGAACTTAGAACCACTGCTGGAAATGCTAGGTTGCAAATGTGGAGGGCTACGACCTACCTTCCCCCTGGTTGGGAAAATGTTTCTGAAACTCTACCTCCTGGCTATGACTAGGAATGGACGACTTGGAAGTCCCTGAATAGACTGCGTTCTAGAGTAGGCAGATCAAGGGTTAATATGGCAAGATGTGGTTACATTGTCCAGGATGATATTCAATGTGATTGCGGAGAAGACCAGACTGTTCAGCATATGACTGAGTGTCGACTGTGCCCAGCATCCTGTACGGAAGAAGATCTTCGTCGGGAAGCATAGAGTGCCAAGTGGCCAAGTTTTGGGCAAAAGTAATATAAAAAATTACAATCCTTACAGTAGTCGCATATGATGTGTAACATCTGACATAGAAGAAACCTCACGTGAAATTGTTGATACACCGGTATTTTATAGTATTATTGGCACAAATATTAATCTATTGTAAAAGGGAGTGTTTTACAGATATTGTAGTTTATAATACGGAACTCATTTTATTAGATGATTTGTAGCTTCCACCAACACTAGCCTAAATAAAGAAAACGATATGGATCAACTAGATTAATAGACGCGACACCGCTCATAACCTTAAATTCCTTATAAACAGGTCCTCTTGATTCACAGACCAACACGTAATTTCATATGGATTCTGTTAAAATGAGTCATATTGATATGATAAATATCGTTTAAAATTATAATCTGGAAGCAAAAATATCTACCCCGCCCAGGATTCGAACCCAAGATCTCTAGAATCACAGTCATACGCAATAACTCCACGGCTATTTCGACTACGCAAAAATTGTGCACAAGATGGTGACTTATTTCCACGTTCCAATAATACTGCATTACGGAATTAAGTTTCATTTATATTTTGCTTGTTTCGATAATGTTCCTCAGTGACATTGAGTTTAAAATGCCTTATGCCAATGCAATGCCGACTACTTACAATGTTTGATATTAAGGCATTTTACCATTTAAATACTGATACGAAGACTTCGAACATGTACCATGTCATTTGTTTAAATCAGTTGACACCAGAGTTCGCATGAGCGTTTTCCGTTCAGTATGTCATATACATTCCACATGGCCGAGAGTGCGTCATGGTATCAATTTTCGAGACCGCGCGCTGATTGTTTCTTTTACCAGTGCCAGCTGGATCGACCGATGTAGTTGGCAGTGCGTCTTATACTTCCGTTCGATCCACCACTGCCAGCTAGGGCACACTTTCATTCGATCGATCGAGCGGGCAGTGCATACTTCCGTTGTTCACCACTGCCAGCTAGTACACTTCCGTTTGATCGATCGAGTGGGCAGTGCATACTTCCGTTTGATCTAACACTGCCAGCTCGATCGTTCCGATCCACTTCCGTCCCCAATTTTCAAAATCACTCCCACAAAACTATCCAGCAACCGAGCGGAAAGATGTTACACATCAATAACTGTGTTATATATTTAAAACTAGCAGAAGTACCCATTCTTCGAACGGTCTTTGGTATTAATAGCCAGACGTAATCAATGGAGCTACTGTTGCAATGGTTAGAAGCTTGGAACCTGTTTGTCGACAAAAATAAATGATTAGTTAAAATATGCTCAGAAAATAAATTTAACGTGTACTTCCTGACGTCGGGGTCTACTCAGCCTCGGGTGGCCCAAATGAGTAGAGGGGGTTCAATTCCCCCTCAGCCATCCTCGAAGTGGTTTTCCGTGGATTCCCACTTCGTCTTCGGGCAAATGCCGGGATGGTACCTTCTTCAAGGCCACGGCCGCCTCCTTCCCTCTTCCTTGTCTGTCCATCCTAACCATCCCTTACCTTCCCTCATGAGGCCCCTGTTCGCTTTGCAGGTGAGGCCGCCTGGGCGAGGTGCCAATCCCACCTCACCAGTTGTATGCCTTCCGATTCGATGTTCCCAGCTCTAGGACACTGCCCGTAGAGGCAGTTCCCTCGCTGAGTCCGTGGGTTCCACCAACCTGGAGGGTAAACGACTAAAAAAAAAAAAACTTCCTGACGTGAAAATAAAAATGAAAACCTCGTAGACGAAACGCAATACACGTCATGTTACTGTTTGGAGATATAATAGACCTTCTGTACGACATATCGCACGTTTAAGTCGTGTTAAAAAAATCTATGGTAACCCCTGACCCCCTTAAGCGCATTAATTAATTTTACAGTTTTAGTTGGTTCCGTGATAACCTTATTGCCATTTGCAAACGTTCACAGAAATTTAATAAATGGAGTGGCATTACTTCTTGCAGAAACAGATGGAAAGTTGGAGGTCACCTTTTTAGATGCTTTTGTCATGGCTATTGGCGTGCATTCCTTCATTAGTTTATTAAATGAAATTAGTTTTCTTGGAATATCAGAAACTGTTGGTATTAGAGGCTTAAAATGTAGTTTTCGGGAACCCTTTACGGCTATTTAGGGTCCCCGAGTTTTGTTTCTGACACCAAGGGGCAGAAAATAAGCTTTGTCTCGTCGTTGTAGGCCGTAGTATAATAATAATAATAATAATAATAATAATAATATAAAAATATAGAGATACGGACGTAATAGACCTTCCGTACCACACACGCACGTGTAAATCGCGTGAAAAAATTCTAGAGTACCCCTTGACCCCCTTAAGCGCATTATACCCTATGTATTGATGAATTTTACAGCTTGATTTTGTTCCGTTATAACCTTATAACCGTTTGCAAACTATCTCAGTAATGTAATAAATGGAATTTTATTACGTCCTACAGCAATAGATGGACCTGTGAGTTTCTGTTGCCATGGTTACCGGATTGCATTCTTTCATTATTGTATTAAATGAAATTAGTTTTCAGGGAATATCTCAAAACGGTTGGTTTTAGGGCCTAAAAAGGTGGTTTTCGGGGTCCCTTTCGGGCCCCCGAGTTTCATTTCTCACATTGAGGGGCTGAAAATGAGCTTTGTCTCGCCCTTCTACGCCTATTTCCGCAAGTGTTTTAAGGGGGTAGGCCCCCTTTTATTGGAGCTACAGAGATGAGTTACATCAATGATTAGTGTCGTGCCTCTGAAGGATAGCTGTACCAAATTTTACGTTGATCCACCCAGCCGTTCTCGAGTTATTAGGGAACATACTTGTCCGCAGACAAACAGACAGACATACAGACAGACAGACAAAAAAATTATTTTTGCACGCTTCTTTCATAAAACAGTCTGAAACGCGTAAATAACGCAAATTTCCGTGGAAATTCAGAAAAAAACAGACAAACTTTCATTCTTATATATAGAGAGATGTATGTTTCTGATAGTATATTTAAAATGAATGTTTCTGATAGGAGAATAAAATATGGTGGCAACTGGCTCGCAAGCAGAGGCTTGCAGACTAAACTGGACGCTGAAGGGCAAAGCAGTCTGAATAGAAAATGAAAGCATGTATGCACAGTATAATGTGTAAATTAGATTCAGTAATAATGAGAAGCATCGGTGGCGTAGTCGATACCATGCTGAACTGATATGCCCAAGATCGCGGGTTCAAACCTGGCCGAAGTTTTCGGATTTTTTAAGAGCGTTAAAATCCTTCAGTATTGTTGTACCCCTAGGGTACGCTACCCCCATCCCCTAAATAAAGTCTCCAACAAATCAAAATTCCAAACATTTAATTTTAAAACCTACAAATTACAACTACAAAATTACAAGACTAATAATTAGCACCTGCATGAGCCCAGGCAGCCTCGTGTCCCAGGCAACGACCCTGGAAAGGTTTATGACTTGGTAGGAATGTGAGGATTCCGCCGACCTAGCACAAGCAACCTATAAGAACCCCGGAGGTCATACACCCAGGATCACTCAGTCTGTCTTAGTGCTACCGACGTGACGAACCTCTGCTGTTGGCTGAAAGGGTAAGTGTCTCAAGCGATCACTACACTCACCATCACAATACACTCACATCCCCCTGTGCTTGGACTGTAATTATTATTATTTGCTATCATTTGAACTGCTATTTGACAGTGTACCTCAAAATCGAAGTACACATTAAATTTAAAAGTACTAGAAGCCACTGGTCTTATTCTTTTATTTATTTAGCTAATAAGATCCTACCCTATTAGCTTCCCCTTTAGGTAGGACCTAGAATTAGCCTTACTGTTTATTGTTTAATTGCTTCTTGTCGTTAGCCGAGCGCTATTGCTCAACGCTGACACTAGCAAATTCCCCGTTAGCTCGCCTGCCTACGACTCGCAGCAGACCACGTGACGCAGCTGGCGCGCACAGAGTAATAATTTAATTACCTTCCCAAATACCCCCTTACCTAGAACTACCCCGTCAAGCAGCACATTGGGGAGTTCTCCTTGCTGATCGCACTGACGATCTCAATTCACTAAAAACTCCATACCTCTTACAGCAGTTGCCAAGCTCGCCCCCTAATTTAGTCTAATTTCATCCCTTAGGTTAATTATTTGTACAGGCCACCCCAACAGGAACCTTACAGTATGCCTTCCTTCGGAGGGGGAGTAAAGCCGGCGGGCCCATGTCATAGAGATATGGCATGATAAAGGAACCTACCACTACAATTGGTAGTGTGTAGCTAAATTTGTAATTACGCTAGAAACGCTCTATCAAGTTCCAACGTTCGTTGCTAGGTGTCAGTGGCATCTGGTAGCCAAAGTTGGAACTACTTGAAATTGAACTTGTTCATTCATCTTCATTCATTTCATCTCATACACATGTCACGGTACTTGTAGCTCACCCCATGGGTGTCCGCAGAGAAGCCGAACATGTCCTCGGACACTCCCAGAACTAAAAGCCATAGGCTAAATAAAAATAAAATCAGTAATACTAATCTTCATATTTATTTCATTAATTACATTACTATTGCCGGTCCCGTGGTGTTCGGGTAGCGTGCTTGTCTCTCACTCGGAGGCCCCGGGTTCGATTCCCGGCTCCGTCAGGGATTTTAGAAACGGACGTGATGGCTGGAACGGGTGCATTCAGCCTCGTGTGGAAAATTGAGTAGCTCTCTGACAGTGAGGCAGCGCCCCGGTCATGAAAACCAATATGAACGGCCGAGAGGACCCGATGCGCTGACCATGCATCACCCCATAATCTGCAGGCCAAAGGCCCTTCATAGGCTGTAGTGCCAGGGGATATATACATATGTACATAACGATTAAGGGCAGATGATTCTAAGTTACGCCACCACTAACAGATACGACTAGACTCCAAGGTTCTATGTTACAATATTTGAACTGTATCTCACAGTCTCATCTCCTTTAGTTTGAGTGCTGTTACTTAAAATATAATTTCTATGCAAAATGTGTGTTGAGCTCTGCGCTGGAGATATGGACCATTGAGTAGGAGTGCCTGCTCACCACAGCACTTGGTCTCTCCGTGAATTTTAACTCTTTGATCATATTCGCGCTGGAAGATGGAGTGTATTAGTATCTGTCATTCGCTTTGCTTTTTGGCTTTACATCTGATATTGCTTTACTCAGCTAAGAGTAGGTAAACACACTTCTTGTGACCAAGATAGAATCCAGACACGGTCTGTTCTCTTTTAAATGAAATTTATGCCTACTGTCGACCAAAATATTATGTGTACTCGAGTTTGAAGGTTGTTTGTGACGTAACCAATAGACATACATAAAATACAATAATATCACCATTTGCGTCGTTCTATTTTACGTGAGTTCATGTAGGTTTGGAATTTTTAGTTAATATTTTAATATTTTTATCGCAGTTGGAACACAAAAAGTGCCCGTTTTTAAGCGTGTTTCAACCATGCATCACATTTAAGAATTATTATCTCACAAACCCGTCATCAGATCGAATCCACATTTTAACACAATATACATTAGAATGTCCTATAACTGGTTTATTAATTTCAAAATTTTGCGTGTCCAAGAAACAAAGTTGTTATCATTTGTGTAAGGTAACGTTTTCTCGGCTTGGGGTGGTTGGAATATGTAGTTCTTGGTCGCGTTGTAATCTCTATACATCAAAAAGTTATGCTGTATTACTTTAAAATACGTAAATTAATTCCCTTATTTTATATCGGTTTATATTTGAACGGGGAAATACGACCTCGCCTCGCTCGGCAGTGATGGGCTCCACCTCAGCAACGCTGTACAGCTTACCCCGAAGCGGCTGGCTGGTGAATCATGCCATATTTCCACGAACAAATACAAACCGATATAAAATAAGTGAATTAATTTACGTATTTCACAGTCATACAGCATAACTTCTTGATGTATATGGATTACAACCCGACCAATAGCCATATTATCCAACCACCCCGAGCCGAGAAAAAGTTACCTTACAAAAATGATAACAACTTTGTTTCTTGGACACTCAAAATTTTGAAATTAATAAACCAGTTATACAACGTTCCAATGTATGTGTTAAAATTTTGCATTCGATCTGATGACGGGGTTTTGAGATAATAATTCTTAAATGTGATGCATGGTTGAAACACGCTTAAAAACGTGCACATTTTTTGTTCCAACTGCGATAAAAATATTAAAATATAAATTAAAATTCCAAACCTACATGAACTAACGTAAAATAGAACGACGAAAATGATGATGTGATTGTATTTCATGTAGGTCTATTGGTAACTTCACAAACAACCTTCAAACTCGAGTGCACATAATACTTTGGTCTACAGTAGTTATAAAACGTTCTTTTGGACATTTATTCCAAAGAACACTGTCTCTGTGAAGACTGTTGATGGTAATTACGATACTGATAATTGTTCTTTTGAGGGGCCTAACATCTAGGTTATCAGACCCTAAAGGTTTGGGTGGCCGTGGAAATGAACTTGTTTTTTGTTATGCATTCTCTGTTCTTATTTACCAGGCGTATAGGTTGAATTAAACGGATGGCACGGGCTCTCTTCCTTCTACGGGCTATTGTCCCGGCTGTCTTTCCTTCCCCTCTTGGGTTGCAGTAGTATAGCAGAAGGGTGGGGGAGGCGCAACGAAAAATATGCCATATAGGCTACCTTGATATTAATACATAGTTAATAGCTACTTGATTGTGTCTATATTATTAATTCGTGAACTTATCTCTAAATCATAAAAGGCTCCTACACACCGGAGCGATGGCTGTGGCGAGCAGTTTGGAAAATCGTGTACGTTAGAATGCATCGACTATCTCAACTGGAAGAAGCGTTACGGTTGGCAGTGGTAATTGATGATGAGGAGCAGCAGCAAGCAAGGAAAATATTCCTTTCATTGTGTACAATTAGGTAAATGTGGGAAGAATTTACATATAATACAAATCGCAAATAATATACATTAATTAAATACTATATTTTTCAGAAAATAGAACGTAAGAGAACCTGGATTCACGACCTGAATCTGCTTCGTGAGCAAGAAGAATTCCACACTTTATATCGGCGCCTGCGACAACATGAAGAACGATTCTACATTTATTTTGGATGCCAATGGAAAGCTTTGATGATCTACTGGAAAAATTAAGAGAGATATAAAGAAGGAATGTACGAACTACAGGAGGCCTATTGAACCCGTGGAACTCAATGCCATGCCAACACACAGTGACGCGGGCAGCGCTCAAATTCGACAAGCTGCATCTGATCGCCACCGCT